>JAPMOS010000002.1:470000-1070000 GCA_027972325.1 Paratrimastix pyriformis
AGCTCGAGGAGACCCAACGAGAACGTGGCGAACGGGTTTGTTTGGCTGTCCCTCCCCGGGGGCCGCACGATTTTCATGACCTTGCCCCTCACCTTCCATACCTCAAACGATCTCTCAGTCGACCCAACTGAAGACGCACCAAATGGGGCAGGCCACCCTTCATCGCTACATGCTCGCCCAATCCGACCACCTGCGGGCCACCCTGGATGGGCTCGGCGCAATCCTGTCATCCCCCGCCACCTCCCGTGTGGGAGCGGCCTCGATCACCCCGGCACTGTCGACGCCTTCGGGTGGCGGTCCTGGCCCCGCCAAGAGCCCCATCAGCCCACGGGAGGCTGTCAGTCCCGTGCAGCTGGTCATCGGGCATGGGCAGGGTCCGTCTCTCCTCCCCATCTTCTTCAATGTCCTCTAATCGTACTCCACTCGGGGCCGTTATACCTCTGACCCAACAGGCCCGAGCCCCTTGCCTCCAAGCCCCGCCCAGCCCACTCCGCCCGGGCTCCTCCCCTCCATCCCCGCCACCCCGGCCACTGCCACCTCGGCCTCCGCCATCACTGGAACCCCAGTGTCAACGAGAACGCCCCCGAGCGCTACCCCGCCGCAGGTCTGTGAGATTCCTTGTCATGCGCTCCCCCCACAAACCAACCCAGCAACCGAAACTCCTTCGGCCTTGCTTTGTTTTTTTCCCCTGTATGTTTAATGTTGTCATACCCCCTCCTCCCCCCTCCCCCCCCCACCCCCCACACACACAGGCGGCCACCCCGATGGTCTCCCCCCGAGGCCTGGCTGCTGCCGGTGGCACCCCGAGCCCTGACCAGACGATGTCACAGCTCGGGCCCGTCTTCACGGCCCTCCAAGCGCGATGTGCCGTCCTGGCCGACCAAATCCGGTCCGTCGCCCGTCGCCCGACCCGCACCCTGGCGCTCACGCGCACGCTCCTCCTTTTTTCCGGTGAGCAGGGAGCTTCACGCCTCACATGAGGCGCTCGTACGCCGGGCCGCCACCGCGAACGACCGGGCAGCCACGGCCGAGGGTGAGGCAGCCTCGCTGCGCGCCATCAGCACCGAGCTTGAGAAGGTCTGGCCGCACCTCCTGTATCACCAATAACATAGATGGACGCACTATCGCACAGTGTTTTGTTCTCCCACCACGCATCCATGCGCGCACATCGTCCCATCGACCAGGTGGGGGAGACAAAAGGCTGGGGGAAAATACAATCAATAAAAAAGCGGGGTGGTTGTTCACAGGAGGCTCAGCAATCTCCGGCCCGCATCAAGAACCTCGGCACTCCGGCATGGCTGCTGCACCAGCTGGTTGACCAGCGGGCGGGCCGCGGGGATCTGTCGGAAGACAGTCAGATTCTCCGGGGAGGAGGCCAGGTTTAAGATTGTCTTGAGGAAGAGTTCCATCGCGTCCATGTTGGCCGTCTGGGTGGGATAACTGAAGCTGAGCAGGGCGATCAATGGGGCGACCACCTCGGCCCGCGCAAAGGCGCTCTTGTTTTCGGGACTTTCGCAGGCCAGATTGCAGATTGCCCAGAGGAGCTCGTTGACTACGGGGGTGTTCGCGGCGAGGGCGGGGATGTTCCTGATGGTCGCAGCCAGCGGGGCAACCACTCCGGCCCGGCCGAAGGCACTGCGGTTCTCCGGGTTGCCGCAGGTCAGGTTCCCGATGGCCCTGAAGAGTTGCTGGGCCGCGTCGGGATTAGTGATGAGTGTGGGATGGTTCGAGAGCAGCCGCACGAGAGAGTTGGCCACCCCGGCCCGAACAAACGCGTTGCTGTTCTCGGCATCGCCGCACGCGAGGCCGCCAATGGTACAGAGGAGCTCCTGGGTCACTTCGGGGTTGGTGTCGAGGAGGTCGGGGCTGGCCCCGAACAAAGCCATCAGCGAGGCGGCCACCCCGGCCCTGCCAAACGCATTGCTGCACTCGAAGTTGTTGCCCAGATTTCCGATGACCATCAGGATCAGGTGGGCATGCGCGTGGTGAGTGTTGGCAATGTCGGGATTATTCCTGAGCAGCGCCACCAGCGGTGCGGCCACCCCGGCCTGGCAGAAGGCGACGCGGTTTTCGTCGTTATCGGTGGCCAGGATCCCAATGGCCGATAGGAGGTACGTCGCCAGGGCAGGGTTGGTGGCGATGATGTTGGGGTCACGCATGAGCAACCCAACCAGCGGTGGGGCCGCCCCGGCACGACCCAGAGCGATGCTGTTCTCGGGGTTTTCGGAGGCCAGGGCGCTGGCAAAGGCGAGGGTCCATTCAGCCAGAGGGGATGCGGGGTTGTTTTTGAGCAGCTCCACCAGGGGGACGGAGATGCCGCTATTGCCCAAGGCAGACTTGACCTCAGGGTTTGCATTGCACATGGCCATTAAGGTCTTCAGGAGGTTCGCCAGGGGTTCCTTGTGGTTCGTGATCGCCGGGCACTGCAGCAGGCCCATTAGGGCTTGGCAGGGGCACTCGGAGCCGGGCCTCATCAGTCGGTCGTACCAGCCGCCCAAGTCAGGGATTGTGATGGGCCCTGGACAATCGCCGGAGAAATTGGGTGGTGGAACAAAGAGGACAGCAAACCCTCAAGACGGCCAAGGCTAGCCCTAAGCTCTCCCTCGGCGAGCGCGGGCAGAGGGGTGACCAAACTAGCGGAAACGCACATCGATCGAAGTTTTCGCACATGCATCGCAATTGCATCATCGCAGACCGATGAAATCCCATTTTGTCCAGGTAATCAATGCCTTCAATTAGATTTTCACCGGAGTCCGAAACCACTTGACGTGCAAGCTGCATCGTGAATTGGAAGCCGAAAATCATTCGGCGTTCCGAACAATCCGAAAAAACCCGTTCGCACTGACCTCTCGGCTCAAGTCGACATAGAGAGACACAAGCTGCTCGACCGGATCCGCCATCGGATGCGAAGGAAAGGATGAGCTTTCAAATTTCAAACCAAGTCGACGTTCCCAAAGGGAAGGTGACCCTCTTGCTGGCCACAATGCCTTTTTTTGGGGTGTCCGGGCATCGGGTCTTCTTGCTGCTTCGGACATAGTCTAGCTGGTCAGGATAGTAGACCCTCACTCTACAGACCCGGGTTCGAGTCCCGGTGTCCGAAAAATCTTTTTTTTTTCCTTAACTTTTTTCGATCTGATGACCTCGATTAGAATCTCCACACGCTGGAGGCCCAGCTCCGAGCCCAGGCCGAGGCGACCCACGCTGCTCAGTGCGACCGCCAGTCAGCTGCGTCTGTCTTGTCTCCTCGCCCCCCGGGCTGTGTCGCCGCGCCCATCCCCCACCAGCAACAACACATCATCTCTCCATTCCACTCCCCTGTAGCTCTACCCTGGAAGCGCTCAAGCTGGACCGGGACAGGCTGCAGGAGGCCCTGGCCCAATGCCGCCAGGTCAGCTGGCACCAACCATCATCATCATCTTCAGCCAGATCATCGTCCAATCGTCAGATTATCACAATCCCCGCCTGTCTTTTCTCATGGCTGCAGGAGGCGGAGCAGGGCCAGATGGAGACATGCGAGCTGACCCACCGAAAGGAGGCCCTCGAGGCTGCCCTGGCAACCGTCCGTCCGCCTTTGCCCGCTGGCTGTCCCCTCAATCCGCCACCTCACTCTCCCCTTGGATTCTGCATTCCCTGTAGAGCGAGGCTGCCCTCGGCTCGGCCAATGAGCGTGCCGCATCCCTCGGGGCCCAACTGGAACAGTGCAGACGGTCCGCACTCACCCTTAGGGACGAACAAACAGGAAACAGGCCGGCGGCCACCGATCGCCATTTGCTCTGTCAACCCCCATGTCAGCCACTCACCACCACGTTCTCGCGCGGCCCTGCGCGCGCAGCGAGGGCAACCGGCTGGCTGCCGAGTTGGGGGCCCTCCAGACGGCCGCAGCCCGGACTGAACAACAACTGGCGAGCCTGCAGCGGACTGCCGAACGGCAGCAGACTGAGGCCGGCCAGGCGGCCGCACGAGTCCGTCACAATCACACCACACAGTCACAACCACCACACACCACAAAGTCACGCGCACCATCCAGTAGTCACTTTCACGACATAGCCACACGCGCGGTACAGGCACAGTCGCGCACAAGTCACGTGCACTTCGCACGATCCCCCATTGGCAGAAGTGCGTCCAGGTGTGCCTGCCGTGCAAAGTGTGGCGTCTGTCTTGACCCTGCCCCCACCGCCACCAACCACTTCCATCAGGCCGAGCAGGATGTGATCGAACTGACCCGGGCCAACGCCTCCCTTGCGGCCGCCCAGGAGGCACTCACGGCCCGCTGCGCCGAGCTCACCGCCCAGCGTCCGTTCGCCCGACTGGGTGCCACGTGGTGGTGGTGATGGTGATGGTGATGGTGATGATTGGTGGTGGGTGGTGGGTGGTGGGTGGTGGGTGGTGAGTGATGCGGATGTGGTGGTGGGTGGTGGGTGGTGGGTGGTGGGTGGTGGGTGATGCGGATGTGGTGGGTGATGCGGATGTGGTGGTGGGTGATGCGGATGTGGTGGTGGGTGATGCGGATGTGGTGGTGGGTGATGCGGATGTGGTGGTGGGTGATGCGGATGTGGTGGTGGGTGATGCGGATGTGGTGGTGGGTGATGCGGATGTGGTGGTGGGTGATGCGGATGTGGTGGTGATGCGGATGTGTGAGTGGGGCGGGGGGGATGATTTTGTTGGGTCAGATTTCTTCATGTGGATTACATTTTCCATCGACTGTGGACGGTGCGGGTGTATACAATGTGACGGCGTTGCGGCCTGCAGTGGCAGATCTTCGCCAGGTGGCTGGGGAGGCCACGGGCCGCGCCGAGGTGCTGCAAGGAGAACAGTCCGTTCGATTGCCTCCCAGTCATCATCCCAATCATCCAATCATCAGACACCGTCATCCAATCATCAGACACCGTCATCCGATCATCATCATCATCACCCAGTCATCATCATCATCATCCAATCATCATCATCATCATCATCATCATCATCATCATCATCATCATCATCATCATCATCATCATCATCATCATCATCATCATCATCATCATCATCATCATCATCATCATCATCATCCAATCATCATCATCATCATCCAATCATCATCATCATCATCATCATCATCATCATCCAGTCATCATCCAATCATCATCCAATCATCATCCAATCATCATCCAATCATCATCCAATCATCATCCAATCATCATCCAATCATCATCAATCATCATCATCATCATCATCATCATCATCATCATCATCATCATCATCATCATCATCATCATCATCATCATCATCATCATCATCATCATCATCATCATCATCATCATCATCATCATCATCATCATCATCATCATCATCATCATCATCATCATCATCATCATCATCATCATCATCCAATCATCATCCAATCATCATCATCCAATCATCATCATCATCCAATCATCATCATCATCCAATCATCCAATCATCATCATCATCCAATCATCCAATCATCCAATCATCCAATCATCCAATCATCCAATCATCCAATCATCCAATCATCCAATCATCCAATCATCCAATCATCCAATCATCATCATCCCGCGATGCCCTACTGCAGGCGGCAGCTGGAGCAGCAACTGGGCGAGGCGCGCAGGGAGCGGAGTCGGCTGGAGGACACCCTGGCACGGTCGGTTGTCATGCCCCACCCATCGTCCATCATCTCTCCTCATCTATACCCCAAAAGTTATTAACACATATCGTTCCTTCTCGAAACTGCTGCGAATGCCCTCCTGCGCCTTTTTCTGGCTCCAACCCTTCTCCGTCCCTCCTCTCCCTCCCTCCATCTCTCCCACACATCCCTCCCTCCATCCCTCCACTCATCCCCTTCCCATTCCGGACCTCCCCCGCCAGGGCCCAGCGGGAGGTGGTGAGCCAGGGTGAGGCCATGGCCGGCCTGCAGGAGCGCCATGCGGAGAGCCTTAACCAGGGCGAGGCCACCACAGCCTTCGCCATGCGGCTCGCCGCCGAGCGGGACGGTCCGCCATATGCCGCCGCGGCGCACGGACGATGATGAGTGGTGTGTGTTTGTGTGTGACGGGACGGTGTTGGATGTGTTGGCGGGTGGGTGTCGTTGCCTTCACCATGCGCCTCGCTCGATGTTGTTGTTGACTCACTCGCGGCCGTCGTAGTCGATTTCAATGTCATTGCCAAGACCAAGACACCCGATCGGCACGTGGGTACGGTGGATCGGACCCACGACCACCGTGTCACAATCGCCAGCTCATCATCCAGCCACAGCCCGGCATCATCATCATTCCGAACGTATGTCCCATCCATCGCTGCCTGCCCGTTCCACGCCCCCTGCGGCGCGGGCCCGGGTTGGGATGGCCGCGTTGAGCAGCAGCCCAACTATGATGCTCAACACCCCCCCCCCCCACACACACACACACACCGCAGCGGCCCGGGTTGGGATGGCCGAGTTGGAGCAGCGCAACTGCCTGCTGGCCGCCGAGCAGACGGCCCTCCATTCCCGCATCGCGGGTCTGCAAGATGGGACGGGCGGGGTCGACCTCCTCCTGGAAACTCTGCTCATTCTCGGGTTTGTTTTTTGTGTGTTTTGTGTTTTTTGTGTGTTTTGTGTGTTTTGTGTGTCTGTTCTGACTGTTCTGACTGTTCTGTCTGGCTTTACTGTTTGTCCTGTTTGTCCTGTTCTGTTCTGCCTCTCTTTCCCGTCTGTCTGTCCTGCCTGTCTGTCCTGCCTGTCTGTCTGCAGAGCTGGAGCAGAGCCTGCGTGATGCACAGGCCGATGGTCAGCATCAGGATCACGAGACCGAGCAGCTCCGGGCGTCCCTGACCAACACCCAGGCCGCCCTCACCCAGGTTAGGCAACAGGTCCGTTGTCGCGAGCGTCGTCGTGGGGTGTTTGTATTGTGTTACGAAGCGAACTGCAGCCCATCACCACACCATCATCATCATCATCATCATCATCATCATCATCATTCATCATCATCATCATTCATCATCATCATCATCATCATCATCATCATCATCATCATCATCATCATCATCATCATCATCATCATCATCATCATCATCATCAATCATCATCATCATCATCACCCATCCATCATCACCCATCCATCATCCATCGCCAGGTCGGCCAGCTGGACGTGGAGCGGGCCCGGCTGCAGGGCCAGCTGCGCCAATCGCAGGCCCTCTGCACCCAGCGGCTGGGCGAGGCCGAGCAGGTGCGGGAGGCCCACCGATTGGTCGCGGCCGAGAGGTCTGTCAGTTACGACCCGGGGGGGGGGGGGGTGTCGTCGTCTGTGTAGATCACCAGAGATCTATGACCAGGGTGTATGACCAGATCTGGAACCGGTTCTGGGTGCTCTGTGACCGGGGGGACATGACCCGGGTCGGGCGGGACATGACAGTACAGTGGCATGACTCGGGGTATATATGACCGGGGGTTATACACACACGGGGTACATGGTGGGCCGTACGATCATCCTCATCCTCATTATTCCAGGGGTCCACGGCTGGGGGTATGTGACCGGGCATGGGGTGGGCCGTACGATCATCCTCATCCTCATTCTCGATGCCATCGTTTTTCATGTTTTCTTTCAGGGACCGCCTCTCGACCCAGAACAGCCAATCGATGATGGCCTACGCGAGCCTGGAGGCCGATCGGAACGCGCTCTCCGCCCGGGTTTCCGAACTTGGTCTGTCTCCCTATGATTGGGATGATGATGATGCCTGGATGATGATGCCTGGATGATGCCTGGATGATGCCTGGATGATGATGATGATTGGGCGATGATTGGGCGATGATTGGGCGATGATTGGGCGATGATGATGATGATGATGATGATGATGATGATGATGATGATGATGATGATGATGATGATGATGATGATGATGATGATGATGATGATGATGATGATGATGATGATGATGATTGGATGATGATGATGATTGGATGATGATGATGATTGGATGATGATGATGATTGGATGATGATGATGATGACCTCTCGCTCGGGGCCGAATGTGAATTCACTCCTCTTCTTTCGTGGTGCAGAACGCGAGTTGACACAAATTCGCGAGCGGCTGAGCCGAGATGTGGTGCGGGCCATGGCGGCCATGCAGCGCCCATGAGAGGCCGCCGGTGCCCGCCTGTATCGATATATACCATTGATATCATTTTTTAATCGGAACCGGAAACACTGAGCGTCGAGTGGAAATGTTTGTATACGCTGCACGTTCCCATCATGACGATGACCGGGGTCAGGTCCCACAGGAGCTGATTGATCCCTGGCGCAAGCCCCGCCGCCCGAATCGCTGTGCTGCAGTTGGTTTTTTTCCCCTCTGAAGCAGCAGCAGAAAATCAGTCACAAAAAAAGACACAAAAGGCAGAGTCGAGGGAGAAGAAGAAGAGAGTGGTGCAAGAAGATGCTCGTGACGGATTGAGCGCCACGATCACCGAATCACTGTTTGGCCGACGGGGGGGCCGGGCCCGCAAACAGGGCCTCCCACGTGGCGCTATCCCGAGAGCGCAGGGTCTGTGGGCCCCTGGGTGGCGATACCGGGGGCGACCGTCCTGCCCCCGAGGGCAGCACCGCCACAGCAGCTGTTGCTGGTCCCGGATACACAGGCGAATGGAAGGGCGTGGGGCCAGGAACAGGCGCAGGATAGCCGGGGATCGGCACCACCCCGGTTGGAAACCCTCCTCCCGAGATCATGGGGCCAGGGCCAGCCAGTGGACCCGGGGGGGTCGCATACAAGATCGGCATGGAGGCAGAGGCCAGCATGGGAGGCGGGGCCGGGGCCATCATAGTCATGACCATTGGGTAGCCGCCATCATTGGGGGCGGGTGCATGGGCGGGAGTCGGAACAAGGACAGGAGCCGGAGCAGCGGGGGCAGAGGGCGGCGGGAGCGGGGGCGGGGCCGTGGGCGGGGCGGCGCTGATCAGGGAGTCGTTGTCCGGGGTGGGAGCGGCTGGCCCGGCGGTGCGCATCTGACCCCGGGTGATGTACTCCACCGCGATGGCCAGGTTGGTCAGGGCGTACCCGGAGACCCCGAACGGGTCGGGCTGTGGTGGGGTGGTGGGTGGTGGGAGATGCGTGATGATGATGATGATGATGATGATGTTGTTGTTTGATGATGATGATGATGATGATGATGATGATGATGATGATGATGATGATGATGATGATGATGATGATGATGATGATGATGATGATGATGATGATGATGATGATGATGATGATGATGATGCTTGGATGATGATGATGCTTGGATGATGATGATGATGATGATGATGATGATGATGATGATGATGATGATGCTTGGATGATGATGATGATGATGATGATGATGATGATGATGATGATGATGATGATGATGATGATGATGATGATGATGATGATGATGATTGGATGATGATGATTGGATGATGATGATGATGATGATGCGGGGGATGCAGATGACGGGGGCGGATGACGCGGGGTGTATGTGACCGGGGGATGCCGACCGTGAACATGAAGAGCATCTCGACCATGCTGGGCAGGTTGGGCAGCAGGGCCTGCACCAGGAAGAAGACAAGCGCCGCGGCCCGGTTGCCCGCGTCCCTGCCCCCCATTGGGTGAGGTGTGTGAAGGTGGGTGTCAAAACAAAGCTGTGTGTGCGCGTGTCAAGTACAGAAAGGGACCAACAACGGGGGGGGAAGACTGGGCTGCGGACAGGGACTCGGGGGCAGATGATGGGCGCGGAGGGCCTCGTTGACGATCTCGAAGCATTCCATCAGGCAGATTAACTGCACCGGGGGGGCGAGGGAGCGGGGGGGGGGGGGGGGGGGGGCGGATGGGGGTGGTGGTGGTGGTGGTGGAAGGGTAGGGGGGATGAGGGTCAGGATGCGGTCGTGGGATCCGGGACGTGCTGTGAAAAGGGGTGGAGGATGATGGGACGGGGAATGGGGGATGGACGGGGAATGGGGATGGGGGTATGGATGGGGATGGTGGGTTGGGGTTGGGATGGGGTGGGTGGGACGCACCTTCTCGCCCGGGGCGGGTGTTGTGGTCAGGTTGCGCAGCTGGGCAATGGCCGAACCAGAGACATCGCGCTGCCCGGGGTGGGTGGGTGGGTGGGTGGGCGGGCGGTGGGTGGGATATGGCGGGGGATGGGTGGGGGATGGGTGGGGGATGGGTGAGGAAGGGTCGGTGTCGTCCTGGTCCGGTACCCCCCAGCAGACAGCACAGACAGCACAGACAGGCACAGACAGCACAGACAGCACAGACAGCACAGACAGGCACAGACAGACAGGCACAGGCACAGGCACAGGCACAGACAGACTTACGGACAGGCACAGACAGACATACGGACAGGCACAGGCACAGGCACAGGCACAGGCACAGGCACAGGCACAGGCACAGACAGCACACCACTTTTTTCATCAGGCAGGCCGACGAACCATTGTCCGCCAGAACCCAGACGGGCGGACAGCACAGCACAGCACAGCACAGCACAGCACAGCACAGCACAGCACAGCACAGCACAGCACAGCACAGCACAGCACAGCACAGCACAGCACAGCACAGCACAGCACAGCACAGCACAGCAGCACAGGCAACAGCAACAGCAACAGCAACAGCAACAGCAACAGCACCAGCACCAGCACCAGCACCAGCACCAGCACAGCACGGACCATTGCCGGCCAGAACTTCTCCTCAAGGCCGGCCGCGGCCGGGTCCCCGGCAGCCGCAGCACAGGCGCTCAGAGCAGCCGCATACTGCTCGTCCCGCTGGGCGAACTGGATGGGTGTGCGAGGTGGCAGGTGTGGGGTGATGCTGATGATGATGATCGGATGATGATGATGATGATGATGATGATGATGAATGGATGATTGGATGATTGGATGATTGGATGATTGGATGATTGGATGATTGGATGATTGGATGGGACGATTGGATGATGGTGATGATTGGATGATGGTGATGATGAATGGATGAATGGATGATGATGACGCTGATGATACTAAAACGTTGAGACGCTGAAGATGCTGATGATGCTGAGACGTTGAGGGTGCCTGTGGTGGTCCTGTGTGGCGGGTGGGGGGGGGGGGGGGGGGGGGGGGGGGGGGATGGCGACGGGGCCGACCTTCCTCGCGAAGAGCTGCGCCACCACGGTCCCGACATGGGCGAAGATGGCCCGCTCGACCCCGCGCTCAATGGCCTCGGCCATGACGCCCCCGGCCCCCCCCTGGTCCTCCCTCTCCTCCACCGGGCTCACGACCACCGCCGGTTTCTCATCCGCAGCCCCGGCCGCCTCGCTCAGGGCGTAGGCCGGCGGGGCCGGCAGAAGCAGGTCCTCACGGAGCAGGGTCACCAGACGCTGGGACATGGCGCCCAGGTCCTGCTGGAGTCCCTCCGGGTCGGCCTGCGGGCCGCCGTACTGGGTCTGCACCGACTGGGCGAACTGCAGGCAGAGCCGGTGGAGCAGGTGGCCGGGGGTCCGGGCCAGGCGCTCGAGGTACTCCGAGGTGTTGGCCGTGGCTCGGGCACGCGGCTGGGCGCTGGCGTGGTGGTTCAAGGCGGCCTTGTCCATCTCCTGGGTGGGGTGGGATGGTCATGGGATGGATGGCAGGAGAGGAGAGGAAGAAGAAGGGGATGATCCTTGTCCATCTCCTGAGTGTGGTGGGATGAGCATGGGATGATGGACGACGGCAGGAGAGTGAGAGGAGAGGAAGAAGAAGGGGATGATCCTTGTCCATCTCCTGAGTGTGGTGGGATGAGCATGGGATGATGGACGACGGCAGGAGAGTGAGAGGAGAGGAAGAAGAAGGGGATGATCCTTGTCCATCTCCCTGGGTGGGGTGGTCATGGGACGGGATGGGATGGCGACGCGCGGAGGATGGACAGAAAGAGCAGAGCAGCAAGCAGAACGGCAACACAGCGGCAACAGCAAGTACCAACAGCAGCAAAATGGAAGAGGAATGGGCGGGGCGAGAGGTGCGGACGCTTAAGAGCCCCTGGGTGCGCACCTCCGGGGCTCCGATGACAGGCCTGCGGCACCCACCCGGTCGCCATCCCCCATCCCCGCCGCACACGATGTCGCCACACCCACAGAATCAGCGCGTCAGGGACCGATGATTAGTCCGTGTGCCGTGTCGCCACACCCAGAGAATCAGCGCGTCAGGAGGCGGAACGGGACCCGAGGGGACCCCCGCCTGCCCCAGCCACACAGACCCGCAGCATAGCCACTCTGTTCAGACTGCGAGGAGCACGCACGCAGCAACGCACACAGGCACACATATACGTCCGGACACACCGTTTGCCATCCCCCGGCACCAGCCACTCGCACCCTGGGGTGAGACAGACTGCTGCTGATCGGGTTGCCGGGGGAAGAGACTCGTGAAGAACTCCAGGCTGGCCGTCAAGGGGGTCCGGGCCGCTCCCGCCCCGGGGTTCTGTTTCATGGCCCGCCGCTCGTCCTGCCGGCGGTGCAGCGCCTCGTTCATCTCTTTGTACAGCTGAGGGTGTGTGGGAAAACCACGCGGTGGGTCTGATGTGCCCCGGGGACGGAGACGGAGAGGAACAGACGGATTCCTGCTTCATCTTGGCCAGCCGCTGGATTTCCAGAGCTTGTCGAAGCAGTTTGAGCTCCTCCTCCGACTTGGCCTGGGCGGAAAGAGGGCTCTGCGTATCGACGGGAGAAAAAATGATATCAGTTGGGCAGGACTGGACGTAGCTGATGCGGACTGTGACCAATCGCTTTTTGTTTGCCTGGATTCGAGCATTTTCGACGAGGTAGTCCTGCTGAATCTGCTGGCTCAGCGACTGGTATTGAGCCTGATTCATCATTTGGATCAAGGAAGATTTCCACTGAGGCATGAGCAACTTCACTCGACTAAGACATTGCTCAATGGAATAAGCATGCCTGGCGTCGTCTTGAGCCCGTCCCGTCCTCAATTCTTCGGCCAACGCTTGGATTGCAACAAGATATTGATTAAGAGCCTGTGGATACAGTTGTTGCTCTTCATAGGCGATAGCCTTCTCGACTTCGGAAAGAGCGTTCAGCTTTGAAATGCAAGATCGGACAGTTGATGAAAAAGATTGCTTGCCCGACCCAGTGGTTCTTCCGGCTGCTGCTGACGCCTGATCTGCTCTTCTGCCACCATCTCAATGCGATGGATCGCAGGTTTGGCGAAACTATTATTCTATAATTTTTTCATGACGACATTATTCAGTCGGATCCCACTGGACCCTGAGCATTATACACGCAGCCGTGTACCTCGCGATCCTCTGGGCAACACTTCGCGTCTTCACGTCCCCTTTTTCGAATATTGCAGGGATCGTTGCTGATATTGTCCTTTTCCTCTTGCCACACTCCTTTCCGGCGTGGTCATTCATCCTTCCGCTTACACTGGCTCCGTCGCTTCTCTTCTACTATTCAAAGTGGTCACGGCCATTCTATCCCTTCTTTCGTCTCTTTCTTCCGTACCGATGGTTGGGCGATGTGATTCTTTTGGTCCTATCTGACTTCGCAATCGGAACGCCCCTGAATTTTTACCTTTCGGGTCTCATTGGCCTCACCATCCGTACCACAGCGATGTGGGCCATCTCTTATGTCCTCCACTCCGCGCACCTCATCCCTGCTGAGTTGGCTCGCCAATTTGGCGTGCCCGCTCTAGTTCGCGGCCTGGTGGCCCTCACCCTGAGCGTCCCCATCAACTTTGCGCGGGTGTGGGTGCTAACCAAACTGAGGGAAGTGCTTGGATTTTCCGAGGACGAAGAAACCAAGTGAAGTGCGAGGGGGTTTCCTCTCATGTATCTATCTCCCCTTCCCATTTTTGTGTTAACATCTCTTTTGTTAACTTCTGTGCGTGGTGTATGTGTCCTGCTCGCGTGATTCCTTGTCCTCCTCGCCGGTTTCTTCCTATTTCGTTCGTTTCGCTCTTGTTTTGTCTTGTCCATAGATCTCTTCTGAACATAGCCAACTTCTTGCCTTCTGGCGTTGCATATGACGCAGCCGAGCGTGGCACGAGACTGGCATTCACACGAGATTGACTGGCTCCTGCCCTTCTTCACCGGCGCAGGTTTTTTCGTCGTATCATACCCCCGGGGGGCTATCCGCTCGGTCGCCATCAAGCGGGCCGACTTGAATTCTGTCTCTCCGCCCTCCGACTTTAATGGTACGACAACAACACAAGCAACTTGACGGGAGGCTCAAACACTTCTTGGGGGAAAAAAGAGAGGCCACCAGAGATCAACTTCAACGCGACATCAGCGACGGCAAGAGAGTCTTCATCCTGACCAATGCCAAAGAAGGCTGGTGCGAGGACAAGACCTTGTCGACTTCACAAGGCGACGCACCCATTGTTATCTACGCACAGTATGGGACAGAACTGTTTTTCATCGATCGATCGGGGAGGGGCGGCGATCCGATTCGTATCTGCGAGCGCTGCGGAATTCCTTTTACTTCACGAAGGCATCACCATTGCCCAAGTCTGCTTTTTTTCCCCTCATCTGTCTGGAACCATCGATCTGATCTCGTATAGAGTCCATCCGCGCCGGGTTGACGCCACAACCGTCAGAAGGCGGTTCCTCAGAAAGTGCGACGAATTCAAGTGATGAAGACCAGCTCTCCGAAAAATTCCAGACGCTCGCCATGTCCACATCAGCTACCCCGCCATCCCGCACGTTCTCACCCCGGGCAACCGCCACGAGCACCTCCACCCGCAGCCCCTCGGCCCGCAGCCCTTCTTCTGCCGGCTCGACGTCTGCACGCCCCCTGGCAACGTGCACGCCGGCACTTGCCGAGGCCTCGGGGTGTGCCTTCGGCGCCCCCAGCGCCCATCCCGTCTCCGCGTTTTCGGCCGAGGGCCTGCTTGACCCCGAACCTCTTCCAATTGACGAGAACCCGGTGGCCCCACCACCCACAACCCTGGAGCTGCCCGGCATCGCCACCGCATCGCCTCAGGAGCCGCCACAGCGGATGGACATGAACGCCCAGATGGAGGCCAGGCGGCAGGTCAGCAAGAGGGGGCCGCGAGCCTCAGAGCCCTCCTCTTCTGCACGCCCCCCGTCATCCCTCCCGCCAACCACCATCCTCCCGCCCAGCTGCCCACACACACGTGACCATCACGCGCTGTGGGGTGTCGTGACTTCGGCCCACCGGCTTTTGTGGCGGCCTTCCCGCCCTTTCTGCTCGGTCCTGAACGCCATCGTCCCTGTGGTGGCATTTTGGGGTGTGTGTGCGTGTGTGTGTGCGTGTGTCTGCGTGGCGGGGGATATGGGTGTGCAGGCCTTTCACGATCAAATGTGCGCCCTGTCGGTCACGGCGCCCACCAACATCCCCTACGACCCCAACTGGAGGGCGCAGCCCTTCCTGGGGAAGGGATCGTTTTCCATTGTTTATAAGTCCGCCTCCCTCCCCCCCCTCCTCCTCCTCCCCTCCCCCACACACATCATTACACACACACACACACCTGCACCCACATGGCCCTGCCTACCCTGTCTGTCCGTCCGTCTCCCCCCGACCTCTATTCCCCCTGCCCGTGTTCCCCTTGCCTTTGGACCCCCATTCTTCCACCCATGCCATCTCACCTCCCACCCGCCCCACCCCACCCCGCCCACTCACCCACTGGCTGTTGCCTGCAGGGTCGGGCTGGACGGCACGTGGATGGCGGCCAAGTGCATCCTGAAGAACGATTTCAACCGTGCGGTGGACATCTACCGCGAGGTGGCCATCATGACCCGCCTCTCACACCGCTACATCATGCGTCCGTCCAGATGACGATGATCGGATGATGTTGGTGCTGGTGATGTGGAGCCGGATGCTGATGATTGGGTGATGGTGATGCTGATGATTGGGTGCTGGCGATTGGCTGATGCTGTTGATTGGGTGCTGGTGCTGATGATTGGGTGCTGATGAATGGAAGTGACGAATGGGTGATGATGATCAGATGCTGATGATCTGGCGAGAATGAATGATTGGGTGATGATTGAATGACGATGATGATACCGGTGATGTCGGGGTGATGTCGGGGTGATGTCGGGGTGATGTCGGGGGTGATGCCAGGGGTGATGCCGGGGGTGATGCCAGGGGTGATGCCGGGGGTGATGCCGGCCGATGTCCTCATGGTGATGTCCCCTCCGCCCCCCTCTTCCCCCCACAGCCATCCGGCACGTCTGCCTGAACCCCCCGGCCGACTCGCCCGACCTTCTGGTCATCTTCACCGACTACTGTCCGACCACCCTGGAGGAGCTGCTCGACCGTCCCGATTTCACCTTCGCCAGGCGGGCCGAGGCGGCCATGCAGATCCTGCTGGCCCTGCGCTACCTGCACGGGCAGCCCAAACCCGTCATTCATCGGGACCTCGTCCGCATGCACGCCCCGCCCCTCCTTGGCCATTGGTAATGGTTCTGAAATGTGTGTGGCCGCGTTGGCGTGCCTGTAAGATGTGGTGGCGTGCGGTGGGTTGCGTGTCCCTGTCCCTGTCCCTGTCCCTGTCCCTGTCCCTGTCCGCGTCCATGTCCCTGTCCCTGTCCCTGTCCCTGTCCCTGTCCCTGTCCCTGTCCCTGTCCCTGTCCCTGTCCCTGTCCCTGTCCCTGTCCCTGTCCCTGTCCCTGTCCCTGTCCCTGTCCGCGTCCATGTCCGCGTCCATGTCCGCGTCCATGTCTGTCCCTGTCCCTGTCCCTGTCCCTGTCCCTGTCCCTGTCCGCGTCCATGTCCCTGTCCCTGTCCGCGTCCATGTCCCTGTCCCTGTCCCTGTCCCTGTCCCTGTCCCTGTCCCTGTCCCTGTCCCTGTCCCTGTCCCTGTCCCTGTCCCTGTCCCTGTCCCTGTGTCCCTGTCCCTGTGTCCCTGTCCCTGTGTCCCTGTCCCTGTGTCCTGTCCCTCTCCCTGTCCCTCTCCCTGTCCCTGTCCCTGTCCCTGTCTGTGTCTGTGTGCGTGTCGCTCCATCGTCCCATCCGCAACGAACCCATGGGTAACCTCCCCCCCCCCCCCCATCCCAGAAACTGGCCAATGTGCTCATGGACGAGTTCAGGTGCGCGCATCTCCGATTTCGGGCTCTCGACAACCCTCAACCACACCTCCTCCCTGGCCCAGTCCTGCGTCCGTTACCCCCCCCACCCACTCCCCGCCGCCCTGCTCAACCCATCGTCAGCATCATCCATTCATCACTCAATCAGCAGCAGCATCACCGGCATCACCACCGGCATCGCCACCGGCATCACCACCGGCATCGCCACCGGCATCGCCACCCAGTCATCGCCACCCAGTCATCGCCACCCAGTCATCGCCACCCAGTCATCGCCACCCAGTCATCGCCACCCAGTCATCGCCACCCAGTCATCACCGTCATCATCACCACCGTCATCATCACCACCGTCATCATCACCACCCGACATCATCATCAGGTGGGGACCCCGATCTACCGCGCGCCTGAGATGCAGCAGCCTGGGTACGGACCCGGGGTGGATCTGTTCCAATTCGGACTCATGCTGCTCGAGCTCTGCTGCTGCAGGCCGCTGGCAGTTGTCCTCCAAAATCACTTCTTGGTCCATGAAAAGCCCCCCCAGGAGACCGTCTGTCAATCCATCCCTTGGTGGTGTGGAAGGGGCGCATCATCACTTTTTCCCCGAACTGACAACTGACCATCCCCTGTGATACCTCCCAGTTCCAAGGCACAGACCTGGTCAAGTATTTGGATCTGTTGTGCGTTTATATGCGGACGACCCTTCTTCAGCGGTTGCCTCTCCCCCAGTCCCTGATCGGCCAGGTCGAGGATCTGGTACGCCGCTGCCTTGTGGTGGATCCCGAGCGACGCATCACTGCCGCGGAAGCGTGTGTCCTGTGGCAGCAGGTGCTCATACAAATCGACTGTCGCCTGGCAGATCGATACCCACTTTGATCTGGCCGCGTGACGGTGGATGGGTGGGAAGAATGAGAAAGTGTCGTTTTTAAGTTTGATGCTCAGTGGGCACATGTTTTATTTGGTCGACTTTTCTATTCTCTTTTTGTGTTCGGCGGCACGTGCTGCCGCCCAAAGACAGCGCTCTCGCTGCAGGCGCAAAGTAATGCCGGCGACTCTGCATTCCCGCCGCAGGGTTCGAATCTCGTGCAGGGCCTGATTCGTCACTCATGAGCAGCAGCAGCCCGCCGCGAAAGTTTGGTGCGATCTGGTGCGACAGCACCCAAAGGTGGCCAGGGTATGTTGAGAGCCTTTACAACCAATTCTTGAACCCCGATGATCAGCTCGTTATTTTCAAAGCCATCGATGGAGAACTTCCTCCGCTTGATTCTCTCTCCGAATATGCTGGTTTTTTCATTTCTGGCTCTCGGTTTTCTGTTTGTGACGCGACTCACCCTCAATGGATGTTGAATCTTCGTGATTTCGTCTACACCGTCTACCGCGATTTTGCTTCTCCAACCGCTGTTGTCCCATCGCCATTCCCTGAGTCCAAAACTGCAAATCCGATGGTTTTTGGTTTTACCCCCCGTACCACGGAAAAAGTCGACGCGATGCTTGCCGCATCCGACTGCACCGGACGCCCTCCACAAGCGGATGAAGCCGCCCTCCCCCCGACATTCTCACCGCCCTCTTCGAAGACCATGGCACCACCGAGGAGGCCGAAACTGATGGGGTTCTGTTTCGGTCACCAGCTGATTGCCTGGGCACTCGGGGGGGTCGTGGGCCACAACCCGGACGGGCTGTTCCACTTCGGGGTGCAGACCGTCAACCTCACCCCGGCATTTTTCGAGCTGCCTTATATTCAGGGCATGCCAGAAGCCGAGCCATTCCGGCACAAGCCCCTTCTGGCCCTCAAGTCTGCATCTCCCCGGTTCTTCTGTCATGGCGGCACTGACCCTGGGTAGGAGCCACATGGACTGTGTCCAGGCCCCTCCGTCCTCTGCTCACTGCCTGGCGCGCTCCTCGGATACCCAGTACGAGGGCCTCGCCTACGGGACGGCCATCCTGACCACTCAGTTTCACCCGGAATTCAATCCAGATCTCATTCTGCAGAAGATCTACCCCCGTCTGGTCCAGGGCCACGTCCTGGGGCCGGAACAGGCCGCGGCGGCGATCGCCTCGCTGGCCCGGGGTGGAGCAGGCTACGACCCCGCCTTGCTCACCCCGGAGACCTGGACGAAGCCGACCACACCCACCCTCCGGCCCAAGGAACCGCTGTACACCGAGTCGGAAGCGATGCTCCGCAGGATGGTGAACGTGTTCGTCCACAGCGGGTGATCCCTCTTTCTCCCTTCTTCCTCCTTTCGTTCTGTTGTGAACCAACAAGTCCTTGTTGTTTCTGTCGCTTTCGTCGCAAAAATGGGCACAAAAAATCGTTTGCAAGGAGTGGGGTTCGAACCCACGCATCCGAAGATACCAGTACCTTAAACTGGCGCCTTGGACCGCTCGGCCATCCTTGCATATAGAAAAAATGTAGAGCTGGATCAGCATTTGAGACCATCCCTCAATCGGGATGTGGGGGGCCCATCAGCAAAAAGCGGAGCCATTCACGCCCGGGTCGTGTGGACCACAGGTACCAACAGCCCGCCGAGCAGGCAATGACACAGCAAAGAACAAGAGCTCCCATCCGAAGGGCGGTATGCGGAACGCTTCCCAGAACGAGGGGCTCAGCCACTGAAAGAGACTTGAGAGGAAGGAGATGGAAGGCGAACAGACCGATATTAAAAATGACTGGGCGTTCAGCCGCGCCAGGCACCACCGAAAAACCATTGTAGGTGGCCCAGACACGGACCCAGCTCGGCACGGAACCACCGTTCGGACCCTGCGCCATGGAGGAAAATCAGGGACGAGGGCATGCAGCTGCAAACCTCGACGACAAGTTCTGCTGGATCAACCTCAATTTTTTCGATGTTTGCTGGAACGCGTCCCGGAGGTTTCACACTCAACGGGGCCGAAAGGGTGAGGGGGCGGACAATCTCAAGATGGAAATCGGTCGGGGACTACGAGAATGCCTTCTGAAATGAAACTGAACAGACTGTGGCGGGGTAGGAAATTCGAATCTCGTAGCGGCTGCCGGGTTTGAGTCCTTCCAGCGAATAATATAGCGTTTCCACTCCTGGGATAATCTTTTGATCGTAAAGATGCTGATCAGGATAGAGAATAGGCACGCGAGATCCTGTCGAATCGTTCGCTTGTGTTGTTATTCCGAAGACGAGCGCTGAAAGAAAAGCAACAAGATACAGTTTCATTCCCCAACAGGCTCTACAAACTATATCTATAACCTCCGCACCCCGTCCTCTTTCTTTTCGTGCCTTTCCAAAAGACTGCCATGTCATTCCCAGTGGTGCCTGGCCAGTCTCTCGGAGAGTTTTCATTCGGTTTGCGAGAACTTCACATTTTGCCCACAATTTATTTGCCCATCGCTTGTCAGGCATGAATCTTCGTCAAGCTCTCGATATACTCTCAATTTCAGAATCTTCCGCTCCAACTGTAGATATTATATATTCTGAAGAGGTCAGTCTGAAAAACTCTTCTCCTGAATGCACACTCTCACAACCCCGCAGACACCCTTCGAGGTTCCTGTCGTGTTCCGCCTTTTTCAGCAAGGGGTGCGACTTGAGTTTCATCCAGTCACGCAATTGCTCGTACGAATCGTTGTTTATGACAGCAGCAAGATCAGGCTGACCTACAATAACCAGCAATTTAGCGGGCCTCCCACGGTCGCGACACTCGCCAGCATTTATCAACTCTTCGGACCCACATTTCCGGGGACATTTCACACCGACACCGGGCAATATGAACTCGTCTACCCCGTCTGTTTCTACCCACCCTCCGCAGGCATCCTCACCCCCACTCCAAGGGTGCCCACTTTTTCTTCCCAATCCCTGAAGCTCACCAGCATCTGTACATGGGCGACAATGCGGGTCTGTTCTCTTTCACCCCCTGCAACGATCACCCCGGGGTCATTCCGGCAGATCTTCCCCTCCAACTGCCGGACGGCAGCACCCCCGTTCCCAGCTCGATCGTCTTTCTGCCCGAACACTCGGAGCCCTTCACGACCTCCTACCGCAGTTTGGTCATGGTCCGTGTTGGGGGACAGTCTCCACTCCCCCGGGGGCACTACTCACTCGACTCGCCTCTCACCACCCGCAGTTGGGCCGGGGCGTCTCCCTGCTGAGCCACCCGACCCAGCCCATCCTGCTGGGGGACTCCGTCCAGTACGTGCTGACCGTCCTCGGGGCCCCACAACACATCCACCCCAAATCAACCGATCTCATGCGAATCCACGCCCGGTTGCCACCCCCTCGCCGCGAGCGCGGCACCCTCCTCCCCCGCCGCCTCCACCTCCGCCTCTACCGCCACCACCACCTCCGCACCCGCCCTGGGCCCCGTCATCAGGCCCCCAACGGGACCCGTCCCGGCCCGACCGCTCATGCCCCGGGGAGCAGCAGCCATTGACGGGCCGCTCATGCCCCGGGGAGCAGCAGGCGATGCCAGTGACGGGGACGATGGGGGCGATGCCAACCCCAGCGGGGATGAGGACGAGGGTCTCCGGGCCCCGCCCCATCGCCCACCGCCCCAGCCCCAGCCCCAGCCATGGGGAGTCCAGCAATCCCGTGTCCTGCTCGCCTCCTCCTCCGCGGCACTGTCCACCTGTGGGGCCAGTGGACCGGCGGGTGGGGCCCCGGGGGGCGTCTCATCGCCTGACTATTTCTACAACTACACCGACATGGGGGTGGACCTGCTCTTCGATGGGATGGACCACGTCGTCAAGAAGATGGTGCTGCATGCCAACCTCCCCGGCCATGTCGACTTCGCCCTGTCTGTACCCCCAATGCATGTATACCCCCCGGCGGCCATGTCAACATCTGTTGACGTATCGTCTTGAACCATCAGGGGGCCGGCACTTTGCTGCCATCCTTATGACCATCTCGTTCGGCAGGGGTGGGTATGTATCGCCATTCTCTCTGCTCACTCGCGCCACACCCTTTTCACGGTCCACCACCGCAGATACAACCGATTCTCCTTCGTCATCCGAGAACCCGGTCCGTGTGAGGCGCTCGCTCCCCCCCTCCCCTGACCCTCCCTCCCCTCCCTCTCCTCCCTCCCCCCCCCTCGCACGCCGGCCTGCTCCCCCCGACCCCCGGGCCTCCATCACCCCGCTCACTCCCCGGGCCTCCATCCCCCCGGTCTCCATCTCCCCCTAGGAAAGGCCCCGCTGACGGAGGCCTCCAAGATCACCCAGATCAGCGCCGTGCTGGGACCCCTGCCCACCCCCATCGTGCACAGCAAGCCCGTGGTGGCCTCGCCCTTCTCCACCACCCGGTTCTACGGGTTCGGGCAGGCCATCTTCGAGGTGATGCGAAACGGGCACATCTGCTCGGTGACCCTGTTCTGAAGGGTCGGGGGGCGGACGGGGAGGGAGGAGAAGACGCGCTGCTGTCGACATCACCTTTGGTGGGGGGAGGGGTACATCTGCTCGGTGACCCTGTTTTGAAGGGTCGGGGGAGGGACGGGGGGGGGGAGGAGGAGGAGAAGAAGAAGACACTGCTGTCGACATCACCTTTGGGGGAGGGGTCCATCTGCTCGGTGACCCTGTTCTGAAGGGTCGGGGAGGGACGGGGAGGGAGGAGAAGACGCGCTGCTGTTGTCGACATCACCTTGGGCTCTTGGGGGTCAAGGAGCAGAAGGTGCGGCTCACGTGCCTGCTGTTGGAATGGACCGAAGGCTTTTCCGACCACGTGGAGCTGGCCGTGCCGCCTGCCCCAACCTGCCGCCGCACAGCGGCTGAAACGCCCACCCCAGGACATGCAGGATTTGCAAGGGCACAGGCGACGAATTCATGAAAGAAAGATGCGTCGCGTCTTTGTCATGCGGGGGACAGGGGTCGGGAGGGAGGGAGGAGGAGGGAGGGAGGGAGGGGGGGGAGGTGGGGGGGGGGGGGATGAGGCCAAGTGCTCGCAAACACGCATCATGTTCTCTCTGATCAGTAACACTCAGCTCGGGTCCTGGGGGGTTGCCGATCGCCAACACTCAACAAGGCGGTGGTTCGTCAGAGTCCATGCGACAGGTTGGGGGCAGGCTCGGCCAACTGCACATGACCAAAGCAGCCATCTGTCCACTCCAACAGGGGGCTCGTCAGCACCATCTTTTGGTCGCCGTCCGCCCCGTCCAGTTTTAGAATGCGCAGCTGGGGGCAGGCCAACTGCAGGGCCGGCGGCGGCGCGTTGCTGATGTTGAGCTGGAGGTTGGCCAGCCGGGGCAACCCGCTCAGGGCAGCTGCCAGCTGGGGCCAGTCACTCGGCGCCTCTGGGGCGTCCAGCAAGACGTGGTGCAGGTGGGCCCCCTGTCGAGTCAGCACATCCAGCAGACTTGTAGTTTCGCAGTGGCCCTTGACGGCCAGCCTGCGAAGCCGGGTCTGATCATCCAATTCAAGCGAGGCGCCCTGACAACGAGCACTGAACGCGACCAAGGCCGGGCAGCCCAGCCGCAGCCGGAGGAGACCAGAGGAACTCACGGTGAGTTGGCGGAGCCCCGGGGCCTCCACCTGCGAGTCGAGCGGCGCGCCGGCGTTGATGAGGAACAGCCGAAGGGTCTCGAGACGCCCCGGCAGCCGCAGGACAAGCGGGTTGGGCATGTGGGCCAGGTCCAGCTCGAGGGTCAGGTCGACCAGAGAGGCCGCACCTGCCCACAGGAGGCCCAGCAGGTCGGGGCGGGTCAGCCGCACCTGGGGCAGGCTGCGCAGCCGCGTGGACATGGCCAGCAGATCGGGCAGCCAAAAGGGGTCCCAAGCCTGGGTGCTCACGCTCTCCAGATCGGGCATAAGGGCCGAAAACCAATTGCAGGGCGGGTTCTGGAGCATCCGAAGTCGGGGACACTTCAGGGTCAAGGTGGAAACCTCGAAGAGGCGGAGTTCAACCAAGGCTGGACAGTCAACCGTGAGCCCCGACAGCCGGCCCAGCATTTGGAGGTCCAAGCGCCTGAGGCGGCCGCTGACAATGCGGAGAGGCGGCCCGGAGGGCAGGACGGCGCCCCTGGGGCCTAGAGTGAGGTGCTCCAATCGGTTGTAGATTCCGGTGGGCAGGATGGTCGAGATGTCCGTGCCTGGTGGCACCTCCCCCGTCAGCTCAAGATGGGTCAGCTGGGGCATGGCATCCAAGGATGCATATAGAGTCACGAGGTCGGCCGCCGTCAGCTCATGAAGCTCCAGCTTGAGACGCTGCAGGGTGCCCCGATTCGCATCCAGCTCGGCCATACGGGGTGAAAAGGGGATGCCATCTAAGGCGAGGCGTTCCAGTTGGGAGAGCCATGCTCCTGGCAGGTTTGCCGGGTCCCACTCCGCAATCCGTGCCATGCTGACCCGGGTCAGGTGGGAGGCCAGCGGCTTGAGGGCGACAGTTTCGAAGACGCTGAGATCGAGCCTCCCAATCTCCATCAGGTTGCTCGAGGCGGACAGGCCCCGCTCGTCGAAGATCCATTGTGCGCGCAGTGTTCGGAAGTCATCCAGGGGTGCCAATGCCTTGAGGTCCAAGTCATCGTAGGTATCAGAACACTCGCCGCGAAGGGACTGCAGGCGGGGACAGGAGCGGGCGAGGGTGGCCAGCAAGGCAGCAGAAATATAATTCTCCGCACCCAGGCGCAGTTCCACCAGGCCGGGCAGGTGGTGCAGGATGCGCTCGATGACGGGCTCATAAAATGTCGGCAGGTGCTCCAGGACCGCCAGCCGGTCGTGTCCGGCGAAGGCCTCATCCACCCAGCCGGCACAGGCGGCCTCGGTGCAACCACAACCGTATGTTGCAAGGTCCGGATTGTCAGATCCATCAATATCAACAGAGCGGAAGGACAGTTTGACGAGGCCCTTGCACGGGCCAATGAGGGCAGCAAGGACATCGGCGGTCAAGGGCTCATCCAGATCAAACGAGAGATCGTGAGGTGTGCCCCGAAAAATTCCGCGAATCCCATGAGAAATACCCAGTAGTTGCACGTAGGTAATAAGCGGGCGATCTGATGCTGCCACGATGCCCGGGAGGAGATCGTGAGGAAGAATGGCGAAAAGATCGCCGAGTGCCACAGGAGTCTGGAAAACCAAGGGACAGGGAGTTAGCATGATAGAAACGAAACGTGGATACCCACCTTCGATGAGGCGTCGACGCGGAGTTTCCTCTTTTGCAACATAAAAAACCTCCAAAGGGGGAGAGTCGATGTTGTGTTTGTTTCTGGGGGGGGGGGTGCGCTGGACCACGCAATCATATGATTCTGTCCATCCTTATTTCCATATTCGGGGCTGTAGATCACTTGGTAGATCGTCCGCATGGCATGCGGGAGGCAAGGGGATCGAAACCCCTCAGCTCCAACCTTTCTTTTTTTTTCGGAGCAGAAGAGCATCAAATTTGTAAATTTGGTAATTGCGGTTAGCTGAACAGCTATCATCGGTCAGAAAACGCAAGCGCCAAGAAGGTGGCTGTTATTGGGGGCATGACAAGTGCGCTGCATCGTCGGGACGAACAGAGCGGAAAGTCCAAACAGGAGAGAAATTGGACAGGGGGGGTGATGACAGGGGGGATGATGACAATGACAGGGGGGGGGGGGGGAGGGATGAAGACAGGGATGGAAGCCAAACTGACAAGGGGGAGGAAGACGGAGACGGGCGGATGGGGATGGGGGGGGGGGGGGGGGGGGTTCCCAAACAGAGGCGTTCCACGAAACGCAAATCCGGAAAATCAAACAGAGCGAGGCGAGACGGGTGGGGGAGACTGGGGGTGGGTGGGGGGTGAGTGGCCGGTTAATAGTCGTCGGTGGAGCTCTGCTGCTGGCGCTTGCGGGCCGTGGCCAACATGGCGCTCAGCTGCGCCGCACCGCTGCGAGGACGAAGGAAGAAGGTGGTGATGAGGATCGGATGGGGACGGAGAGGATGATGATTGGATGCTGATGATTGGATGCTGATGATTGGATGCTGATGATTGGATGCTGATGATTGGATGCTGATGATTGGATGCTGATGATTGGATGCTGATGATTGGATGCTGATGATTGGATGCTGATGACTGGATGCTGATGACTGGATGCTGATGATTGGATGCTGATGACTGGATGCTGATGATTGGATGCTGATGACTGGATGCTGATGATTGGATGCTGATGATTGGATGCTGATGACTGGATGCTGATGATTGGATGCTGATGATTTGGATGATGATGATTTGGATGATGATGATGAATGGGTGACTGGATGATGATTTGGATGAAGCGTCTCTCCTGGAGTCAGTGGGTGGGCGGCACAGACGCGGAGGCGCGCGGGGGTGCCGCCTCGTCCGTATCGTCCCGGTCGACACCAGCCATCGCCTTCTTGCGCCGGGCCAGGGTCGAGGCCAGGTCGCCCATCAGGCCGCCCATCCCGCCGCCCCCGCCGCCACCACCACCCATCCCGCCGCCAGGACTGGCCGTGCCCTGCTCGCGCGCCTGAAGAACGGGAGACGGAACGAAGAGGATGAGCAGGCGCGTCGAATGGTTCAGGCACTGTGAGTCGTGTGGGCCGGCGTGATGGATGGAGGGCGCCTGATGTTGACACGAGAGCGAGCATGTATGTGACAACTGGTGATTCTTGGGTCTGGAAATGCGAGTGGATCCGTGGTGGCAGGGGCGCGGCCAAGGGGGAAGGCCGGCCGACGATGGGCCCGTTGGATGGGGGTGCAGTGTGCGGTGGCAGGGCCAAGGGGACGGGCCGGCCGACCTTGGCGAGCTGCATGGGGTCGAGGGGTTCCTTCTTCTCCGACTCGGGCACCTTGCGCAGCTTGGTGCCACGCTGGATGGCCCGCAGCAGGTCGTTGGACATGGACGGGGCGTCCGCTGTGGGGGGGGGGGGGGGGGGGGGGGGGGGGGGGGGGGGCACGAAAGGGCCGGAGATGGCAATGACGATGACGAATGATGAAATGATGATGAAATGATGATGAAATGATGATGAAATGATGATGAAATGATGATGAAATGATGATGAAATGATGATGAAATGATGATGAAATGATGATGAAATGATGATGAAATGATGATGAATGATTATATGAATGATTATGAATGATTATGAATGACAGGAGACGATTGGATGGTGATGATTGGATGATTGGATGATGCGAACACTGATGACGAGTGTGGTCGGGTGGGGGCAGCAGTTGAAAAACGGACAGCGCGCGGGCGACGGGGCAGGGCTCGGGGTGGCCGCTGCGGGCACGTGCGGGGCCCGAGGGACGGTGCCCACAGCCGGTGGGGGCGGCACGGAGCCGAGCGGTGGCGGGGGCGGGACGCCGCCGGCACCAAGTGGGGGTGGTGGTGGCACACTGCCCAGGGGAGGCGGGGGCGGGACGGAGCCAAGTGGCGGTGGGGGCGGGACGGAGCCCATTGGAGGCGGGGACGGAGCCAAGGGGCGGCGGGGTGGGACGGAGCCGACGGGAGGCGGGGGCGGGACGGAGCCCAGTGGCGGGGGTGGAGGCACACTTGCCGCCGTGGGGGGCCGGGAGGCGGGCTGCTGCGGGCTGAAGGATGTGGAACATGGGTGCCGGCGATGCGAACTGGGCTGCGGGGGGCGTGGACTGGGCAGGCGGCGGGGGCATGGACAGCGGGGTCGGGGGCGGGGCCGGGCTGGGTGCCGGGCTGCGCTGCTGGGGCTGATACGGGCGGGGTTTCTCGAGGACCACAAAGTCTTCCTGCCCGGGGGCTGGGCTGGCCTGGCGGGCCGGGGTGGGCAGCCCGCGGGGGGCGGAGGACACTGAGCCGCGAGGCTGGTGGCCGCCGGTGGCCGCGCCGCCGCCGATGCCTGCGAAGGGCACGGGCCGCTTGGGGACGGTGCGGGGGACCTCGCCGGGGACGGGCAGATCCTGTGCCCAACCACCAGAGAAGACGCGGACGTCAGGAGGATGGTGAGCGCGCGGATCAGAGACGCGGACACCAGGAGATTGGGGAGAGACAAGGAGATCGGAGAGAGACAAGGAGATCGGAGAGACGCGTGCATCAGGGTCAGGACAGGCATCACATCCTTCCCCTGGCCGGAGCGGCGAACCTTGTACGGCTGGAAGGCCGCGTTGAGCATGAGCTGGCTCTGCACCATGGGGCCCGAGGTCGCATCACGGGACATGGCGATCAGCACCAGGGCCGCCCCCTTGCGCACCTCCTCCGATCGGCCGTCGAGCGACAGGATCTGCTCGAGCTGCGGCCGCAGGCCCGACTCGACACTCTGTGGGGACGTGTGGGGGCGGGTGGATGGGTGGATGGGTGAATGGGTGGATGGGTGGATGGGTGGATGGGTGGATGGGTGGATGGGCGGATGGATGGGAAGGTTGATGAGGGGAAAAAAGGTGTCTCCTCTGTGTTTGATCTGCATCGCCCCCTCACACACTCCACCAAGCTACGGACCGACTGGACGAAGGAGCTGACACGGGCCAGCCGGAGCAGCAGCTGCAGCAAGAGGCTGGTGTGGTCGACCAGCTCCGTCAGGCCGCGCCCGATGATCTTAAGCCTCTCCTGGTTGCGCCCGAGGGCCGTGGCCAGGGCCGGAGCATAGGCGAGCTCCATCAGGGCCATCAGGGCCAGCTTTTGGAGGGCCGTGGCCTCGGCGGGCTGCAGAACGGCGAAGAGGATCTCGTAGAGGCGGTCCACGAACTTGGCCGCCGCGGCCGCGCCGCCGACCGTGGCTGAGAAGGGCGAGAGGGTAGGATGAGCGAGGGGTGAGGATGAGCGCGGGACAGGGGGGACCCCAGCCATTCGCACACAAACACGGATATCGACGGGCAGCCATTTCCACGAACGAGCGAAACCCACCAGCCGCACAAAAACTCCAGCACACAAGCCAATAGGCGCGCTCACTGGCTGGGGGTTCCCATCCTTTCGCATTCTCAAGCCCCACCCATGTCCCCCCCTCATGTGCCCATCAGAAGCCAAAGTGGGCAGCATCACAACAATATCAAGGGGGGCACCGCCGCCGGACCGAATGTCTGCGGATTCGCCAGCGAGTCGACCAACTCGGGGTTGTTGGCCAGCAGCAGCTGGAGGGCCTTGTACAGCACGGTGCGCTCCTCGGCCGGTGCCTGAATGTTCTCCATCAGGGCGATCATCAGCGCCTCCAGGAAGCGGAGCGGCTCGTCGAAGGGCCAGGCGGGCTGGGCCAGGAAGGGGCCCAGGAAGATGCCCATCACCTGCCGCTCCCGGTCCAGGTCGCCGTAGCGCACGGGCGGGAAGTCGTCCACACTCCAGACGGGCGGGTCGCTGCGGGTCGGAGGGAGGTGGTGACGATGGTGATGATGATGATGATGTGATGTTGATGCTGATCATCAGGTGAGGGTGGCGGGCGAGGCCATTCGATGACGAGGGGCCGAGGGCTGGGGTGGCGCGGACCGGGACTCGGCCATGACGGGCACCGAGTTCAGGGTGCGGCTCATCAGTACATCCGAAGCGGCTGGGGGCGAGAGACCGAGGGGGGCATAGGAGGGGGGGGGGGGGGGGGGGGGGGTGGAAATCGGGTGATGAATGAGGACATGACCGATCAGGGCGGCATGTATTCGGCTGGGGCCATCAGGAACGTGATGGGGAGCTCGGCGACGAACGGAACGCGAGACCACGAGAGCAGGAGAGGGCGTGCAAGGGGGGCTGATCGGATCCCGATGAGTGTCGGAGGGCGGCGACGGACTCTTGAGGGCGCTCTGCAGCTGGGCGCGGAGCTGGGGGTTCCAGATGAGCTCGGGGTTCTCCCAGGTGCCGTCGTACAGCTGCAGCATCTCCACCGCGGTCGCCTCGGTGGCCCGCTGGGCCCCGGCGCGTGGCATGACCATCCGGCGGCCCTGCCGTGGCGATGATGGAGGTGATGAGGGGGTGGTGGGAGGGGTCAGGGTGCGTCTGAATGATCCGCCAGGAGTGCTCAACGGCAGAGATGGTCTCGTGTTGTCTTGCCTTGCGGTTGTCGTGGTTGGGCGATGGCAGGTGTCTCGCCGTGTCTCCTTGTCGACTGGCTGGCTGGGTGGATGGACAGGCAGGCAGCAGTGCGGACCAGGGCGCGGGGCACCATGTGGCCGAGGGCGCTCTGCGCCTGCTGGGCGGTGGCCGGGTCGGTTGCCAAGGTCAGCAACAGGTACATGGCCAGGCGCCGGGTGGCCTCGGGGGTGCTGCCCGGGGCGTCCAGGGCGTGCGAGACGAGGGCCATCAGCACCACCACCGCACCCGCGGTCAGGACCTGCGTGCGTGGGTGGTTGGGTCCGAAGCGCAGCGTGTGTGTTGTGGGGATGATGATGAGATGTTGGCGAGGGGACGGGCTGTGAGGACGTGGAGGGTGGCACCGGCCACACATTCCCACCCCACCAAAACGCGCCACTTCACCGCTGCTTCATCTGGTGGTCGCTGGGAGCCAAGTCTGTGGGTCCATCATCACCAAGCACAAACCCCCTCACCCTGATCTCTTCTGGGGGCAGTGTGCGGACCGGCTCGCCCAGCTTGGGCTTGTGAACGCATGCCGAGCCCATGGCCTTGAGGGCCAAGTCGCGCAGGTCGCCCGTCGGGGCCCCGAGGGCCAGCCGCACCAGGCGCCACTGGGCCCGGGAGCGGTCGAGAGATTCGAGGCATTCCGGGGTGGTCAGGGCCCGCTGGATGGCCCGCAGCAGAGCCGCGCCGAAGGTCGGGCTGTTGGCGGCTGAAAAGGCGAAGAAGGGATGATGATGATGATTGGTGATGATGATGATTGGTGATGATGATGATGACTGAATGATGATGATGATGATGTGTGAAGCAAAGGACTGATCAATCGGACAAGCGGGGTCGATCAAATGATGCACGGCTGAATCGGGTGGGCGCACGATGATGGAGTTGGATGATGGAGTTGGGTGAAGATTTTGGGTCAGGCCAGGCCTCGTAATGAGTTTCGGCGCGGAGAGCACGGTCATTAGAAAGAGGACAGGGAGGGGCACACAACCCGAGCTCAGAGACAGCAAGCGTCCCCCCAGATGATGATGATGATGATGACTGGATGATGACTGGATGATGATGATGATGACTGGATGATGATGATGATGACTGGATGATGATGATGATTGGAAGCTTGGAAGCTTGATGATCGGATGAACGGATGCTGATGTCGGATGATTGATTGATTGAATGATGATGACGCTGGTGGGTGATGGTTGGCTGGCCGGGTGATGGAGTGACAAAAAGGCCGAATGATAAGAATGCGGATGCTGATTGCAGATGCCGATGACTGAGGGGGAGGGCGGGTGTGCCTATGGTCTTGGCGGACCGTGGTCGAGCAGGGTCAGCAGGTACGGCAGCCGGCCGGCCGGTTCGCCATCGGGCATGGCGGCGCCCACGGGGATGCCCAGACTGGCCTGGGCCGGAGGCGAGCTGGACAGGACATGCTCCAGCGCTTGGGCGACCTGTGACAGGGAAAGTCATGATGATGATGCCGATGACGGTGACCGATGCCGATGATGATGATTGGATGATGCTGATGCTGACTGGATGCTGACTGGACGATGACTGGACGATCATGAAGCTGGACAGAACGCTCCAGAGCTCGAGCAACCTTGGGGGTCATGATGAATGGGTCGGATGATGGGGCATGGGATCGTTCTTGACACCGACGCTCTGTGAATCGCCAGGTCCATTGCGGATCGCGCCTGGTGCAGGTGACGCATACGAGTTCGGAGAACACTGTGATGGATGCTGTCCATGGTGGAGGGATGCTGGCCTGTCCGTGATATGGCAGATGGTCGGAATGGGGATGTGGGGGCACGCGTCCCGGACCGCGATGACGTGCACGTAGGCGGCCTCGTCGCACTGGGCCGAGGGCTCGGTGGAGAAGTGGGACGGGCGGGGCAGGCGCGGCTCCTGGTCGCGCAGGAAGGCCACCAGGGCCCCGACAAAGTGCAGCGGGTCCGCCACGGGGCTGGGGGCCTGCAAGGAGAGGGGATGGGGGTGGTGTTGAGGTGTAATATTGGCATCGTCAGCCCGCCCGCCCGCCACACAGTGCGAAAAGTGCCAAAGTACACACATGTGACAATGTTTTTTCTTCTTCTTCGACGATCCCTCTCGCCTCACTGTAGTCGACAGCCAAATCCATCCACCCCACCCGGTCTCGGGAGGACCAAGACAGACAGCGTTGTAATAGCGCAGGAACATCCCGTCCACCTGGAGCTCGTAGGCGATCTCGGAGAAGGTCAGGACGGGCGGCTGGGCCAGCGGGATGCAGTACGAGTCGGGCGAGTCGATGGCCGCGCGGCAGTAGGCGGCAAGCTCGCGGCGGGTGGTCGGGGTCCACAGCAAGTGAGCCGTCTGGTGCGTTTGGCTGTGCGTGAGGTGGTGGTGCGGTGGGTGGGATGAGGATGTGGTCGGGGGTCCACGCAGGTGAGGTGCGTTTGGCTGATCCGGGCTGCCCGGATGTACGAGAAAGTGATGTCATGCGATGCGGATGGAAGAGGGGGTGAGGAGGTGGACATATAAAGAGGTGGAGGGTCGAGGATGATGACGGTTGGGTGATGGTTGTGTGATGACGGTTGGGTGATGATGCTGATGCGGATGCGGATGCGGATGCCGGGAATGACGAGGATGATCTGGATGATGACAATCTGGATGATGCTCTGATGATTGGCTGGTGGTGATGATGGCTGCTGATTGGGTGATGATGAATGATGAGGATGACGACGATTGGATGCTGATGGTGGCAGTGACCTCATGGTGGCCAGGAACTCGGCCTCGGAGCCGTTGGAGCGGAGGTGCTTGTAGAGGCCGGGCGTGAGCATGTATGAGGTGGTCTGCTTGATGAAGTCGTTCTCGGGGGTCTGCAGGCCCGCCCACGCGCCGCCTCCCATGTGGCGCAGGCACTGGACGATCAGGGGCGAGGGCGTGATACGGGGCGCCGAGGGGTCGCTCTGCGAGGATGATGATGATGAGGAGGAGGAAGAAGAAGAAGGTAAATTGTTGGATCGATGGTGATTGGATCGATGGTGATTGGATCGATGGTGATTGGATCGATGGTGATTGGATCGATGGTGATTGGATCGATGGTGATTGGATCGATGGTGATTGGATGCTGGTGATTGGATCGATGGTGATTGGATCGATGGTGATTGGATCGATGGTGATTGGATCGATGGTGATTGGCATCGATGGTGATTGGATGCTGGTGATTGGTGCTGATGCCCTGTATGATGATGATGCTTCCCCCCCCCCCCCCCCCCGGCGCACGTGACTTTCAAAAGGTTCCCATCACAGACGGGTGCCTCAGCCTCGGCGATGTTATCCAGCAGCATCAGCATCAGCCGATGCAAGCACCCGGCTTTGTAGAGCTGCTCCTGGAGCGGCCCCAGGGCGCACATCTGCAGGACGCAGGGCAGGGCGGCCCCCCGGAGGCCCGCGTCCCAGCGGGCGTAGCGGATGGCGGCCGCGGGAACGAGCTGGTCGAGGTTGGGGTAGCCGGGGGGCACCACCGGGGCGCCCTCGGGGCCCGTCAGGTGGTCGATGGCGAACATGAGCAGTGGCGCGAGGCCAGGGGCGGCCTGGGGACGGGGCGGGATGCAGACAAGAGGGGACGGGATGAAAGATTGATCGACACACAGATCCCACAACGCACGCACCCGCACCCGCACGCGCCCCACAGATACACTGCCCCCGTTCCCATCCCCGTTCCCATCTCCGTTCCCATCTCCGTTCCCATCTCCGTTCCCATCTCCGTTCCCATCTCCGTTCCCATCCCCGTTCCCATCCCCGTTCCCATCCCCGTTCCCATCCCCGTTCCCATCCCCGTTCCCATCTCCGTTCCCATCTCCGTTCCCATCTCCGTTCCCATCTCCGTTCCCATCTCCGTTCCCATCTCCGTTCCCATCTCCGTTCCCATCTCCGTTCCCATCTCCGTTCCCATCTCCGTTCCCCGCCATCCCAAAAAGGCAGCCAACAGACCATCTGCGAGACGGAGAGGCGGCACTGGGGGTTGGTCAGCAGGACGGCCATGACCTGCATGCCGTGTTGCATGACCGCCGTTACCGAGGCCGTGGCGGGCACACCCGCAACCGTCCCGTCGTCTGCGCACCCAAGCCAAGAGAGGCAGACGAGTCGAGTCAAAAGCGCTCAGCCGGAAGAGCACGACCAAGTCCGAAACGAAACACACACACGCACACTCACCTTGACACCCCACCTTGACACCCACCTTGACGCACACTGACGCACATACGGACTGAGGGTGAAGGAGATCTTGGAGGGGCAGGCCCGCATGTTGGTGACGACCACCCGCAGGGCCGCCACCACGGCGTCGGTGGCTCCCTGCTGGACGCAGAGTTCCAGGTTGGCGGCCTGGGTCGGGGGCTGGATGATCCGCCCGAGCAGAACCAGCAGCGCATCCATCAGGCTCACCCGCTGTCCACACAAATCCGATGGACGAGAGGAGAGGTGTGAGCGGGCAAGGGTGGGTGGGTGGGCGAGTGAGTGACTGAGGAGGAGGCCGGACCTCCACGCCGCCGAGATTCATGTTGGAGGTCTCGTACAGGGCCCGCAGAACCTGACGGGGAGAATGGAGGGTGGGGTTCGTAAGATGGCAGTCAGATGGAGCAGCGTGTTTTTGGGGTGCCGTGGTGTGTGTGGCCGAGGGGATGGCGGCAGACCGTCGAGGCGCCCTCGAATTTGACAAAGGCCGGCTTGGTGGCGAACCGGGCGAAGAGGGCCGTCATGGCCCGGGTGATGATCGACGCGTCGGCCAAGTTGCTCGGGATCATTCTGGGGCGCCATCATCACATCCATCATCCAATCAATGACGAGAACGGGACCCCAGGTGAGCCAAGTCCAACCCCGCGCGCACCACCCCGCGCACCACAGCTGGCCCCTCGGACGGACGCGGGCAGGGTGGAGACGAGTGAGGCCAGGAGGGACTCGGGCCGGTCGATGGGGAACTCGGCGAAGTGGTCCGTGTCCGCCAGCAGCCGCACGTAGTACCCGCCCAGGTACAGCTCACGCTCCAGCTGATATATGCGTGGATCGGAGGGTGAGTGATCATCACTCAATCCTCACCCAGTCCTCACCCAATCCTCACACGATTATCGGCGGGGGAGGGGAGGGATCGGGGGGGTATGGCGGACCTCGGGGTAGGGGATGCGGGCCGGGGCCTGGACCACCTGGTAGGGGCCGCCCGGGGTGGCGGGGGGCCCGAGGACGATGGGCGCCACCGAGACGACGTGGAAGGGATCCGTCTTGAAGGCCTCGATGTCCGATTGGAGACACTGCGGGCGTTTTGGGTGGTGAGGAGAGGGGTGAGCAGACGCCTTGGAGCCCCGACTTCTCTCGCCCCTGCAGCCATCCCCACCCCCCCATCTACAGGATGACTGTGCGGGCGCGCCCGACCTTGCCCAGCTCGATGGTGAGCCGCCTGCGCATGGCCTCCCGGTCCAGATGAGGGTCGGGGTCTCCAGGCACTGGGCCGCGAACTTCTCCTTGAACAGCGACCCGCCGCCCTTCTCCTCGTCCAGCAGCCGCAAGCGATGAGGGCAGGAAGAACCTGCGGAGAGCATCGTGAGGGGACGGGGACCGGGTGCGGAATGAGGGGACGAAGACGATGGGAGAGGGAGGAGAGGAGGAGGAGGAGGAGGGGATGGGGGTGGTTCAACGCAGAGGCGGTTGATGGCAGGGAACGGACTCGAGGACGGAGGGACGGCCTCCAGGTCGGCCCGGCCGCGTTCAGCGGGTCCGGCTGCATGCAGGCTCGGTGCACAAAGCTGCACCATCCCACCACCCACGGTGTACAAAGGGTTCCGTGAGGTTGAGCTGTGGCCTCTCCCACTCCCCTGTGTATGCGTCCCTCCTGACCCGACCCCCTCAAGGGAAGCAAAGCGGGCCACGAAGGACAGCCAATGGGCGGCGCTCCCCATCACATCCCCACCAAGGCAGAGGCCAACCCAGGCGAACCGGAGGGTGTTGGCTGTGTCACCCATCCCGTCCCATCTCTCTACAAGCCAGAGGGGGTACGGGGGTCAAGGGGTACGGGGGTACGGGGGTACGGGGTACGGGGGTACGGGGTACGGGGTACGGGGGTGCGGGGTGCGGGCAGGGGCGGGCAGGGGCGGGCAGGGGCGGACCGGAGGATGTCGGCTGTGCTCTCGGCGGCGACGGGGCACAGGGTGGCCGCGTAGAGGAGCAGGTGGATCATACCGCTCTGGTAGAGCCGGCCCACGATGGGCGTGTTGTGCACAATCAGGTGGCTCAGCAGGCTGCCGTGCCGCGGGGGGGGGAGAGGGGGGGGGGGGGGGGGGGGGGGGGGTCAGATGAGATGGAACGGCGCTCGCACAGAAGGCGCACATGCAATATGTTGCCACTATGCATGACAAACCTACACGCAGACACACGTCCACTGGCCGACCTTGCCCTGACGATGACCACCATCCACGTCCCCGCCACCCACCCCCGAGGCGGACCTCATCGCCCCAATCCCCGCCCCATCCCTCACCACCCCGTCATCCCACTGCAGGAGGGGGGCGCGCGCGGACTTCATTGCCCTGACGATGACCTCCCCGTCGGCGCAGGTGAGCATGCCCAGGATGTGGCCCAGCGGGTCGGCCATCCGCCCCAGGGGCACGGCCGACAGGGGCCCCAGCGGCTGCGGGGGCGCCCCCGAGGCGGGGTTGGCCGGGGCCTGGGACAGGATGGCCTTGCAGCGCGGGATGGGGCTCAGCACGGCGCCCGTGGTCTGGCAGGCGGCAAGGGGGGGAAGGAATGAGCCGAGGTTCGGATGTGGAGAAGCACGTTCCGATAAATCTCTGTCAATGATGATCTGGATGATGCTCTGGATGATGACGACGACTGGGTGATGACTGTCCGATATGATGATAGCGCTGGTTGGATGATGAATGGTCGGAATGGCGGGATGATGAGGACGGACGGGATCGACCGAGTGGCCGGCCGAGACGACATCATCGAGCAGCTTCAGCACGGCCGCGTACATGGCAAACCCCTTGTAGGGAGAGTCTGCACGGGGGTGGGGTGGGGGGGGGGGGGGGGGGTGGGGATACAGGCGGACCATCAGCCCAACCCTCGTTGTGCGGACCACCATCCAATCATCATTCACACAGTCATCATCCGGTTATCAGCCAGTCATCATCACCCGTCATTCTCCACACGCCGGCAGCATCAGGAAGTGGGGGCGGGGGAAGGCGGGCGGACCCTCGATCTTGAACGACAGCCGCTCGGCCCCGCCTGCGGATGGCGGCGGGGTGGGCGCGCTCCTGGCCGGGGCGGCGGCCCCGTCGGGCCCCACGGGGGGCGGTGGCTCGGGGACGTTGACCAGGTGGGCGAAGCAGAGGTGGAACAGCAGCACCTGCAGGCCGCCCCCGTCAACGAGCACCTTGACGTTGGCCGGGTGCAGGATCGAGGCCGTCAGGAACCGGATCAGGTGGTCCCGGAAGGCCACGTTGGGCGGGCGAACACTGGTGGTGTGATGTGGTGCGGTGCGTGGTTAATCGCAGTGATGTGGTGGGCCAAGACAATGGTGGCCGTGGTGTGTGGCCGTGGTGTGTGGCCGTGGTGAGGTGAGGTGAGGGGCGTGGGATGAATGCCCAAGCGGAATATGATCTGTGTCAGTGACACGTGTGACGCATGTGATGTGTATCAGTGCAGTGAGACGTGTGACATGCGGGATCTGCACGCAGGGACGAGGAGGCGCATGTGATGTGTGTCAGGGCAGTGACACCGCGTGTGACATGCAGTATGTGCGCAGGGCCGACAGACTCCTCGAGGAGGCGCATGATGTGGTGCATGAACTCGAAGCACCCGATCTCGCGCCAGTATCGGCTGTAGACGGCCTCCATGATGCGCAGGCAGGCGAAGACCACCGGCGGGCTGTGGGGGTCCGCCCGCAGCATCCGGCCGAAGAGCTGCTGCATGAAGAGCCGCGGGTCCTCGATCTGTAGGGGAGGGGAGAGATGGCAGGAATGGTGAGGATGGGGATGGATGCGTGAAAAGCCGCGGGTTAGGGTCCTCGACTCGATCTGTGTTGGCCGGGGGGAAGTGAAGGGCCAGGAATGGTGAGGGAGGGGAGGGATGGACCCAGTGGCAGAAACAACACATACGCAGCCCCACCAAGGCAGACACACAGACAAACAAACAGAAACGCCCCATCAAGAGATCCGCACACAGAAACAGAACACGCCAAGCCATGCCCGGACCTTGACCGAGTCGATGGTCTTCTCGAGCTGCAGATAAGTACCGACGACACATACACAGAAACAACAAACGCACAGAGCCAAGCCATGGCCGGACCTTGACCGAGTCGATGGTCTTCTCGAGCTGCAGCAGGTAGTACCGGCCCACGGGGATCTCCTGCTCGAGGGTCTCGTAGCGCACCTCGAACTCGTGGTGGTTCCACAGCATGGGCACCCCCGGGAAGCGGAACTGGGTGGTGGGGTGGGGTGGGGTGGGGATGAGCATGGATGAATTCACAGCATGGACATACCCGGGGAAAACGGAACTGGGGGTGGGTGGGCAATGTGGGGTGGCGGTTCCACAACACGGGCATCCCCGGGGAAATCGGAACTTGTGGGGGGGCATCGGGCGATGAGATGGAGTGCAACAGCATGGCTGAGCCCAAAACGCACACAACGCACAGATGCCGATTTCCCAACGCCATGGGGGCAGGCTACACATCACGCAATGCCCAGGTGTCAAAAATTCCCCAAGGAATGATGGGGCAGCCGGAATTGGCAGAGCACTGGCAGGGCACTCCCCATGTACGACATGCGCTTCGCCCGAAGCGTCTGTGTGTGTGTGTGTGTGTGTGTGTGTGTGTGTGTGTGTGGGGGGGGGGGGGGGGGGGGGGGGGGGGGGCGGACCCGCTCCGAGTCGTAGGCCTCGATCTCGGCCCGGAGGCACTTGGCCAGCTCCCGGCGGGCCCCGTCGTGCCAGAGGAGCACGTAGCCGATGTAATCCTTGCGCAGCTCGGAGCCCAGCGAGCTCAGGAAGGGCATCTGGGCCACCACCGTGGGCGAGGGGACGGGCCGCCACTGGCGTGGATCGGGGGGGGGGGGGGGGGGGGGGGGGGGGGCGAGAGGATGACGAATGAGAAATGGTTTTTAAACCTGTGTTTTTTCTCTCTTTCGGGACGGGAGCCCCGAGGAGGGGAGGTTCACCCCCCGCCGTCGCAAAACGGAGCAGAAGCCGTGGGGCGGGAACGGACCGGCCGCCCTTCTGGGAGCGCATGGCCTGTTGGCAGGAGCTCTCGACGATGCTCTGGTCCGTCCCCACCACGGCGCCCAAGAGACAGAAAGGTACCCGAAAGGCGAAACGCGGAGGGGCAGGAGAAGAAGAGAACGGCAGGTGAGCAAAGCGGAGGGATGGGCGGAAACGAGAGAGAGGGAAGGGGCGGGCGCGGAGGGGCGGGGGGCATGAATGGCAGGGGTGGAGGGAGGGGGAGGACCTGGTAGAGGGCGGGCGGGACGATGCGCTGCAGGACGCCCACCGAGTCGTCGTTGTGGTGGATCATGTAGGCGGCCAGGATGCCGCTGGTGGCACCAGATGTGGATCGAGGGGGCAGAGCGAAGTGAGTGAGGAGGGGCTTCCCCAATCCCAGCTCCCAGCAAATTCTCCTCCCGGTTTCTGTTTCTGGGTTGCCCGAGGTTCTGTCCACGCAGCGGCAAGCCCCGCCCGCTCACCCCCGATGCGGACCTGAGCTGCTCCTGGTTCACCGAGGCCGGTTCGAGGGCCCGGATGAGCTGAATCAGCAGCGCCCCGCTGCTCCGGGCCGAGTCCTGCATGATCCGCAGGCTGGCGGGTGGTGGGGGTGATCGGGATGGACGGGAAGGGAAATGCGGTGCGTGTGAGCGAGCGCTTCCCGTCCTGCATGATCCGCAGGCTGGTCTCCGGGCGTGGGTGGGTGGTGGCGGCGATCGGGATGGATGGGAGAGGCGTGTCGTGACATGAGTCCCCGGTCAGGACGACATGAAGAGGTCACTCAGAGAGGACCCGAGAAGATGGCGATCCAAGGCCAAGACCAAGGGATGTAAAATGATGATGGTTGGGTGCTGCGATGCTGCTGATATGTTGATGTTGATGGTGGCTGGATGGCTGGATGATGATGGAATCGGGCCGCGCATGGGGGCCCATGGGGAGGGGGGACAGGAAGCAGAGGCGACGGACCTCTGGCCGGCGTTCTCCATGGCGCACTTGAGCAGCAGGCTGGCGCACTCGGACACGTAGAAGCTGCGGCCCCGGGCAAGCTGGAAGAAGGCATCGCGCAGCTCGATAATCACGTTGTACTGCGTCCCACCACCGAAAAAGGATTGTGAGGCCGAATGAGACCATAGAATTTTGCGAACAGGATGCGATTGATGCACTTGGTGATAGTGATAGTGATGATGATGATGATGATGATCAGATGATGATGATTGGCGGCTCTGCGGACCATCTTCCCCAGGAGGCTGGGCGCAACCAGGTCCCGCCCGTGGGCCATGCAGGTCAGCATGTCCAGCAGGACCATCAGCACCATGGGCGAGTTGTCCCCGAACGAGGGGGCCGCCGCCTGTGGTTGCTGCTGCTGCTGCTGCGGCTGAGGGGCAGGCGGGGGCGGGGCGGGGGCGCCGCTGACGGGGGGGGGGGGTGGGCATGGGGCTGGGCGGCATGGGGGCCGCACTGCTTGCGGGGATGGACGAGGGCGGGGCCGCCCGGAGGTGGTTCAGGATGGCCGTCTGGACCACGAAGAGCCTGCCCGAGGGAATCGAAAAGAGTGGGGAGTGAGATGGGGACCAGACGCGGAGACACAAGATCGTGGGTGGCGTGAGGAGTGAGGACAGCCCCATGGGATGCCGATGCCACAAAGGAACCGTGGTGGGAAAGGAACGGGAACCGAGGCGGCGCCAATCCAACGAAGGGCAGATGTGGCGATGGCCCGGGGGGGGGGGGGGGGGGATGCACTACGGACCCATCGACGGTCTGGTTGGGGTTGGCCCCGTGGGGCAGGGCCATGGGAAGGCTGCTGAGGGGCAGGGCGATCTCCTCAGGACGGCCGACCGGTTGGAGACGGCCTGCTTGGTGTAACTCGACACGGCCGCGTGAAGGGTGAAGGCCGCGGCCAGGGAGACGCTGTTGTGGGTTGGCCACCCCGGTGCGGGATGGGTGGGTGGGCGGAAGGGGGGCGGGGGGGGCGGGGGGTGACGACGGGCGGATGAGGAGGCGAGGCGGTCTGGTGGTTTGGCGCGGCATGGGCTCTGGGGTGGGGTGCGCGCGGATGGGGGTGCGGTGCGGGTGCGAGTGGAATCGCGCGCAATGGCTGTTTTGTGCGATGGGATCAGGTGTCAGGCAGAGATGCGGGATGACTGCACGGCACCCCTTGGCAGATTCGGTCGATCCCCCACACACACACCACACCACCCGTGGGAGGGAGCTGACCTGTCGTTGGGGCTGAGCAGGTACGGGTAGACGTGGGCGAAGATGGGTTTGGCCAGCTCGCCCATGCCCTCGAAGATGCGCCGCGAGGTGAACAGCCGCTGGAGGGTCTGCAGGACCAGCACGATCTGGTAGGGCGTCAGGGCCGGGCCCGCTGGAGAGGGATGGGGAGGGGGAGCGGATGGAGTTGGAAGATCCCCCACACACACACACACACACCACACACTCGAACACGCACGCACCATTCCACCCCCCTTCCATGCACCACACATCCCATTCCCATTCCCATCCCCATCCCATTCCCATTCCCATTCACCCCCGCCATAGACACAGGCAACGAGCCTGAGCCCCATTCCTCATTCCTCCATCCCTCCATTCCCACATTCCCATTCCCCTCCCTGCGAACCGCGCAGGCGGACCTGAGCGGAGGAGGTGCAGGAGCCATCTCACCCCCCATTCCCGCATTCCCATTCCCAGCCTCCCCTCCGTGCACACCACACAACGCGCAGGCGGACCCGAGCGGAGGAGGTCGATGAGCTGCAGGGGCAGGCGGCGCTCCTTGCAGGTGCAGGCGCCCAGGGGCACGTTGGTGTTGTACTGCAGCAGGGCGTTCCACATGTCCGGGCTGACGGGGCTCCCGCGCTCACGTCTGGCGCAGGGAGAGACAGAGGACGAAGATGAAGCCGATGAGACAGAAAGGGGCAGGGGGGAGCGGGCAGGGTGGACCCCTGGCGCGACAGAGTGTATCCCCCCCTCCCCCTCCCCCTCCCCCGCCACATGCCTGCACACCCCCTGGGTGTCGGTGACAGTGAATCTTCCCCGTGACCATCCGATTGCATCCCAGGGGAGGAGGAGGAGGACAGGGGAGGAGGGCAGTGGTGGAGGGCAGGGAAGTGCGACGGACTGGAGCTGCAGCTGGATGAGGTTGGTGATGCGGTTGATGCAGTATGCCTCCATGTCGTCTGTCGTGGCCGACTGGCGCGAGCCCAACCGCAGATCCCCAGCTGGCCAGGAATGGTGAGGCAGAGAGAGGTGTGTGGGTGAATGGGATTCAAGGAACAGCTTCCACATGAAAAAAGGGGGGGGAGGGAGGGGGTGGATGGATGGAATGAGCGCGCCTGATTCGTGCGCGTGTCGAAGTGGGGTCTGAGGGTGGTGCGAGGGGAGGAGGGGAGGTGTGAAGGGGCCATGTGGATGGCGGCGACTGGGGGAGCAAGTTGAAACCCCGGGCGGACCGGTCTCGGCGGGCTGGATCCAGGGCCAGTACTGCCCGTTGTTGGAGCTGAGCGTGACGGGGGTCTCCCGGGAGGCCTCGCGCTCCTGCAGGACAATGGGCGGGGCCCCGCCAACCTGTGGCACGGCGCAGACGCCCACGAGAGAAAGTCGGGGAAGAAAGATGGAGAGAGGGAGAGAGGGGAGAAATTGGGAAATGGTGGGGAGGAACAGGGGGGGGGGAGTCGACGAGAGAGAGCCATCCGAACGAGGGCAAATCGAGAGAGAGAGAGAGAGAGAGCCAGCCGCTCCTCCAGGCCCTGGAGGGTATGCACTGGTGGGGGGGGGGGGGGGGGAGGGGGAGGGGTTGGAGCCACGCGCCGGACCGTGTACCGGACGATGGACCAGATCTCGGAGAGGTCGTGGCAGGCCAGGGTCCGGTGGGTGGCCGGGTCGCGCTCCAGGACCTGCGCGCCCATGATCACAAGCGACCTGCACCACCACGGGTGTGTGTGTGTGGGGGGATAAGGGGCGTGTGAAGAGGTAACAAAGGGACAGGGGGAGGCTTCCCAAGCGCCGATGCCCTTGAGAACGTGGAGTTGTGGCGGGGCGGCGGGGCGGCGGAGAGGCGCTGCCTGGCGGACCGGGGCCGAAGCTCGATCCCGTTGTGGGAGCGGCACTCCTTCTCGAGGGTCATCTCGAAGACCTTGCTGTTCTTGGTCGGGGTCCGGGCCAGGGCCATGAAGGGCTCGCCCCCATCGTGGTCCGATTGGGAGAAGGGGACCGTGCTGTGCCAGGGTGGAGGGATGAGGAGGCCACGTGTGAGCACGACGTTCGGACGTGGGGGATGGATGGGAGTGGATCGCCAGGGCACCATACTCATCCCTGGCAAGGACTGCCCCCGACACCATCAGCCGGTCCCTGACAGACAGTCCCAGCGACTTAATACCCTCCATGATGAGGTGGCAGATGTTATCGGCCTGTTCGCTGTCGAAGCGGTACTTGCGGTGGTTGGCCAGGGTCAGCACCAGCCCCCGGGCGATAGCGGTTGGCTCCAGTGCCCCTGGTGGTTCGGCCGGAACGATCTTCTTGATCTCCACAATCTGGCGCAAGTCGTGCACGGTATCGTGATGTGAGGCCGGTTTGGAAATAAAATGAAGCCGCGAAGAGCCAACGGCCAGGATGCAATCGTATCGCTGGGGGCGAAGAGTGAGCCTGTGAGAACCCGGACCGCACGGAACAAACCTCCCCCTTACGAGTCACCTTGTGAATCGGAAAGCGCGGGAGCTGGACGCCGTGTTGGTCTTCGTAGGTGGCCTTCAGATGGGTCAGGATATCTTCGCGACGGTCGCACTAGACCAGGTGTTGACCCACAAAGAACGATCAAAATGACGAACCAAAAACGTGATATCCTTGCCCTTGCCCTGATAATATACAGTGAACCCGCCCTCTTTCAGCTCAAAGCGGGTAATGTCACGGTGGAGGATGGCCTCCTTCGGTTGCAATTCCTCATAACAATTGATTCTAGTAATCAAGGAGTTGAGAACAGAAGAAAGAAAAGAGGGCCGACTTCGTCCGTGTGACAGCGATGATACGCTGCTTCTTCCCAAGGAATTCTTTTTTTGAGGCCCAGCATCGAGCGAGCACTTCTTCGGTATTCATTGTTGGGGTTTTCGACTCTCCCGGGCCGAATGAAACGCCGGAAGAGCGCGAAGAGAAAGGCTGAGAGAGTATCGGTTACCCCGGTTCAGTAGGCCAGTGTTCCTCCCGCGCCTCATTTTCCACTCCGGCACAGCACAGAATCCCGTCCCAGTCAAGAATGGGCCAGGACGAAGAGGGCCATTTCCTCTATACAGTGGGACAAAATCTCACGCCACGATGTCTGTTTCCGGACACACCTTTGCCGGTTGCTGATCGCCCCTAGACAAAATTATGAAGAGTTTCGGTGAGGGGACCTTTGGAAAAGTTGTCCAATGTTGGGATCGACAGACCCAGTCATATTGCGCGGTCAAAGTCGTGCGATCGGTCCCAAAGTACTCCGACGCCGCTAAGATTGAGATCGACATTCTTGAGGATCTGAGACGGCACGGAACTGACCTGCAAAGGTCTGGACATCTCGAATTCTTGTTATTCAATTAACTATCGTGATCGTAAACAGCTGCGTCGTTCATTTGATCGATCACTTCGAATTTGAAGGCCATGTCTGCATGGTTTTTGAGGAGCTCGGGCCCTCTCTCTACGACTGGCTTCGGAAAAATCATTACCGCGGTTTCACACTGCCTCTTGTTCGTGATTTCGCCCGACAAATACTGAACACTCTGGCACGTCTGTTCCGGCGGATCCACTTTGACCCTCACCCGCTTCCTCCCTTTTTCAGTCCTGGAGGAACGATGCGAGCTTGTTCACACTGATCTTAAGCCTGAAAACATTTTGCTCGTGGGCCGTGAGTTTTTTGAGGAACCCCAACAATATGTCTGCCCTTTCGCCCGCCTCCTCCCTCATCTCCATATTGTCCTTTCAGGCGGCCCCGATGCGGTACCCAAAAGATCCCACGATCAAAATGATCGATTTTGGCAGCGCCACCTATGAGCACCAGCACCACACCTCGATCATCTGCACCCGCCACTACCGGCCCCCTGAAGTCATCCTTGGTCTGTCCTTCCCTGGTCGATTGAGAAAAGTGTGTAGGCCTCAGGTCAGCTGGCCAGAGTGTACCGTGCGGTGGGTGCGTGTGCGCGTGTGTGTGCACGAGTGTCGGGTCAGTGATATAAATCAAACTCCACCTTTCATCAAAAGTCCTGCATGTCCGACTGCTCCCCCTTTCCGTCTGAACAGCGCCGGCGTGATCAAATGCGTGCGGGGCGTGCGACCACACTTGGTCTGCCCCCCTTCGTTTTTGCTAACACCTTCCTCCCAGCCTCTGCCTGCCTCGCCTCCAACACCTTTCTCCACAGAATCCGACGAGTTTCCCACGCACCCCCCCACGCATTCCGGCACGCCGGCCCTACGTCGTGGCCCCGACCGCCGACTTCCCCTCATTTTTTTTTCCTCCTGTTCTCATGTGAGGTGTTGGTTGACCTCACATTGCACGCACACCACAGCACAGACCGCCAGCCCTCTCAGCCATCCTCATCCCCCCCTCCTCATCCTCCTCACTTCAGGCCTGGGTTGGTCATTCCCGGCCGACATTTGGAGCGTGGGATGCATTCTTACGGAGCTGTTCACCGGAGATGCCCTCTTCCAAACCCACGAAAACCTCGAACATCTGGCCCTCTTCGAGAAGGTCCTCGGGCCCCTCCCCAAGGACATGATCCAGCGCTGCGGGTCCGTCATTCCTCCACGCGCTCTTTTGTTCCTCATATTGTCGTCTTCCGCGCCACAGGCGACACCACTCTGAGAAGTACTTCCGCGAGGGCCGTCTTGCCTGGCCGGAGATGGCCAGCGGCAAGGACTCTTTGAAAGCCGTGACTCGGCAACCACGACTCGAGGTCCGCCCCACGCGTTGTTGTCGCACGTTCGACTCACAGTTTTTTTTCCCTCTCTTCAGGAGCTCATCTCCCCGACAACCCCGCTCTACGACCTTGTCCGGGGGTTGCTTGCTTACGACCCGTCCCAGCGGCTCACCGCTCGGCAGGCCTTGCATCACCCCTTTTTCAGTGCTGATTTGGTTGGGTCCTCTGCGGCGAGCCACTATACCTCCGTCGGACACGCCGTAGGAACCTCCTCTGTGAGCACTGTCATCACTGGCTCCTGCTCCACCACCACAACCTTAGTCGCCCCGGGAACGCCACCCACTCCGCAGCACCCGCGGGTTCATGTCGACAACCAGCTCTCGTCGCGCTCGAAAAGTTCCACCACCTTCTCGGGGGGCAGTTCGGGCAGCTCCCGGTCCAGTTCGGGGTCGGGGTCGGGCAGCTCCTCCTCCTCCAGCTCTCGGTCCAGCTCGGGATCCTCGTCCCGCTCGGCCTCCCACCATGCCCATGTATCCCCCTCTTCTCCTGCCTCCCACCGACACGAGCACGAACTCCCACCGCGCGAATCGCGCTCGCGCACTCCCCCACGCCATTTCGAGCACCCTCCCCATCCGGTGTCCCGCTCTCGCTCGCCTCCCCCACCTCTGCTTCCGCCACCACGCCGCCGCCGGCCTCCGCGGGTTGTGGGGGGTGGTCGGCAGCCCCACCGCCGCTATCCACGCCGGGAACGCCCTCTTCCCGAGCGCCGTTCCCGTCCCCGTCGGTCCATCTCCATCTCCGGGCTGCGACATCGTCCGCGCTGCCACCGGCATCACTCCGTCTCCTCCCACCGTGACTCGTCGGCCCTCCGGTCTCGCTCCACCCGCCACGAGACCCCAACTTATCCGGGCCATGGCAGCCACGTGCTCCCTTCACCCCACCATCCCCATCCGTACCCCTCATATCGGGCGGACTCGTACGAACGGCGGGACGGCTCCTACGAGCGCCCCCCGACCCGCACCCCGTCCCGGGGGAGCATCCCGCACGAATTGGCCCCGCCGCCTCGTGTCTGGTCGCGCCATGGCATCCCCGCTGTCGACCAGCAACACGGCAGCCCCGACAAGCACCGACCCCCATCACCGCGCGACGCGGAGGCGCTGCACCGACCCCGGGGCCGCTCGCCGGGCCAGTTCGATGAGGAGCAGCCCCACCGCGCACGGTACGAGAGCCCCCAGAAACACGGCAATCCCGAGCTGCCCGAATGGGAGGACCGGTGGAGACCCGACATCCCGCCCGAGTTGGATGAGATCGAACCGCCGCCACCGGACCACAGAAACCAAGAGGAGGCGGATGAGGCTGACTGTGAGGACAGCAGGAGAGGGTGAGGACACGCCTCACCATCCCCTGTGGTGATTTATGTTAAATTGTTTCCCCTTCTTTGAACAGTCGTGCCCGTTTGTGTTCCTGACCCTCACCCCCTCGCCACACTCCCCTCCTCGGATTTCTTAATCACACCCGCAAAATAATTGCTCCTGCGGCCGGTCCCCTCAGTGGTGGCGGAGGTGCGGGGACCCCGATCACTCACACACTTGGAGCTATCCCGGGCCTCCCCTCGGCCGAGAGGATCGAGCAGGAAAGATTCAAGGTGGAGGAGGACGGATGTTGCTGTCCCCCTCCCCCCGGGAGGTGATGCTCGCTGCTGAAGCCAGTTGCTCAACTGGTCGCTTTCCGTCCATTGCTCTCGCTTTTCTTTGCCCAGAGAAATCATGAATCATCATAAAAAAAGTTGAACCACCGGTCGACACGGTAACCCAATGGGAAGAACCCACTTGGGCCCACTTGGGTTCAGGGCTTGCGGAAGGCGACGGTGCGGATGCGAGAGCCCGTGTGGCCGCCGAAGGAGACGGATGGGTAGGGGATGCTGCCCACCTTGGCCAGGCCCACTGCGAGGTGGCCCAGATGAGACCAAGCAGCCGTGAGGAAGAAGGAAAACGTCGGGTGTGGGGAGTGCGGGTTCGGGGGAGGGAGGCGGAGAGGGACGGACCCTTGCCGAAGTAGGTCGTCAGCTCGTCCTCGAGCCAGTTGCATGAGGTGATCACCAGGAGGCCCCCAGGAGCCAGCAGAGGCATGAGCGCTGGCGGGGACGGGTGCGAGGCAATGGAGGGCGTTGGTGTTGGGTGCGGCCGACAAGACAAGCATCCAGCGGCAGGGGGTGGGCAAGGGGGTGGCAAGGGGTGGGAGTGGTTACAGGCGTGTTGGGAGTGGAAGGAGCGCATCCGAAGCGGGAGGTGAGCAGCCCACGCAGCAGCAGCGCAGGGATCTGACGAGACCTTGCCCATAGGCCTCGGGCGGGGTCAGTGCATTCAACCGGATCGCGTCGTAGGTGCCCTTGTCGGTGATCAGTGGGAATGGCCCCGGGTGGCGCTCCATCAAAGTGCTGTGCAACAGATCGTCCACACAGAGGTGCACTTGGGCCGGTTGAGGCGCATCCTCCAAGGGGACCACCTGCCGGAAGTCGTTGGTGGCTTCGACCGGGGTGGTGGTGGTCTCAGGGAATTCAGCCTGAATGACCCGAGAAGACAGCTGAATGGAAGCAGCTGAGTAGTCGGTACCAATGATATTCGTGAACCCGTTGCGAAGCTGGAAAAAACATGGAGGAGAAGGGAAGATCATGTTGGGTGCGGACCAATTCCACCAAGAAAGCCCCATTGCCACAACCGAGATCGAGCACAGGGGCGTCCGTGGCGATTCCGGAGAGTTTACGGAGCCAGCGCCCAATACGAGCGGCCGTATCTTCTCCAAACCAAGATTCGCCTTGGTCACCATGGTCCAGGAAATTTTGGAGCTCAAGGTCATAGACGCCATCCCAATGTGACTTCTCGCCTAACTTCGAGGGCGGCACAAGAGCGTCTCCTTCTTCGGCCATCAAAGTATAGTCTGCTAATCCCCAGTGGTGAATAAACCATCCGGAATAGCACGAAGCACATAGGTTTGTATCAGAGGGTTTGTATCAAGCCACAAAGTTATAAAAGTTCCGAAAATGTGGCAAAAGGGCCAAAATTGGGAGAGACCAAAATAATGGGAAAAAAAGTCCGGTCAACCATCGCCTCCCAACGAAAAAAGTAAATACAGAAAACGTGCGCCACAGACAAACCCAAGAAAAAAAAAACGTGCAATTTACGTCCTGCCCGCCGCCGGAAGCGACTCGCGCACACGAGGGGCCGACTCAGGCCTCTTCCGCCCGCCTGGTGTGGTCACACTTCCCCCACCTGCCATCTCAGTGGGACTTGGGGTTGGCTCCGGAGTTGGTAACCCCAGGCCATACTGCGGGATGGGGAGGCGACCCGTGGCACTCAGCTCGCCCAGATGGCCGCTTGTCAGCAGGCTGGCATTGCGGGCCAGGTGGGAGCTGAGGGGCGCCGTGTGCCGCTCCTCATTGGCGATCGCGGTCTGCAGAAGATGCAGCGCGTTGCTGGCGAAGGCCGGGCGGCGCGCCTGCCGGAAATTGGTGTGTGGATGTGCGTTGTGTCCAATGAGTGTGAAAATGAATCTCCACTCACTTGCTCATGAGGAGTTCAACATCATCGGGAATTGGAGACCGGATGGCCCCCCGGACCTGCTCGAGTTGGGCCTCCAGGCGCGCATTCTGCTCCTCGAGCTTCTCGATCTTGCCCCTGGGGCGATGTCGACGGGGGCCGGGGAGGGGGAGGAAACAAGAAGGAAGGGGCGGAATGTGACGATCCCGGGCATGAAGAAGCAACCCGGCTCGTTCCCTTCCCTCCACCACCCCCCTCATCCGCACAGGAAACGGACTTGTAAATGCCGATTTGGGACTCGAGCGCAATGACGCGCGCCTCGGCAGTCACCTGCAGTGCATTTTTGTGCGGGTGGAAATCATGAGGTGGGGAGCTGGAGTGGAGGGGGGGAGGGGAGTGAGGGAAGGGAGTGAGGGGATTGGGGGGAGGGGGAGGGGATGGAGGGAGTGGGGGAGGAGGCTGACCACACGGGCTGCTTGCTCGGAGTGGCTCTTGGCCGAGGCGGTCTCCATCCCCCTCAGGTTGACCACCAGCTCTTTGCAGCCTGTGCGAAGCACAATCACACGCGCGAACACAGGATCGAAATCATGCAGGTCAAACAGAAGACGGGTCCATCACCACACGATCACCACCAGGATCACCATCACCATCACCACCACCACCACCATCATCATCACGAACATCACGAACATCACTATCACTATCACCACCATCACCATCCTCTGACTGGAGGACGGGGAGCGTGGGCGGACCGCGCAGCTCGGCGTTGGCCGAGTCGCAGGCCACTTTGAGGGTCCGTTCACGCTCCTCGGCAGCCTGGCGGCCTGACTCGGCGCGGGCCAGGGCATCCTGCAGACGACCGTACTCGGCTTGCAGTTGCGCGAGGGTCTGCAGTGGATGCGTGTGCACGTGAAACAAAGGGACAGATCGGGGGTCTCTCGAAATGGCACACAGCAAGCAAAATGACAAAATGACACACAGCAAGCAAAATGACGCACAACGAACTAATTTTGGGCCGCAACCAGAAGATAATGACCGCAAAACTCAAACATCGACAGGCACAGGGAGGCAAGTGTGTCTGGCCGGACCTTGGATGTGGCGTCGAGGACTGAGGTCTTCTCGCTCAGGCCGCTCTCGGCCGTGTGCAGCGAGCGGCGGGCCGTGCTGATCTGGTCCCGCAGTGACCGCACCTCGGCCTGCAGGAGTGCAGGGTGGTGATGGTCATGGAAATTGGCCAATTGGATGATGATGATGATGATGATGATGATGATGACATTGGATGATTGGATGATGATGATGATGACGATGATGATGTTGATGACTGGATGATGATAATGAATGATGATGATGATGATGATGATGATGATGATGATGATGATGATGATGATGATGATGATGATGATGATGATGATGATGATGATGATGATGATGATGATGATGATTGGATGATGATGATGAGGATGATGATGATGATGATGATGATGATGATGATGATGATGATGATGATGATGATGATGATGATGATGATGATGATGATGATGATGATGATGATGATGATGATGATGATGATGATGATGATGATGATGATGATCATTGATGATGATGATGATGATGATGATGATGATGATGATGATGATGATGATGATGATGATGATGATGATGATGATGATGATGACTGGATGATTGGCTGGACGATGATAGAGAACAAGGGGGGGACAGTGTTTGCAAACCTCCAGGGAGTATGCCCGGGATGCCGCGTCGCGTTCGGCCAGCTGGGCCGCGTTGCGGGCCTCCCGGAGGGCACCCGTCTCGGTCGTGAGCCGCTCCCGCTCCGCCTCAGCGCTCGTGCAGCGGGTCCGGACGGCCTGCTCCTCCCGCTGGGTCGAGGCCAGGGCCTGCGGGATGGGTGCAGCAGTTGAGCGATACGTGCGTGAGCTCGGCACCCTGGAACACACACCGCTGCTCCCAGTAATATCGGTGACTGGGGTGGGTTTACATATTCGAAAATGGGCCGAGGGCGTGCGGAGTCCGTGGGGGGCGATGAGAATTTCATTGTGGGTTTTTTTCATTTGTTTTCAATCTCCGAGTTTCCCAAAAAAAAATCGCCAGTGCCCTGGTTGCTAAATGAGGTCCCCCCCGTGTCAAAAAACCCCACAGCAAGGCACGCATCCCGCTCAACCTCGGACCAGCTGCAGCCTGGCGGCCTCGGCCTCGGCCCGTTCGCGTGCCTCGCGGCACTGGCGGGCGGCCTCGGACTCGGCGGCGGCGCGCTCCTTCAGCCGGGCGGCCTCCTCGACCAGCCGGGTGCTGGTCTGCTCCCACTCCGTCCGAATCCGGATGGCCGTCCGGTCGGCCTCCACACGGGCCGTCTCCAGGAGGCTCTCGGCCGTGACCCGGCGTCGGTCGGCGGCCTCCACGTCCACCCTAGTGGGGGGGGGGGGGGGGGGGGGTATCGGCATCCCGCACCAGAGTGACGGAGGGGTCAGTGCGAGAGAGGGCGCGGATGAGCGGGCGGGGAGAAGGCAGTCGGGATGAGCCCACTCACGAGTCGGTTTGAAAATGGGCAAAATCACACACAGATGCAGAAAGACCCGACATCGGCTGGGAGAGACCCCCCCCGGGGGACGGCGACATCGGCATCGCGGACAGACAACCCCCGGAGCCAGCAACCAGGTTCCGCTCGAGCCAAACAGGACATGGCGCCGGCAATCGGTCGGACAGACTTTGCCGCGACCAGGCTCCGCTCGAGAAGGGCCAGGTTGGCCTCGAGCTGGCCGGCTCGCTGCTGGGCCGCCTGCTGCTGCTCGGCGGCGGACTTCTGGGCGGCCTCCAGCTGGCCCGCCAGGGCCGATTTCTGGGCCTCGAGCTCGCCGACTGTCCGGCGGGCCTCCTCCAGCCGTGCCGTCGTGTCCTTCAGCTCCTCTTGTGTCGCTCGGAGCCTGCGAGGACGAGCAGAAAGTGGTGAGGCACTCAGGTGCGGTCCTCCTCTTGCGGGGTGGCGATGGGCACACCGGGGGGATGGCGACCTTTCGTTGGCCGCGTCGAGCAGCGCCTGGGTGTGGCGCCCCAAGTCCTCCGATTGTTGGAGGCTGAGTCGGAGCTGTGTGCGGAGAAGGGGCAATGAACACCCAGACCGGGGGGGGGGAGCCGCCGACGGACCTTCGAGGCCGCGGTCGTGCTCTGCTCCAGCTGGGCCTGGGTCTGCCCATGCGCCTCGGTTTCCTCCTTCAGGAGCTGGTCCCCGCGGGCAACATCCGCCTCGAGCTCGTTGATCCGGGACCGGGTGGTTTCAACCTCTTCCTGAAACCTGGCCTCGAGTTGTTGGAGATCTTCATTCGATCGTTGGGCAGCGGCAAGGAGTGCTTCGAGGTCTCGGTACTTCAGTGAATTTACAGAGATACTGTGTTGCAAAAAGCATCAAAACGGTTCGGCTGCGGGACCGGGACGACAGACTCATTTCTCAAATGCCCGAGCTCTGTGTTGATTGTCGAATTTTCTTCGGTTAATGCGCGTATTTGGTTATGAAAGGCATCGATTCGCTGGTTGCTCCCCTGGTTCCCCAGTCTTGTTCAAAATAAAGCTTCCAAAAAAAATCAAAAAAAAGTCTTAGGGCGTTTCACCTTTGGGTTCTGATCGTTGTGCTTGACACAAATGAAATCTCGAAGACAGAGCTCTCTCCCGGGAGGACGCCCATTTCGCCCGATCGTGCGGGCGGTTTTATTTTTCGGACTCGTGGCGCTTTTTTGTGTTGTCACGATTTCCTCCCACCCCAAAACCCAACACCATATCCTGAATACCGCAAGCCAACGGAGATCGGGGCCTCAAAACACCGTTGATATTAACACTATGTTGTCGGGTGCCGCTTCTTTGGTCGGTGATGACGATGACGATTCAAGCTGTGACGATGTCCTGTCCGATGCGTACCCCGACAAGTGTGCCTTCGTCACTGCCAACTGTACTGACAGCGGGGGTATCATTAATTATCTATCAGTCCATTTTTGCCTGCTTGGGAGCGTCCCAGTCCTCTCTTATATTTTTCAAGTGATCTGGATCGTTTATATGTTCTCTCTCCTCGGCACCACCGCAAGTGATTATTTCGTTCCGGCCCTCACCTCTATCTCTGAACTCCTGCATCTAAGCCCCAACGTCGCCGGAGGTCTGCCGAACGTTCTGCTGTCACAACTGTCTCAACAACCCCATCCTCCCCAGCAACCTTTCTGGCGCTCGGTCAGTGGAAAAACACAGTCCTTTCTCGCTGATGTCTCAATTACCCCCAGGTAATGGAGCCCCCGATGTTTTTTCGATGATTGCCGGTGGGTCTCAAGACGCCTTCCTGCTCTCGCTGAGCGAGGGGATGGGCTCAGGACTCTGCATTATCACGGTCATCTTCGCCTCAGGTCTGGTGGCTCCCACCCCATTCTGTGCCGGGTGGCTAACCCCCTTGGGTTCTATTAGTCGGGTTGGTCTCTCCGTTCACCATCGACAAGGCCCTGTTTCTGGATGCTGCCGCGTACCGTCCGTTTGTTGCACACACACCGCCTGTCACACCGGACACAATCGCGCACACACAACACACTGGATGTCTCACAACACACTGGATGACACACAACACACTGGATGTCACGCAACACACTGGATGACACACAACACACTGGATGACACACAACACACTGGATGACACACAACACACTGGATGACACACAACACACTGGATGACACACAACACACTGGATGACACACAACACACTGGATGACACACAACACACTGGATGTCTCACAACACACTGGATGACACACAACACACTGGATGTCTCACAACACACTGGATGTCTCACAACACACTGGATGTCTCACAACACACTGGATGTCTCACAACACACTGGATGACACACAACACACACCACACATTCACAGGTTTTTAACGTTCGACTCCCCCCCCCCCCCCCCCCCCCCCCCACCACCACCACCACCACCACCACCACCACCACCACCACCACCACCACCACCACCACCACCACCCCAGTGGTATGTGTGGCCTTCATGTTCGGCGTGGTGATGGACAGCAAGATCACATGGGTCGAGGCCCTGATGCTGCCCATCCTCTACATCGCATACGTCTCGGTCCGGCATCGCCCCCCTGATCGCCCCCGCCACCGCTGCTGCCATCTTCGTCCCTCCGGCATCACCATCCCATCCAATCATCATCCCATCCAATCACTATCCTCATCACCCATCATCATCACCCATCATCATCACCCCACCACTCTCTCCCGCCCACCCAGCGACCTGATTTGCTGGCACTTTCCCTGCTACCCACCACCATCCACATCGCCCACTTCTGTCCGATTGATCAGCCAGTCCCTTTGCTCCACACACACATCCATCATCGACCCGCACCCACCATCGATCATCCACCACCCCACCATCCAACACCTCATTCATTCATCACTCCCAATCGCCTTCTCACCCCCCAGATGGTCGTCATTGTCGACCTGATCCGCCGTCGCCGCGCCCGGTACACGGCCATCCCCGACCACGACCCCGCAGCAGGGGTCAACAACAGCGACGTGGGCACCAGCGCTGCCCCGTCGGCCATCTTGGAAGTCACCCCGGTCATGCTGCCCATCGGAGGAACCGACAAGCCCCTGATTTCCGATGTCGATCCGTCGGCATTACCCTGGGGGCGGAAGGCATGGGCGGGCTTCGTCGAGTGGCTGCAGTGGGCCGAGCTGGGCCGCGTGGGCAAGGTGCGCGCCCTGGTCGAGCTGCCCTTCAGCGTCGCCCGATGGTCTGGTGTGGGTGTGTGGCTGGCACCCCACCCGTAGTGTGGCTGTCACCTGGCCGGTGGGCGTGTGAGCCCTTCGTTGTAACTGTCCTCGACCATTTTACACAATCATCATCATCATCATCATCATCATCATCATCATCATCCGATCATCATCATCATCCGATCATCATCATCATCCGATCATCATCATCATCCAATCATCATCATCATCCAATCATCATCATCCGATCATCATCATCATCCGATCATCATCATCATCCAATCATCATCATCATCATCATCATCATCATCATCATCATCATCATCATCATCATCATCATCATCATCATCATCATCATCATCATCATCATCATCATCATCATCATCATCATCATCATCATCATCATCATCATCATCATCATCATCATCATCATCATCATCATCATCATCATCATCATCATCATCATCATCATCATCCAATCATCATCATCCAATCATCATCATCCAATCATCATCATCCAATCATCATCATCCAATCATCATCATCCAATCATCATCATCATCACCCAATCATCATCAGCACCCAATCATCATCATCACCCAATCATCATCATCATCTGGGGGTTGCTTCTCTCGGTGCGGCGGCGGCGGCGGTGTTGGGGCCTTGGGTTGGGGTGGATGTGACCCTGGGCAGGCTGACCATCCCGGCCCTGGGCCTGGAGGCATCCACCTGGACTCGCATCATCCTGAACGCATTCTGGTCCGTGTACACCAGACCAGACCAGACCAGACCAGGTCCCACGCCGCACAGACAACCCATCCACCCGAACACAGTCAACACCAGCAACACCAGTCAACACAGTCAACACCAGTCAACACAGGCAACACCAGACCAGACCAGGTCCCACGCCACACAGACAACCATCCACCCGAACACAGTCAACACCAGTCAACACCAGCAACACCAGTCAACACAGTCAACACAGTCAACACAGGCAACACCAGACCAACCAGGTCCCACGCCACACAGACAGCCCATCCACCCGCCTGCCGCATCTCGGCCAGCCACAGTCACGCACACGACCCGGACGAACCCGAACACAGTCAACGCGCTGCTCCAGGGACACCCACCCGGGACTCCCCCACTCAGCTAGCTTGCGCCCGAGAAGAAGCAGTTTTTCCCCCAGGCGACCCTTTCACCTGAATCACTCGGCCTGCCCGCCAGCCCCGGGCTGCCGGGGATGGGGGCAGTATGCTCGTTGTTTTATGATCGGATTCGCCGCCAAGGGATTCTCCAGCCCGCTCATTCCATCCACCCCCACTCGCCCCCCCATCCATCCCCCGCCAGCTCGTCGCTGTTCATCTACTGGGCCATGGGCTGTGCCACGACCCTGGCCTTTGGCGTGCTGCCCGGCTGGTCGCTCGCCCTGATCCTGGGCGGGCTCCTGGTGGCCCCGCTCTGCATGTTGAACCGGCCCAAGGCCCGCCAGCACCGGCTGGTGCAATTCTTCTTCACGGCCTGGGTCTTCCTGGTGGCCGTGCTCTGGCTCAACTCCCTGGCCAATGAGCTGGTGGCCGTGCTGCAGGCCCTTGGGTCCGCATTCACAGCAGGCATCGGCGCGTGGCGCGGGAGTAACCCCGGGACGGGCGCGAGGGGAATGGGGTGTAATTGCTCATCCTCATACAAATTCTCCTCCGTGCCGCCTCCCCTCCTCCCTCATTCCATCGCCGCCTGCCCCCCCGCTGCCCCTGCAGGGTGCTGATGGGCCTGTCGGATGCCCTCATTGGGGCCACCTTCCTGGCCTGGGGCAACTGCGTCGGGGACTTCGTGGCCGACATTGCCGTCGCCCGGGAGGGCCAGCCCATGGCGGCCGTGGCGGCCGTCCGTGTGTTGCCCCTGCAATCTGCCACCACCACCATCACCACCATCACCACCATCGTCATCATCCAGTCATCATCCTCATCCAATCATCCTCATCCAATCATCATCATCCAATCATCATCCATCATCATCATCCAATTATCCAATCATCATCCATCATCACATCCAAATCATCATCCAAATCATCATCCAGACCATCATCCAGACCATCATCCAGACCATCATCCAGACCATCATCATCATCATGCTCCCCCTTTCGCATTCAACTCCGCCCCCCCTACAGTGCCTTCCATCCCCGTACTTCCCCTCGCGCACGCACGTGCCACGTGCCCCCATCTCGCCCACCATCATCCTCTCCTTGCGCCCTGGTGTGGGATGGCTGTTTGCGCGCAGTGTTTCGCCAGCCCGCTGCTGAACTGCCTGCTGGGCCTCGGTATCGCCTCCCTGATCACCCTCATCAACCACAGTCCGTCGCCATTCTCCCTCCCCCTCCCTCCCCCCTCCTGGCACCCACAAGCCCCACACACCGTGATTTCGCCAAACACATGTTGCAATGGTGCACCTTCGCCTCATGCGCGACAACATGATCCGGGGGGGGGGGGGGCGTGGTGGTGGCCCAGGGAACGGGGAGTGACCCCTTCTCCCCACTTTCCACCCTGACGAGGCGTCCGAACTTCAGTGAGCGATGAGGGCCGGGGCAGCCCCAGTGGTTTGCCGTGGGGTGGGTGGGTGGGTGGTGTGTCTCATCTGTCGCTTTTCGTCATTGATTTTGGCTCGGTGGTTTGCCGTGGGGTGGGTGGGTGGTGTGTCTCATCTGTCGCCTATCTTCATTGGTCTCGGTGGTTCGCTTGGGGGGCGCTGTGCGCGGTGGTGGTGTGCCCGTCTCATGATGTTTCTCTCGTCTGTGTGTGCGGTGGTGGTGGTCCCGCCGGATGCAGAGTTCGAGCCGATCAGCTGGGAGGGCGCCAGCCGGCTGCCCGTGATGCTCATCTTCGGCTTCCTCTTCGGCTCGCTGCTGCTCTCGTTCGTCGTGCTGCCACTCTGCAAGCGCAAGGTCTCTATCCCCCCCCCCCCACACACACACACCACACACACACTCGCTGCTACCTGGTGGGGGTCCCTCCGCATTACGCCACGACGGCAGGTCCGTCCTCTCCCTAACGAGCCTATCAAACGCCCTCCACAGGGGATTCCTTCGCCCACGGGTGCAGTGACATTCGTGCTGTCTCTTCTACCTCTCTGGTTTTTGTTTTATTTTCCCGTTACTCTTTACTCGACGACACACACACACACACACACACACACACACACACGGGTGCAGTGACATTCGTGCTGTCTCTTCTACCTCTCTGCTTTTTTTGTGTTCCCGTTACTTCTTTCCTTCTTTCCGACGCACGCACACACACCCACACACGCGCGCGCACCCTCTGATCATCTTCCCCCTCTGTCCTCTCCTCCTCCCCCCAGGTGAGCAAGCCCTTCTCGATCGCCCAGCTGGTGCTGTACGTGGTCTTCACCGTGCTCATGATCTTGGCCGAGGTGGGCGTCCTGGGGGCCGTCTACTAGCCCCGTCCTCTGAGCCCTTCTTGACAATCCTCATGTGGGGCGGCAGACTGGGTCGCCCCATCCCAAATCCGCCTTTTCTCTTCCCTTCCTGCCGCCAGGGGGGAGCATCTTCTCTCTTTCGTTGCCTTTTTCTCCTTCTTCTTTATTTTTTTGTATTTTGTCGTATGTATGGAGTGAATAACGAGTGTTTTGCCCGTCACGTCAGGCCATCGGCATCATCACCAGCCAGTTCGTTTTCATCCAATCATCATCGTCATCCAGTCATCATCATCATCCAATCATCACCATCTTCCAAATCATCTTCCAATCACTCATCATCATCATCATCATCCAGTCATCATCATCATCATCATCATCATCATCATCATCATCATCATCATCATCATCATCATCATCATCATCATCATCATCATCATCATCATCATCCAATCATCATCATCATCATCATCATCCAATCATCATCATCATCATCATCATCTGCTTCTCTCGATGCGGTCAGCGGCAGGGCCTGTCGGTAGATATCGGCGCCGCCGATGATGAAGATGGTTTCGTCGGCGGCGGCCAGCGCCAAGCCGTTTTCCAGGGAGTTGGCGGGCGGCTTGGAGGCAACAGAAGTTGGGAGTATGAGAAGGGACTCAGGATGGCAGTCGCTCGGGATTTTTCTTGGCTTGGATGCGAAACGGGTGGGAGGAGGAGGAGGAAGAGGAAGAGGAGGAGGAGGAGGAGGAGGAGGAGGAGGAGGAGGAGGAGGAGGAGGAGGAGGAGGAGGAGGAGGAGGAGGAGGGAGGAGGGGGGGGGGGGAGACAGCCGCTCGGCAGCACAAGTCCGCCCAACGGGCGGCACAGCGGCGCGCGCACACGGCAACATGGATGACGAGAAAAACGGTCGGAGAGAACGGGGATGGACTGGGGAGGGACGGGAGAAAAACACGCACCGGAGGGAGGAGGGTTCGGGGGAGGCCGGCTGCTTTTCTCTTAGAATTGGCGCCAGCGGTAGGATTTTCCTGGAGCCCACACACACAGGCACACATGGGTTGAGGGACACCCCACCCACACCCACCCAAGAGAAAGGAGTGAAACAGAGAGTTAAACCAAGATTGGGGGCAGGGGCAGGGGCAGAGGCAGAGGCAGGGGCAGAGGCAGAGGCAGAGGCAGGGGCAGGGGCAGGGGCAGGGGCAGGGGCAGGGCAGGGGCAGGGGCAGGGGCAGGGGCAGGGCAGGGGCAGGGGCAGGGGCAGGGCAGGGGCAGGGGCAGGGGCAGGGGCAGGGGCAGGGGCAGGGGCAGGGGCAGGGGCAGCAGGGGATGGCGCACCTTGGCCTCCTGGACGGAGTTGATATGGCGCACGGTGGCCAGCAGGACCTGCCGCTCGAGGCGGCGGTGGTTGACCAGCGAGGCCACGAAGAACAGCCCAGGCTCACCACCAGCCCGCCCGTCAGCAGGTCGAACCAGGTGGCGCCCCAGCGGGCAGGGATCTGTGTGTGTGTGTGTGTGTGTGTGGGGGGGATGGAGGAGGAAACTAAGGAGCATGCCGATTTGACGTGTGTGTGTGTGTCATACAGAAGGAATGTGTGTCGTGTAAAGAAGGAACGAAGTAACGGAAAATAAAACAAAAACCAGAGAGGTAGAAGAGATGTGTGGGAGGGTGGAGGAGGAGGGGGAGGGCAATACCGACAGTTCCGCTGCAGGGTGAAGATGACGTACGGGGCAGGTCGGCCAGGAAGTAGACCACCAGCCCGCCCAGCAGCAGCAGCCGCACCCAGGAGAGCAGCGAGCACAGCGGGGCGTCCGTCGGGCCCCACCTCGCGCGGGTCGTACGAGGCGGGGCTCAGGTGGATCGAACCGCTGGGGACCAGCCGCGGCCCGTCGTTGATCATGTAGTTCTGCTCGGGGGTCACTGGGGGGGGGGGGGGGGGGGGGGGGGTGAGGATGTGTGCGCGTGAAAGAAAAAACGAAAAATCCGAGAGGAGTCGAGGTGCGTGTGGGGTGTGTGTGTGTGAAGCAGTGTGGGGTGTGGGGATGGGGGGCGGCCGGGTCCTGCGAGGCAATGAAAACAAGAGCTGCCCCTCTTCGCGCCCTGCTGTGACCAACATCACACAGCTGCCACATTCTTCAAGCGATCCGCCCCCACGCACACTTGTCACCCGCCCACCCAAACCCCTGCACACCTGCCACCACACATCAGGCTCCACAAAATTGAGCATGGCGCGCCGGCATGGTGGACAGACCCCAGGTCCCGTCGATGGTGACATCCCGGTGCAGCGGGGCGCAGCAGTGGGCGCAGCGGCAGCAGGACATGCAGGCCACGAAGCGGAAGAGGATCATGAAGAGCAGCACCCGCAGGACCAGGTTCAGGGCCACCGCGGCGATCATCAGCGCCCCGATGTGGAGCCTTGGGTGTGGGTGAGGTGTGTGGGTGTGGTGTGAGGTGTGCGTGGATGTGGTGAGGGGGGTGGGGTGCGTGGTGTGGTGGAGAATGGAGGTGGGTGGGGGGGGACATGGCCAGGTGATGGAGGAGTTACACAAAAATGGGGAGTAACCGCTTTTCTGGATGTGGGGTGGGGCGCGCAGGCGGGCGGGGGGGCACTGCAGACCACTGATAGAGGGCCTGACACACGAGGGCGCCACCGCAGAGCAGGAAGAGGTAAAGTTTCCAGCCAAACACCATCCGCAGGCAGAGCGATCGGTGGCGGATGTCCTTCCGGCTGGGCAGCAGGGGAGCCCCGTCCAGGGCATCGATGGGGGAGGTGGGGATGGAGGAGGTCGAGGCGAAATGCTGGCTCTCGAGAAGGTCTGTCCAAATATAATGGGGGTGAAGTGAGACAAACGTGGCAAGAAAACAGACCTTCTTGTGAGAAGGCCGCTCGTGAGAGAACGAGGAAGGCGAGAGAGAGGGAGAACGGCAAGATGGAATAGAAGTACTCCATAATCCAGCAGAGAATCGGGAGGAAATCCGTGTAGAAGACGAAAAACACCACCACCACGACGGAACGAACGCCAACCAGCAGGTAGAAAATGATAAAGGTAGAGGGGGTTTTGGAGGTCATGTTGAGGCGGAACCGGCGCATGAAGATGAGAGAAATGAGAATAAAGAGAAATGCTGTAAAGATCAGGATGCTGTGCGAAACAAGGAGTGATATTGGGAGAGTCCCTTCGGAATAGAGTGATGCTGTGACGGGCGTTATCGGAAGCCCAAGTGTTGTAGCCCAGTTCCCATCATATGGGCACATTATCGGGAAAGAGGAATTTAACTGGTGGCAGAAACTCATCGCAGGGCGAACGTTTTTGCTGCCAAAAAAACGGGAGTCGGAGATAGCCGACTAAGGACAGGTTCTCGAGGCTAATTTTGGAGCGGCGTTTGAATTTTGGCCCCGCCGCTTGAGTCTACGTCCGTTGGCTGCCGAGCTGATGAATCACTGACTTTTACGTTGTTTTGCCTTTTTTCGCTCGGGCTCCTTCCCAGCGGCGATGGCCTCGAACACACATTTTGCAGGCGTTTTTCAAGGTGGCCCATTCGTCGAGATCTTCTCTCCCGCCGGAAGCAATCCTACGGCACAATGGAAGATTAAGGGACAGATCAAACGCGAGTTCGACCAGGAAGTGAAGGGGTACGTCATGATCTGCGAGGGGATGAACTCGTCCATGTCACTTCCCAAGGACGAAAGGCATTCTCGTCTGTTTTTTTTTTTCTTCTTTGCAACGTGTACTTAACATTCGCACGTTTGGCCCTTGTGCCATCGCGATGGTGCAGTGGGTCTCTCCCAGGCCTACCTGGTGCTTCAGGTGAATGTCCCCCCGGGGCGCCCGTTCCACGTCGAGGCGCAACTGACCGACACGCAGCAGGTCAAGAGGCGGCTCATATTTAGTGTGGCTTTCAAGGATGTCTGTTTTCCCCACCAGGGCGGCAGAGCCCCTCCCCCACCCATCCACCCCATGAGTACTGAGATCCCCGCCCCACTCTGTGGCGTCTCCTCCCACCAGGTGGCTGTCACCCCGTTGCATGCTCGGATCCCACTGACAGTCCTGCGGCGCGGCACGGTCCGTTCCTCCGCCCTGTCCACCCCCCTCCCCCTCCCCCCTTCCCATCACTCCCTCCCCTCACACACTCACCATCACCATCCCCCCATGCACCACACACATCCCGCCTCTCCTACGCAGTGGGTCAACCTGGCCCTGGACATTCAGTCTCTGGTGCAGCGCATCTGGGGGCAAGTCATGAGTACCCTCGATGTCTGCCGCACCCCCCCTCCCTCCACCCCCCTGATCTCCATCCCCCCTGAACCCGTCGATCATCACTCATCCCTCTGGTGTCACCCGCAGGCCTTCACGGTGGCCCCGTCGTGCCGGCTGCGGAAGATTTTACCATGCGGATGCGTCCCGAGGAGACCGGCGAGGACAGTCCGCCCCCCCCCCCCCCCCGCCCTTCGTGCCTCATCCAATCATCATCATCATCATCATCATCATCATCATCATCATCATCATCATCATCATCATCATCATCATCATCATCATCATCATCATCATCATCATCATCATCATCATCATCATCATCATCATCATCATCATCATCATCATCATCATCATCATCATCATCATCATCATCATCCAATCATCTCCATCCTCCCCCGGTCCACCACCGACACACCACCCACAGGGCTGCCCCACCCCGGCGAGCCCATCCCGCCCTCGGTGCAGTACCCCCTCTCGATGCCTGCCCCCACCCAGGTCGTGTCCCCAGACACCCTCGCCCCCCGTCCCCCCGAGGATCAGCCGCCGGCCCTGGCGGCTGGTGCCCCGGGGGCGGGTGGCAACGGGCTGGCGGTCGTTGGCCGGATGGTGGCCGGAGGCTCTGAGGGCCCCAGCGACACGGCCAGTGGGATCAGCAGCGGGGTGGGCGGGGCCGCCGTCTCGGGTCTGGTCACGCCTCGCCATGGTACTGGTGGGTGGTGGGTGGGTGGTGGGTGGTGGGTGGTGGGTGGCGGTGGTGGTGGCGATGGTGGCGGGGGCGGGGGCGGAATGTTCCTCCTGGTGGCTCGCTGGAGCCTTGGCCTTGGCATCGTGGCTTTGCCTCGATCTGGGGGGGATTGCGGCCTTTGGGGGGCCTGGTTTGTGTTGCTCACTCTGCGGTTGGTGGTGGTGGTGCGGGTGGCGGTGGTGGCGATCGGCTTGGGGGCGGTGGATGTCCAGCCCCGGCCAAGCCGCTGACCTCCACCCGACGGGGCTACGCGGGCCCCATGCACCTCGCCTTTGGCCATCGGACTGAAGGCGCCCGTCCGTTTGCCCCGCCCTCACCGCCTCCCTCCTGCCTCCCCTATCCCCCATCCCCTTCTCTCCTCACCCCGACCCGCACCGGCTCTCTCCCAGATGCTGCCATTGGCCCTGCCGTCTCCCCAGGCGGCAGGCCGCCCTCGGCCCTGTGCGCACCTCGGCGACCAGCCTACAGCAACGCCCACCCGCCGCCAGCAACCCCGAAATGTCTGGATGCTTGGCATCTGTGTGTGGCGTCTGTCTGAGAAAAAACCCCCGCGCTCAGCCACACAGACACACACACACACACACACACACACACACACACACACACACACACACACACACACACACCGCCCCCCCCTCCTCCTCCTCTCCCCCCTTGGATGGCGCAGCTCTCCTGCCGTCTCCCCGGTGCCGCCTGGTGGCGCCCCTGCCCCTGCCCCCGCCAAGCCGCGGCTGCCCATCCCGCCCAACAGCAAACTGGGCAGGAAACTCGCCAGGCTGGAGAAGGTCGGGTCGCCCACACACCCGCGCCTGCATGACCCCATCCAACCGCCCAACATTACCCACACTCATCGTCCCCCCCCCCCCCCCCCCACCTGCTTTTGTGACTGTCTGCATCACTCCCGGTCATCAACGCGACCTCCTCTTCCTCCTTCCTCCTCCTCCTCCTCCTCCTCCTCCCCCCACCCCACACACACATTTTTGAGTCAGAATCTTGTTTACCACCGCTGGCCAGCTGTGCATCATTTGATGACCCCTTCCTGTCCGATTGCTCAGTCCCTTTGCCCCGACACACACACGCCATCCCCCACACACCAGACCCCCGCCATGACGCCGACCATTGGGCAGACCCTTGCCGACCCCACCCCGGCCGGCCCCGGCCGACACCCGCCAGCAGCCCGCGGCCACCGTCCCGCCCGTGGCGGCCTGGCCGTCAAGCAGGCCGCAGCCCCGGCCCCAGCCAGCCGCGGCCGGGGCCGCGGGCGCTCGGCCTCGGGCGGCCTCATCGTGGGGCCGCGCGGTCCCGCCGCCGCCGCCGCCGCCGCAGCAGCAGCAGCAGCAATCGGCCGCTGTGGTATCGCCGCCGCCTGCAGAGGAGGAGGAGATGGAGGTGGTCGAGGGGACGGAATCTCAAAATCCCCAGCTGGCGATGTGGCAGGTTTGCCCCGCTGCCCCCCCCCCCCCCCCCCCCCCGATGATGGCTGGATGATGATGACGACGAGATGGTGATTGGATGCGAGATGATGATGATGATCGGGAGTGACTGTTTTTTTTTGTGGTCCCATATTCCTGCAGTTCTGTGTCCCATAATTTTCTGGCTGGTGGTGGGGCCTGATGAGGACGGGCGGCAATGGTCAGGCTATCTTCTGTGAAAGTTTTTTTCAGCAGATTTTTCACTGTGATACAGCCCTTACAGGGCTGGCATGCTCCCTCCCTATTCCGGAGAGGGGGCGTGTTTTCCGATTTTGTTGACCAGTGCCTTCGCCCGAATGAATTGCCACCACCATCCCCGACACATGCGCCAGGGCAAGTAAGGCAGGCATGCGCCAGTGCAAGTAAGGCAGGACCACAATTCTTCCCGTTCGACTGTCGATTGTGCCGCGCCTCTTCGCTTTCTGCTGCAGACATTTGATTGTTTGCCCCCACCCCCCTCGGGATGATGCGCGCTCCGGTCCCCATCCTCGATCAAATCGCCGGGGAGGAGGAAGGCGGGGGAAGAACGCCAGGAGGGGGGAACGCCGGGAGGGGAGGAGGAGGGGGGGGGGGGGGGGGGGCCGAGGAGGAGTGGAACGGAAGGGTGTCTCCCCTCGTGCTCACCTCCTTCCCCCCCCCCCCCCCCCGTCACAGCCCCCCGCACCCCCGCCCGCCGCGGCCCGCCGACCCGCCAGCGCCGCCTCGGCCAAGGCCTCGCCCCGCGCCCCGCCCAGCACCCCATCCGGCGCGACGCCCACACCTCAGCCCCAGGCCCCCCGGCCCTCCTCAAAGCTGTCCATTCGTCCGGTGGCCAGCCCGGCCGCAGCGCCCGACGATGATGAGGATGATGCCTCGCCGCCCTGCACCCCGAACACGGCCCATGGGCGGGCCCCGGGCCCTGCGGTGGTCCTGTCGGCCCGGCGGCCGCCCACCTCGGGAAGCAGCAGCGAGCGGCTGGTGGTTGGGGCGGCGCCCCTGAGCCTCAACCCGTGGGACGACCGGCCAGCGCCCGCCCCGCCGGTTGTGGCGGCCGAGCCGACAGAACCCGCGGGGTGGGAGCCGCAGCCGCCGGAAATTGAAAACCATGATGCCGGCCGCGAGGGGGAGGAGGAGGAAGAGGTTGACGAGGGGAGGCTGCCGGACGAAGGGGAGGAGGAGGAGGAGGTGGAGGAACCTGATGTGCATCAGCGCGGTGTCCGTCCACAGGACGAGGAGGAGGAGCAGACCCGGTCTCCACCCCCCCAGGAGGAGGAGCCGCCTGCTGCCATGGAGGGCGCCGACGAGGATGGTGACGAGGAGGAGGAGGAGGAGCGGGCCGACCTGACCCTCCGCGGCTCTCGGGTCTTCTCGCCCGACCTGGCCCAGCGCGCTCGCCCCGCGGCCCCTGCCCCGCCCCCCCTGTCCGCCCCCCGGCCCCCTTCGAGCCACGGCGCGGCCCCCGAGGCTTCCATGCGTCCTGCTTCCATCCACGGCGCACCAGCACCAGAGGCTTCCCGTCCCGCCTCCAGCCACGGCGCCCCCCCGCTGCCCGCCCCAGCGCCGCGCCCAACATCGAGCCACGGTGTGGTCATCCGGCGTCTCGATCCGGCCCCCGCCTCTGCCCCCGCCTTCGCCCAGCCGGCCCCAGCCATGGCCCCTGCAGTTCCGTCGCGCGCCCGGCGGTGGGCTGCGGCCGTCGATGATGACGCCGAGTTCCGGCGCCAATACGAGGAAGATGCGGACGGGGGGAGAGCCGCCGTCGCTGCCTCGACCACCGCCTCTGCCCCTGTCGCCCCTGCCCCCGACCAGGAGGCCGAGCGGGCCCGGCTGGCGGCCGCCGCCTTTGCGGCCCTCGAACACGAGGCCGACTTCGGCTGGCGACAAGAGCCGACGGCGGCCACCCGGCCGGCCCGGGCCCCCGCAGCTGACGCTGACGGGGCCGACGCGGTTCTGGCGGCCGCCATGGCGGCCCTGTCCGCGGCCCGCGGGGAAGCCCCCCGGCCCGGCACAGCAGGCTCCCAACAGCAACAGCAGCGACCTGCCACGGCCCGTGCAGTTGTTGATGAGGCGGTCCGGCCCGCCACGGCGCGCTCGGGGATGGCGGCCGAGCGGCCGCGCACGGCAGACCGGCCGGCGAGCGCTGCCAGGTCGGCAAGCGCCCGAGCGGTCCGGCCCCCGGGGGAACAGGAGGAGCAGGAGGCCCACCCGACAGCCGACGAGCAACCAGGCTCCCCGGCCATGCAGGTCCGCCCGCCACCCAACCCGTTTTCCTGTGGGGGCAAGGACACCTTGCAATCGGCCGGGCCATCCCCTGGGCGGCGCCTTGCCTCCTTGCATCCTGTCATCTTTTGTCGCCCCCTCCCCCGACGCAGCCCTCCCGCCCCGCAACAGCCCGATCCGCGCGGGCCATGGTGGCTCCGATCGACCAGTCCCCTGCCGAGCCCCAGCGCCCTGCCACGGCCCGGTCTGCTCGGGTCGCGGTGGCCCCCACCGAGCCCCAGCGCCCCGCCACGGCCAGCAGCACGAGCGCCACCCCCGGCATGATGATGCCGCCCCCTGCGGCCCGGCCGGCCACCGCCGCAGTCGGCAGCAGCAGCAGCACCGCCCAACCACAGCAGCAGCAGCAGCGTCCCCTCACGGCCCACTCGCGCCACGACGCCGACGACGACGTGGCGGGCGCGCCGCCACACTCGGCTCGCGGGTCCGTGGCCGACCGAGTCCAGCAGCAGCAGCAACGACCCACGACGGCCGGGACTGCTTCGGCATCGGCCTTCCGCCCCGCGGAGGAGCCCCCGCGGCCTGCCACGGCCGCCGAGAGCAGGCCGTCCTCGAGGCTCAGCGCCCGTGGTGGTCTTGTGGCCGCCCCAGGCCCTGAGCCGCCCCGCCCCGCGACATCGGCCAGTAGCCGGCGCGGGATGGCGGCCGCTCCCCAGGAGGAGGTGGAGACCCGACCCGCGACCTCGGCCAGTAGCCGGCGTGTGATAGCGTCTGTGACCCAGGAGGTGGAGACCCGGCCCGCCACATCCGCCAGCCGGCGCGGGATGGCTGCTCCCACCCAGGAGGAGACTCGGCCCACCACCTCGGCCAGCCGGCGCGAGATTTCGGGGTCGACTGGCTTGGAGGAGGCCCGGCCCGCCACCTCCGCCAGTCAGCGTGGTATTTCGGGCCAGGAGGAGCACCGGCCCGCCACCTCTGCCAGCCGGCGCGGGATGATCCAGGAGGAGGAGGCTCGGCCCACCACATCCGCCAGCCGGCGCGGGATTCCGGTCTCGGCCGCCCCCCAGAACGCCGAGGATGGTGAAGAGGATGACCAAATTGCAGCCGCCCAGCGCGCGCGTCCTGCCACGGCAGGGTCTTCTGCCTCCCGCCGGGCTGTCGGCGCCGGCCCTGCGCTCGGTGGCCGTGAGGGGGCGGCGGCGGAGGAGTTGGCACGGGAAGGCCAGGAGGCCGCCCAGCCCACCACCAGCCGGCCCGCGACCTCCGCCAGCCGGTCGCATGTCCGCCCGCAGGCGGATGACGATCTGCAACTGCAGCGACCCGCCACTGCCTCGGTGGCCGGGAGTCGCCCATCCTCGCGGGTCTCCGTCCGGGGGGCGCCCATCCCCCTCGGCGTGCGCCCGGCCACAGCCGACGGGTCATCGAACGCCCAGCCTGCTGGTCCGGAGGGGATGCTGCTCCGGTCAGGCGGGGCATCCAGGCAGACCAGGCCACCGGCCACCGTACCAACCCAGCCCCCGGCCGGGGAGGACCAGGAGCAGCAAGAGGCACAGGTGGTGCAGAAGGAAGACGAGGACGGGGACGAGGTGATCGAGGAGGAGGGCAGCTCTCCTGCTCGGTCGCAGCAGCAGCGGCGGCGGCTCGCTGGGGGGCTGGTGGGCGCGGGCGGCCTGTCGCCCAGCCACTTCCGGACGAGCGTCGAGGGCGAGGAGGATGAGCAGCAGGATGAGCCGCCGCCCCATGACATGAGCCAACACCAGGAGGAGGAGCAGCCGGCCGCCGGGGCGCCGCCGCCGGGGGAACAGCCGCACCCCCGCCGGAAATTCACATTCGAAGACGATGAGGACGATGATGATGGCTGCGCGGCTGCTGCCGGTGCTGCGGAGGAGGAGCAGCCCCATGATGGGGACGCGGTTGAGGGGGCGGGGGCGGAGATCGGGGCTGAGGGCGAGGGCGAGGCGGCCCTGGAAGAGGATGTCGTCGGGGACGGCCAGCCCCCGGCGGAGGGTGCGAACGAGGGTGCGAACGAGGACGAGGCCGATCTCGCGCAGGACCCCCAACTGGCCGCAAGGTCCCGATTTTTTTTTTGTGTGTGTGTGTGTGTGTGTTGTTGATATGACCTCTGCTGCTGCTGTCCTCCTCACCTCCGGAGGTGCATCTCCGTTCTGTTCCTCCGGCTCGGCCCAACCTCACTGCCGTGCTGTCCTGTCCTTCGTTCCCATTCTCTCCTTCTTCCACCACGATTTCGGGGGCTGTGGGTCGCACAGACTGGACGAGCTGGATGCGAGCACCCGACTGAAGCTGCTCGACCTCGAGGTCCGCCACCATCGCCCTCTCTATCCCCATCCCCGCATCTACCCGTCCCTCCCGTCTCCCCCTACCGCCTCCGTGCCATCCCCGCCCCTCCTCGCCTCGTCTTGTCGGCCCTCCCGGCCACATAGCCCACTCACACTCCCCACTCATCCCCCTCCCCTCCTCCTCCTCCTCCCCCACACACACACAGGCCCGCCGGCAGCGTCTGCGTGAGATGGAATCCCAGTTTCTGGCGCAGTTCGGCGAGGACGCTGCCGCGAGTGCCTCCCTCGATGCCGGCACGCCCGCCTCCACCCGCCACCCTCCCGAGGCCTCGCCGACCACCCAGCGCGGCCCCGTGCCCCGGCCCCAGCTGGCGACTGCCCTCCCGGAGGGAGCCACCCACCGAGGCCCTCCGGGGCCCCGGGCCATGACCCCGAAGACCATTGAGCGCAACGTGGCCGAGCTGGGCAGTCTGCTCAGCCCCATCGGGCCGGGTCGGGGGCATCGGCACGTCCCAGTCCGTGGCTGTCCCCCCCCCCCCCCCCCCCACTGTCGCCAAGACAGACGACAGATGCCAACCATTCATCATCCGGTTTCGGTTTGTTCTTTTTGTCATTCATCATCCGGTTTGTTCTTTTTGTCATTCATCATCCGGTTTGTTCTTTTTGTCATTCATCATCCGGTTTGTTCTTTTTGTCATTCGTCTCCTTACAACAGCGCCGCCAGGCCGTGTGTCGGCCGGGGCCATTCCTGCTCCTGCTCCCACCCGGTCTGTGGCAGGTGCGTGTGTCCGTCGATGTGCCAGGGATGCGTGCGCTGCGCGTCTGTTTGTCTCTGCAACTCACTCAACCACTCTCATCATCGATCGCGCGCAGATCGGAGGAGGAGGAGGAGGAGGAGGAGGAGGAGGAGGAGGAGGAGGAGGAGGAGGAGGAGGAGGAGGAGGAGGAGGAGGAGGGTGATGTCCCACCACCTGTGGGTTCTTCCGGCCGGCCTCCACGGCCAGGCGCCTGCGAGGTGGAAGTGGAAGGAGGCGACGACGACGACGGCGAGGTGGACGAGGGTGAGATTCCCGATGCGTCGCCCGTACCCCGGTCGGCTCGCCGGGCAACGGCCGCCCCCGTTCCCCCAGAAGCGGACGAGGATGACGGAAAGGGGTTGGAGCCACTGCCCGGGGAGGATGACGACAGCTACGCGGGGCCTCCCCCGGAGGATGGCGACGACGTTGAAACCGCCTCTCCCGTGCGGGGGCGGAGAGACCGTCCCATCACCGTCGAAGGGGAGGAGGTGGCGGTGGGGGATGCAGAGGTGCTTGGTGGCTGGGGCGGTAGGAAGGGCTCAGCTGAGGAACCTGAAGACCAGGGCCTGGTTTACGACCCTGAACTCAAGTGTTTCTATAATCCTGTCACCCACGAGTATTTTGATGTCGATTCGAATGAGCCTGTCCAAGGCTCTCTGGCTCCCCGAAAGCAATAAGCGGCATGCCCGAATTCGTCTTGGGGACTGAGGGAACCGACCTAGATTCATTTTTTGACAGATCATCCGCTCTGCACCGACAGGGCACTTGCGGCACTAAGGAAAAGGCGAAGGAAAATGAGTGAAATTCAGAATGTGGGCATTCGTGGGATCGAAATTTATTTTCCGCACCGCTGCCTGGAGATGGTTGCATTGGGTCCGCACGAAAACATTCCTGAATTTGACCCGAATCGTCATTCTGTTTTTTCTCTGTGAATCGTCTGGGATTTCCTTAGCCGAAGCCGATGGCGTTCCTGCGGGGAAGTACACCGCTGGTCTGGGCCAGACCCGCATGGCTTTCTGCGGCGATCGGGAGGACATCATCTCGATCAGTCTCACTGTCGTGAAGCGGCTGATGGAAAAGTGCAACATCGACCCCAAGGATATTGGCCGTCTCGAAGTTGGCACTGAAACCATCATCGACCACTCAAAGTCGGTGAAATCGAGCCTGATGCAATTGTTCACCGAGAATCCCTTCATTGAAGGTCTTTTCCCCCGTCCCTTCTTCGCGTCGCAACTCATCTGTTTGCGGCCAACTATTTTGGACGGTGTTTCCCGCAGGCTGCGACCAAATCAATGCCTGCTATGGGTCTGCTCCTCCCATCCCCCGTCCGCCCAGACTCTCATCCCCGTGGCTTCCACCTTCGCGCACAGTGGGACCAACGCCCTCTTCAACGCCCTGGACTGGTGCCGGCTACACGGCGGTCTGGCCATTGTCGTCGCGGCCGACATTGCGCTCTACGGTGAGAAGGTCTCTTCTGCCCCCGGGTCAGGCATACTCATTCTTGCTTCCTCCATGACCACCACAGAACGCCCGCCCCACTGGCGGCGCGGGGGCCGTCGCCATTCTGGTGGGACCCAACGCGCCCATTGTGATGGAGGGTCTGCATCCCCCTTGGGACCCCGTCTCTCCAACGATGTCAGCGTCATCATCATCCCCCTCACCACACGCTGGTCGCAGGGACCCGGGTTGCCTTCTCGGAGAACGTTTACGACTTCTACAAGCCCCACCTGAGCGAGGAGTACCCCGTGGTGGACGGGCACTTCTCCCTGCAGTGCTACCTGCGCTCCCTCGATGCCTGCTACACCCGTTTCTGCGCCCAGAACGGCCACCTCGTGGTCCGCGCCTGGCCCACACGGGACGGGCTGGGCTGGCTGGCTGGACGCGTCATGATATTCCACACAGAACGACGCTTATTTTGGAAACTGGGCTCATTTTCCATATCCGCCCGTCCCACACCCTTGTTTGTTGGGGTCTTGTATTCCGCAGGGTGCCAGCCCCATCACGGCTGCCTCCTTCGACTACTTTGTCTTCCACAGCCCCTACAACAAGATGGTCCAGAAGGCCTTCTCCCGGCTGGTCGGTCATGCTCCCCCCATGTCCTGCTGCTCTGCTTGCCGTGCGTGGATGCTGGGAGGGGACTGAGGGAGGACCTCACCGAGCTTCTTCCACACTCACCTTGCGCTCCTCCGATGCTGACCGGCTGATGATTGGATGATGATTGGATGATGATTGGATGATGATTGTGATGATGCTGATGGGGTTGCTATGACGATGACCGGATGCCCGGATGATGGCTGGATGATGACTGGATGATGGGTGGGGGTGCTCCACCACAGTTCTACCTGGACCGGCAGCGGCTCCGGGGCACGGAGCACGGGCCTGCGGTGCACCCGACCCTCGCGCCCTTCGATGACATGCCCCTCCAGGAGACGTTCACCTCCAAGACCCTCCAGGAGGCCGCCACGGCCGTTGCGGCGCCCTTCTACGCCACCAAGGTCAGCTCCGCCCACTGAGGGAGGAGCCTCCACCCCCATGGGACAACCGCGCTGTGGTGTTTGTTCTCTGGTCCCACCACCCCCACCCGCTCACCACCCGCTCACCCGCTAACCCACTCTCCACCCCACGCACCCACCCCTCGCGCCCCCAGGTCACCCCCTCGACCCGTCTGCCGACCCACACGGGGAACAGCTACACGGCCTCGATCTACCACTCGCTGGCCTCCCTGCTGGAGAACGCCGTCGGGGGCCCGGCCGCCCTGCTGGGCAAGCGGATCGTCTTCTCGTACGGCTCGGGCTCCTGCGCCGGTCCGGGATGCTCCTCCCTCCTCCCCCCACTTCAAGACAACCCACAGCGCAACATATGCGCACCACCGCGCACCACAATCCACCCAGCCCACAAAGCCTCTCGCCCCCCCCCCCCAACACGCACCACGTCAACCCATCTGTCTTCCACCCCCACCCTGACGGCAGCCATGTGGATGATGCGCGTGCGGGCGCCCATCGACCGGCTGACGAGCGGGCTGCACATCGAGGACCAGATCCGCGCCCAGCAGTGCACCCTTCGACACCTACATGCAGGTCAGTCACCCCCCATCCATCCATCATCATCATCATCTCCTCATCATCATCATCATCATCATCATCATCATCATCATCAATCATCATCATCATCATCATCCAATCATCATCATCATCATCATCATCAATCATCAGCATCATCATCAGCATCATCAGCATCATCAGCATCATCAGCATCATCAGCATCATCATCACCACCATTTTCCTGCCGCTCTCGTCCCCCCCCCCCCCCCCCCCCCCCCCCGCCTGCAGGCCGTGCACCAGCGCGAGGAGGCCCTGAAGCGTCCGTCCCATGGGAGCCCCTCGAGCCCATGACGGACCTGCTCCCGGGCACCTTCTACCTGGCCGCCATCGACGACAAGTGCCGCCGCACGGCCGGGTGCCCCAGTGCCGCCACCCCCACCCCCTGCCGCCGCGAGATGGCCGCTACCGGCTGCTGCATAGCTCTCTCCCTCCTCCCTGCCCTGCCGCCGTGCCTTCATCCCCCTGCCGTGCCTGCATCCCCCCCGGGCAATGACGACTGGCCTCGCGTCCCGCTGATGGGGATGCGGCCGTCTGTCGTCGCGGCCCCGAGTCGTTGTCCTCCTCCCCTCCGGACTCCCGTCTTCCTTCCCCCCCCCCCCCCAATATCTTGTTCTTGGTTTTTCATTTGCGGTATTTTCGGTTCTTCTTGTCCTTTGCCTCCACCAGCCACCCAGCCACCCACGCGTCTCTCATTTATTTCCCGCCGCCCGAATTTCTCAAATTCGGAGACTTCCCCCTCGGCTGAGAAGAGATTGAACCGCTCGGAGAATGGAGTGACTCCCCCGGCCCTCGCCTCATGCCTGCCGATCGCCCCCCCTGGCTGAGAGCTGAGTGACTCCCTGGTCACCGCTTGGGGTCGCCTCTGCGGGCTGAGGAGGGGTCAGACGTGCGCGTTGAGCCCCACCCACCCTCCAGACCCCTCAGGCTCACTCGACCGACCCACGAGAGCAGTCCGCGGCCAGGGGCTGGTTCGGACGTTTCCGCACCGATCATCCATGTTCGATTGTCACTTGCTCTACCCCCCCACGCGCCTCCCTTACTTGGCGGGCTTCTCCTGGGTGGTGGGGTCGGCGTAGATGTCCTCCTCGGCCTCCCCGCTCATGCGCGCCTGCTTGTGCTCGTCCTCCTGGGGTGAGGTCGACACCGACAAATTGAGACGGGATGAGAAAGGGATATGAAGATAAAGACGGGGAAGGAAAGCAGACCTCATCATCCCCCGAGTGGACGCCGGCATCGGCAGCCCGCTTGCCCTCGACCTCCGCCCCCTCGTCGTCGTCCCCGAAGAACATCTCATTCTCCCCCTCTGCGGATCGAACCAGTCAGACGGAAGGATGAAACCCCTGGCGAGACAGACCATCCTCGCCGAGCTGTTGGTCGGGGTTGAGCGACGAACACTCGGAGAAGGCAACGAAAAGGGGCTCAACTAGAGGGGTGAGAGGTGAGTGTGGGCGGATGGACCCTCAAGATCATGCCGACACGAACCTTGATCGGGAGAGGCAGGGAAGAACCAGAGGTTGCTGGAATCTGTCTCAATCCCGATCGGAGACTCTTCATCGTCGTCGCGGTCCTCCTCCTCGGTGGCGAGCTGGACCAAGATGGCATGCATGGGGGGCTCGGTCTTGGCGTGGAAGACGTACTCATGATACGTGAAAGAAACCTCAACCGAGAAGGTTCCGTCCGGCTTAGGAACACCCCAAACAACACGTTTCGTCGTGACAAAGAGCTGACCCACCCCCACCTGGAATTCGACACTCCCCTTGCGGCACCGGACTCCGTCCAACTTCATCTTCACCTCTTCACCTTCCTGCAGAGGAAAAGCCGGTGGTGGGATGGTGACGGCGGCAGCAGTGGCAGCTTCGCTCATGCTGGAGCTATAGGGTATTCGGCCGGGGGGATATCACTACTTCCTCTCGTTTCTTTTTTTGTTTTGATGGAGTACCGCTTCGACGGCTTCGTCGATGGCACAGAAGGTCGTCATTTCCAAGAGAAAATTCTGTTGCTGATTTCAGCGCAACGTAGTTCCTCCGGCTGAGCAGTACATTGATGCCTTGAAATCTTTTGTGACATCTCATCACGAGCAGGTCTGCCCGCTCTTTTTCCACCCATCCGATGAGCCAACTTTGAATTTCTCAGGTCCAAAACATTCATGAGACTCTGGAGGCGTTCGCATCCCAGCATTGGGATATGACCGTCGACCCCCTCTCGCTTGCCCTGACCCCATACGAACAGATCCCCATTATGGACATCATCTCCGACACCGATAACGACCTCCTTGAACGCGTGATGAAGGTTTTCTCGGCACTGGCATTTGAAATCAAGGAACTCGAGAAGACGGTCCGGTTCTCACCGCACCCTCCGGTCGATCTAACGGGGGGTTCTAGGCACACGATAAATTCTACCCGGCGATCACCTTGTTCGGCCGTGGTCTCAAGGACCCGACCAAGGAGCCTCTCCCCCCGGGTGTGACAGGCGATAAGGCCCTGGTCCTCCGGCACCAGATCGAGATTCAGCGCGAATCCGAGCTGGCCGTTGAGGTCAGGGGGGCCCCAGGGTAATACCACCTCCATCACACCCCTCCATCGCACCTCCATCACCCACCCTCATCACACCCGTCGCTGCTTCTGTACAACACACCGCCCCGTCATCGCACCCCTCCATCGCCCCCTCTCCCTCACCACCCTTCCGCATTGCCTTCACTCCCCGTCCCATCCACCCCCCCCCCCCCCTCCCTCCCTCCTCCCCTCCCTCAAGATGGGTCCGACTGCTGCCGACCCTTGTCGAGCTGCACTTCTCACCACCCTCCACTTCACCCCCCCCCCCCCCCCCTTCCTCACCTCCTCCAAGATGGGCCGCCTGCTGCCGACCCTCGTCGAGCTGCAGTTCTTCGTGACCCGGTGCCACGGGCTGGTGCTGAACCTGGTCCAGCAGCTGGCCGCGCTGCACTTCCAGCGGCAGAAACTCTGGTCGGACTCGTTCTGCAACATCCAGCTGCTCACCGCCTGGGAGGTCCGCCCGACGGGCTGGCTGCATGGCCCCGGGGTGATGACGACCCCGTGCAGCACCCTGGGTGTGGGCCATGGGGATGGGGGGGGGGGGAAAGAGATGTGTGCCCGAGGAACATGACATTCACCCCACCCCCACCCCCCACCCCTCCCCCGTCCGGCCGCCGCGCGCTCACTCGCGCCCGCGCCTTGTGTGCAGTCGCTGGGGAGCGTGCTCTCTGTGCTGGTGACCCTGGACGCGCTGATCGACCAGAACCAGATCCTCATGGACAGCTGGCGCGCTTACGGGAAGTCCGCCCTGCCTTGCAACACACAGCACGGCACCGGCACCGGCACCGCACACCGGCACAGCACAGCGCGGGGGGGGGGGGGGGGGAAAGTCGAAACGCCAGGGTCCTCTTCGTCAACCCACCCACCGTCACATCGCCCCATCCATCCATCTATTCATCCGCCACCCCCCACCCCCACCCACCTCACCCCAGGGTGATGCGGACGGTGCGGAACAACGCCGACCAGTACAAGGTGGGCGACAACAAGATGGGGCCCTTCGAGATGGTCCTGCAGAACATCCACGGGCTCATCCTCGACCACCAGATCTTCAAGGTCCCCAGACCCCCTCAGGCCACCATCCCCCCCCCCCCCCCCCCCCCCCCAGACCACCATCCCCTGTCGCCATCCCCCCTGTGTGTCACAAACCCCAAGCGCGCATCCCATCATTGTAATCCGGGGCCGTGCGTCATGCTCATCCTCCCTCCCTCCCCTCCCTCTCTCTCCCCCCGCGTGGGGGCTGTGCAGGCTGCCCTGGACCAGCCCTTCGACATCCCGGGGCGGGTTGTGGTCCTCGAGAACCCAGCCTTCGCGGACGCCTTCGCCAAGGCCATGGGGACCCTCCTCACCCGCATCGCCGACCGGCTCGGTCCGTTGGTGAACGGGCGGGGGGGACGATGACCCGGGGTGGATACACACACCACCCTCACCAGCATCGCCGAGGCTCGGAACGGGCGGGGAACGATGACCAGGGGGATGTTGTTCTCCGCATGCATATCATGCCCCCCCCCCCCGCCCCCCCATCGGGGTGGCAGGGGCTGTGTGTTTGACCGGCCGAGTGACCGACCAGGTGCCCTCCCAGCCATCTGAGCTCTTGTCTCATCACGCTTCCGTCCCTTTCCCGTGCCCACGCCCCGCAGCGCGGCCCTCTGAGGGCTTCCAGCGGCGCAACCTGGTCGGACTGGCCTCGCTGCTGGCCCTGTACATGCGCCTCTGCCAGGTGGCCCCCGACCGGCGCATGGTGCAGGCCCTCTGGGCCACCCAGCGCAAGGTCAGGATCCCGCCCCTCCCCCAGGCCCCAGGCCCCCATCCCAACCATCCCAATATATCCCCGTCATTGCATTCCGCTCGCCCACTCCGCAGGCGCCCCCTCGTGCACCTGATCCAACCATCATTCATCACATCCATGATCCCAACCCAACTCCCCCCCCCCCCCCCCCCAACCCCACGCACACACACGATTCCTGCAGGCGCCCCTTGTGCACCTGTACGGGAGCTGCTACTGGTGGCTGGGCGAGTTCATCATCACCTGGTGCCCCGCCCTGATGGTCTACATCGGCACGGGCAAGCAGTCCGACTACAAGGCCGAGGCGCGCTCGTACCTGCGCACATTCGATGCCTCCTTCACCAGGTCCGCATCCCCCCCCGCTGGTGAGTGACTTAGGGTGGGGGGATTGTACCGTTTTACGCCTCACACTCTTGTTGGGACTGGATGATGATGATCGGATGTTGATGTTGATGTTGATGTTGATGTTGACGATGATGATGATGATCGGATGTTGTTGTTGTTGATGATGGTGAATCGGATGACGGTGTCGCTGTCTGGTGCGCAGTTTCGTGGCGGCGGCCCACCTGGGGTCCCTCACCTGGATGGTGCAGCTGGAGGGCTCCCTCGAGGCCCTGCGCACCCCCCACCAGGCCGTGGGCGAGCGCTCCAACTGCCTGGCCGTGGTCCGTGCCCCTGTCTCTCCCTCCCCAGCATATCATCATCACCCAAGCATCATCCAAGCATCATCCAATCATCATCCAAGCATCACCCAAGCATCACCCAAGCATCACCCAAGCATCACCTAAGCATCATCCAATCATCACCCAAGCATCATCCAATCATCCAATCATCATCCAATCATCATCCAATCATCATCCAATCATCATCCAATCATCATCCAATCATCACCATCATCATCGTCATCCAATCATCATCGCCACCATCACCATCTCACCTCCTCCTCCTCCCCCTCCTCCTCCCCCCCCCCCCCCCCTCAACCCACGGCCGTGCAGGGCCTGATGCACGCGTACCACGTGTCCAACCTGGCGCGGACGTACATCTCGCTGCACATGGCCCTCAACGAGGACATCACCCCCATCCACGCGCGCACCCTCTCCCGCTGCATGACCCTGCTCGTCACCACCACAACCACCACTACCACCCCCACCCTCCCGCTGCATGACCCTGCTCAAGGTCGGCTCCTTGCCACCACAACCGCCCCCGCTCCCCCCGTAATGGTATGCCTCGTTGCCGTCTCCCGCGGCCCCCTGCCGATCCTGCTGATCCTGCTGATCCTGCTGATCCTGCTGATCCTGCTGATCCTGCTGATCCTGCCGATCTCCATGACCCCTGTCGTGAACTGGCCTCCCATGACCCGTGCTGACTGCTGGTCACCGATGACCCCCTGTCATGACCCATATGGTGTTGTTGGGCTGCGGGCCCATTTCTCCCCTCCGTCCCATCGTCCCGTCCCACCCATCATCCCGTCCCGTCCCACCCATCATCCCGTCCCGTCCCACCCATCATCCCGTCCCGTCCCACCCGCCCGATCCCATCGGCGGGCATCCAAGCGTCCCTCCATTCCTCACTTTGTGACTCATCCCGTCCCACCCGACCCCATCGGCAGGGCATCCAAGCGGCCTTCTACTCCAAGTCGGCCCTGCTGGCGGACTACCACCCGGCCATCCTGAACTCACTCGCCTCCCGGATGGGTAACATGTTCGCCCAGCTCCAGGTCTGCGGATATGGATATACCCCTGGGTTGCTTGCCCGTGGAGGATATTACCCCTGGGGTCGGGCTGACATCCGGACGCAGGTCATTCAGTCCTCGTCTGATCATCCCAATCGTTCACTCATCATCCAACATCATCATCATCATCATCATCATCATCATCGTTCACTCATTATCATTATCATCATCATCATCATCATCATCATCATCCAAACATCACCCAGTCATCATCATCATCATCATCATCATCATCATCATCATCATCATCATCATCATCATCATCATCATCATCATCATCATCATCATCATCATCATCATCATCATCATCATCATCATCATCATCATCATCATCATCATCATCATCATCCAATGATCATCTTGCCCAAATTCTCATTGGCACCGGTCACCCCTCGTCTCCGTCCTTCCTTCCAGGCCCACATCCTGGCCACCAGCCGGAACCTGACCCGATCCCAGCTCGATGTGATCGCCTCCTGCAAGTTGGCCGTCAAACTGCTCGGCGGGCCGCTCACCCCCCAGCGCATCACCGTCCTCCGCATGTGCCTCGATGTCGTCTCGCAGAAGGTCCGCCGGTGTTGATGATAATATTATCGATCATATCCTTGTGCGGGAATTTGGGAATGCGAAATTCTTAGCTCTACACACGTGACAAGGACGTCGACGAGCTGATGGCATTGCTTCGGCAGATCGAGACCGTCGCCACCTTCAACGACCTCATCGCCGAGGCCTGCGGTCTGTTGGACCCCCACCTCGCCTGCCTGCCAGCCCATCAAGCATGCCAACTGTAACAGAATTCAAGATCTCATGGTGTAGTTGGTTATCACGTGAGTTTAACACACTCAAGGTCCCCGGTTCGAATCCGGGTGAGATCATCTTTTTCCTTTTCCCTCTCTCTTCACTCTTCACATCCAGACACGAGCTTCCTGTATTACTGGGGCATGGACCTGATCCCCATCTTCCTGGCCGATATCTACCAGCACCCATCCCAGGCCCACCAACTCCAAGTCTGTCGGCGGCGCTCCTTCATCGATCATCACATCTGATATTATATACAATCTCGTCCCCTTCTCGTCCAGTATCTGCTGATGGCCCTGCACGACCCACTGCGCCACCTGAAGGCCACCCACCCCACGGCCGCGTCCCAGTACCGCGAGCGGACCCTGAGCGCCTTTGAGGATCGCGTCATCAACCCCCTGTGCCGCGACATTGAAACCGACCTGCGTCTCCACGTGCAGCGGTCCGTCCGCTGGGCGGCTCCAACCCCTGGGTGACATACCCAAACGCACATCACCACGCTTTTTTTCCCCCGCATGAAAACGACATAGTTTTTTTTTTTTTTTTGAATCTCATTTCATTCCGTTTCTCCTGCCTCCCGCCCACACTCATCGCTCCTCGCCCGCGCCCCTCTCCGACTGCGCGCAGCAACTTGCTGACCCCCGATGCGCTCCCACCACCCACCTTCGGGCCGGACCGGTCGCCCCTGATCCAGCTGCCCCCCCTGCGCCTCTTCGAGAACGACTTCCACATCGCCGGTCTGCCTGGCCCTCCGCCCCTCGCCACCACATCATCTCACCACCACCACCACCACCACCACCACCACCACCACCACCACCACCACCACCACCACCACCACCACCACCACCACCACCACCACCACCACCACCACCACCACCACCACCACCACCACCACCACCACCACCACCACCACCACCACCACCACCACCACCACCACCACCACCACCACCACCACCACCACCACCACCACCACCACCACCACCACCACCACCACCACCACCACCACCACCACCACCACCACCACCACCACCACCACCACCACCACCACCACCACCACCACCACCACCACCACCACCACCACCACCACCACCACCACCACCACCACCACCACCACCACCACCACCACCACCACCACCACCACCACCAACAGCATCATCATCACCACCAACAGCATCATCATCACCACCAACAGCATCATCATCACCACCAACAGCATCATCATCACCACCAACAGCATCATCATCACCACCAACAGCATCATCACCACCACCACCACCACCAACAGCATCATCATCATCACCACCACCACCACCACCAACAGCATCATCATCACCACCATCCCGTCTCCATCCCCCCAGGCCGTGTGTCCCACTACCTGGACACGACCTTCTACAACATGACCACCCTGGCGCTGCACGACTGGAAGACCTACGGCGAGATGAAGAACCTGGCCAAGCAGAAGTACGGACTCATCCTGACCGACTCCCACCTGCCCACCCAGACCCTCGAGCAGGTCGGTTGGTTCAGCATCACCATCAACAACATCAGCATCAACATCGTCATCAGCATCAACATCGCCATCACCATCACCATCACCATCACCATCACCGTCATACAATCCCTCGTTTTCATTTCTCGTCCCTTGGCGCCCATCATTAGCATCAGCAGTAACATCATCCCGATCGTCCCCACCACCCAGTCGTCCAATCATCATCATCCAGCCATCAGCATATCCTCCAATCATCCAATCATCCAATCATCCCCCATCAAGAGCCCTCCACAACCCTCACCCCTCCTGTCGTGTCTCTGCCCCCCCCCCCCCCCCCCCCGCCCAGGGCATGGACGTGCTGGAGATCATGCGCGGTGTGCACCAGTTCGTGCGCAAGTTCAAGTACAACCTGAACAACCAGATCTTCGTCGAGGAGGCCGGCGACAACAAGACCCTGAACACGATCTCCATCCGGCACATCGCCAACTCCATCCGCACCCACGGCACGGGCATCATGAACACCACCGTCCGTCGGCTGCGCGCCCGCCGGGGTGGGTGGGTGGGTGGGTGGGTGATCGTGGCCATGGTGGTGCTCGTGGGGCTGACGCTTGGTCGTGTGATGAAAGATCACGCAGCGCCTCCCACTGTTGGCATCGCACATGTGCCTTCCAGTGGGTATCGCCTTCCTTCCCCCGCCTCCTCCTCCTCCTCCTCCCCCTGTTGTTGACCCTCCCAGTTCCTGTCCAAGATGATCTGCATCTCACAGGACATTCTCCCACCCACCACCCACCCACCCCCACCCCTCCTGACAGGTGAACATCATCTACCAGTTCCTGACCAAGAAGATCGGCCAGTTCTGCCAGTTCCTGGGCGACGAGCACGTCAAGGCGCTCCTCCTCAAGGACTTCCGCTTCTGGCAGTCCGTGGGCCACCGCCCCTCCTGCCCATCCTGCGCCCCGCCTCGCACTTTCATCGTCATCATCCTCTTTCGCTTCTGGCGATCCATATCGCCACCACCGCCGCCACCACCACCTCTCCCATTGATCAGCATCCAATCATCATCAGCATCCAATCATCATCAGCATCCAATCATCATCAGCATCCAATCATCATCAGCATCCAATCATCATCAGCATCCAATCATCATCAGCATCCAATCATCATCAGCATCCAATCATCATCAGCATCCAATCATCATCAGCATCCAATCATCATCAGCATCCAATCATCATCAGCATCCAATCATCATCAGCATCCAACCAATCAGCATATCATCGTCGATCTCACTAACGTTCCTTCACCCCCTCATGCACGCCCCCCACCTTCCCCCTTCCCGCCCTGCCTGCAGGAAGAACCGCGAGCGGTTGAACAACCAGTACCCCTGGGAGCGGGCCGCGGCCTTCAACATGGACATCCGCAAGCTGGGGCCCGCCCCCAATAACGAGGGCTCGTACCTGGACATGTTCCGCAGGCTCATCACCGAGATCGGTCCGTCGTCATCACCACCACCACCACCATCATCCACATCATCCAATCATCCAATCATCCAATCATCCAATCATCCAATCATCTTCTCGTCTCCTCCTCCTGCGGCTGTCTGTCTGTCTGTCTGTCTGTCTGTCTGTCTGTCTGTCTGTCTGTCTGTCTGTCTGTCTGTCTGTCTGTCTGTCTGTCTGTCTGTCTGTCTGTCTGTCTGTCTGTCTGTCTGTCTGTCTGTCTGTCTGTCTGTCTGTCTGTCTGTCTGTCTGTCTGGTCTTGTCTGGTCTTGTCTGGTCTTGTCTGGTCTTGTCTGGTCTTGTCTGTGTGCTGTCTGTGTGCTGTCTCTCGCACTGTGCCGCACTCTATGTGGTGCTTGGGCCCCCTGCAGGCAATGCGCTTGGCTTTGTGCGGATGGTGCGCAGTGGCGGTATCCGGTACTGCAGCGAGGCCATCAAGTTCGTCCCGGTCCGCCAAAACTCCCCCCTTGGCGCCGCCGCCCCCCAAATCCCGACCCGCTGCGGTGTTGCCCAGTCCCTTCACCCTCATTACCCCCCCCCCCCCCCCCCCGCGCCCTTCTCTCCTGTTTGTCCCACCCTTCCAGGATCTGGAGAATATCATTGGCTTCGCGGAACACACCGCCAGGAGGCTCTCGCCCGAGACGGTCGAGTGCGCCAAGTCCGTGCCACCCTCCTCTCCTCCCGGCCATCATAACCCCAGCCCTCAGAACCCCGCCATCCTTACCCCAGTCCTCATCAGAACCCCCCGGTCATCCTAACCCCAGCCCTGATACCCCCCCCCCCCCCCCCCCCCGTCCCTCCTCCCGTCCGCGCCAGGAGCCTGGACGCCACCCTGTCCGACCACTCACCTCCCTCCCCCCACCACACCCCACACCCCGTGTGTCCCCCCGCCAGGAGCCTGGACGCGACCCTGTCCAACCTGACCAAGAACTTCTCCGAGGGCATCGACTTCTTCCAGCTGCTGGTGGGCGTCTTCCAGAAGTCCCTCGAGCCGGCCGGCAACATGGCCCTGCGGCCCTTCTACTGCGTCGTGCCCGCGCTGACCATCAACTACATCGACTCCTTCCTCACCGCCAAGGTCCGTCCCGGCCACCCATCCGCCCGCCCGCCCCTCGCTGTCAGCTGACCATCTCGACGCAGACTCGGAGCACGACTGAGATGTGTCATAAGAATCCATCCCTTCCCAGACCCCACCCCCGGTCATCTTCACCCCCGGTCATCTTCACCCCCGGTCATCTTCACCCCCGGTCATCTTCACCCCCGGTCATCTTCACCCCCGGTCATCTTCACCACCCGGTCATCTTCACCACCCGGTCATCATCACCACCCGGTCATCTTCACCACCCGGTCATCATCACCACCCGGTCATCTTCACCACCCGGTCATCATCACCACCCGGTCATCATCATCACCCGGTCATCATCACCACCCGGTCATCATCACCACCCGGTCATCATCATCACCCGGTCATCATCCCCCCCCCCCCCCCCCCCCCCCGCCACGTCACCCACCCCATCCCCCATTCCACTCCAGGACCGGCTTGCCAAGAAGCACAACGGGGCGGCCTTCACGGACGACGGCTTCGCGATCGGGTTGGCCTTCTTCGTGCAGCTGCTCGACCAGAACACCCAATTCGACTCGCTGCACTGGTTCGCATCCGTCGCGGCCCACCTCAAGGTCCGCCCGGCCATTCCCCATCCCTGCCTCGTTCCCCCTATCATCCATGCCGACATCACCCCATCCATGCCGACATCACCCCATCCATGCCGACATCACCCCATCCCTGCCGACATCACCCCATCCATGCCGACATCACCCCATCCATGCCGACATCACCCCCATCCATGCCGACGTCACCCCATCCATGCCGACATCACCACCCCGCTCACGTCCATTCAACCTCCCACCCAACCCACCCAACCCACCCACCCCCCAGTCGGAGGAGGATCGCATCCGGGAGCAGCTTCGCACGGCGCGGCGGCCCCAGGACGAGCTGCAGACCCTCCAGCTGACCCTCCGCCGGTCGGAGGCCTACCGGAACGAGTTCAACATGCTCTTCTTCAGCTTCTCCGGGGCCCGGATCTTCTTCAAGGACGACACCACCGGGGCCGCGCCCGCCGCCCCCGCGCCCACCCCGGCCGCCAGCGCCCCCGCCAGCACAGGCGCGGCCCCCGCACCGACCGCCAGCCCCGCCCCGCCCAACTAAACAACGGCCACCACCACCCTGCTCGGGGTGAGGGTGTTGTCGCCTTCCCGTTTGCCTTCCCCTCTCTCTGCTCCTCCTCCTCCTCCCGCCTCCCCTGTTTTTATCGGTGGGGTGAATAATAACATGCCCCCAACCGTCTGCCCGGCCCATCCGCGGAGGCGATCGGCGGGGGTGAGATTCTAATTGGGGGTGAGAAGAGAACGATGGGCGCGCAGTGGCATGCAAGCGGCTGCGCTGCTCCCCACAAGCCGGACGGTCCAGCTGATCCAGACACATGCGACCCTGACCTCGGCCGGGTCATGATCGCCCGCGCCTGGCCTCCGCTCCCGCCTGCACACGTCTCCGTCGCATCGGCCGCCGCCGCCCCCCCGGCCCCACCGATGGCCCCAGCGCGGGCAGCAAGATGCCTGGGAGCACAGGAGTCATGCGTTCTGTTGTGATCAGGCTGGTGCCCGATGTCTTTCGTGGCAACCAGCCAGACAGAGCCACCCGCCATTCCTATTCATAGTCCCGTCACCATCCGCCCGCGGACGAGACGCGTGGACGGGCCCCCAAGCGCCCCCGAAAAACAACAGGGATTTACAGGAGGGGGAGAAGAGGGCGAGAGGAAGAGGGCGGGGCGCGCGCGCGATGCAGAGAAGAAAAAAAAGGGGAAGGGAAGGAACGGAAACGGAAAACAAACCGTCGACTGGGGGGCGTGCGAAAATGCAGAGCCACAGACAGGCGGGGGGGTGGGCAGCCAAAAAACACACAGATTAAGAGGATGGGCGGGAGAAAGGGTCACAGCAAGCTTTCCCCCCGCGGGGGCCGTGCCCTGCCCGAAAAGGGCGGGGAGGCGGCGGGGAGAGGGGATGTGTGCGGAGAAAACGCGCACACCCCCGAGCCTGTCGAGTGAGTCCCCCCCCAAAAGCAGCAGCGGCGACACCGACAAAAACAGAGTGGAAGAGGAGCCGAGCCCCAGAGCCCAAGTCAAAAACGGGAGAAGAAGGGGAAGGGAAGTTGGGGGTGTACTTCCCCCACGCCCACCAGAGTTGGGTGGAAACAGTCCCACAACAACAACAACAACAACAACAACACAGAAGAGCCCGAGGCACAGATCCCGCACTGTTTAAAACAGTCCTGAAGGAGGAGGAAGAAGAAGGCGGAACGCGGGGAATACGCACAGTACCCCCCCCAGTGACAGGCAGGCCCGCTCGTTTGGTTTATTCGAGGGACGGGCGGATGTCGTGGAAGAGCCGATGGAACTGCATCGTGTCGCCCTGTCGAGGAGAAAACGCAAAAAAAAAAAAAAAAAGGGTGAGATCCCACCCATGGCCAAAGGGTGACATCCACCTCGGGGAGGGGAGATCGGCCAGGGGCGGGAGCCACACCCACACCCCCACCGACCTTGGCGCGGGTGAACTCGAGGACCATGTTGCCCTTGCGGTGCCTGTACATGGAGATGACCAGGTCCAGGCGGCGCTCGGGGTTGGCCGAGGGCATCTTGGCCTTGACCCGGAAGGCGGCCCGGTTGACCTTGACCGCGGCCCCGCGCTCGCTGCCCAGCAGGTACTCGAGCCGCTCCAGGACGCTGTCGACCGACTCGCTGGCGGGCAGCACCAGGGTCGTCGCGCGGGCCGTGACGGGCTGGCTCTCCCAGAAGGGCATCTGACGGGGACGGGACGGGACGGGATGGGACGAGAGCATGTGAGCAAAGAGCAACAACAAAACCGATGAAACAACAAACGGCCCGTGGGGAGTAGGAGGAGGAAGAGGAGGGGCAGCAGACCTCGCCAGGGGCGGCGATCCGAGGGGCGGCCGGGGCGGCGCGTGGGCCGAAGCCGGGCACGGCAAAGACGGGCGCGTCCATGTCGGACTGGCCCGCTCCCGAGGACATGCCGTCCGAACCCGACAGAATGGCCTCCTCCTGCATGGAGGTCTCCTTCTGGGTGCGCATGTAGGGCTCCAGCTCCATGATGGGGATGGGCAGGCCCGAGTCGACGCTGGCCCCCAGGTACCAGGGGTGGTTCTTGATCTCCGCCCAGGTGGCGCGGGTGGCGGGGTTCGGGTCCAGCATGCGCTTGCAAAGATCTACACAGGAGGAGCTGAGGGGGGAGAGGATCATCCCCGGGGCACACAGACCAGCGGCATAGCCGTTCAGAGTGACGCCCCAGGGGTCATAGTCGAACTCGCGCCTCTTCAACTTGGTGTACAGAGGGTCCGTGTCCACGGCCCGGTCCTCCACGGGCAGCGTGGCCGAAACGAGGGCACAGAGGATGATACCCGCCGACCAGATATCGGCCTTGGCGCCGTCGTAGCCCTGGCCACGGAAGACCTCCGGGGCGACATAGGCAGGGGAACCGCACATGGTCCGGAGGGGCTTGTCGCCTAAGGAGAGGAAGCCCAATAAAAGGGACGCCAGGGGGGTCGGAAGCAGACCTTCGATGGCATGAGAAAGGCCGAAGTCGCAGATCTTCATGGTGTAACTGCCATTGAGAAGGATGTTCTCCAACTTCAGATCACGATGGCAGAGGTTGTGCTCGTGAAGGTACTCAAGACCGGCAACCAGCTGCCGGAAGTAATAGAGAGCAATATCCTCGCGCATTCCACTGGCCACAAAATCGAACAGCTCACCGTTCTCAGCAAACTCCTCAACCTATGGGAGTCAAGGGTGGAAGGGTTCGTCGTCAGGGTCTCACCCAGAAGACAACGAACCAGATAGAAATAATTGCTGTCTTCCTTCACATCGTAAAGCTTGATGACTATGAACAAGAAGGCAACTCAAACAAACGGAGTGCAATGGTATCAGACTGTTCTCCTGCTCGCCGAGCTGGCGGAGAAAGTTGACCTCGCGAAGAGCTTGAGTTGCGTTCGTGGTGCTGGACTTATTGATACGCTTCACAGCAACAGAACGACCAGCAGCATCTGAGCAAACCCCAGAAATAAGATTTTTGATTGCAGGTCGGAAATAAAAACTGACCAGTGGCGAGGAAAACCTTGCCAAAGGCACCACCGCCAACGTACTTCTTGAACTGGATCCCGTCGAAGTTTTCAGGAACGTTGCTGGTGTTCGACATTGAGTTCCTCGAGGTGAAGGGATGTTTTTTTCCAAACGAGGAGTTTGCCGGGGTTGTAATAATCACCCAATCAACAACAGCCGTTACGCGCCGCCCACGCCCGCCGCAGGCTGCTCGAGGCTTGAGAGCGGTTTTGTGGCATCATGCGTTGCTGACCGGATTTATATCGCGGTTCATCTGCGCGAATTTCGAGGCTTGTGTAGCATATCATTGAAGGTGACAAGTCCGGTCTCCTTGCATCGGCACACTCCGCACGGCTGCGGCGGCCGCTCGATCCCGGGATCTGGTCTTCAAGAGAATGTACATCCCCGACCAGGGGAAAGAGGATTACCGCGGGGTCACTCGCCTCGGCTGGGGCGTCTTTCATTCATTGCCCAGAGAATTGCCCCTGTTTGGACCAGGGAAAGCGGGGCGCCGACGACAAGAGCCCAAGCAAGGGAAACAGAAGGCGTCTCCGAGGGTGTGGACATGTCGGTCCAGCACCACAGGACGACTGAAACAATCCCAGCGCCCATTAGGAGGTCACAAAGCCACTCAAGAGGAGCTGCCCGATCCAGCTTCTGTCCCCAGAGCCACCCTTCGAAGCGCCGTCGGAGGCCACTGCAATCGGAAGGTGAAATGGCCAGGGAAGGGGAATGGCAGACCGGCTGACAGTGAGGCATTCACAAGCGACAAGCCACAGAGTTGGCCAATAAACCCAGCCAAGGGTCAGACGGTTTTTTTGGGTCAGCGCGGCGAACCCGAGTTGCGGGAGCGAATAAATGACGGCCAAGACTGCCGCAAAAAGGGCAAAAATAGCGCGGACGAGATGCCCAAAACGCGGGAGGGGAAAGAGCCGCCCAAAGCGAGCCTGTCCGCGAAAAACTGCAAGAAAGTCGGACAGAGCCTGGAGAACCAGGACTCCACCGACAATGAGGCCGACAGGGAGTGACGTAAACAAAATGACAAATGTGGAAAGTAGCATAGGGGCGTTGAGAAGTGTCATCGTCAGCCGGAAAGAAGCCAGGACGAACCCGGTCCAGCACCTTCGTCCGCCTGCTTTCAAACCCATTCAAATGGAAAAGAGTAAGATATACCCAAGGTTCTCTCAACTATTCCTCATCTGCGATGACCCTGTCCCTGCCTTTGGATGGATAAATATGAGAAGATCCGACTGATTGGCAGGGGCTCTTATGGAGCAGCTTTTCTCGTAAAACGGTCTGCCCGCGTCGGGGGTTCGTCAGGGCACGTTCTTTTCTTTTTCTTTAGAAAATCGGACGGGGTTCAGCTCGTCGCGAAGGAGATTACTGTCCAAGGGCTCACTCCCAAACAGTGTGAAGAAGCACTCAATGAAGTACGAGTACTTTCAATGCTTGTTCACCCCAACATTGTGCGATGTTATGAAAGCTTCATCGATCAATTAACGCTGGTCATCATTATGGAATACGCCGATGGTTTGCGTTCTCCACCGCTCTTCCTTTTTTAATATCATGTTGGCCCACAAAGGCGGCGACCTGTTCTCGTTCATCCGCTCCACCCGGGGTCGGCCCATCAGCGAGCGGGTCTGTTCCCCCACACGCTGTCCCCACCCCTTGACTCCGTCGTCCTGTCCCACAGCAAATCTTGGACTGGTTCTTGCAAATCTCGCTGGCGGTGAAGCATCTTCACGATCGTCACATCCTCCACCGGGATCTGAAGACCCAGAACGTCTTCCTCACCCGGGGGCGGAAGGTCGTGAAGCTGGGGGACTTTGGCATCGCAAAGGTCCTCGGGTCACAGACCAAGTTCGCCCAGACGGTCTGCTCGCCCCCGGGTGGATCATGACCGCGGAATTTGGGTGGGGGCATTCCCGGAATCTGACCCCGTTGTTGGTATGTATGACCGGGGGGGATGTTGGCAGTCGGTGGGCACGCCGTACTACCTATCCCCCGAGATCTGCGAAGATAAGCCGTCTGTGCCCACGCTCTCACATCCCCCACGCCCCAAAAGTGTTGCGCTGTTTCCAATGGCGACTGAGATCCCTTCCACCCCATCCCACCCCTCCCCCACCTTCAACTGGGTCTCCCCCGCAGATACAACGAGAAATCGGACGTCTGGTCGCTGGGCTGCGTGCTGTACGAGATGGCCACCCAGAAACACCCCTTCGACGGCCAGGTCCGCGTGCCTCGCCACCCCCTCTCCCACACACACACACACACACACTGGTCCTCATCCTGTGGGTCCTCCCGTCCCGCCATGTTCTCAACCACCCCGCCCTGTACCCTTCATTCCCACCCCCGGCGCCGACCTTCCCCCCCCGACCAGAACCTGCCCGCCCTGGTGCTGAAGATCCTCCGGGGCAACTACCCGCCCATCCCCGTCCGTACCCACCCCTCCCCGCCCTCCCCTCCCCGGGACGCGGCCCGCCCACCGCCCACCGCCACACACACTTAAATCGACACACAAATACGCACGCACACATCGTCCTTCTTGCTTTTGCTTCTGTACAACACACACACACACACACGCCACCCCCACAGGCGACGTACAGCGCGGATCTCTCGGCCATCATCAACTCCATGCTGCAGACAGACCCCAACGTCCGCCCCCGCCCCCACCCCCGCCAACTCCCGGGCGCTGCCCACCCTCCCCGCCCGACCCACCCACTCAATTCGTGATGACCATCGCTCGCGCACAGTGGGGGCTTCTTCCTCGACCCGTCTCTCCAACCCCATGTCATCATCATCCCCCCCCCCCCCCCACACACACACACACACACACAGAAACGGCCCACCATTGCGCAGGTGCTCGCCCTGCCCCTGCTGCAGCAGCGAATCCACATGTTCATCGAGGCCCGAAATCGAATGGCCGCCCACCCGCCCGCACCCTCCTCCTCCTCGGGCGGCGCCGCCGCAGCCCCGCGCCCCGCGCCATGCCCCCGCCGGCCCGCCGGCCCCGCCGCCCCGCCGCACCGCCCGTGGCACCACCACCGCCACCGCCGCCCAGCACCACACCCGACATTTCCATGCCGCCCCCCCAGCAGCCCCTGCCCGTCCCGCCCTCCCAGCCAACACCGGCCGCCCAGTGCGAACCGCCCCAACAGCCCCCCGCCCCCGCCACCAACGTGGCGCCCCTGCCGGCCCCGCGTGGCCCCACCCAGGCCCTGTCGGCCCTGGACCAGGCCCGGGCGGCACGTAAACGGGCCCGAATGGGGCAGGCGGGCGGCCAGGCATCCTCGGCGGCCATGCAGGATTGGCTCTCGCGGAAGGAAGAGCAGGAGCGGGCCATCTGTGACGCCCTCAAGGCCGCCGGGGGGCCGCACTCGCCAAGGCCCCGCAGCCAGGCCGAGTCCGTGCTCGCGCCTCCTCCCCGGCGTGGGCATCATGAGGTTGGGGGGTATCATGACAGTGGAGCAGATGGCATTTGTTTGTGAAATTTTGCTGGGAATGGGGGCACTACAAGGTGTGTGTGTGTGTGTGGGGGGGGGAGGGGGAGGGGGGGGCGATGGATGGGGGCAGGCGGACCATTGGCACTGGCATCGGCACTCAACTCAGTTTGGACGGACACTTCCTCGCGCCCGGCCCTTCATCTCCCCATCCCGTTCTCCCCTTCTCCTGCATCCTTCCCCTGCCCCCCTGCCCACCACCCTCAGCCACGTCCGGGCCCCACGCGACCCGATCGGCCCGGGTGAGATGCCCCGCCCCGCACCCCGTCCCCCTCCGCCCCCAGCCGCAGCAGGCCGCCGCGGTCCCCGACGACCCACCCGCAGCCCGACGGGCGCCACCACGTCCCCGCCCGCCGCCACCAGCAGCGCCCCGCCGCCCTTCGCCAGCCAACTGGCCCAGATTGCGGCCGTGCTGGACAGCTGCAACCAGGAACTCGCCCGCCACACGGAGATGTCGCCCCTGGTGCTGCCCCTGCCCCCAAGCCCCAGCCCACCCCATCCTGCAGCAGCCCACCCCAAGCCGGCCAGCCGGCCGGCCCCGCGCCGGGCCACTGTCGGCCACTCCCTCGGGCCGACGCCCCCTCCCAGCCCCGGGCCACGAGCCCTCGGGGCGGCGGCAGCGGGCGCGGGCCCCGTCGGTCGCCTGCGGGCCGCCGCCCAAGTGCGGCGCGTGTCCCTGGGCGCGGCCCCCCTCCGGCCCGCCGCCAAGCCATCCGTGAAGCCGGCCGTGGCGCCAAGGCGGTTCGGGGGCGGGCCGGCGGCATTGAAGGGGCCCGGACGGCCGGGCACTGCGAGCCGAATGTCCGCCGCCTCCGCCGCTGCGGGACCTGAGGGCGCCGCTGATCCATTGACCGCCCGGGGGCCCGCACCCGCCGGCGCCGTGGCCCCGCCCGGGGAGGACGAGATTGGGGAGATGGAGAGGGGCGCGGCAACGCCCCGCCTGAGATCCGTCCGTCGCCGTCGCCACCCCCCACCTACCCCCCCTCCACCAACACGGTCATCACCATCTCATCATCATCCAATCATCATCCAATCACCACCCAATCATCACCCAATCATCACCCAATCATCACCCAATCATGGCTATGGTCATCATCATCAACCGCCGCCACCACCGCCGCCACTACCACCATCATCATTCTCCGTCTCCCTTTCCTCACGGTCCTTCGTCGTGCCTCTCCTTCCCCCCGCCTTCCCCGTCCCCCAACAGGCCCCGCCTTCCCCGCCGGCCAAAGTCCGACCCGCCTCGACACCGCCCGCCCTGAACCGGGCCCAGTCGCGTGCCCTCTCGCCCCCCACCAGCCCCAGCGCCAGCTCCGCCAGCCCGCGCTCCCCCCAGGCCATGCTGCCCCCGGCCCGGGCCTCGGCCCTCTCCCCGCCCGTCAGCAGCCCGCTCTCCCCGCCCATGAAGGCCGCCGGGCCCCACCATCCCCCGGCCGACTCGCCCCCACAGCCCGCCGCCGGCCCCCAGCCCACGGTCGACCAGCCCAGGGCAGCAGCAGCAGCCGGCCCCCGCCACGTCCCCGCCAAGTCGGTTGGGGCTTTTGCATACCCAGCCGCTGCTGCCGCTGCCGCTCGGCCCCACAGCGCGCCCTCGGCGGCCCAGCCCCCGCCCCCCACGTCGCTCGGCTCATCGCCCCCGCAGCAGGCCGTGCGACACTCCCTCGAGGCCCCCGGGACGCCCTCCTCCTCCTCCGCCCGTCCCGGCGCCAAGCCCCGCAACCCCGCCGCTCCTCCGCGGACCCCCGGCCGACCCCCCGTCACCCCCCAGTCGCGTCGGGTACTGCCAACCGACCGGCGGCGACTATCCACCCACCAGCCAGCCGCCCCCGCCCCCGCCTCCCGTCGGCGCTCCGTCGGGGTCCCTGCCGCCCCCGCCGCCAGCCGCCCCCCCGAGGCCGAACAGGAGCGGGCCGTCAGCCCGCCAGCCTCCAACACCACCAGCAGTGCCTCGACCCCAGGAGCCTCCCGGGCCGCGGCCACGCGCCACTTCCCCGCGCCCAACCCGGATGAACGCCGGGCCCACGAGCGCCAGTACCGCTCGCATCTGGCCCAGGTCCGGGCCCGCGTCCACGGGCGGCCCTTCGGCTGGCAGCAGCAGCAGCAACCACAGGGCGCGGCCGACAGTGGGCCCGCCTCCCCGCCCCATCCCGAGGAGGCCATCACGGTGCTCGTCTCGCCCACGACCCCCGCCCCGCCCGCGGCCCTGCAACCACCACCACCACCACCACCACCACCACCCGCCTCGCCCCCCGAGACGGCCGGCAGCGGCAGCGGCAGCGAGCCGATCGCCCGAGGCAGCGGCACCCTGCTCACGTTCAGCCCGCCCACTCCGGCCCCCGGCCAGGCGCCGCCAGCCGCAGCGGCTGCCATCATGAGCCACCTGCACCGACACGGGGTCCCCGAGCCGCTCCCCGGCTGCCTCAGTGCCCCCGTCCCGCGCAAGCCCCATCCCCCGCCCGCCCCAGCCCCCTCGACATCACAGGGCGCGGAGGGGCAGCCGGCGGGGGAGCCCGCGGACGAGCAGAAGTCACAGCCGCCGCCGCACGGGCGGCTGGAGTGGGCCAAGCTGAAGCAGGCGGGCAGGAAGTACCCGCGCCGCTTCGAACTGGTCCTCAAGGTCGCTGGATGGCAACATTGGGTCGGGCGGGCGGGCGGGCGGGCGGGCGGGCGGGCGGGCGGGCGGGCGGGCGGGCGGGCGGGCGGGCGGGCGGGCGGGCGTTGTTGTCTCGCTGTCTCGCTGCGTCTGGCTGTCTGTGTCTGTGTGTCTGTGTCTGTGTCTGTGCGCGTGCGCGTGTGTGTCGAGTAAAGAAGGAAAGAAGTAACGGGGAAACCAAAGTGCGGGCGAGCCGGGTGGTGCGTGTCTGCTCCTGGCCCGTTCCTTCCTTTCCTCATCCTCACCATCCACCCACCCCCGACAACGACACGGTCCCTCTGCAGGCGCCCCTTTCCTCCTCGTCACCCGACCTGCCGCCATCCCCCCCCCCGCCTCCCTCGCCCCCGCCTCCACCACCCCGCGGCCGACCTCCCCGCCCGGCCACCTCCCTCCTCGTCACCTCCCAGACGGGCGCCCTACCCCTGGCACCAGCCACCATCCCCACCACCCCCACCTCGACATCGGTCGAGAACCCCTTTTTCTCCGTCATCACCACCCCGCCTCGCGCCCATGAGGGCGCCTCCGTGTCCCTGCCCGTGTCCCCGCCGCTGGCCTCCCCGGGGGCGGAGCCGCCATGCCGGCAGCCGGAAGCACCGGGGGGAGAGCGACCTCGGTCGGTGACCCCCCGGTCCCGGAGCAGCACCCCGGGGACGGCCTCGTCATCGGCTGCCGACGAGGAGGACAGCGAGGAACAGTCCGTGCGGTGCTGCTCCGACCCCACTCACCACTGTTGTCATGCTCACCCCCTGGGGGGTGGGTCAGTCCCAGCCGGCCCTCCCCCCGTCCCCATCACCCCCGCCTCCCCTCACCGCGCCGCTCTCCGACCGCCGCTGCTCGGTGGTGTGTGCGTCTGGGATGGGCCGGGATGGGCGCAGCGAGCTTGTGACTGCCCTGCAGCAGACCCTGGAGGATCTGCTCAGCCCGTCGCCACCCGCCGCCGCCGCCCACGCGCCCGGCACCGAGGGGGTGGACGCCACGGCAGCCGCCGCCGCTCCCCCGCCAGCCTCGACCCAGGTCTGGGGGCACCCGGGGTGGTGTGTCTGGCGAGAGCGTGACATCAGGCATGGTTGACCATATGACCATAGGGCCATGGTCATAGGGCCATAGGGCCATAGGGCCATAGGGCCATAGGGCCATAGGAGGCCCATAGGGCCATAGGACCTCATATGACCATCGGGGTATACGATACAGGAGCATGCCCCTGATCACTGACCATCGCCTTCCGTTCCATCCCCTGCCTTCCGTGCAACCCTCCGCAGGACCTCCCCGTGACGGCGCCGAGCCCCGAGGCAGTGGCGGCGGCTGCGGGCCGGGCGGAGCAGGAGCGGCGCGAGCGGGCCGACCGACTCAGCACCAAGATCGAGACCCTCCGAAAGTCCGCTCGCCGTCCCACATCGAGGGTGGTGGTGGGATGGGGGCGGCTGCTATTTTTCGTCCGCATGGCCCGTCATCATGCCCCTCATGCCCTTGGTTGCCCCCGCCCTGGTCTTTTGGTGCGCGCAGCCGATGCGACTCGGCCCTGGGGGAGCGCCTCTTCATCGAGGTCTACAACTACCTCAAGGACGTCTGCCTCCCCCCTGTCATCCTCCCCCCCGCCATCTTCCCCCATCTTGCCATCCTCCCCACCTTGCCATCCTCCCCACCTTGCCATCCTCCCCCACCTTGCCATTATCCCTCCCTTGCCATCCCCCCCCCCCCCCCCCCCCCCCCTGTCATCCCCTCTCCATGCTTCCACCGTCTCACCTCGCCAACATCCCCCCCGGCCCATCCTCTTCTCACAGCTGCCCCCGAACGAGAACGACGAGGCCGTGCGCACCCGGCTGCACGGGATGGTCGGCCTGGGGCAGCTCTGGGCCGTGCCGCTGGTTGAGCAGCTGCTCTGCGAGCACCTCTTCTACGGCTCGTGACCGCAGTCGATGGCCACGCCCCTCTGAGCAGCTGCTCTACTGTGAGCACCTCTTCGACGGCTCGTGACGAGCAGATGTGACGCAGTCATGCTGCTTTTCTGCGGCGAGCACCTCGCACCTCTTCTCCAGCTCTTGAGCAGCTCTTTACGGGGAGCACCTCTTCTTTTCCGACGGGTCACCAGGTGACCCAACACACCCCAACACAGAGCACAAGGCCCCCCTCCCACGCTTGTAATACCCATCCCTCCTCCTCCATTTTAATGGCGGAGCATGGCGCCTCCATCACCCCCCCCCCCCCCCCCCCCCCCCGACCTCGCTCGTGTTCGCTCGCCCCGATAATCTCGCGTCATGCCCGCCCGCCCACGCCCTTGCAATTTGCCTGTCGTTTCCGCCCAAATCTCACTGTGCCCGGATCATCACAATCTCATCCTTCGCGGAGGAGGGGAGGGGAGGGGGCAGCCCTGCCCCTCCCGGTGTCTATAAACAACAACTTGAAGAAGGGCATGAAAAAGGCGAAAGAAAATGGAACACGGGGAGAAAACCCGAAAGAAACGGACAATAGCAGCCAACAGCCAAGAACAACTAACAACCATCGTGAAAAAAAAACCCGGTTGGTTGGAAGAAGAAGAGGAACAGGAGAGGGGAGAGAGAGCCCGAAAGCGCAAAAGCAGCTCCGGGGAACTTGGCCAAAACTACAAGGAAACCACAAAATGTGCGAAATCGCACCTGGTCGGGTCTTCAGAGCCCAATCGGCACCGAATGCTGCGCGGCCGGCACGCCCTGGACCTGCACGGTGACCCCGCCCTGGACGGCCATCGCCGGTTGGTACACGGGCATCCCGGGGGCGGGGGCGGGTGGATATCCCCCCGGCTGCATCATCATCATGGGCATGGGTGGCTGCTGCTGCTGCTGCATCTGCTGCATGACCATCTGCTGGCGCATCAGCTCCTGCTGCATCTGGGCGGCCTGCATCTGGGCCTGCTGTTGCTGGGCGGCCGCCTGGTGGATCTGCACGCCGGCCACCTGCTGCATGTGGGCCTGCTGCTGCTGCTGGGCCTGGATGGTCATCGTGGCCTGCTGCAGCTGGGCCTGCTGGGTGGCAAGCTGCTGCTTCAGGGCCGCCGTCTCGGCCACTGGGGGGGGGGGGGGGGGGGGGGGGGGGTGATGGTTAGGCGGAGGCGGTTGGGTGGGGTGGCTGGGTGGTGTTCAATGAATGGTTTGGGGCTGCTGTATGCGTTTGCGAGTTTGTGAGTGTTTGCGGAGGGGGATGGGGTGCAAACCATTGCCCGTCGCGACAACAACGAGCTGCTGCGCCTTGGGCTGAGGCACGGGCTGCTTCTACCAAGTGAGAAAAGGGATGAGAACCCAGGGGGGAGATCCGCCATGTCGATTCCGACCTTGCGCTTGGCGGCGCAGCAGCAGCAGCAGATGATGATGAGCACGACGACCACCACGCCAAAGACTCCGATGGCGACGCCAAGGATCCCACCTGAGCATCATCCGAAGTAGTGTTTGTGGTGGTGAGCCGACCTGCAGGATGGAGAGATAGGTGGTCACGGACCGATGGAGAACGAAGGGGGGAGCGAGGAGCACGCGCTCTCGTAGTAGGCCCAGCTATCAGTCGAACAGGACCCGGCTGTGGCAGGCAGCGTGTGAGGAGGTATTCCCCGGTGGGAGCGGCACAGACAGTACGGGCCCGAACTCTTGCCCCGAACGCAAGAGGAGCTGGACTGGCAATAGCCGCAGCCGTAATAGTCTGTGCACGAGCTGCATGAGCTGTAGCTGGAGCAGCTCGGATAGGAGAAGATAATCGTCCCCGAGAAATAGAGCGTATAGCCTGTGGGAAATCGAAAAAAACATATGAAGAGTCAGGGGGGGAGAATGGTGACGGACTCTGATCGGCATTCTCCAACACGACAACCTTAGGAAAGGGAGTGACTAACTGATGAGCAGCAGATGAGAATGGCAGCACAGACCGGATTGGATGTGACATCCGGATCAATGGTTGTCTGAACTGTGTTCTGGGAGGAGGAGGAGTAGTAAGTGGCACAGCCAGTGTTTAAGCTTGAAGGGACGGCAGAAATGAGCAGATGGAGTTGTCGGGGTAAAACATGACGAACCAAGTCGCTTGCTGGCCGTTCTTGTACTTCGTAAACTCAGTTGACGTAAAAACGAAAACTCGATAATACGGATACGATGCTGAGGTGTGTGGGCTGGCAAATTTCAAAGTGAACAAACTCAACCAAAAAATAGGACTGACGTTAATGTCAGGACAACTTTAGTTGGGTAACCAAGTCCAGAGCATGATGAAAGTTCGCTCGGCTGCGTCCAAACGTAGGAAACCGAATTAATTGTTGTAGATGAGGACAAGGAGACGCCGCAAGTGTCGCCATTCGAAGCAAACTCTTGAAACTGTGTGATCCCTTCTTGCATTTGCGGCAGAGCAAAGGAACAAAATGCAAAGAGAGAAAAGAAGAAGAGGCGGAGCATCTTTGTTGAAAAGTTCGAGTGCCCAGGGGGTGGATCGGGAGGCGCCCAAAAAATGTCACGCGTCCCGTTGTCGGTTCCGGGCGATCTCGTGCTGTGCAGCATTCAAGCCTCTTCGTGACCGTGACACCTCAGGCCGTTTCGGTTTCTTTCCCCGACAATGCCGACAAGACATCGCGCGCCGGCTCGCAGTCTGCCACTTTTCGCTTTTGGCGAAACCGAAAGAGAGAATCGACCATTTACACAACATACACCGCGGGCTGCCCGGCTGGGACCGGTTGCGCTTGCGCCACCCATGCCGCTATAATCGGACATGGTGAGTGATGAGGACACCACCCATCCTGAAGAGGGGATCCAGACCACCAGGGGGAGGCGGAATTTTTGCCGGTGCGAGTGCTGGCGCTGGCGCAGGTTGCCCTGAGCCGGGGGGAACCGACTATCGAAGGGGGCGTGATCCAGGCATTCGAAATCAGTTGCAGACCAGATCGGGCAGAGCCTTCGCGGGGCGGTTCTTGACATGCCGGAACCAGCAGCAGAAGACGAGAAAGAAGACGAGCACCACCAGGGCCAGACCCGCCCCCGCCGAGACGCCGATCACGATGTACGCTGGGTGGCAAAGAGAGGGCGCGATGAGCCATCGAGAATCTGTCAAAGCAAATTCGGCCCCGCGCCCATCCCGTGGACCCACACAGACTGGTCGTGGAGAGACACGAGGCCGCACGCCCATAGGTCCATCCTGTGCGGCAGGTGCCTGGGGGAAGGTGATGATGGGGGTGAAGAGAAACAATCCAGAAATCAGCCTCCCACTTCGGGGACGAGAAGGGCGGGAGCCACAGACCGGATACTGGCCCCGCCCGAATGCCCGCCATGCAGGTCGATGAGACCGCACAGAATCCGCATCTGCATGGAGGGATGAAGGTGGGGAGGTTGTGAGGGTTAGAGGCACCCAGACCCAGCACCATGAGTTGGGGGGGGGGGGGGGGGGGGGCAGACCCAGGTGTCGATGAACACAGGCCACAGTCACTGGTCACCGGGCAGGCGGGACAGGCATCAGCTGCCCACCTGGAACACGACCCTGCAAATCCAGCGCCATTCGTGTGTGTGTTCATCATCATTGGCATGGCATGGTTGGCATGATTGGTCTGGAAATATTGAGGAGGCGTTGCGTGGGGTGGTGGAGACGGACCCGTGACCAGGGCGCATGCAGAGGGACTCTCACACCAAGCGCACCTGCGCGTTGATGTGAAGCGGCCGGGTGGATGAAACAGAAGTGTGTAGGGTCGGGGTGGACGGGAGAGCGCGTCAGACCCGGTGACATTCCTGCACTCGGTGCAGCCCCACGGGATGGTGCAGTTGGGCATGGCTGGGCAGTGCCACATGACCTGAAGCGCACGCGAAAGATGATAGATGAGGCGCTGCTGGCAGGAAAAAGCGACGTGCGTGGGAATGGGAGAAAAGAAGGGAGGGTTGAAAGGGGGGACCTTGTGTGGGCCCGCCGGACGTTCCGTCGACACAGGTGCCGCTCCAGACAGGTCCGCACCACCCGCAGCTGAGTTGGCCAGGCGCACGACGACGACGGGGCAGATGGACGGACATGTGAAGTGCACCACAAATGACCAGAATGCCGGGGAGAGGGGGGAGGGGAGGGGAGGGGAGTGACAGACTCGGCCGCGGTGCAGTCGGCGCACGATGACCGGGCGGAGCATGGGACGGGGCAGGAACTCCCGAACCAGGCGTTCGTGGGACAGGAACCTGGGGGCCCAGGGAAAGAACCCAGTAAATCCCGTCAGCGCCTCTCTGGAACAGGAGAAGAACAGCCAGCGGGCCAGCCAAGAGGCTCAAGCCGCTGGATGGGGGGATGTGGGGCCCGGACCGGCATCATCAGGGGCCGTGGTCGACCCGGGGGCACAGACACCCGAGGAGGCGCACCAGCCGCAGCTGCGCAGATCCCGACAGTCCCAACGTGCCACCAATTGGCGAAATTTGTAATTTTTTTTCTTCCCCCCCCCGGAAAGTCGTCCTTGATTTCCGGTATAAACGAGTCTACGGACCCCGGGGCGGCGAGACACGAGGCGCATGTGGCATTGACGGGGCAGGCGGGGCAGGTGGCCCAGGACCAGCTGGCACATGTCGCCCCTACCCGCGGGAAGGATGACGATGAGCCGTTGCTGGACTGGTGTCAATGCGACCCGCGAAAAAAGACCCCTCGGAATGGCGGGGGGCCAGGCGGACCAGGGGGGATGAGCGGCCCGCCGACAGTACCCAGCATACAGCTGTGCGTCCCCGGGCACCAGCCACAGCTGGACAAACCATACCACACGTCCGTTTGAAGACAGAAAGTGAGTGGGGTGCGCACCCGAAGTGCCGTCCCAATGAAGGCGGGACGGGAGATGAGTGGGGTGGGGGTTTGGGTGGGTGGGATGCTGGACGGACTCGGTCAGGTTCATGCAGGCTGTGCAGTTCTGGGCCGAGGGGCACGGGGTGGGGCATGTCGTGGCATTGCCGAACCTCCACTGGGCTGCGCAACTGCCTGGCGGAGGTCGATGGGCGGGTGGCGGGGGCGGCGGGAACCCGCGGGGAGAATGAATTCAGCCAAGTCACATGCTTTGTGAGTCTGGGAGCAACAGCGAAAAAAACATCACACGAATGGCTGTCTGCCAGGAGCGCCAGAGCAACGGACCTGATGCAGGGCCCGAGGAGGAGCCGCCCGTGCATGCCGCCGTAGCACCACACCAGCCGCAGCTGCGAGGGACGGAGAAGCGGCCCGGCGCACCCCACCACCCAAAAAAGTTGTCGATCGAGACATGGGGAGGGTGGGAGGTCCGGGGTTGGGTGGTTGGGGGGGGGGGGGGGGGGGGGGGGGGGGGCTATGCAGACTTGGGCTGGCTCGTGCAATCCCCACAGTTCGTGTAGGCCGTGCAAGTGCTGCTGCAGCTGTGGTACTCCCAGCCCGTGGTGCAGGCGCCTGTTGGGCGTTCATTTTGGCGGGTCGGGGAATTGGACTTGTGGTCGGGGGAGTTTCTGCCAGACCGGAGGCTGGGCCGGTCGAGTTCCCATTCAGGCACGTGGCGGACTGGCGGCAATAGCCACACCCGGCCACGGCCGTGCAGGTGAAGCAGGAACTGCCGTACTCCGAACACACATACGAGGTGTAGTAGAAGACAGAGGTGGCCGAGAAGTAGATCGAAGCTATCTTACCCCCGGGGGGAGAGACCACGGCAGTGAGTCATGCACACGGCGCGCGAGAAACAAACCCGTTGGACTCAGGTTTTCGACGACCAGGACGGGGTCAGTGGTCTCGTCCGGGTCGATAGCCACATTCAGGGGGTGGGTCGTGCCATCCGTGTCAAGCCGGACCGTATTACACCCGGGATATGTGGAAATACATGCTCTTTGCGAGGGGTTGAGACTGAACACCTGATATTGTGCCGCCGTCATCAAAAGGACCCGAAAGGGGATCGAAGGGTCCACGAGATTGTTGTATAGCTGGATATTGGTGGGGTACCCCACAAAAGAAGGGCACGTCCCACTGTGCACTTCATGAAACAGCAAGAACCCATGGTCGTTGGGTGGAATCACAGTCGCCGGACTCACATAAAACGAGCAGGTGTTCATGGAATTTGCGGAGCTGTTTGCCGTGCCGTTGTTTGGGAGGAGTGTCCGCACCACAACGGCATACGAAAAAAAACAAAGGAGAAAAAAGAGTGTGCCCGTTGAGCGAAGTTGGGTGATGAACCTATTTTGGGGTGATTCCGACGAGCGGGATGGCCTGCCAAGACTGGGCAAATGTTGATGAATTATGTTCTATCGGCGTGAACTTTCACAACAGGGTCGTCATAGCGAAAAATTCTGGCAGGGACGGGCGCAGAAACAAATTCTGTGCAATGTTGCTGCGAGCAAGGGCCCCCGTACCCGCGTGGAATCACACATCTCCACAGTTGTGTGGCTCTGCAAATCAAAGTCGGCTCTCTCGTCTCGGGGAGAGAAAACTGAAACGAAAAGGATGCATCATTACATAAAGAACACCAGGGCATTTCATACTAGCTTCGGTTCGAACCGGTTCTGCCAAGAAATGCAAGTTGAGCATCCAGTGACAATCGACGAGGAGCACCAAATTCGAATCCTTCCTGTACAAAAGTTTGCCGACTCGCAGAAGTTGGCAAATTCCTGCAAATCTTTCGTCGAAAGTCTGTCTCGACATTATTTCCCTCCCCGCTCACGAGACTCGACAGAGATCACGCAATTTGAGGAAGGAATTGAAGCATATTCCAGCGCAATCGAAAAAATCGCACAAAGGACAGAAGCAGAGAAACTCAAAGTCCGGCGCGGCTCCTCATTCCCCCCTCAAATCACCTCTTTTTCAGGCCATCGGCCAACGAAATATGCTGGCCAGCGAGGCCGAGAACCGCCTGAGGAAAAAGCAAGAGCTGGAAGCACAGATTGCACAGCGACAGGCCGAACTGGACAGGTCTGGGCTGCCCTTTCTCTTGGGGCCTGGTCGACCTCTCCCCAGGTTGGTGGCCGAGGCTGACTCGCTCTCCAAGGTGGAGCAGGAGCAGCAGGCTCTCATTCAGAAGCTTGTCAGCATGGAAGTGTAAACATCAATGGCCGTAATTCTCCCTCCCCGCCTCCCCTTCCCCCCCCCCCCCCCCGGGTTCCTCCCTCCCTTCCGTGGTCGCCTCCGCCCTCCCTCCTCATCCGCCCACCCCCATGTGGATCGCGACCGCGACCATCAGGGAGAGGACAGCACCCGTCCCGTCATTCGGTTTTGCATTGGGGGAGCCCCTCTTGCCCATCGTCCCCTCGTCGGCCCCACACGCGCTGAGGGTGTGATCAGCCACCATACGCTCCTTGTCTTGCGGCACATGGGAGAGAGCAACACGGGGGTTCTTGTTACTTCCAGGTGACCACCATGCGCTCCTTGTCGCACGAGGCCAGGGTCTCCCCGATGGGCGACCAGGCGCAGCAGGCCACAGGGCCCCTGAGGTCCCACAGCATGAAACCCGGAGCAAGGGATGATGATGATGACTGGATGATGACTGGATGATGATGATTGGATGATGACGATTGGATGATGATGATTGGATGATGATGATTGGATGATGGTTGGATTATGATGATTGAGTGATGACTGGATGATGCTTGGATGATGATGATGCTGATGATGATGCTGCTGCTACTGATGCAGGGGGTGGGGACAAGGCCACGGCTTCCCACCTCGAACACCCCCATCAGACCCCCGGGTGAATGCGATGTTCATCGTTCACCCCACTTCCACAACCGGGGAAGCAGGGGGGGCCAGGATGGAAGGGGCAGGGGGCAGGCAGGGAGACCTGTGTGCGCGCTCGTCCAGGATGCGCTCGACGGCGCCCGTGAGGGTGTTCCAGACCAGCACGCTGCCATCCATCGACCCACAGGCGCAGTACTGGCCGTCCGGGCTGCTCCCCCCCACACAAACGCGAGGGGCCAGGCAGGCAGGCAGGCAGGGGGGAGAGGGAGAGGGGGGACGCGTGAAGAACAGGAGACCCCGAATGAGCGATGATGAGCGGTGGTGTGATGATTCGGGCGGTGGATGGCTGCGAGGATCGATGGATGGATGGCGGTGATGTTTTCAACGATTGGTGCCAAGGGCGGGGGGGGGGGGGGGGGGGGGGGGTACAGCAGTGGCAGGAGCGGGGTGAATGGAAGGGCAGGGCGAGGGGCAGGAACTGGAAGGGCACGGGCGGTGGGGGGTGGATGAATGGCGGGGCGGTGGGGGTGGAGTGTATGGCGGGCGGTGGGTGGATGTATGGCGGGGCGGTGGGTGGATGGCAGGGCAGGACGGACCTAAAGGCGCCCCGGCACCACTCGAGGGTGACGTGGAAGCGCTCGTGGCGCAGGGTGCGGGTGACGGCGAAGGTGCGCGTGTCCAGCAGCTTGATCGAGTTATCCCGGGTCACGGCCATCAGCATCGTCCCGTCTACATCGCCCACGGAGGGGTGTGGGGATGGAGATCGAGATGGGTTCGTGAGGCTCATGGGGTGGCGGGGGGATGCGAGTGCGCGGGGCGGAGCAGACCGGCGCTCTGGGTGAGGCCGGTGATGACCTGGGGCTGCAGCTCGATGTCCTGGATGGGGTCTCCGGAGCCCATGTCCGTCCGGATGTCCCAGATGCGCAGGTCTGCTCAACCAGAATCGCGGCGGGGGTGGGTCAGGAAACAAAAACCATGCGGGGACGGGGCGCTCAATGGCAGCCCAGCCGAACGCCAAGCATGGGGGGTTGGGGTTGAGGAAGCCCAGTGGGGCAGGAGCGATCTGCTGCTGCTGCTGCTGCTGCTGCTGCTGCTGCTGCTGTTGCTGATTGGATGATTGGATGATTGGATGATTGGATGATTGGATGATTGGATGATTGGATGATTGGATGATTGGATGATGATGGGGTGGTGTGTGTGTGTGTGTGTGGGGGGGGGGGGGGGGGGGGGGGGGATGGCGACGGACGGCCGTCGAAGTGTCCCGAGAAGACCATCGAGGCGTTGGATGTGATCAGCGAGTGGCACGAGGATGGGCAGAAGATGGTCCGTTGGCAGAAGCCCTGCATCGGACGACCGAGAAGCCAACAGCAACAGGGAATGAAGAGATGGTGAATTTCGGGGGGGACAGGGGACTCCATGTCGGGCGAACAGCAACCAGGGAACCATAACCGATGGGCGCGGATGGAGCAGAGGAGGGGTGTGCAGGGGCGACCTTGTTGAGGTCCCACACCTTGATGGTGCGATCCTTGCTGCCCGTCACGGCCCCGGCCCGCTCGCGCATGTACTCGGCGGCCGTGATCTTGTTGCTGTGGCCCGTCAGGCATTGCTGGGGTGGAGGGGCGGCGTGGCGTGGCGGGTGGGAGAGAGGTGATGATTGCGCAAAGTCGGACAGGAAGGGGTCTCTAATGTGGGGTCTGTGGAAAAAACAACAACATGCTGATGGCCGACACAGAATCGTACACAGAGCCACCCCACAGGGAGGCACGCAAGTGTGGCCCTCACTTGCACATCCGAGATCAGGGTGGTCGTCGCGGCATGGTGATGGAATGGCATGGTTGCGCGAGACGGGGTGGTGGTGGAGGGTGGTTGAGGTTGGACGGATGGAGAGAGGGCAGACAGCCGGACCACCACGCGTGCCCGGCCCACGTGCCAGACGCGGGTTGCATTGTCGGCGCTGCCGGCCATGACGAACTCGCCGTTGTCGCTGAAGCAGCAGGTGGAGGCGCCCTTGTCGCAGCCCGTCAGGGTGACCACCGTCGCTCCTGAGGCAGAGAAACACAGACAGCGACCAAGGGGCGGGGGGAATGGGCAGGATGAAGGACCCCGGCCATGGGGATGATTGAATGACGGCGACTGGGCGATGATGATTGGGCGATGATGATTGGGCGATGATTGGGCGATGATGATTGGGCGATGATGATTGGGCGATGATGATTGGGCGATGATGATTGGGCGATGATGATTGGGCGATGGTGATGCGGATGCGGACCGGTCTCGACGTCCCACACCTTGACCTTGCGGTCGCTGCTGGCCGTGACAATCTGGTTGCCGGTCATGTTGAAGGCGATCGCGTTGACCTCGCCCTCGTGGGCCGTCTACCGCCCCCAACCCCCAGTCCACCACATCCCCGCCAAGCCCACCGATCCGATGGGTGATGGAGCGACACGGCACGCGGCGAGACTGCTGGGGGGGGGGGGGGGGGGGGGGGGGATGTTGGCGGGGGTGGGTGTACGGACGAGGATGCGCTGGGGTGGGTGGGCACGGCGATCCGGGTGACGGTGGTGCTCACCCTGTCCCATCCCCCAACCCCAAGACCACACACACCACCCGCGGATGCGTGCCAACATGAGCAGGGGAGTGGGGGAAAGACGGTCGCCGGACGCACCCTGTTCCAAACTCCATCCCCACCCCCCCCCTCCACGGGATGCGAGCAGGACGAGATGGGAGCGGGGCTCGAGCACGCCAACGTGGAGCAGGGGGACGCGACAGGTAGGGGCCCGTGGAGTCGGTGCGCGCGTGCAGAGTGGGGGGGGCACAGACACTGTGGCGGGGGGCAGCATGGAGTGGAGCACCCCGGCTTGGGGCCCCGCCTCGCGGATGGAGCGGTCAATGTCCTGCACGGCGACAGGGACAGTTGCATCGGATGATGCTGATGCTGGTTCTGGTGGTGCTGGTGCTGATGCTGATGATGGCGGCAGTCAATATTGAATTGTGCAGTCGACAGGGACAGTTGATGATGACGGAGCGAGCAATACCCCACAGGCGGCACGGGCAGTGCATACATCACGATGATGGGGCGGTCAACCCGTCATATCCAGCCGGCCGCATGGACAGTGCATCCATGGGGCGGTGCACCACCAGTTGTGTGTGTACCACCACACCCATTTGGGGGGGTGAAGGGGTCGGCCAGACCTCCTTCCGCATGCGGCGCATGAGGGAGTCGTAGAGGTCCTTGGCCATGTTCATCTGCTCGGCCTCGCGGGACTTGGCCGCCAGCAGCTCGGTGATGGCCCGCTGGTTCTCCGACCGCAGCTGGCGGATGGTCTCGTCGGCCTTGACAAGCTCCACCTACAGGCGGGGAAGGCCCCGGGGGAATGTGGGTGGTGACGATCGGGGGAATGTGGGTGGTGACGATCGGGGGGGAGTGGGTGACCAGGTTGCATCTGCAGGTGGGTATGGCCGGGGGGGGGGGGGGGGGGGGAATGTTGATGGTGTGCCCGGGGAACGTATGTGTGACTGGGGGGCCAACGTGGGTATGGCCGGTGGGGGAATGTGGGTGGGCGTGACCGGGGGAATGTGGGCGTCGATGCCGGACCTGGAGCTGGCTGTGGTGCTCCTTCATGACGCCCAGCTGGACCTCCAGGTCGTGGTTCGTCTTCTCCAGCTGCTCCTTGGCCTGCAGGCGCTCGGCCGACCTGCCCCCCGGGAATGATCGAGAAGGTGAAGATGACGATTTGCAAAGGCAGGCGTGTGCGGAAACAGACTCTTTGCGGGTCTGGTCGAGCTGCTGGGACAGGTCGAGGGTGCGCTGGGCGAGGTTGGCCTTCTCGCGATAGAGTCCCGTGACCTCGGTGCGCACCTCCTCGCGCTGTTTCTCGGCTTCTTCCAGTTTAGCTTTCACCAGGGCGTTACTCTCCCTATCGGACCCAGGGGGTAAGTCGGCCGGACATCACCGGGAGGCAGACGGGTTGGATTGGAGGGTCTCCAGACGCGCCTGAAGTGCAACAGAAGTTGCGCGCAGAGTGGGAACTTCGGAGGCCTGCTCTCGAAAACGGACAAGTGCCTGGAGGTTGGCGGTATCTAACAATGCCGGGAGTGTGATGAGGCGCCGTTGGTGTGGGATGATGGACATTTATCGACAAACCCCCGAAGGGATTCGGTCATGGCAACCCTTTTAGTTACTTGGTTCAAAATTCTTTGCTCCCAATCGGCCATGAGACACTTCGTTTGTTGGAAAAAAATAGCAGTCGCTCACGGGGGTTTGGAGCCTCTCCTCGTTTCCCTCACTCATTCCTTTCGATGAGTTCCGCCCCATCCAAGCCTCTTCCCGCCACCGCAGCGGCTTGCCTTTCAACAACCGCTAAACCGGCTGCGAAGGCTGCCGTGCCAAAGCCGGCTGCCGCCCAGCCACCCCCAAAGAAGAAGCATGTCGATGAGGACGAGGAGGAGGAGGAAGAAGACGACGACCCCGAAGAGGAGGAGTCTGACGATCCCGATATGGAGAAGGAAGACACCGACGAGGACGAAGAGGAGGAGGACGATGCCAAAAAAGTGGACCTCGTGGACGAGCAGTTCGAGCAACCTCCAGTGGCCCGCATCTTCGAAGTTCTTCAGCCTTGCCACATTGTGGAGACCCGTGTTGACGTGATTCAGCGAGTGACGAACGTTCTCGCAGTCCCCCCTTCGACGGCATCTCTCCTTCTCCAACATTTCAACTGGGACGAGAACCGGCTCTGCGAAAAATTCTTTTCGGGCGTGGATATTTGGGAGGAGTGCAAAGTTGCCAACCCCAGTGCTCTTCCCAAGGTCCGCCAGCACTCCACGAAACTCTTCCTTCATCTCATCGCACCGTCAGCCGCACGAAAATCCCGAAGAAGAGGTCGACTGTCCCATTTGCTGCTGCCCATATCCCGTCAAGGAAATGACTGGTCTGCTGCCAACGTTCAGATGCATCTCGAATCTCACCACCCACGAAAAGGCCTCCCGTGCGGTCATCTTTTCTGCCAGGCGTGCTGGCAAGGGCACCTGAAGCAAAAGATTCTCAACGAGAACCAGTCCAAACGTCTGCACCTTTCCCGCCCCAATCCACCCCTCATCACCACCCCCTGTCGCCCTCCCCTCCCCCTCCCAGTGATCGAGTGCCCCTCCGAGGGGTGCAAGCTGCTTGTCGACCAGATGACGGTCTCCCGACTCCTGCGTGGCGTTGAGGAGGTTGCCTACGAGCGGTACACGCGCCTCATTGCCGAGGCCTTCGTTGAGGTCACTATCCAGCCCCCCCACACACACACACACACACACCACCACCACCACCACCGAGAGCCTTCCCCCTTCCATCGATGTTCACCTCGCCTTCTCTCCGGGACAGGACTCGCGCGACCTGCGGTGGTGCCCTGCGCCCGGCTGCAAGAACGCCGTGCGTATGTTCGATCCGGCCCCCAAGGCGGTCACCTGCCTGTGCAAGCACTCGTTCTGCTTCATGTGCGGCGACTCCCCCCACGAACCGGCCTCCTGCGACATGATGAAGCAGTGGGCCAAGAAGCTGGCCGACGACTCTGAGGTCAGGGAGGCTGCCACATCCGACCCTTGCCGACCTCACCCACCTGCCGACTTCCCCGAACCTCACCATCCTGCCGACCTCACCCCCCACAGACGGCCAACTTTATGGCAGTCTTCACGAAGGAGTGCCCCAAGTGCAAGGTGGTCATCTACAAGGATGAGGGCTGCCAGTACATGCGCTGCCCCCGCTGCCACCACGCCTTCTGCTGGCTGTGCCTGGGCAGCTTCGACCATGTGGGTCCGCCCCCTCCCCCTGGGATGGAATGCCCCCTCCCCCTGGGATGGAATGCCCCGCAAGCACTGTGGGTCATCCCCACCCTCCTATGTACTGCCGATTGCCAACCACCCATCCACCATTACCAATCCAATCATCATCTAATCATCATACAATCATCCCCCAATCATTCCCCACAGACCACAAGTGCAACCGGTACCAGGCCGAGGCGGGCGACTCCGCCCGTGCCGAGCTGCACAAGTTCTCGCACTTCTTCGACCGGTTCAGCAACCACAAGCGCAGCAAGGAGCTCGAGCTCAAGCTGGTCGCACAGGCCCCCAACCGCATGGCCGTCCGTCTGCCGCCCCCCCGCCTCCGCCTCCGCCACCCCCAGCGCCCTTGCCGCGCCTCTCGCCTCACCGCGCCTGCCTCCTCGCTCGTCTCACCTCGTCTCACCTCAGCCTCACCTCACAACGCCTTACTTCGCCTCACCTGACCTCAACACCATCCCATCTCCCCCCTCCCCTCCCCCCTATCCACCTCCAGGAGCTGCTCCGTGAGCGTGGCGGCGTGCAGTCGCACCACGAGTACGTCATGGAGGCGGCCAAGCAGCTCCAGGAGGCCCGCGCCATGCTGATGAACACCTACATCTATGGGTTCTTCCTGCCCCCCGAGGTGCACCGCGACCTGTTTGAGTTCCTCCAGGCAGACCTCGAGCAGGCCGTCGAGGTCCGTCCCAAGCAGGGCGGCGCGCGCACAAACACAGACAGACAGCCACATTTCCCCTTCCTTATTTCTTCCTGTTTGACACATATGCACACACACCCCGCACCGCTTGCCTCCTCGCGCCCAAGTCTCACACCCCCTTCCGCCCCTCCTCGATGCGCCTCGACAGCGTCTCTCGCAAGTGCTGGAGGACAAGGCCCGCGCCTGGGCCGATCGCGATCGCACCATCGCCCTCCTGCGCAACGTGCAGCACGTCCGTGGCCGCTCCCGCCCCCTCCTGCCTCCAGCACCCATCCTGCCTCCCCCCTCCCCCCGTCCTCCACACATGCCATCCCGCCCTCCGCACCCTCCCGTGTAGGGGACACCCCCTTCTGCGTGGCGGACATCACCCTCATATGTCCCCCTCCCTGCTTCCCGGGGGCATGGCTGCGCACAGCGGATCACCAACATGATCGACGGCCTCGAGGCGGGCGACATCCGCGGGACGGGCCCCCAGCAGGAGAAGCTCTACTACGACCCGACCAAGTCCGCCTACCAGGGCTGGGTCTACGGCAAGAACCTGGCCGAGGACGACGAGGACTTCAAGAAGCAGGTCCGCAGCAGGCAGCCTGAGCTGTTCAAGCTGGAAGTGGCGAGCCCATCCCCCTGCTTGTGTGATGAAACTCGTGTGTGGATGATGGTCCCCCTGGTCATGTTGCCCCTGGTCATGTTGCTGACCCCTCCTGCTGTCTCTCTCCTCTGCTTCGACCACCCACCCCCCACCCTCTCTCCGACTCCTGGGTGGCGCCGAGCAGAAAGCCGCCGACGAGGCCCGCAAGGCGCGCCTGGCCGCCCAGATGGCCCAGATCGCCAAGAAGTGAGCGGGCCCTCCCCCCCCCCCCCGCCTCACCCTCTGGGCCAGCCTCGGGCCTCCCTCCCTGTCTCCCCCAATATTCCTTCCCTCGCTCCGCCCCGCTCCGATATTTTTCCCCCCTGGTGCCGGTTGCATTTCTCTCGCCTTCACCGTCTTCTTCTTCTCCTCCTCTCGTGTTCACTCCGCTCGGGCAGGCGTGGCCTCCCCGATTATCCTCCCTCCCATCCCCTCCCTCCCTCCCAGAGTGGTATACAGGGTCAGATGTACTCTTGTTCACCGGCGAGGACTCTTTGCTGGACGCATAGATCTCGGGGGGAGGGGCAAACCCCGAAACTCGCATCGGTGACAAGCTCGACGAGGTCCGTCCCCCCATCCGTTTTCAAATCAACAAGACGGAAGGTGCTGCTGCGCTCATCAAAGGAACATCCGGTTGATTCCTTCACGAGCCGCACGCACACGGAGCAGCGTTTCGAGCGCTTCCCGCACCGCCGCCCCGTTTGGGTCGACCCGTTCGCACTGATCGCAACATTCTTTGGGGTTACCCCCGTTGACAACCCGTCGAATTCCCTAAAAAGACATGTGCTATGAGGTTTCTGAAGATTTTATGGCTAACCGGAAGATAACGGCGGAATCCGGAAAGATTGCGCCGCAGCAGCTGCTTCAGGAGGTTGGGCACATTATCGTCTCCTTCGGCATCGACACTGCGGAAGATAAACCCAAGATGGTCGAATGTTGAAAATCTGTGGGTAACCTTGTCTTGAATCGGCACTCTCCATCCGCAATGTCAAGTTCCCAGTTCCCAATCTGGAATCCGAAATTGGCACGGGTGATGAATTCGCAAACGGCGGAGAGTCGTTCGGGTGGGATGTTGTTGTTGCTGGACTTCGAGTAGACGCAAATGGCATCCTGCGTATTATCAACATTGATGACGGTGACCCACTGATCCCCATCCTCATTGTAGGGCAAAATGAAGGTGTCGCCGCGCATCTGGTAATGAAGATCCTGCGAGTCCAAGAAACGCCGCACGTCGGCTTTATAAGTCTTGTTCATTTTTCGGATGGAGGAACACAACGACTCGTCGACACGGTAAGGCTCTGCTGCCCCGGTGTCGAGCAGATCGCGTCGACTGACTCTTGGACGCGCCGCACTCATCGTTTCGTCGAGGAACACTTCCAGGCAAACACGATGGGTCAACATTGCTCACACGACCGAAAGGAGCTCACCAAGGAGGAGATCAGTGCCTCTGCGGATTTTCGGGCGTCATTCCCCATTACGAGATTTATCAACAATAAACAAATTAAATACTGTCGGGTCTGGAAATTCCGCTTTTTTTTTCATCTGAACTCATGTCCTCTCCGAATGGCAGGATTGTCTTTCGCGCGAGGAGGACATGCGCCGGCGATTCTGCTTTATTGCCTGTATGTGCGGAGGCTGTGGGACACTCTTTTCACCAACATCGAAAGCATGCAAGGGCCCCACTCATCCGGAAGATCCGACATTTCCTGTGTTACTTTGCGAGAGATGCCGGAGTGAATACTGTCCTTCAGCCCCGCTCGCATTGTTTCGGGACGTCTGTTTTCTCACTTTTCCCATCGTTATTTTCAATTTTTTTTTTTTTTTTGGAAAATAGATTGTAGCTCAGCATCATTCGGGACTGTCGGCATCAGATCTTCCGGTGCCCCTTATTGAGTATCGGTCTCTCGCTCGTCAAAACCGGCTTGGTGGAGGAGGGTTTGGTGTCGTTTTTCGTGTCCGTTTGGAACCGCTCTTGTTTTCCCAATCACAAGCTCTCGCGTTTCTGTCCAGGGGTCGTATACCCAATACGGGAGTCAGACTCCCATCCCCGTGGCGATCAAGGAGGTACTCCCCACGGGTCTCGTGGCCACCCCCGAAGACCGCCAGTCGACTGTCGCCGCCCTCGTCAAAGAGGCTGTCGTGATCTACTCATTGCAGGGGCCTCACTTGGTGCGTTGCCACGGCCTCTGCGTCGACCAGTGGCCTCCCGCCCTGATCCTCGAGCTTGGCGACCACTCACTCCGTGATGTTCTCAATGTCTGTATTTCAAGTTATATTTTTGTCCTGTCAACCGACCTTCGCCCCCGGTCGAATTAGAATCACCGGAGCAGCCCCCTGCCCTGGCCCGTCTGTGCTTACTACTGCCTGCAAGTGGCCCTGGGGCTCTCCGAGATCCACGAGACCAACGACCGGCGCTGTGTGGTGCACCGAGACCTGAAGCCCGAGAACGTGCTGGTGTTCGAGCGGCCGGACAGGAACCCCATGCACGCCACATGCAAGCTGGTTGACTTCGGCATGTGCAAGGTGCACCTGCTGTCAGCATCGCTGAGGTTCTCCGATAATCCTGTTGGTCGGTCTTCCTTCCCATTGGCACCTGCCCAGAGCCTAATCCTCATGTCACCACCAAATCCAGTCATCATCATCATCATCATCCAATCATCATCCAATCATCATCATCATCATCATCATCATCATCATCATCATCCAATCATATCATCATCATCATCATCATCATCCAATCATATCATCATCATCATCATCATCATCATCATCATCATCATCATCATCGTCATCATCATCATCGTCATCATCCAATCATACCACCAGGGGGCACCCTGGGCTACATGGCCCCGGAGCTCTTCCAGGACAACCCCCAGGCCAAGGTGTCCCCCAAGCTCGACATTTGGTCCGTCACCACCCTGTCCGGGTGATGATGGCGGTGATTGGGAGATGATGGCCCCGGGTCACGGACCGTGATGGTGATGGTGATGTCTCTGGGGGGATCTGTGCACAGGGCCTTCGGGGTCATCATGTGGGAGTTCGCCTCCCGGGGCCGCCGGCCCTACGATGGGCTGCGGCCCCACGAGATCAACATCGCCGTGTACAACGGCAAGCCACCCGGGCCCATCCCGACCGACATCCCCGACCCCTGGCAGGACCTCCTCGGGGCGTGCCTTAACGTCGACCCGCGTCTGTCCCTCCGTCTTGTCCCTTCGGTCTTGGTGCTGACCATCGACTGTTGTTCGGGGGGCAGATCGACGACCCGACTCGGCCCAACTGGTCCAACTGCTCCGCCCCTTGGCCAACGCCGCTGTTCGTGGCTCCTCCCCGGGATTATTGTCCCGCGATTTCGCCTCGCAGTTTATCTCGACGCCCCGGTGTCCCTCCGTGCCCCGGATCACCGTTCCCACGCCCCAGATACCCGCGCGCAGCAGCGCCAGCCGCCAGCAGAACTCGATCAACATCCCATCATTCACCCCGCCTCCCCCGCCACCCGAGTCCTACCAGGGCAAGTACAGCCAGGCCATGTCACCGCCCCGCTCCACCCCGAGGTCGGACCGGCCCTCCATGGGGGTCATCAACCTGGAGAGCAGTTACGACAGCCCCTCGATCCGGGCAACGACCGCTCGGGCCGCATCCCGCTTGTCCTACGAGGCCCAGACGCCCCGGCCCACTGCCCGGCCGGAACCGCCCAGCCCTCACCTGGGCCAGTACTGCACCTACGCCGAGACGGGTAACCACGGTGTGGTCTGTGGGCCCTCCGACCGTCAACCCGTCGTCTCACCACGCCGTCCCCCACCCTCACAGAAGCAGAGGGTCTTCCACTGCCGGACGTGCGGCCTGCTGGATAACCTGGGCTGCTGCGCAGTGTGCGTCCGGGTATGTCACCGGGGCCATGATGTGTTCGAGGAGGACTGCAGTTCGGGGTTCTACTGCGATTGCGGCCTAGGCCAGGGCCCGCGCCCCTGCCAGTGCATGCCCAGAGGCAGCCGTGGCCCGGGGGTCATCAGGCTCGGGGGGAACGACGACGACCAGCGGCCAGGCACCGCCAGCCGCGGGGGCGAGATCAGCCTGGACGGACTGAGCCTGAGCAACAGGCGGACCACCAGCGGAGGCGGCGGCGGTGGCAGCAGCAGCAGCAGCGGATACACCAATCGGGGAGGCGAGATCCACTTCTGAGGCCACAACCCCCCCCCCCCCCCCCCCCCCCTCACATCCCACTCTTCATCCCACCCCCACCCATCTTGTACCCTCACGCTTACTTGGAATTTCTTTCGAGACGACGAGTCCTGCCCTGCCTTCGCCCAGAGAGTTCTCCACCGGGACCTTGGCTGGCCAAGCAGGCGGCAATTCCGAAGGCGCAGGGGAGAGTGATGGTGGGCGCTTACCCACAAGCCGGGGGGCTGCGCGAGTGAAGGGTTGCGCCACGATGGTCAGTGTGCATGGGGCTGGGGTAGTCGTGGGCCGTGGTAGTGGAGGCACCCAATCAGAGGAGGCAGCCACACCCCATCAGAGTCAAATAGGATGGTGAGCAAGCTGATGAGCGCGGTGATATAATAATCTCCAGTCATCCTTCTACCAAACGCTGAGTCCAAGCAGGGGAGTGATTCACATGTGCTCAAGTCAGTGAATGGGGGTTGAAATGCCTCTTCTCCAAAAGCCCCCTGATCTTCCTGATTCGTCTTGGAAGTGAGTGCACGAGAAAGAGGGCCCAGAAAGAGTTCGAGGCTGCGACCACATGAGGGATTTACATATCGGGTGAAGCACGCTATCCCTAGCTGGCGCCAGAAATTCAAATCGATGCTGGTCGATCAACCATCATTCATCAAAGAGGTTGGTCTTTGTGTTCGCCCTTTGCTCCCATCAGCAAGCCAAACAAGCAGCCAGCAGGAGCGTTCTGGACCAGTCTGTCGTAAGTAATCGGAGCACACACGATTGTCTTTCTCAGCTCGCGTTGGAAGTGCTCTCGCCAATCTCCTGCCAAACAACCGGAGTTCTTTTTGATCAGGGCAAAATGGCACAAATGGCGCTCGTCCAGACTTTCAGAAATTCCACAACGTCGATCATGGAAGCCATCTACACATTCCCCATTGTCCGGCATGCCACAGAATGATGTCCCATCTGCCTGCTTTGCTCTTTTAGATCAACGACTGTTCTATCAACAGATTTGCGGCCACCTTTGGTGATGGGCGGCGTGTGGTGGCACGCTGTGAGGAAAAGCAGGCCGCCAGGGCACGATACGATGATGCCGTGGCAGCGGGGCAGCAAGTCGTGTATGGTGACTCCCTCCTTTCTCCGAAAACCCAAGTTGGGGATCTCTTTTCACTGAGTGTCTGCTGTTTTTGTTGTTGTTTGTTTTGCATTCCTCCTCTCGATTCGTCCCAGATCGGTAACCTGCCTCCCCAGGGCGAAGTGTCCATCGAGATCCACTATGCCGTGTTCCTGACCGAAGGAGACGAGTCTGGGCGCTCGCTTCGCCTGCTGATCCCCTGGAACCTGTTCCCCCGCTATTGCCCCGGTCTGCATCCCCTCGCACCACCGAACACCCACCGCCACCCCCAGCCGGGGCGTCACCCCAGGCAAGACAGATCGCGGAGGCAAGCGCTCTTCGTTCTTGCGCGCCTCCGACGTGGTCGTTGAGTCTGACCGTTCTGGGTCCGCAGCATTTTCGCGAGGTTGGTCATCTCACACCTTTTGGTCAGGCCGGACTTCGGCATCTCTGGACGTGGCCAGCAACGTTTTCTCACAGCTCCTCCTGCCAGAATATGTCACCTCACCCAGCCATCGGCTCAACATCACCACACCCACCGAAGGGGTCGATCTGGTCTGCCTTTTTGGCATATAATTTTGGGAGCCCCCTCACCAAACGACACCACCACCCGTCTTCCAGTGGAAACTCCGCGTGACTTGCACGAGTGCGGATGACTTGTATCCAACAGTGCCCAACGACTTTGTGTTGAAGCTGACCTACCCACCCCTGAAGTGCCGTCTGACTGGGCCGCTTGTCTCCCGTGCGACAGCTTGGACCGATGGACGGGACTGTGTCGCTGCTTTGCTGGATCTGGTGGTCCCAACCTTGAACTCGAGCTTCGGTCCGCTGCCCCCCCCCCCCCCCCCCCCCCCCCCCCCCCCCCCGGAAATCGGAGCACTCTACTGAAAATTACAACAATTCACAACACTTTTCGCAGAGGAACCCCTGCTCGAGTTCTGTTTTCTGATCGACAGGAGCGGCTCAATGGTGGGCCAACGAATCGAGCAGGCCAAAAGAGCCCTGGACCTCTTCTTGCACAGCCTTCCGATGAGCTCTACATTCAACGTGATCAGGTCCGCGGGCGGACCGCAGTGGCTCGCCCATCTTGATGCTGTTCATGTACTCCTCGCCACGCCCCCCAAGCTTTGGGTCCGAATCTGAACGCCTTTTCCCGGAGCCGAGACCCTACACGCAACCCAACTTGGACGCGGCCGTGGAGCAGGTGTCCCGAATGCAAGCAGACATGGGCGGCACCGAAATTCTCACTGTCTGGACCCGGACGAAGCGTTTTCATCATTCTCGTCCTTTTAGCCTTTGGTCGAACTCTTCCGCGCCCCACCGCTGGCGCCCCGACAACGCCGCACCATTTTGTTGACCGATGGGGACGTCGCCAATACGGAGGCGGTCCGTCGATGACCGCAACCAGCTTTGTGGGTCCCTTTGGACGGCGAGGTGATCATGTGTCTCTGCCCGTCTGCAGGTGCTTGATGCCGTTCGTGAGGCGATCCGTTCGCAGGCCACCCTGCAGGTCTGGTCTTCGCTTGGACCTTGCGTCGTCACTGCCTCCCGACAGCTTCACGCCCTCGGGGTTGGTAGCGGCGCCTCGACCGCCCTCGTGCAGGGCATCGCGACCGAGGGCAAGGGCGAAGCAGCCTTCGCCACGGCTTTCGATGAAGAGATCCCCCCGCTGGTCTGGAAATGTGCTCTGAAGCCCTCCGTTGATTTTGCTCCCACAGGTGATGTCCTTGTGCCGCGCGAGCCTGCGGCCCGTCATGGAGATGAATCTGAACCTCGAAATCACTGATATGATCTCGGGCCAGTTGCGTGTACCCCGGTTTACGGTCCGCGACCAAAACTCGAAATATTTGTCATTGTGCTCCTTCTCGGTATTTCGTCAAGAGAAGCAAAATAGAAATCTCCTCTTTGGTGGCCACATTTGCGTGTGAATGGCTTCTGTCCGTTCACCATTCTCCCATTGTCTTCCCGCCCCCAGACGGGCCTCCCCAGCGTCGTCCGGTCGCATACGCACTTCTTCATCAGCGCTTTGCTGGAACCTGCCGAGACCGACGGGCCCATGGCAGTCGATGTGGTCGGCAGGCATCCGAAAACTGGTCAGTCTTGCCTTCCTCCTTTCTTTGGGCTGGGCCCCTCACCGATCGATGGACACTGCACATCTTTTACCGCCCGCCAGGTTCGGAGCTCCTCCGGGTTCGATGTCCGCCGCCCCCTCGCTCGCCCGGAAGCGGGCTCTTCCGCTGCATGGCCATCAAACAGTGGATGCGCAACCTGGCCGAGAACCACGAGACAGACAAAGTCCGCTCGAGTTTCCTCCTCGTCCTTCGGAAATTCGTGTCCCAGTTTCCGATATTTATTTTGATGTGGGTCATCCGAACGCCGACGTTCCTCGTGTGTGCAGCTGACGGCCCTGTCGGTGGAGACCGGGATTCTGTGCTCGACCACCGCCTATGTGGCCGTCGACGCAGACGCCAACGGAAGGCCCCTCCCTCAGCCGAAGCGGGATCCCGCTCCCCGGCGGAGCGATCGACAATTCGTACTCTTCGTCAAGACCTTGACAGACAGGACAATCACTGTGGACTACCGACCATACCTCAGCATCGGGGATCTGAAACAGGCAATCCAGGATCTGGAAGGTCCGACAGGAATCAGGATCGTAGTTCCCAGTGCTGACTGCGATTCGACGTAGGCATACCTCCCGATCAGCAGAGGCTCATCTTTGCGGGGAGGGGTCTTGAAGACTCCCCCACACTTGCAGCCTTAGACATCCCTCCTCAGGCCACCTTGCATCTGATCCTTCGTTTGCGTGGCGGTGGCATCCAGCTCCCGCCGGGGTCTGTCTCGCCTTCAGGTCGATCTAATCCCCGTATCTGCAGCGCTTTGGGTCAGGACCAACAGGCCCGTCTGGGCGCCCTGGTGCAAGGGGCCGCGATCGACGGGACCTGGGATTGTACAACCGCCCGCTGCTTCCGCATCCATGCGGGCCGATCACTCGCTGCCCTGCTGCGGTGCGACCTCCCCGGTGTGGCACCCTTCTTGGTCGGTGCGCCCTGCCCTGCAAATGCGTATGCGATGATTGATCCCGCCGCTCCCATTGCATCGTGCAGGCTGCTGTGCGCGGTCTGGACCGGTCCGCGGCGGGCCGGCTGGTGGGCACGCTGTACGCGCTTGGGCTGCTCAAGCGGGACTTCTCGGAGGGGCGGGTGCAGTGGGACCTGCTCGCGACCAAGTCCCTCAAGGCCCTGAGCCTCATGCTGGGCGCCCCCGCCACCACCACGGCCGAGAGCCTCTGGGCCCTGGTCGACGCCGCCACCCAGGCGTTCAACCTGCCCCGGGAAGCATTCCTCTCGACTGACCCGACGGAGGCGACGTGTCCACGCAAAAAAAGATAACCCCGGATGGGTGATGGGGGGGGGGGGGGGGGGGGGGGGGGGGGGGGGGGGGGACATGGGCGCGACAAGGAAACCAAGATAAGCCGGGAAGGGGAGGCACTACTGGTCGGCGTGGCAGGGGCCGTGGGGCCGCACTCTGACCGGTCGTCGGGCCCGGCCCCACCCGGACGGAGGTCTTGCAAATGGGGCACACGTGGTTGCTGGCCAGCCAGTGGTCGATGCATTCCTGCGCACGGACAAGGGGGGGGGGGGGGGGGGGGGGAGTCACCACAGGATGAGCAAGAGGGGCGGGGCGGCGGGGAGATGCATGCTTTGGATGGTTGATCGGTGACTGGGATGCGGACCTGGTGGAAGATGTGCAGGCAGGGCAGGATCTTCAGGGACTCGCCAGGCTCGTAGTCGCTCAGGCAAATCGCACACCTGCCCATCGTCATCATCACCCCCCGTCACCCACCCCATCATCAACATCACCATCAACAACATCAATCAGCAGAACATCATCAACATCAACATCATCACACCAAACCAGTCGTCAGCCAGGAGAACGATCACGAAGGTCCTGCCTGCCTGGTGATCCCCGGGGCGGAAGGGTTGGTCGGCCTGGACGGGCATATCACCCCGGGTCGAACGGACGTGGCCTTGTCCTTGGGCAGAGAGCCCGGATGGAACTTGGTCGTGGGCAGCTGCTCGATCTCCTCCCGGCTGGCGTTCTGGGGCACCGCGGGCCCGATCCGATCCCCCAGGCGGATCAAGTCCTGGGAAGGGGACCAGCAGACGGGGGGGCAGATGTGAATGGGCTGGGGGCACACGTGTGACCAAACGTTCTCATCGAGGCAGCGACTCGGAGGGGGAGAAAGACGATCAAGCATCGGTCCCGCCCCAAGCGAGTGGTGACAACAAGCGCGGACCTCGTACGAGGGCTGCACGCCGCCGCCCATGCCGCCCATGCCGCCCAAGAGGGCCATCATGGGCACCATCATGGGCATGCCGCCCATCAGGTCCATCGAGCCCAGCGTCATCCCGTCCCGGCCGCCCCGCATCTCGTCATACCTCGGCAGAGCACCTGGTGGGCGAGGAGGGGAGGGAGAAGAGAGGGTGATGGAGAAGGGCGGGGGGGGAAGAGAAGGTGACGGACCACCCTGAATGCCCTCGAAGGGCCCGCCATACGCGCGCATGGGGTGCAGCCGCGAGGCCAGCTGAGCCGACATCTCCGGGTCGTCGAAGTCCTGCCCCAGCAGGTCCATCATCTGCCGCAGCGAGCGAAGTGGCCATACCCCCATGGGTTGTTGCGCCTCCCCGGCGGGTGCCGGAACGGAGGGAGCCACGTACTGGGGCATTGGAGGCATGGGGGAGCGACGCGGCGCGACGGGGGGCACATCGTCCAGTCTCGAGCTGGAGCTGGATGTGATCGAGGAGTAGAAAGAACCCCCGGGGTCTAGGCGCCGAAATTGGTGGATGAGGTTGCTAGAGGTGCGTGTACCAACAGACGAATTTCGGTGGTGGTGCTCGAAACGAATCCAGGCCGATGGGTGGTGGTGGTGACCATTCGAGCTGAAAATGTGAATGAAAATGTGAAACGAAGAAAACTGACCTCCATCCCCCAAATCTTGCTCCCGAGTTTCGGATTGGCTGCCGTATTCGTCGGCATGGAGATAAGCCGGACTCAGTGGTGCCTCGGGTTGATCATTGATCATCGGGGGCGGGGGCGGGGGCGGTACATCTGCTTGGTCAAGCTCTGCCTGCAATTTCCGGGCGTATTCCTCGTCCTTCGAGGTATCCGGGCGATGTTCCTCCTGACGTCTGCGGAGTTCGTCATCCTCCCGGGCGAGACGCCGGGCAAATTCCTCATCGCTCCGAAGTTGATCCATATATTGCTGGGCCGGGCCCGGCAGAACAGTTGTAGATGATTCAGCGCCAGGAGGATGTGCAGGAGGGAGGATGGGATACAACTGGTGAGGAATGGTCGGTGGGGGAGGGGGAGCAACAACGGGTGCAAAAGCAGTGGAAGTGGCTGCTGGTGGAAGAGAATGATGTGGTGTACTCTCTGCTTCCTGATGCTGCTCCGAGTAACGGTCTGCCATCCGCCTCCGATACTCGGCCAAATTAGATTCCATCTGAGCCGGCGTGGCTGGTTTTGATGCGGGCCTGTTCTGGATGGGCGGTTGGGTCTGTTGTGGTTGTTTGGCGGGCTGCGGTTGACGGGCAGGCGCCGACATTTGCCTCAAGCTTTGCTTCCTTGACCCAGCGCAACTCTCGTTGAATTTCGGATTTTTGGTGGTCGTGCTCTTGTTGAAACGCCACCAAAGAATGGCCATAGTTATACAATTAAAAAAAAAGCCACAGAGAATGATCCGCCGATACCATTTACCTCCGCCTTGGGGTCAAGGGGGCCATCGTCTGAGTCACCTGGGGAGCAGCCGCCGCAGGAGCGGCAGCAGGCTTGGCCAAGTTGGAGAGCTCCACCTCGCGCTCGGCATCTTGGATATCGTGGCTCATGGTTTCCAGGTACTGCTGGCCTGTGGAACGAGGTGATGAGAATGGATTGGAGCGACACCAACAACAGACCCTTGTACATGAACATGCTGTTGTGCTTCTTCTCATAGGCGGTCAACCCCTTGCGCAGGAGCTCATTGAGCTTGGCAAGCTCGCGGAGGTACTCCTTGCGTTGCCTGTCCTCCCGGAGCAGGCGGCCCTGGGGGTCGGCCCCGAAGAGCCGCTGCGGGTCGGTGGCGGTCTTGTTGAATTCGTGCAGCCGGTACTTGATGAACTCGCGCTTGGTGATGGACTCCATGAGGGGCAGCTGGTCATTCAGCCGGGCGATCTCCTGCTGGTAGCGCTCCAGGATGCTCTCGCTGCAGGGGGGGGGGGGGGAGGAGGGAGGAGGGAGGAGGGAGGGAGGGAGGAGGGAGGAGATGGCGAGAGCGAGGGTGAGATGGACACAAAGAGAGAAGGGGAGGAGCACCACCAGAAATCCAGGCACAATCCACGAGGGAACACATAACCACAGTCAGCCAGGACAGCACAGCCAGGACAGCACAGCCAGGACAGCACAGCCAGGACAGCACAGCCAGGACAGCACAGCCAGGACAGCACAGCCAGGACAGCACAGCCAGGACAGCACAGCCAGGACAGCACAGCCAGGACAGCACAGCCAGGACAGCACAGCCAGGACAGGGATAGCACAGCCAGAGCCCCAAGGAGGCACATCCCAGCCAAAGCCAAGCAGTCCGCCCTACAGCAAGCGGGGGAGGCGGTGGCGACGGACTTGAAGGGCGTCTGGGCGGCGCAGTCCCAGAGGAAGCCGGCCCGATCGCCGCTGTCCGACTCGAGGGCCCGCCAAAGCTCCTGCAGCCTGAGCCGCGCCTCGCGCAGCTTCTCCTCGCCCTCGCGCCGGCTCGCGCCGGCCTCCTGCTCCTCCCGGCTGCGCCGCTCCTCCTCCATCCGCAGCTGCATCGCACGCTCATCGTCGGCCTGTCGATGGGGGGGCGGACGGGTTGCGGGGGAGGGTGAGATGGTGAGGTGGGCGACGGAGACCACCGGGAACACAGATCCCTGCCACCTGTCCCCCCGTCCCCTCGCGTGGTCGCACCCAAGAGACCTTGCGCCGAACGAGGTCCTGTTCCTTCTGCTCGGCCGCCGCCCGCGCGCGGGCCTCCTCCTCCTGCATGCGGCGCCGCTGGTAGTCGGCCTCCTCGCGGGCGGCCCGGCTCTCCAGCTCGGCCATGGCCCGCTCGTACTGGGCCCGCATCTCGCGCTGGTAGTCCAGCCGCCACATGAGCGACGCGTGGCGGAACTTGCGCAGGCGGGTCTCCAGCCGGTGTGCGTACTGCTCGGCCTCCGACCGGCGGCGGCGCTCCTCGGCCTCCGACTGGGCGACAGGCGGGCAGGCGGGCGTGGGCGCAAGATAATGATGATGATGATGATGATGATGATGATGATGATGATGATGATGATGATGATGATGATGATTGGATGATGCTGATGCTGCTGAGGATGAGGATGATGATATTGGATGATGCTGATGCTGAATGGTGATGCCGGATGGTGGGGTGATGGCGCTGGTCGGGACCTGGTCGAGGGCAGTCCGCTGCTTGTCGAACTCGGCCCGCAGCTGGCCGACGAGGGTCTCGTACTGCTGCTTGCACTGCTCCTCGAAGTGCACCCGGGCCTGGACACGCTCCTGCTCGCGCCGCTGGGCCGCCTCGGTGCGCTCCTGGTCGGCCTTCTGAAGCAGCGCCTCACGCTGGACGAGAAGCGCCTGGGCGGCTGCCTCGCGCTCGGCAACCAGTTGCTGGTGAGGAGAGAGGTGGGTGAGGAAGGGAGGGGTGAGACGGGGTGGGGTGATGTCGATGGTGGGGTGCTGGCTCAAGGAGGGTTCTGTCGATAGGGGGTGATGTCGACAGGAGGGGTGATGTCGACAGGTGATGGTGATGTCGGACCTCGAACCGGGCGCGGGACTGCTCCTCGAAGGCGATCCGGTCCTTGTCGGCCTGCTGGCGGCGGGCCTCCTCGGCCTGGTGGCGCTCCAGCAGCACCTGCTGGGTCTGTGCCTCGCGCTCCTTCAGCAGACCCGCGTAGTGGGCCCGAACCTGCTCCTCATACTGGGTCCGCTCCTCCTCGGCCTGCGCGCAGGACCACAGGCGGGTGGGGTGGGGGTTGGGGCGGAGATGGCGGTGGGTATTGAGGTCACCCGATTGTCGACCCCCCCAACGACGACACATCAGAGGAAGAACAGCCCGGTATGATGGAGGGTCTTTGGAGACCGACAGAGAGGCCGCGTGAGGGGGGTGCGGACCTTGACCTCGACCGCCCGCAGCTGGTCGGCCATCTGGAGATGCTCCGCCTCGAGCAGCGCCCGCACGGCGGCGATGGCCTGTTCGGCCTTGGCCCGCTCGGCCTGCTGGAAGGCGTCCTGCTGACGGGCGGCGGCCTCGGCGGCCTTGCGTTGCTCCTCGGCCTGCTGGGCCCGCTCCCGCTCCTGCTCGGCCTTGAGCTGGGCCACGAGGGCGGCGTGGCGCTCCTCCGCGTGGGCGATCTCGGTGGCGGCGCTGTGGGGCCCAGAAGAGGCCGAGAGGACGGGTGTGAGGACCGGCGCATTGTGGCGGGCACGACGGAAAACAGAGAAAATGTGTCTGTGGTGGGTCTATTTTTCATGAAACTGCAAGTGCGCTTGGATGATACCATGAGGTCACACCCCCGGATTTTTGCAGTCCAAAGTGAGGCCAGAGGCCTGATGATGAGGAGGGAGGCTGGGCGCGGACAACTTGCGCAGGTCGGCCTCGAGCTTGGCCTTCTCGGCGTCCCAGTCCTGGCGGGCGGTGCGGCTCTCCGACTCGAACCGTTGGCGCAGGTCGGCAGCCTGCTTGGCGAGCAGATCCACCTGAGGTGCAAATCAAAAATGTGTGATGATTGTGTGATGATGGGTGGTGGGGCGGACCTGGGCCTGCCACTTCTGGTCGGCCTGGGCCACGAGGGCCTCGTACTTGGCCCGCTGCTCCTGCTCGTAGGCCGCCATCCGCTCGGCCTCCTGCTTCTCCCGCTCCCGCACGGCCGCATCCGACTGCAGAGACCGGACACAATCCACCCGACCGGGAGGGGAAAGCACGAAGGAAGGATGAAGATCGTGAGCGAAAGGGGACGGGATGATGCGATCCGTGGCTCGATGATGTTGGTGATGTTGGTGATGATTGGGCGATGATGATGATGATTGGGGCGATGATGATGATTGGGTGACGAACGATGACGATATTGATTGGGTGGCGCCGGAAGAAAGAGGGGTCGCAGCCGCGTCCGGACCTGGCACTTGTGGGCCATGTCGGCCTGGCGGAGCCTGGCGGCCAGCTCGGCCTTGGCGGCCTTCTCCGAGTCGGCCAGCAGGCCCTCGTACTTGCGCCGGGTCTCCTCCTCGAAGCGGAGCCGCTCCTCCTGCAGGCGCCGCTCGGTGGCCCGCAGCTCGCCCTTGGCCCCCTCGACCTGCTCGGCCCAGTGGGACTCGCGCTGCTCGATCAGGCGCCGGCCCTGGTCGATGGCCTCCTGCACCTGGGCATCGGCCCGGGCCCGCACCTGGGCGCGAAAGGGTGGTTCCACCCAAAGAGAGAGACGGTTGGAAGGGCGAGGTTGGTGTTGATGTCGGAGGAGACAGTGGAGGACGCTTTTGGGGGGATGGTCATGATCGAGTTTAACGAAACTGCCATTGAGCCCAGCCCAGCCCAGTTCAACCCTGTGTGCTAGGATGCGCGGGAAATTTTTGTGTGGAGCCGGCTGGAGTTGAACCAGCGTCCTGGAGGTCGCAGCCAACCGCTCTTCCCGCTGAGCTACGGCCACTCCCCGGAGGGTGCGATCGATTCCAACCATCCCCCCAGACGTCATCACCACCCCCCATCGGGGTGACCAACCGACCTGGCTCTCGAAGGCGAGCCGCTCCTCGCGCTCGCGGGCCTGCAACTCGCCCAGCCGCTGCTGGAACAGGTCGCGCTCCTTGCTGAAGGAGGCCTCCTGGGCCGCCAGGGCCGCGACGTGCTTCTGGTCGGCCAGCCGGCGCTCCTCTTGCAGCTCGGCCCGGGCCTTCTGCTCCCAGGCCCGCCGGTCGGCCTCCTCGTCCCGCTTGCGGGTGGCGGCCTCCTGGAGGACGGTCGCCCGGAGCCGCTCGACAAGCTCCATCTCGGCGCGGTGCTGCGCCCGGAGCCGCTCCTCCTCCTGCTGCTGCAGGACACGGTAGCGGGCCCGCACCTGCTCCTCGTACTCGGACCGGGCGAGGTCGGCACGCTGGGCGCGCTCCTTCTCAGCCTGCCGGGGGGAGGCGGGCGGGGGGTCGCGTGGTTCGGGGCGGGCGGAGGGAAGCGAGGTGAGACCAGGGAGATTTGGAGGGGAAGCAAAGAAAGAAAGGCAGAGGCCGAACGGGTGTGCGCATTCCGGTCCCGTTTCATCCCACCATATGCTCAGGTGCGGGCATGTTTTTGATCGAGCAGGTGTGCCCCGGGCCCCCAAACCAACACAAACCGAAAAAAACCGAAGTGAATGGCGAAGAAGACGAAGAAACAGAAGCCGAATCACACGAAAGGGCAGCACGAGGAGTGCGGACCTCCTCGCGTGCCTGGGACTCGGCCAGGGCCTTCTGCTCGCGCTCGGCCCACAGGGCGCGCTGCTGCTGCTCGTAGGCGACCATCCGCTGGTGCAGCTCCTCCTCCAGCTGCCCCCGGGCAGCCACCAGGGCCTCCTGGTCCTTCAGCCGGCCCTCCATCGCCTCCCGCTGCAACTGGCCCCGGGCATCGTGCAGCCGTTGCTGTTGGGGAGGGGGAAGAGGGAGAAGGGAGTGAGAGCGTGAGGGAACAAACAAGGGATGTGGGGGGACGAGAGCAGTCATCACCATCATCACCCAACCCTGATCCGAATCATCATCATCATCGCCACCACCACACCAGGCATCATCTAATCAGCATCTAATCACCACGACCACACTTCTCGAGCAGCGCAAATCCGCACAGCCACCCATTTCATATCCCCCAGTGGTGCGGGTGTGGGGTGCGGGGCGCGGCGGACCTCGGCCTCCTCGGCCAGGGCGCGGTGGTGCTCCTCGAGCTCCTTGACCCGCTCTTGGTACTGGCCCTCCAGGGCCGCCTCGGCCTGCAGCCGCAGCCGCTCCTGCTCCTCCTCGCGCCGGGTCGCTGCCAATGGGATGGGATGGATGGGATGGGATGGGGGGGGGGGGGGGGGGGGGGATGATGGAGCGTGAGGCAGGGGGGATGAGAAACTGCAGGCTGCGCGCTTCGGATTGGATGGGTTGGTGAGTGGATGGGGGCGCGAGCGTTTAACCGCGCGGCGGGGGCCTGACGAGGGCCTGCTGTGGGGCCGCAAAGACGGACCGGCGGCAGCGTCGGCCTCGCGCTGTGCCTGCATCTTCTGCTCGAGGGCCCGCGCCTGAGCCTGGGCCTGGGCCCGCACCTGGGTGAGCTGCTCGTCGCAGGCCCGACGCACCTGGGCCGCGTTCGCCTCCCGCTCGGCCTCGGACTCCCTGAGACACAGAGACCAGACCACGGGCACGGGCGGGCACAGGCGGCCACAGAGACCAAGGCAGGGCACAGAGACAGACACAACAAACAAGGTACATCCCCCGCCATAGAACAGAGAACCAGGCCAAGGATGGGGGTGATGAGGGCAGGCTGAGAAATGACGGACGGGGGGGGGGGGGGGGGGGGGGGGGGAGGCCCTCATGCTCACCAGCACCCCCCTTCGCCACCCCCCACCACTGCCAACTGCGGGGGAGGCAGGCGGACTTGATGCGCTCCTGCCAGTCCATCTGGCGGCGCTCCCACTCCTCCCGGGCGGCCTCCTCCCGGGCCCTGATGATCTCCTGGGCCTCGGCCCGGGCCTGCTCGACCAAGGCGGCGCACTTGGCCTGCATGGCCTGCTCGGCCCCGGCCAGGTCGGCGTCCCGCTGGGCCAGCCGGGCCTGGGTGTCGGCCTGGCGCTGGGCACGGTCGCGCTCGCAGCTCTCCTTGTAGGCGGCCAGCGAGGCGCGCAGGTGCTCCTCCTGGGCCAGAAGCAGCTGCCGGGGGGCGGCGGGGAGGATGGGGCGGGCGGGCGGGCGGTTCAAGGAGGGGGATGAATAAAAGGGGATGCGCTGGGCGGCTTGATGGCGGAACGGGCCAATGAAAACGGGGGGAACAACAACAACAAAAACGTTGAAATTTCGGGAAAGCGAGAATCCATCCGCAGCAGAAAGCCATGGGCCCCGCCGCACGGACCTGCTCGTACTGCTCGCGGCAGCGCTCCTGGTATTCGATGCGGGCCATCTCGAGGGCCTGCGACTGGGCTCGCTCGCGCTCGGCGGCGGCCCGGTCCTCCTGGGCGCGGCGCTCCTCGGCCGCCTTCAGCTCGGCCTCGAGGTGTTCCTGGGCCGCCCGCACGAGCTCGCCAGACTCGCGACGCAGCTGGGGGGGGGGGGGGGGGGGGGGAGGGGGAGGGGAGGTTGGATTGTGTCGAGTGCTTGACCAAAAAATCTGAGGCGTCATCAGCAATATAATGAGAGAAAGCAGTGGGTGGTGATCGGGGTGTGATCGGGGTGATGTACAGACGGCATCTTCGCGCTCGGCCAGCTGCTGGCGGCCACGCGCCTCGGCCTCGATCCGCTCGCGGGCCAGCCCGGCCCGGTCCTGCTCCAGGGCAGCCCGTTCCTCGCGGCGGGCGGCCTCGTGCTCGGCCACCAGGGCGGCCCGGTCGGCCTCGAAGCGCGCCTGCAGCTCGTGCTCGAAGGCCACCCGGGCGCTCTCGGCCTCCCGCTGCCGGGCAAGCTCGGCTGGGGGCAGGGCGATGGTGACGGATGATGAGGACAATGACGATTGATCGGGCGATGATTGTGCGATGATGATGCTGGGATGATGTTGATGATGACGGCTGGATGGGGCGGGCAAAAAGAAGGAGGAGGGCAGACCCTTCTGGGCAGCTTCGCGCTCGACGAGTTCCTGGGCGCGCCGCTGCTCCTGCTGGTGGGCCCACTGGTCCATGTGCTCCTTGAGCAGGGCCTCCTGGCGCTCCCGCAGCTGGTCGGCCGCCGCCTGCCGGGCCCGCTCGGCCTGCTGCTCGATCGCCACCTGGGCCGCCTGGGCCGCCGCCTGCCGCTCCACCTCGCGCCGGTCGCGTTCCTACAAAAAAAAAGAAAAAGAACGTTCGGAAAAATGTAGATTGGAGCTGAGGGGTTTCGATCCCCTTGCCTCCCGCATGCCATGCGGACGATCTACCAAGTGATCTACAGCCCCAAGATGCTGTTTCGGAGCGGTGGCCGGCAATTCCGTTCCAGAATGAATTCGTCCCCACTTTTCGTCTCCGGCGGACCTCCTGTTCGCGGGCCTGGGCGGCCTTGAAGTCGGCCATCAGCTTGGCGTAGTTGTCGCGAAGCTGGGTCTCGAACTTGGCCTTCTGCTCCTGCAACTCGCGCATCCGGCCGGCAAGCTGCGCCCCGCCACACCAAAAAAAAGCGAATTCCCCAGTGAGCGAAAAAGTCCGTTTCAACGACAATGACAAAGGAGGAGGCATATGACTGGAGAACGGACCTCTTCCTCGCGTTTCTGGCGGTTGGCGGCCTCGCGTGCCTCAATCTGCTGGATCTCAGCCAGGTGGCGCTGCCGCAGGTCGGCACAGAGCCGGGCGGCCTCGTCGCGTGCCTGCTGGGTGGCCTGGGCACGGGCCTGGTCGTGCTGGCGGGTCTCCTCGCCGGCCGCGGCCAGCTGGGCCGCAAACCGGTCCCGTTCCGTGGCAAACTGCCCAAAATAAAAAAGTTGAGATGGATGCGATCAGGCCCCGCCCCGCCCCGCCCCGCCCCGCCCCCGCTGCGCGTCCTGGGTGACAGTCGCGGACCCTGCTCTCGAGGGCGGCGATGGCCTGTGCGTGCTGGGCGCCCAGGGCGACTGTGAGCTCGTCGTACTTGGCGCGCAGCTCGCCCTCGCGCCGGACCCGCTCGGCCTCCAGGGAGGCCTGCTGCTCGACCAACTTGGCCGCAAGCCCGTCACGCTCCTGGGGGGGGGGGGGGGGGGGGGGGGGTCGAGATGATGAGTGATTGGATAGGGCCGGTGATGATTTGGATAACTGGATGGTGGGTTGGATGCCGATGTGAGGATGAGGGATGGGGATGCTTGAGGAAGGGCCGCTGACCTTGGCCAGGTCGATGCGCGCCTGGGCCACGGCCGCGTCGGCCCGCTGCTGGAGCTGCCGCATGCGGGTCTCGTACAGGTCGGCGAGCTCCTGGGCGGCCTTGGCGGCGGCCTGCTCCTTGGCCGCGTCGCGGTCCAGCCTAGGGTGGGGAGGCATGATAATGATTGGATGATGATGATGATGATGATGATGATGATGATGATGATGATGATGATGATGATGATGATGATGATTGGATGATGATGATGATGATGATGATGATGATGATGATGATGGATGGATGGATGGATGGATGGATGGATGGATGATGATGATGGTCAGGTGGGCGGGCACGTGGCGGAACTGCTCGCGGATGATCTTCTGGCGCTCCTCGTCGAGGCGGCGCTGCATGGCCTCCAGCTGGGCGCGGCACTGCCGGTCGGCCTCGGACACCTGCTGCTGGACCTGCTCCCGGTAGGCCGCCTCGGCCGCCTGGCGGGCCTCGGTCGCCTTCTGCTCGCGCTCCTGTGGAGGACGGTGCGGGGCGAGCGCGAGTGAGTGTGTGCGTGCGCGTGTTGGAAATCAGGAGAGTCTGCGTGGAGCAATTCAGAGCCGCATGCCCCTCTTCGCGCATTGGTTCCCTCCGCATTGTGGGGGTGCGCTCAGGATGGGGTTTGGGGGGGTCGAGCGGGGACCTTGGCCGCCTCGATCTCCTTGGCGACCCGCTCCCTGGCTGCCTCGGCCCGGGCGCGGTCGTCCCGCTCGAGCTGCTCGCGGCCCCGGGCCAGGCTGGCCTCGGCTTCCTGGCGCAGGGTGACTTCCAGCCGGCGCAGCTCCTCGCGCAGGGAGGCCTCGCGCTCGGCCAGAGCAGTCTCGGCCCGCTGGCGCTGCTGGTCGAGATCAGCCAGCCGCTTCTGGTGCTGTGGAGAAGGGAGTGGCGGAGGGAGGCGGGAAGCGCAACAGTCAGATCGATGTTGGCCCGAGGGTGATGGAGGTGATGGGACCCGAATGATGAATGGGTGACCGAAGGATGATGATGATGATGATGATGATGATGATGATGATGATGATGATGATGATGGTGATGATGATGATGATGATGATGATGATGATGATGATGATGATGATGATGGTGATGATGATGATGATGATGATGATGATGATGATGATGATGATGATGATGATGATGACGCTGATGATTGGGGATGATGATGATGAAGGGATGATGATGATGATGATGATTGGGGATGATGATGATGATGATGATGATGATGATGATGATGATGATGATGATGATGATGATGATGATGATGATGATGATGATGATGATCGATGATGACGATGATGATGATTGGATGATGATTGGGGTGGCGGTGGGTTGGGCGCGATGATGCCGGGGAGTGGGAGGCGCATTACGGACGTCCTCCTGCATGGCCTTCTCGCGCGTCTGGAGGGCCTTCTCGGCGGCCTCCCGGGCGGCCGCCTCGGCCTGGCGCCGCTCGAGGAGCAGCTGCTGACGGAGAGCCACCTCGCGCTGCTGCAGGGACTCGGCGCCCTTCCGCAGTTGGGCCTCGACCGCCTCGCGCTCCTTGGCCAGGGCAGCCTGGGCCTCGGCAACACGACGGTCGGCCTGCGGGGGGCAGCAGACGGGGAACAGGGAGGTGGGTGTGAGGAGGGAAGAAGAATGGGAAGACGATGGAAGGGGCATGGATGTGTGGTGGGCTCTGAGATGATGATGATGATGATGGTTGGATGATGATGATGATGATGATGATGATGATGTTGATGATGTTGATGATGTTGATGATGGAGATTGGGATGTATGCAGGCCTTGGCCATGGCGTCCTGCATGAAGGCGGCCCGCTCCTCGGCTGCGGCCTTCTGCTTCTCGGTCTGCTGACGGGCCCACTCGTCCCGGCGCTGCTGCTCGCGGGCCTCCCAGGCGGCCATGTCGGCCCGCTGCTGCTCGGCGGCCTGCTCGAGCTGGCCCTGGTACTTGGCCCGGATCTGTGCGCAAGAACGGGGGTGTGAAGTGGTATCATTAGAGATATATTGTACCCCCCGAAAACCAGGCACTGGGACTCGGCGCCCGGATCTGGTCGCAACAAGAACGAAACATGGGGGCGGGCAGCCGACGCGCAGGGTGGTGGGCGTGGGTCGCGGACCTCCTCCTCGTAGGTGAGGCGGGCCATCTCGCCGGCCCGGATCCGGTCCCGGTCGAGGTCCTCCCAGCCCTGCCGCTCGCGGTCGTGCTTCTCCGCCATGGCCGCCAGCTGGGCCCGCAGGTCCTCCGCCACCTTCAGCGCCGCCGCCGAGGCCTGGGCGAGAGGCATGGAGGAGATCGGGGACGGTCGGGGTGAGTGCGGCAGAGAGGATGATCCTGACGTCTCGTCTGGTCTCGCGTCTCATCTGCGGTAGGCGCCCGCTGGTGGAAATGGACGGAGGACGGACCGTCTCACGCATGAGGGCCTCCCGCTGTGCGAGGCGCTGGTTCTCGACGGTCAGCCGCTCGGAGAACTGGGCCTCAAGCTTGGCCAGCTCCTCCTCGTGGGCCCGGGCCATCTGCTCGCGGAGGGCGCTCTCCCGCTCGGCCGCCAGGCCCTCGCACTGGGCCCGCACCTGACGCTCCCACTCCAGCCGGGCCTGCTCGGCCTGCACGGCCGCGGCCTGCTGGGCCCGGGCCCGCTCCTCCTCGTCACGCAGCCGCTGGGCGGCCGCCCGGTCGGCCTCGGCCTTGGCGGCGGCGGCGGCCTCGGCCAGGAGCTGCTGGGCCTGCTGCTTGACCTGCTCCTCGAACTCCACCCGGGCCAGCTGGGCCAGCCGGTCCTGCTCGCGCTGGTCGGCCGCCTGGCGGGCCGCCTCGGCCTGGTGGCGCTGCTCCTGGGCGTCCAGGTCGTGCAGGGCCTGCTCGTGGGTGGCCTGGATCTGGTGGGGAAGGGGGTTGGGTGGAGATGGTCAGATCAGGATCGAAGGACGCGACCAAGTCATGCCGGGATGAGGAGATCGGGGATCACCATAATCATGGGAGGGGGGAGCCGGAGGGACCTCCTTGGCGCACTGGGCCCTGAGGGCCTCCTCGAGCTGGTGCTGAGCCTCGGCCGCCTGGGCGACCCGGTCGGCCATCTCGTGCTCCAGCCGGTCGCGGGCCTCCCGCAGCCGGACCTCCGTGGCCGCCTTCAGGTCGTCCTCGAACTTGCGCCGGGCGGCCTGCCACCCACAAAAAACAACAACAAAATATTAATATTAATATTCTGATCACGTCTTTGGTCGTTGTTCCCCCAAATCCGCTTCATCCTCGTGTTTTCTGAGGTTTGGCCAAACATGTCCCCACCCGTGCCAGTCAAAAAAAAGGAAACGGGAAACGAAGGGAAGGCAAGGGCCACCGGACATCAAACACGTCAAAAATGAATGTGTGTGATCACAGATGGGGCAGCGGGGGCCGCGAGACCTTCTCCTGCTCGACCAGCTGGGCGGCGCGGGCCATGGCCTTGTCGGTGGCCTCGAGCTGCTGCTGGCGGGACTCCGCGACCAGCTTGCCGGCCCGCTCATCGGCCTCGGCCACCAGACGCCGGGCACGCTCAAGGGCGGCCGCCTCGAATTTGGTCCGCTGGGGGAGCGGGGGAGGCCAGTGAGCGGACGGCCTGCCTGCCCTGAGCGCCATCACTCCAACATCCGAGTATCCAAGCATTGTCATGACAGATATCGATCATCACCATCCTCAGGCAGGCATAAATGTGGAAGATGAAATTCTCAAGTCAGCCGATAGAACATTGTTGCCCTGGTGGGCCGGCGGAGAATGGGGAGGATGGAGGAGGCGTCCTCACAAGTCCGGACCTCCTCCTCGTCGGCCTTGCGGCGCTCGGTGGCCTGTCGCGCGAGCTGGGTCTCGCGCTCCATGGCCGCCGACCGGGCGGCCTCCTCGCTGCGGTGCCACTGCTCGCGCGCCTCGGCCAGCAGGGCCTCGCCCTCCTCGCGGGCCTTGGCCTCCCACTGTGCCCGGGCCTGCATCTCCAGCTGCTCCCGCGCCACCAGCGCCTGGCGGGCCTCGTCCCGGGCCCGGGCCAGCTGCTCGTCGAGGTCCTTGAGCCGCTCGGCGTAGCGCTGGTCGAGCTGGGCCGACTCGCGGGCCAGGCGCTCCTGCAGGGTCCGCTCGAGGGCCGCCCGCTCCTGGTCGAGCTGGGCCCGCAAGCCGGCCAGACGCGACTCCGAGGCGGCGCGTTCGGCCTCCAGTTGAGCCTGCCCGGGGCAGGGGGGGGGGGGGGGGGGCAGATGATGGTCGAGCCGCATAAGAGACAAACACGAGTCATCATCACCACCCCGCCAGCCGGGGTCAACCAAGACCAATGTCTGTATGTGTACGCGGGACTTAACGGACCTGGGCCTGGGCGACCAGGGTCTGAGCCTCCTGGCGGGCCTGGGGCAGGGCCGCCTCGAGCTTGGCCTTCATGTCGGCCTCCAGCTTGGCCTTGGCCTCCTCCGCGTCCCGCACCTGGGCCAGCAGCCCCTGCCGCAGCCGCTCCCGTTCTGTGGGTGTGTGTAAGTGTGGACCGCGGACAGGGAGGATGAATCCTGGTCTGTCGCCCGTCGCATCACTCATCGAACGCCCTGTGGACAGTTCCTCGAATGGAGAGAGGGACGGCGCGGGGGGGAGGGGGAGGGAGGGAGGGAGGGAGGGAGGGAGGGAGGGAGGGAGGGAGGGAGGGAGGGAGGAGGAGGAGGCAGTAGTGGGGACGGACCCTCGTTCTCGCGGGCTTTGAGGGCCTCCATGTCCTGCAGGGCCCGCCGCTGGACGACCGCGACCGACTCGCCTGCCTGCTCGCGGACGGTCCGCTCGTAGCCCACCCGGGCCAGCCGCTCCTCGTTCAGGGCCTGGGCGGCCTGCTCGCGGGCGGCCCGCAGCTCCTCCTGGTGGCTCAGCAGGGCCGCCTCGACCTGGGCCCGGGCGGCCTGCTCGGCCTCCTGCTGGCGCTTCTCGCAAGCGGCCTGCACATCGGCCTCGTGCTTGGTGGCCTGCTCCCGGGCGGCCTCGAGGGCCGCAGCGCGTTCCTGGGCGGCCATCTGCTCGGCCTCCTGCACCCGGGCGGCCGCCTGGGCGCGGGCCTCCTGGATGCGCTGGTCGGCCTCGGCCCGGGCCTGGGCCATGGCCTCGGTCATCCGCAGCTGCTCGGCGGCCAGCTTCTGCTGGGTCTCGGCGCTGTGACGCTCCCACTGGGCCGTCAGCTGGTCCTGCAGCGTCCGGGCCGACTGGGCAAAGGCGGCCTCGGCCTCCTGGCGCTGGCGGTCGTACTTCAGCAGCACGTCCGCCTCGAACTGCATCCGGGCCTTCTTCTCGGCCAGCAGCCGGTCCGTGATGTCCTTCTCGCGCTTCTGCGGGTCGCCCAACGGACGGATGCGGGGTGTGGGATGGGCAGCCGGAACACAATGATGAGCGCCGATGGAGCTGATGCGGGTGGGTATAAGTCCCACTCCCGTACACTCCCGCCCATTGCTTCCACCACCCGGATGGGGGGATGCAGGTTCAGGAAGGCAACTCCCCGACTCCCCTCCAGACCCGACCGAGGAATGCAGGGAGGGGGGCGGGGGCGGGGGCGGGGGGACCTGGTACTCCTCGACCAGCCTCTGCGAGCGGGCGGCGGCCTCGGCCGAGAGCTGGGCCTCCCAGTCCTTGCGGGCCTCCTGCAGGCGGGCCTGCACGGCCTCCTCGTACTGGTGCTTCTCCTGCTCGACCTGGGCGATGCGGCCCTGCAGCTGCCGCTCCTGCCGCTCCAGGGCGGCCGCCTCCTCCTGGCGCCGCTGCTCGTCCTGCTGCCGCTGGCGCTCCTCGTACTCGGACACGATCTGCGTGGCGGCGCACGCCAAGACGAGACAAAAGGGGCATCGGGTTGAATATGAAACGAGTCGAGATGGATCTCATTGATTCTCGGGTGCCTCTAAAGGCCGGATTGTGTGAAAATGGGGACACAATTTGTTTGTCACCCCTCGGGAGGCTCCTTCAAGGTCTGCCCGGACTCTTTGTGTGCGTTTGAGCCAAGTTCCCCGCCAAGAACACAAAAATGCCCTCCAGTGATGGCCCGGCAGGTGGGGAAGGCAGCCCGGCAATGGTCGGGGGGGGGGACGCACCTTGCGGGCTGCCTCGCGGCACTGGGCCTCGAACTGGGTCCGCTCGGCCTGCCACTCGGCCATCCGCTTGGCGCAGCGCTCCTCGGCCTGGGCCACAAGCTGGCTGGCCGCCTGCTCGCGCTGCTCCGCACGGGCGCGGGCCTCGGCCAGGGTCTTCTCCTGGTGGAGAAAGGAACGAGGCAGGGGCGGCGGGGTGAGGTCAGTCTCGCCTGGCGCGTGTCGTGCGGGGGGCGCGCCAAGATCGGCGGGATGACAGGCCCGGCCCGTCCAACCAACAACAGCCAGATATGGATCATGGCATATGGTCATATCGGCATATCGGCATAGACATGGTTGATCTGATGGGTCGTCACACACGCCCCGATCTGAGAGACTTTTGGAGGCTCCCGATTGGGACCGAGGGGGCCAAGATGAAGGTGGGGATGGGATACGCGAACGAAACGGGGGCGGGACAATGCGGGACCTGGAACTCGGCCCGCTCCCGGTCGAGGCGCCTGCTGAGGAGGGACCGCTGCTCGTCGGCCTGGCTGGTGACGGCCCGCACGGCCTCGGCGCACTCGGTGCGCAGCTTGGCCGCCGCCTCGGCCAGCTCGCCTTGCAGGGCCCCGTACCGGGCCCGCAACTGGCCCTCGATGGCCTGGGACTGTGCGAGGGGGGGAGCAGAAGAGGCGCAAGAGGCAAGAGGTCCGGGCAGGGGGTTGGGGTCATCGATCGATCGGCTTGGAATGCATTCAGCAATCGGCGCCGGGCAAACAGTGGCCCAAAGTCCATCAGGGAACAGAAGTTTGTGTGACTCCTTGCGCTCGGGGCGGCAGGGGGGTGGGGGGTTGGGGGACCTGCTCGGCGGCCTGTCTGCGGATGGCCTCGGCCTGGGCCTCGCGTGCGATCCTGTCTGCCTCGGCCTGCTGGGCCCGAAGGGTCTCCTCCTTCAGGCGCTCCTCCTCGCGCGCCTTGGCCCGCGCCTGCACCATTCATCATCAACATCAGCATCCATCATCATCCAGGTTGAGATGAATGGACCAAGTCATCAGAAAGGGGAACCCATGGAAGGGGGATGCAGGCAGGCTGGGGGGAGGGGGGGGAGGGGGGGGGGTGTCGACCTCGCGGTCGGCCTCGGCGCGTGCCTGGGCCTGACGTGCGAGGTCCTTGTATTGCTCGACCGTCTCCTGGGCCTTGTCCCGCACCTGGGCCTCGTAGGCGGCGCGCTGGGCCTGTGGAGATGCGGGTTTGAGGGGGGCGAGATGAGTGCGGGATGGAAGGAAAGGCCGTGTGCGGGGTGGGAGTGGGCGCAGATGACTGGATGCTGATGCTGATGCTGATGCTGATGCTGATGCTGATGCTGATGCTGATGCTGATGCTGATGCTGATGCTGATGCTGATGCTGATGCTGATGCTGATGCTGATGCTGATGACTGGATGCAGATGACTGGATGATGATGCTGGATGGATGGATGGATGGATGGATGGATGGATGGATGGATGGATGGATGGATGGATGGATGGATGGATGGATGGATGGATGGATGGATGGATGGATGGATGGATGGATGGATGGATGGATGGATGGATGGATGGATGGATGGATGGATGGATGGAGGGATGATGCGACCTGGATGATTGGATGATGATTGGTGGAGATGGTGAAGACGGCGAATGAAAGTGGGGGTGGGATTGGAGAGGATGCGGAGGACCAGACGAACCTCGAAGCGGCGCATCATGTCGGCCTCGATACGCTTGGCCTCGGCCCGGTTCTGCTCGGCCTGGAGGGCCGCCTGGCGTTGCATCTCAAGCGTCCCCAGCCGCAGCTCCTCCCGGGCCTGTCGTGCGGTGGGGCGTGGTGCGGGTGTGATGAGCCCGGGACGTGCGCAGTGGCCCCCAAACACACAGACACCACCAGTACGCATATGCATGTGTCGCTGTCTTTCAGACCCCGGGGGTGTGAAACTCATGGCAGGACAGATACGATGCGGAACAACACGGCCAGAGTCAGGCCCAGGGGAAGTCCCATCGATCCAACGAGACGTATGCGCGTGCTCATGGCAGTGATTTGATTGTCGTCGTGAAGCCTCTGTGTGAGTGCATGGCGTCGTGTGTGTGTGCCGGAGGGGCCGGGGGTGACCTTGTCGGCCTCGGCGAGGGCCTTGGTGAGGAGCTCGCGCTGCTGGGTGAAGACCTCCTCCTGCTTGGCCTTGGCCTCGGCCTCCCAGCCGGCCCGCTGCTCCTCGGCGGCCTTCTGCATCTCCAGCCGCTGCAGAGAGATTGTGGGATTGTGGGGTTGTCATCATCATCATCATCCTCATCATCCTCATCATCATCATCATCCTCATCCTCATCCTCATCCTCATCCTCATCATCCTCATCCTCATCCTCATCCTCATCCTCATCCTCATCCTCATCCTCATCATCCTCTGGTCATCCAATCATCACCATCCAGCCATGCATCATGAGGCACGGACCACGAGGGCGATCTCGCGTTCCTTGGCCTTGACCGCGTCCCGCTCGGCGGCCAGGGCCCGCTGGAGGTCGTCGCACTGGGTCCGGAACTGGGCCGCCAGCTGGTCGTGCTTGGCCGCCTGGTCGGCGAGGGCCTTGGTCCGGTCCGTCTGCAGGCAGTGGGGCAGGGTGGTGGCGGATGGGGAGGGGACGCGACGGTCAGGGAACCGGATTCAACCACTTTGATTTTGGGCCTGGATGTGAAGATTTGGGCCCGATGCCCTGTGGCCATGAGTGGGGGCCAAGAGTGGGGCCATAGTGGGGCCATAGTGGGGCCATAGTGGGGCCATAGTGGGGCCATAGTGGGGCCATAGTGGGGCCATAGTGGGGCCATAGTGGGGCCATACACTGAGCCACGGCAAGGGAGGGGCGGGGATTGCCATGCGGCAGGGACCTCGGCCAGGCGGGCCATCTCCATGGTGCGCTGCTGGTGCTCGTGCTTCAGGGCCGCCAGGGCGTCCTCCAGGGCGCGACCCTGGGCCTGGGTCTGGCTGAGCAGATCCTGCAGGTGGCTCACGCGACGGTCGCTCTCCTCGGCTGCCTACAGGGGGGAAAAGCACATGATGGGTGGATGGAGACGATGGAGGGTTGGGAAAGAGGTGATGGGGTGATGGAGACGATGGGGATGGCGACGTGGTGGGGCGATGGAGACGAGGTGGGGTGATGGGGAATGGAGACAGGAGGGGGGATGGAGACGCGATGGGGTGCGGGCCTTTGCGAGGGTGGCCTTGGATGCGGTCCGGTGCTCGTCGAGGAGGGCCTGCGTCTGGACGCGCATCTGCTCCTCCCGCTGCTGCATCTTCTGCTCGTACTCCCGCATCAGGGACATCTCGCGCTGGTTGGCAGACCTGCAGGTGGGGGGGGGGGGGGGGCAGATGGGCGGGGAAGCGGGGGTGGAATGGTCGAGTTAACAAAGGCATTGGAATGTAGGAAAGGGGATGTCGGCATTGGGGGGGGGGTGTCGGCATGCCGAGGGGGCGAGGCGAGGCGGACTCCGCATGGGCCGCCTTGGCGGAAGCCTCCTGGCCTGCCACCAGCTCCTTGACCTGGGTCTGGGCTTGCAGCTGCATATGCGAGTGGGTCAGGGTCCGGGTCAGGAGGCAGGAGAGGGAGGGTCACCTCGGGTTAGGATGACGGCATGGGGGGATGGCACGGGGAGGGGGGCGGCGGCGGCACGGCAGGGGGATGTCGGCACGGACCAGGGAGCGGGTGCGGTCGGCCTCGGCCCGGTCGTGGAGCTCCTTCTCGCGGCGGGCCACGTCGGCCTGGAGGGCCTCCATCCGCTGGCGCAGGGCGGCCATCTCCTGCTCGTACTGGGCCTTCGCCTGGCCGGCCACCTGCTCGCGGCACTTGGCCAGGGCCTCCGTCGCGGCCAGCTTCTCCGTGTCCAGTTCCTGCCGAGACGGGGTGAGGATGGCGAATGGGGGTCATGGGGGGGGGAGGAGCTGTTACCGGGTGGCTGTTACCAGGGGGTGGGGTGGCTGTGACCAGGGGTACCAGGGGTGGCTGGTACCAGGGGAGACGGTGGGGAGGCGGTGGAGGGGGTGGCTGTTACCCGGGGGGTGGCTTACCCGGGGGGTGAGGCGGCCGACCTCGTGAAGCTGGCGGTTCTCCTCCTCGAGGCGCTCCTGGATCTGCTTGAGCGAGTCGGTGTGCTCCTGTGTCCCGTCCCACCCCATCCAGATCAATGATGATGAGCATTTTTCCGCTTCAAGACGGCGCCACTTTTCAAACGATGGGCCGGACTCGGGGCGTGGTAGGCAGGCGAAGGAGGAGGCGAAGGAGGAGGCGAAGGAGGCGAAGGAGGCGAAGGAGGCGAAGGAGGCGAAGGAGGCGAAGGAGGCGAAGGAGGCGAAGGAGGCGAAGGAGGGGTGGGGGGGGGGGGGGGGTGACCTCGATCTTCTTGCGGAAGCGCTCTTGGGCGTCCCGCTCGCCGGCCAGCCGGTCGCCGTCCTGCTCCTGCTTCAAGCGAGCCATGGCCTCCTCCTGCCGGACAGACCCCGGGATGGGCAATGGGCACCAGGTCGGCGAGTCAGGACAATGGGGAGGGGGAGGGGAAGTGGGTGGTGGCAGGGCGACAACGGAACCCAACCGCCAGCAAACTCAGGCGCAGTCAAGCGGCGGCGGGCCGTCCCCCGACATGCACTCGCATGGTCAGGACGGGGAGGAGCAGGCCAGTGCGGGGCGGCTGGGCGGACCAGGTTCTGCTGGGCGGCCTGTGTGGCCTGCTCCAGCTCGGCCCGGTGCTGCTCCTTGAGGCGCTCCAGGGCCTGCTGGTTGCGGCGCTCCCACTCGGCCTGCTCCCGGTCGCGCTCCTCCTGCTGGTGCTTGCGGAAGCTCTCGTAGCGGGCCTGGTCCTCGGCCCGGGCACGCGAGTGGTTGGTCTCCAGGGCCGCAACCAGCTTGTGGTACTTCTCCTCGAGGGCCTTCTCGAAGGCCGCACGGTCGGCCTGCTCCTCGAAGGACAGCGGGCGCCCCGGGGTGGGCATCCGAAGGGGCGGGGTGGCTGTGGCCGGGGGTGGGATGGCCGCCGCTGCCTCACCGGAATCGGGGGCCGCAGGGGGGGCAGGGGCCGTGCCTTCGGGAGAGAACGCCCGCGGGATGCCCATGCCCATAGACTGGTTCATGGAGTCGGTGCTGGTGTCCAGGGCGGCGGCTGGTGCCCCGGCAGTAGTGGCCCGGGGACCAACAACGGGCGTCTTGGGTGGACGAGCGGTCGCGGGGCTTTCTGACGGGTTATGTTGATTGGCTTGCTTGGCAGCACGAAGCAGTTGCTTGCGCAGGGCAGTACGATCGGCAGCCACAGTGGCGGCTGTCGGAGTGGAGGGCGTGGAGGGGGCTGGAATCGGTGCAGTCTCCATGACTTGGGGAAGAGGTTGCGGAGTGCGGGGTTCACTGCTAGAACGTTCCTTCAGCTTCCGAAGAGTCTCCAGTGCCGATCGTGGCTTTCTGGTGGGGGTTTGAGGTGGGAGATTCTCAGATTGGGGTGGTCCCTGCTGAGATTCCATCCCTAAAATTACAATCTCTATAAATACGGCGAAAAATTCAAATTGTGCATGAAGATCTGCCGCGCGAAAGCCAATCGAAAGACCTCTTTCTTTGAACGCCTGGCTGGAGCCCTCTTAACCGGGGTAAGAGTCTCGCTCAGCAAAATAAGACCGAGGCCTGCCCGCTAGATTCTCGCTCATCTGAATTTTTCCCACTCTTCGCGTGTTATTTTCGTTTTTATTTTCTTTTTTCCCCTCTATTTTCCCGATATTCTTCGATTTTTCTAGGACATTCACATGTTCAAGGTTCTGACTCTTGCACTATTTTTCGCTTCGCTTGCCCTTGCCGAGCCTCTACACGTGCATATTGTTGCTGTCTGTATTTTCTCTTCGCCCGTTTTTTTCCGACTGAGCTCGAACACGATCTCTCGCAGCACACGCACGATGACCCCGGCTGGCTGAAGACGATGGAAGGTTACTTTGTTGATAACGTGAAGGTCTTTTTTCTTTTTTTTGCTTCCGCGGGAGCCGAACGTCCCTTGGCTTTTCCTTTGTCACATCATAGCACGTTCTCGACACGGTCGTGGACGAGCTTCCGCGCGACCCCAAGCGGCGGTTCATCTACGTCGAGACGAGCTTCTTCTCGCGCTGGTGGCAGCAGGCCACGGATGCCCAGAAGGCGGCCACCAAGAAGCTGGTCGCCAACGGGCAGCTCGAGATTGTGCTGGGCGGGTGGGTCATGAACGACGAGGCGGTGGTCGGCTACCAGTCGATCGTCAACCAGATGACCGAGGGCCACGAGTTCATGATGAAGACACTGGGAGTGCGCCCGCGCATTGCCTGGCACATTGGTCGGTTGTTGGTGGGCTGGGCAGCGGGGGGATGGGGGGGATGGCTGGCTGGTCATCATCACCTCCCCGCCTCCCTCTCCTCGCGACAGACCCGTTCGGCGCGAGCTGCGTCTCGCCGGCCCTGTTCGCGGACATGGGCTTCGACGCGTTCATCATCAACCGGATCCCCTACCCGACCCTGCAGTCCTTCCAGCAGTCGCGCAGCCTGGAGTTCATCTGGCGCAGCGCCGGGGAGACAGCCTCCCGGGGCACCGACGCGGACATGTGGACCCACGTCCTCGACCACCACTACTGTCCGCCTTCCCCCCCCCCCCCCCCCCCCCCCCCCCCGGATGCCCTGAGGCGAGCGAGGCGGGCGGGCAGTGCGGGGTGCGGTTGGTGGCGGTCCGGACCTTTGAGTGGAAGGCAGGGAATAATGGGGTGGAAGTTCGGTGGCAAGTAGGGGTTCCCCGCAATCGGAAGTGGCATACGGACCTCATCCCCGATCCCTTCTTCGCCCATCATCATCCACCCGCCAGGCATGCCCAAGGGGTTCGACTTCGAGGGGGACCCGTACAACAACCCGCCCATCACCCCGGCCAACGTCAAGGACCGGGCCCAGGTGCTGGTGGACGAGTGCAAGAGCCGCTCGACCATGTTCCGCCACAACCACCTGCTGCTGCCCTTCGGGTGCGACTTCTCATGGCGTCCGTCCGGCCCGCCCGCTGATCGGATGATGATGCTGGGGGCGGTGCCTACCGTCGAAACTCGCCATCAATCACCAATTGTTGTCCTCGTCTTCCCGTCATCATCATCGTCCTCTTCCTCCATCCGATCATCAGCGCATCAACATCAACATCACCATCATCATCGGCATCATCACCACCCCAACATCACCACCCACCCACCCCAGAGAACGCCACTGTGATGTATGAGAACATGGACGCCCTGATCGCCTACGTGAACGCCCACTCGGCCGAGCTGGGTGTGGACATGGCCTACTCGACCCTGTCCGAGTACGTCGACGCGGTGCACGCCCTCAACATGACCTGGTCCCGCTACTCCGAGGACTTCTTCCCCTACGGTCCGCCGTCTCCTGCACATCCCAACCCGCCCGCCACCCCCCCCCCCCCCCCCCCCCCCCCCCAGCCCTGACCGCAACCTCACTCTGTCTCGTGGATTTTTCAATCGCTCAAGCTGTGCGTCATTTGAGACCCTTCTGATCAGTCCCTTTTGCTCCACACACACACCATCACCGGCTATTCCCGCCGCCCGGGGACACATCCAGCCGACAACCCGCTCTCCTATTGGACGGGCTTCTACACGTCGCACCCCTGGCTGAAGGGCTTCGCCATCACCCGCGCGGGCGCCCTCGCCTCCGTCGAGCAGAGCGTCCGTCTGCCGCCTCCCGTGCCGCCCCCGTGCCCCGTGCCCCGTGCCTTGTTCGCCCTCATGCGAGAATGTCAGAGGTTGGACCCTCGTCCTCACATCTCCCCCATGTCCCCCCATCCCCATCCCACCCCTTTGCCGCCCGCCTGCGCAGCACGTTCTTGCCTCGCTGAAGACGCACCGTTCGCTGGAGAAGGACGTGCCCGCCCTGGACGCCCTCCGCCAGGCCACCTCCCTGATCCAGCACGTCCGTCCCGCAGTCCCCCTCCTCCCCTCCCTCCCTCCATCGCGCCCATCACCCACCCATCCCATTCACGTGGTGCGGACGGCAGCACGACGCCATCACGGGCACGGAGAAGACCTTCGTGGCGGCCGATTACGCGGCCCGGCTGACTGTGGGCATGCAGCAGGCGGTGCCCGTCCTCGAGCGGACCGTGGCCACCCTGGCCGCCCCCGGGGCCCAGAGCCCCGCCCTCACCCTCGACCCGACCGCCCTCCAGGCCCGCCATCCCCACCCCCATCATCCTCGCCCCCCGCGCTGGCCCTTCCCTTCCCCACCGCAGCTCTCGTTGTGCTCTTCTGGCGGCATGATGAGGATGAGGATGAGGATGAGGATGGTGATGATGATGATGATGATGATGAGGATGAGGATGATGATGACGCCCATGATGACGCCCATGATGATGGTGGTGGTGACCATGGTGATGATGATGATGATGATGATGAGATGTTGATGATGTTGATGTTGATTGGATGATGATCCCTGTGCCCTTTGATCCTCTTCATCCGGTCCCTCCCTCCCTCCCTCCCTCCCTCCCCTCCCTCCCTCCCTCCCTCCCTCCCTCCCTCCCTCCCTCCCTCCCTCCCTCCCTCCTCCCCGGCACCCACCCCGCGCAGGCGCTGTCGGCCGGGCAGACGGTCGCGGTTGTGGTGAAGAACACGCTGGGCTGGGACCGGCCGGCCTTCGTCCGGCTGACGATGCCTGTCGACGCGGTCACCGTCACCGACGCCAAGGGTCCGCCCCCACCGCTCCCACCACCACCACCCGCAGGGATGTGATGACAGCACAAGATGAAAACTACCGCCACCCCGACCCACCCCACCCACCACCCCTCCTGGGCGCAGGCAACACGGTTCCCGCCCAGGTGGACCCGACCCCGCGCCTCAACGGCAACTACACCCTCCACATCCGCGTCCAGGTCGGGATCTCATCCCCAGCCCGCCCACCCGCCCACGCACACCCCAGCCGGTGCCATCATGCAGATCCTTCAGGTTGCCCCGAGACGTACTTCATCACGCCCGTCCTTGCGGTCGAGGTCCGCTGACCCCGCCAATGCCGTCCGTCCCGCCCACCCTGCCCATCCATCCGCCCACCCACATCCGCCCACCCACCCTCGTCCATCCACATCCCCAGCCCGATCTGAGCAGCCCCTCCATTCACCATCCCACCCCACACCACCCCACCACCCCACCCGGCAGGACACCTACCTGAGCAACCCCTTCTACGAGGTGGGCTTCTCGGGGGCCACGGGCCGGCTGATCAACATCGCCCACAAGGAGACCGCCCGCACGGTCGCCGTCGCTCAGGATCTGCTCTGGTCTGCACCCGCTCCCGCTCCCGCTCCCACACACCTCCGCTCCCATCCTCCGCCTGTGCCCCAACACGGTTAGGATCTGCTCTGGTCACGCATCCCGCATCCACCCCTGCACACCCAGCACAGCCCGCCCGCACGCCCGCACCCACACCCACACCCGCACCTCGCGCGCCTGTGCCCCAACGCATGCACGGTCGCTCATCATCCGCATCCGTTGTGGCTGTGTCGGTCCGGGTGGTGGCGCTGGTGGCTGGTCGCAGGTACCAAGGTGAGACCTCGGGCCAGGCATCCGGGTTCGTCCCCCCTCCTCCCCGCCCTGCCCCCTCACACGCCAACCCCAAACGCCGGCCACGAACACCGACACGGCGGCCCCATTCGCCGACCACAGTGACACAGGCACAGGCACATTTAAAAAGAGGGAGGAAGGGCACCGCAAGAAGTATATAGGCACAATCCACAAGGGAAGCGCCATAGCCAAGCAGTGTCCACCAGGCCAACATACGCAAGCAGGCGGCAGCGAACAAGGGTCAGTCAACGGCAAAGGGCTCAGGGAAGAGCACGTCAACATCCGAGACCGGAAATCAGGACCCACAAGGGATCCGTCACATGGTGTGGATGGACAGCTCACGCTCTCACCACATCGCACAGCAGCAACATGTGTCGCGCCAAAGGGGGTCGCAAGACAAGGGGCAATCGGAGCATATGTCACACTCGATTGGGCACGCAAGTAAAATGCAGACAGACACACAGACACACAGACACACAGGCACACAGACACACAGGCACACAGGCACAGACACAGACAGGCAGCATCGACGCAGACACAGACACAGACACCGACGCTGCAGCGGCGCCGTTTCCCTCCACCTCACCTCCCTCCTCCCCTTCTCCTCATCAACCCATCCCATCGCGCGCCTCCTTGCCCCGCCCCGCCTTCGGGTGTTCAGGGCGTACATCTTCCGGCCCCACGGGAGCAACCCCGACCAGGTGACCACGGCCCCCGTCTCGGCATACTTCGTCCGGGGGGCCCTCTGCCAGGAGGCCGTCCAGATGTTCAAGTCCGCCTCCCTCGTGCCCTAGCCCCCTGCCTCCTCTCCCCCCCTCGCTGCCTCCGCCCAGGCCGCCTCTCCCCCGGTCGGGCGGCACATCCATGGGTTTGAACAGTGAGCTCACGGATCCTTCGTGTCGTTGTGGCCGCTGCCTCGCTTGCTTGCTGATGATCTGTGGTGATCTTGCTCCTGCTGATGATCTTGCTGTTTGCTGGTCCTGGTGATGACTCCGACTGCTGCGTTGTTTGGGCCCCGGACAGCACCGAGCTGACCCAGGTGCTGCGGCTGTACCAGGACACGGACCCGCTCGTGGGCGGCCACATCGAGATCGAGAACAGCGTGGGCCTGCTCGCCCCCGGCCGCGAGCTCATCACCCGGTCCGCCGCCGCGCCTCCCAGGGGCGCGGGACACACAAGCGGGCGGGGACCGAATCATCAGAACGGGAGAGCACGGACGATGTGTGGGATCTGGCCTTCTGGCCTGCGTGTTGGCATTCGAGTGGCCCTGATTGGGGGGAACAACCGGAGCATGCGCAACACCACGTTCCCCCGCCTGATCCCGCCTGCATTCCCCTGTGCCCCCCCGCCCCCCTGCCAGCTTCACGACGGACCTGCAGTCGGGCAGCCAGCTGGTCAGCGACCTGAACGCCTGGGAGATGCACACCTCGAGCTACGACTCGGCCCCCAGCGAGTCGGTCTCGGGTAACTACCACCCCATCGTCTCCACGGCCGCCATCATCGATCCGGCCGCCTTCGCCCTGGTCATCAACACCGAGCGGCCCCAGGGCGCCGCCTCCCTGCGCCCCGTCCGTCCCCCCCCATCGGCACCACTCCCGCATCCCCCTGAAGCCGAGCCGGCCCGGGAAATTAATGGGGGATGTGGCTCCAACCCGGGGGAGGGGGGGGGAGATGGGATGTGGCTCCAACCCCGAGATCGGCTCGCCCCCAGACCGTGGCCCTCATGCTGGGTGTCTCCTCCTTCCCCCCTGGGGTGGATGGCGCTGTGGTGGTGGTGGCTCTCCCCCCGGGGTTGTGCAGGGCATGCTGGAGATCATGATGCACCGCCGCCTGACGGCCGACGACTCGCGCGGCGTGGGCGAGCCCCTCAACGACCAGCAGGGCATCGACACCACCTTCTGGCTCTCCCTCATCCCCGCCAAGCAGACCGCCGTCCGTTCCGCCTGCCCGACGATGGTGGTGATGATGACTGGATGTTGATGATGATCGGGCGAGGATGATGATTGGATGTTAATGGTGATGGTGATGGATGATGACGATCATGTTGTTGTTGTTGTTGTTGTTGTTGTTGTTGTTGTTGTTGTTGTTGTTGTTGTTGTTGTTGTTTCCCTCATCCCCTTGCGATGCCGTCCCGTGTCTCCATGATGGTGCTGTCCATGAGCCAATCATCACGCCGGCCCGTTTGCGCCCGTCTTGGTTTGTGTCTTTTCGGCTGGTCGGCCGCAGGACGTTGCCGCGGCCATGCGGCAGGGCGGGTACGCGCTCCACTACCCGGCGGACCTGTTCTACTCGGTGTGCCCCAGCGGGCGGGCCGGCTACGTGAACAGCTACCTGACCCACCTGGCCCCGCTGGCGGCCAAGCTCCCCGAGAACATCCACCTGCTCACCCTGGCCGCCCGCGGCTCGGGCAACGAGCAGGTCGGTGGCCCCACGTCCCTATGCCCGTGATGGGGGAGTGGGGCATGGGGTTATGATGGCACCTCGAACCTCATCGACGGTTTTCTGTCTCCTCCTCCTCCTCCTCCCCCCCCCCCCCCCCCCCCCCCCGGCAGGTTGTCATCCGGCTGGCCCACATCTACAGCGGCTCGGACCCCGCGCCCCTGTCGGCTCCGGCCAAGGTGGACCTCGCCTCGCTCCTCGACCCGGTCCGGCTGCCCGCCTCGTCCCGTTGGCGTTGGGTGTTGGTGTTGTTGGTGTTGTTGGGTGCATCCCCCCCCCCCCCCCCCCCCCCCCCCCCCCCCCCCCCCCCCCCGTGCGTCTCGCATCTTCATCCGGATGGCTTTCTCCTTGACCGGCTGGGCGGCCCGTGGGTGGGGGGCACAGAGCCTGGTGGGCAGCATCGCCACGGTGGAGGAGCGCACGCTCTCCCTCAACCGGCCCGTCACCGACCTGGCCTCCCGGCTGCACTGGGACGCCGCCACCAAGGACGCCGACGAGGTCTGCCTTGCCTGCCTGGTCAGTCCGTTCAACCTCATCCCCATTTCTTGCAGGCCCCTGCCCGGAGCCTCGAGGTTGAGGCGCCCCTGGTGACCGTGGGCCCCATGCAGCTGCGCACCTTCGTGGTGACCTTCCGCCAGTAAGAATAATATCGGGGAGGATGTGGGCGGGGGAATGTCCTCCTTCTTGTTGCGCTGCAACCCCATTGTATTCTTGGTGTGTGATTTTTGTGGACAGTTTGCACGTTGCCTTTTTTTTTTTTTCTTGTTGGTTTTTCGAAGGGGCGGATCTCGCTTGCCAGGCGGCTCCCTCCTTTGGTGGTTTCCTCGAGAAGAACCTTGTTTGATATCCCGCTCCGCTGATGGTGTCGCTCGATGCAACAACCCCGAAGTGGTGTGGAGTGAGGGGGTCAAGCGACTGCCAGATCACCACACCCACGGACGTGACTGCCCCGGCGTCCCTTGCACGCACACTCCTTGCAGCGCCCGTTTGCCCCTCCCTCCTCCCCCTCCCCCCCCCCCCCCCCCCCCCCCCCGTCTGTCGGTCGAAAGGCTGCTCAAAATGGGCAAGTTGAACATCTCACGGCAAGCCCGACCACTGCCTTGCGGGTTTCGCCAATCGCAGGAAAGTCGCCTTTCCATCCAACCCCCTGCCAGTGCCCACGCATGATCGCAACAGCTGAGCTAAGGCTGGGAAATATGGAACGGTCGGACTGCAAGACACGCCAAGGCAAATCCCTCACTGCTTTTTTTCTGCAGAGGCGATGAAGCTCTATTTCTTGGCACTGCTCCTCTGGGTCGTCTCTGCTGCGAAGATCCAACCTCCTCCAAGTCCCGAGAATGGATTCACTTGCACATATAACCTGTACTCTTCGATGTCTATTTACCCTTCCAGCAGCCAGGCTTTCCGTACTTCCGCCCTTTGCTCGAGCCTCTCTGCTTACGTGACCAAGATCACCTTTTCGATTACGCCATCTTCCTCGCCCACTCCTTCGTTCCAAGTGAAGGTGTTCAACGAATCGAATTATAATCACTGGGTGAACGGGGAAACAGCCTATTGCATGAACACCAACTGCAACTCCTATTATTCGGGATTTGCTAGCTTTAACACCAAGATTGACCCTGATCTTTCCACCGACCCCATCATCGTCATCCTGAACAGTGGTTCCAGTCCGTTGATTCAACATCACTCTCGCTGTCATCACCCGTCTTGCAGGCTCCCTCAGCTTTAGCTCTGGCTCATTTGTCTGGGAGTCCCCCGATTGCAGCCGCTATCGCACCTGCGGCACCTGCGTCTCGTACAACGGCTGTGGCATGTGCACCTCGACCGGCCTCTGCATTCCCGCCAACGCCTCCGGCCCGCACCCGAGTGCTGGTCTGTTTGGACCCTTCCGCCACATTTTCGGCTGACCGGCCGCCTCGACCCCCAGGTTCTTGCTACAACTTCGACTACACCGGCCCTGAGTGCCCCGGCGGGTGCCAGCAGTACAGCAGCCTGTGCGCTCGCTGCTCGTCCGTCTACGGGTGTGGCTATTGCCAGTCCAACACGACCTGCGTTCCGGGCACCTCCTCGGGCCCCGCTGCCGGCAGCTGCACCAACTGGGACGGCTCTCGCTCCGCTTGCGGTCTGTTGGGTGTCTCGCTGCCACCTCACCGCGTTTTGTCACGCGTTCTCTCGCACACAGGCGTCCAGTCGTCCTGCTCCTCGTACACCTCGTGCTCGACCTGCAAGGCCGCGGGCACGGGCTGTGGCTGGTGCGCCTCGACCAAGACCTGCATGCCCGGCGACTCGGCGGGCACCTACGAGGGCACCTGCTCCTCGTGGACGTTCGGTTCGGAGTCGTGCCCCTCCACCTGCCCGACTGCCTCACCTCATCTGCTTCCCCCCAGGGGACGATTCTCGTGGCGACTCCCAAAACAACAACATCAAAACTCATCCGTCACCGCCTCTCCACCACCCCTCCGCTCTACCCGCAGCTGCGGCTACTGCTCGACCTCCTCCTCCTGCATGACGGGCAGCTACTCGGGCCCCACCTCGGGTCTGCCCGCCGGTGCCGACTTGTGCTTCCTGTCCCGTGCCGTGCCCTCCTGCTCCCGTGCTCTCCTGCCTTGTCCCTGTTCCGCTTTCGCTGCTCATCACTCACCCCCCCCCCCCCCCCCGGTCGGCTAGGCTACTGCGGCATCAACAACTGGTACTACTACTCGTCCGACTGCCCCTCGACCTACTACGGGTTCCCCTCGGGCGCCATCGTCGGCATCGCCATTGGCGTCTCCGTCCTGATCTTCGTTGTGTTCATCATTCTCACATGCCTGCGCCGCCGCGCCCGCCGGATGGCCTCGCTGGCCGTCACCGCCGCCGTCCGTCCCCTACCCATCGCCTCTTCCGTCTCCCCATCGCCTGTTTCCTGTTTCATTGCTCTCGTCGCCTCTCTCCCCTCGCACCTCTCTCGTTCCGCTTTGGATCTCATGGTCATCCCCTTTTCCCCTCCGGCAGGCCGAGCCTCGCGTTGTGGTTGTGCACCAGGCTCCCCCCGGTGGTCCGTGCTCCCACCCCTCTACCCATCCACCCACCCCTCCCTCTCCCCCCGCCGACCCGACTGCCCGCCCTCCCCGTTGTCCGTGCCCCTCTTCATCTGTGCCCCGCCCCATCCGCCCCTCCTCCAGGCATGTCGGCCGCGGAGAGCGCCGCCCTGAAGCGCCAGATGGAGCAGCAGCAGCAGCAGCTCAACCAGACCCAGGCCACCCTGCAGCAGACCGAGGCCCAGAAGCAGATGACCCAGGCCCAGCTCCAGCAGGCCGCGGCCACCATCCAGGTGGTGGCCCAGCAGCAGCAGGCCACCCAGATGCAGAACATGGTCCTCCAGCAGGAGCTCATGCAGCAGCAGATGTCCATGCAGCAGGCCGGCAGCCCCGTGACCATGGGCATGCCCATGATGGGGATGCCGATGATGGCCCCCATGGGCCAGATGGGCCCGATGGGCCAGATGGGCCAGCCCTCGCCCATGATGATGCCCATGATGATGCCGTCCGCCCCCCCGGCATCGGTCGCCATCCAGACCCCGAGCGTCCCCATCCAGGCCCCCGCCGTGACGGTGACCGTCCAGCAGGCCGGCAACGTGCCGCCACCACCCCAGTTCTCTCTGTAAGAGGGAACCCGAGTTGGATTCTCGAAATGGAGTTTTTTGTTGTTCTTTTGTTTGGCTTTTCTTCATCATCTTGATTCCGGCACGTTTCAGTATCTTTTTCAACTCGCTTGATCATCCTTCTGCCTTCACCCTTTGAGAAACATCATGTTTTTTGTGATCATGCCTTTTCTGTTCAAACAACAAACCAAAAACGGCGACATGGTAAAACGTGGTTTGCGGCGATGCGCATGCGCAGTTAACACAGGAAAATGAATGGAGTCTCAGAGATTTACGTCGAGTCCTCTTTTTTGGAGAGAGCCGCCGGTCTCTATAGTCACGGGACGTGCCAACCACACCACCAAGTCCCTGCTCTGCCGCTGCACCAGATTTTACACTTTCGGTGATGGGTGGAGACCCAGTGGATGGAAGAATCCAACAGCCCACGCCTACCACATCGCCATCGAGCCCCTCCTCTCGTCAGAGGGTTCGCCTCATTTACGTAGACCCTCCCCTTGATGAGCAAGATTGGCGTTGTCCCATTTGTAAGGCTCACTTTATTGACCCAGTTGTACTCCCATGTGGTCTGTGAGTCTCTCTAGTATCATCATCGGTCATTGACTCTCCCAGGTCACAATGTTTGCCGACAGTGCATCCCGCAAGATCACATTTGCCCAGTTGAAACGTGCCGTGAAATTTTTAAACCTGAATTGTCTGTTGTCCATTTTCATCCCCAAGCGCATCATCTCGTGCAGCCCTTTTGGAAAGGGTCTTCATGCATCCCGTCTCGTCGCCCGGCTCCGAGTTCGGTGCCTTCGGTACGAATCTGGATGTTCGGCCATCGTCAACCTTCCCTCTCTGCAGCACCATCTCGACCATGAGTGCGAATGGCGGCTGTTGCCCTGCGTGCAGTGCGGCGAGGAGGTGCTGGCCTCTCAGTTGAAAAGTCACCAGACCCAGACCTGCCCTCAGCGGTTGGCCCCTTGCTCGGCCCACTGCGGCGCCCAAATCCCGCTTGCCGACATGGAAGCCCACATGGCCACCGCCTGTCCCAACCGCCTGGTCGGTACCCTCTGCGCCCACCCTGGTGGCTCTCACTCACCCCCCGGTCCTCTCCACCTCCAGCCGAGTGAGCGCGCCCAGGCCACGCCCACCACCTCCGATGGGGGTATCTCCCCGGCACCCTCCCCCTTCCTCGAGGTCCGGCCGGCGGGCCTGACGAGCCGGGGGGATAGCGGCGTCATGGTGGAGATCCACCTGGCCGAGCTGACGGCCAAGATGCAGATGGCCGACGCGGCCATGCAGGCCCAGATGGAGCACGACCGGGCCAAGATCGGCTCGCTGGAGGAGGCCGTACAGTCCATTGTCGCGGCCGCAAACGCCAAGGTCAGCCAGTGGGGTATCCGGGGAGGAGTGATAACTTGCGGACGTAGATTGCCGCCCTGCAGGCTGCCGTCCAGCACCAAGTGGATGCCCTCGCGGCACGGGTGTCCACCTTGGAGAAGCTGACGACACAGATCTCGGGTCGGCAGGCCCACGTCGAGCAGCTTGTGGAGGTTCGTCTACCTCACCCTCACCCCCTCCCCCTGACGAGACCATTCGGTGTATTTAACGATCTCCCTGCTTTAAAATGGCCAGTCCGGCCAGGTCTCTCCGGCCCTCTCGGGATCGACCACCTCCCGGACCACGCCCAGCCCCTCCGTCCAGGCCATGTGCCCCCCCGGTCCGCATTCGAGCCCCACCGTTCCCCCCCGCTGACACATCATTCCTGCCGTTGCCACTACATCCCCAGTCCCACCGCCACCGCTCCAGCTGAGCGGTCCCGGCGAGTCACCCCGGACACCGCCGCCAACGAGCCTTGTCTCGCCCTTGATCATGCCCTGCCCCGCCGCGGCCGTCTCGGGCCCTGCCCCGCTGCCCTTCTTCGCTCCGCCCTCATCGCCCGCCACGGCGCGGGTGGCCTGCGACCGGCTCATCGCCGACCTGACCAGGCTGGCCGACACCCAGGCCGCCTCGTGCGAGGAGATCTCCGCTTGGTGCCAGGCAGGTCCGCGCCACCACCCGTGGACGTGTCACAGATTGCGCATCGTCCTTGCTGCGAAGACGCGGGTCTTCACTGTTGTTGTGGGTACCCGTTTTTCAGACATACCCGACCATCACACCTCCCACGCTCGCGCCAACCCTCCCCGCACCCAGTCTGCATCCTGAAGGCGCCTCCCACCCTGGAGATCTTCTCCCGGCCCGACGTGGCCCCTGTCCTGGTGCGGCTCCTGCAGCACCCGGCCGTGGCTGCCACCCCGGTCCGCGTCCCGGACCTCTTCCGGGCCGTTGTCCACCTGTCGGGCACCTGCGGGAAGACGAAAAGCGCCCTGGGCCGGTGCGACGTGGCCCCGGTGCTGGTGGAGCTGCTCGGCCATCCGTCCATGGGTTTGGCCACGGCCGCCCTGGGGCATCTGATCATGGCCTGCGCGGGGCTCTGCTTCAACCACCCCGCCAACCAGCGGGCATTCGGGGAGGCCGATGTGGCCCCGGCCCTGGTCTCCATCCTGGGCAGGTGCTATTCGGAGGGTCTGCCGCGCCTCCCAAGTCCCGGAGCTGCATCGTCCACCTTCTCGCTCCCCTCACCAGGTAACCCCGGGACGGCTGCCCGGGTGTCGATGGCACTGGCGGTGATCTTCAACGGGGGCGCTGACAACTTGGGTTCCCTCGAACGCACCGACGTGGCCCGGGTCATGACGACCGTCCTGGGGAGCCCCATGACCCTGAGCCACCCCACCGTCGCCCTGTACGGGCTCATGTGCCTGCGGAACATCACATACAACCGACCCGAGGCCCAGGCGGCCTTCGATCGCGCCAACATCGCCCAGGTCATGGCCCGGATCCTCGAGGCCCCCATCCTGGCCCACACCTCCGTGGCCGAGCAGGCCTTCGCGGCCCTGGCCCACCTGTCCCTGTCCGAGGACGCCCGCCTCTCGCTCCGCTCGGTCAACGTGCTGGCCACCCTGGAGCACCACCTGACCACCCAGTTGGTCTTGGCCCACCCCTCCGCGGCCCTGTTCGCCTACTGGGCGCTGGCCCACCTGTCCGACGACACGGGGCTCGACCCGCGGGCCGCGGCGGGCATCGTGCAGCTGCTCGACGACCCCGGCGTCACGGGCAACGTCGAGGTGCTCCTCTTCGTTCTCTGGTCCGCTCCCGCTCGCCTTGGTGGGTGGGGAGGGGACGTGACAGTTTGGGGCAACCGAACGCGTCATCATCCTGGAGAGTGATAGCCGATGTATTCTGGCTCTCCCCGCTGACAGACAAACGAGATTGTATCCAATCTTCATCATCAACCCCCACAACTCGCCCCTCGCGCGCAATCCCAGGGCGATGACCGACCTGGCGGCCCGGGGCCCCCTTGCCCAAGTGTCCTTCGCCTCGGCCAACGCGGTAGTGGCTCTGTGCCGCATGCTGGAGCACCCGACGGTCACCTCGAGCGCCCGGGTTCTCAACCAGGCCCTGCGGGCCGTGGGCGCCCTGGCCAAGGGCTGTCCGCCCGTCCGGGACGCCTTCGCCCACTGCGGGATCGTGGGGCTGCTGGCCCAGCTGCAGACCACCAGCCTGGCGGCCTCGGGGGCGGTCCGGGAGGGTCTTGAGCAAGTACGGCTGGTCGTCCAGCATCCCCACACGCAGCAGCAGCCACCGGACAGCGGTGGGTCTGATCGCCAGGTGGATCGGGAGGAGGAGGCGGCCGGGAAGCTGGCCGGGGTGGTCAAGACTCCACCCGGATGATCCCTTTTGGACCCACCGAAGGGTGGTCAAGACGCCCGAATGATCCCTTGGCCTCCCCTCTCTCTCGCGCGCGCACACACACCCCGCCCTTCTCAAGGCGGCATGTACAAAACTCCCCAACTCACGCCACCACCCCCCCCGGGACATGGTTCTTTTTTCGGTTTTGCTTTCGTTCCATTTTTGTTGTCGCTGGGGGCCGGCACGGGACGCGGGCAAGCGGAAGGTGCCGCCCCCAGATGGAGGGCCTTTTTTCTTCATGTCCTATTTGGTTTGTTTCTCGCTAATTTGCGGCTTCTGATGATGACGATGATGATGGTAATGATGATAATGATGATGGTGATGATGGGCTGCTTGATCTGTGGTATGCATGCGGTGATTATCGCGGACACGAGCGAAAGCCAACCAACGGCAACATCAAAATAATGGGAGAGTGGAAGAGAATTGCCGGCAAAAGCCGCATGGAGAGAGTAAGGCAAGGGAGAAGAGAGGAACGCAACCGTATTTTCTCATGTGGTCCGTCTGCCCGCGGCTGGGGCGACGCGACCTGACTCGCAGCAGCGGCCCTCCTCCTTCCTGCCTTGGCTGCCTAGCAGCACCGCCCTCCTCCTTCCTGGCCTCGCCCCCCTTCGCGGCCGCCACGGCGATGGGCCGGTCCACGTCGATGCCGCGCCGCTCGGGCGGGCCGTGGCGGGGCTGTGGCGGCCGCCCCGGGCTGCAGGCTGCTTGGAGGCCGCGGTGCCCCGGAGGGCGTCCGAGGTGGCCATGATCTCCTCCAGCAGCCGGGTGAAGCCCTCCGTCACGTTGCGGTTGGTCTTGGCCGAGGTGGGGAAGCTGGGTGGAGGCCGGGGTGGAGGCCGGGGAGGGGGAGGGGGAGGGGGGGGAACATGGAGGAACACCATGACGAAGGGACGGTAGGAGACAGGAGGAGGAAGAAGGGGAACGGGGGACGAGGAAAAGAAGGCGTAGCTGCCGTCGTGTCCAGGCTGAGAGTGCCCCGTCCTGACCCTCATCAAGCCGTCGGGGACGATGATCAGATCCGCGTCCAGTGTGTGTGTGCGTGTGTGTGTGTGTGTGTGTGGGGGGGGGGGGGGGGGGGGAGCGGACCTTGTTGGCGAAGAGTACCACAGGAATCTGTCGTTCCGGGTGTCCCGGGAAGGTGACCTTGTCTGTTGCGGTGAAATGTTAGAAAGAGCCCCCTCATGAAGCGGCACGAGACCGTCAATGTCGGCCTTCCACTTCCGAGCACCCTCCAGAGATTTTGGGTTGTTCACATCGAAAACGACAAGAGCGCCGATGGCGTCGCGAAAATAGACGCGGGTCATATAACCGTACCGTTCCTAAATGCCAAAGACGTCCATCGAGTGTATTTCTTCGCGCAGCAGAGACCTGGCCAGCGATATCCCAGAGCCGCAATTGGATTTTTCGCCCCTGTACAGTAATTCTCTTGGCAAGAAAATCAACGCCTATTGAAGAACGTTGGTTTCGCCAGAGAAACGGACCAAGCTGCGCAGACCGATTGTAGCCTTGTAGGAATCAGAGAAAACATCACTCACATAACGTTGAATCACTGACGTTTTACCAGTACCGCTGTCGCCAACGACAATCACCTTGTATACGTCCTCAGCCTCGTTCTGTGCCGGTGGTGAGTCCATAAGTCCGTCGATGAAGGATAGCGAAGTCAACCACTGTTGAACTCTCACGGAGAAAAATAGGCAAAGGGGAGAAATGGACGCTCAAACACTCTTGAAACAATTGCAAGATCTTCAAAACGCGCAAATTTCATCAGCCCCTCAAAATGTTTCTGCGCCGCAAAACATGGCGCCGCAAAATGCTCAAACGGAAATGTCCCTTGCTGTTCAAAGTGTTCCCTCCCTGCAGCAATCGCTACCACAACTGCAAACTCCCCAGGACGAGCCGAGCCCGGCGACTCAGTTGGAAATGCCACATTTTTCTGTCCTGAGACCGGACGAAAGTCGTCGCTCGGCAGACGAGAGCCAGATTCGGCCGGCTTCCATCGCCGCGGAGCCTTCGAGTGGTGCCCCTGTGGGCTCGGCCCAAACGGACGTAGCGGAGTCTTTGGATGCTGATCATCGGCCTCCTCCAACAACCTACAGCGCTTTTCTGGTCCGCCCCCACATTACGCACTTGGACCAAAACACCCGTTCGGATTTACCCACCCAGCGCGACCTGCCCCGCGAAATTACTGATGAAGAACTCCTTCAATTTTTCGAACAAACCTGTGGACCTGTGTACCAGGCTCGCGCTGTTCGGTCAAAAACCACAGGGGAGTCGCGCGGTTTTGGTATGGTGAAATTCCGCACTCTCGAAGGTGTTCTGAAAGCATTGGACATGAAGCCCCCAGTTTTCCACGGCCAACAGATCAACATCACCTTCTTCAACGGTACCGTCCCTTGTGTTGCACTTTCTCTCTCATTCCCCTTTTTTCCTCGGCGCTCTCAGAGAAGAACACCCTGTACGTGGGCAATGTCCCCTTTGCCATGAACGCGGCCGAGCTGAAGGCGGCCCTGGAGGAGATCGGCCACGAGAAGATGGACAAGTTCGAGCTGTGCCTGCGCACGGACGGGAAGAGCAAGGGCTACGGGTGGGCCATCTACCCGGACCACGAGGCCGCCAAGAGCGCCAGCCACCTGCTCTCCCGGGCCCAAGTGCGGGGCTTCCCCCTCAAGATCAGCGTGGTCGAGGCCCGGATCCCTGACCCCCGTCAAATGTCTGCATCCCCCCTCTCCCCCCGAGGTATACATCTCCTTCCTTCCACCATGATGCCGATCCCTCCGCGCGCCTCATCCTGCGTTCCAACACTGCTCACTCCATCACTTTGCCGCGCTCGCACCGCCACCACACCGACCACCCCTCAGTAAGAACGAGGTTGCGATCTTCCTGAAGAACATCCCGCTGTCGATGAACGAGGAGGGCATCCGGTCGCTCTTCCCGGGCGACTCGGGTGTGGACACTGTCGACCTGCCCCGGGATCTGGTCTTCAAGCGCCACCTGGGCCACGCCACGGTCCGCTTCCGGACCCACGAGCAGGCCGAGCAGGCAATCCTGCGCTCCAACGGGCTGACAATCGACGGCAAGACCCTGGTCGTCGAGTGGAACTTCCGCGGACCCAAGAAGCACCGCACCGCGGGTCCCCCGCCCCGGCGTGGTGGCTATTCCCCGGAGCGTGACCGGCGTGGTGGCTATTCCCCCGACCGGCGTGGTGACCGGCGTGGTGGCTATTCCCCCGACCGGCGTGACGATCGCGACCGGTACGACGACCGCCGCGGGGACTATTCCCGCTACCCGTCATCATCCCCCCGGGGAGGGTTCTCCCGGCCCCCGCCCCCCCAGCCCTACGGCGGCTATCCCCCCGAACGGCCCGACCGGTACGGTGCCCCGCCCCCTCAGGCCGCGTCCCCTGCGGGACGTCCCCCGGCCAACACGGCCGCCGACTATCTGTCGGCTCTGCTCTCCATGGCCGGCGCGCCGGCCGGGACGAGCCCCGCCGCCCCAGCGCCCGGCTACCGTGGCTACCCGGGGGCCCCCGCCCCGGCGCCGGCACATGTCTCGCCCCCGCCCGCGCCCGCCGCCAGCCGAACACAAGCGCACTCGCCACAGGCCGACGATTACGCATCGGTCTGGCAGGCAGGCATCCATCCTCCAGGCCTCCCCTCCCTCCCTTCCTCCCTCCCTTCCTCCCTCCATGGGAATGATGGCCCGACCACTTCTTCTTCTTCGGTGTTCTGCTTGGGACGGCGGGGTGCGCAGTGCCTGAGCATGCTCGCCCAGTACATGCAGCAACCCACAGCCGCCGCCGCCGCGGCTCCCTCCGGCGGCTATTCCCCCTATGCCCAGCCCCCGTACGCGGCTCCCGCCCAGCCTGCATACCCCCAGACTGCATACCCCCCCGCCCAGGCGGCCTACCCTCAAGGGGCCTCTGCGGCCCCGTCGGCATACCCCGCCGGGGCGTACGCCTCCCCTCCCCCGGCCCAGGCGGCCGCCCCCCAGCAGGCGAGCCCATACGGGGCCGCCTCCGCATACGCCCCTGCCGCGCCCAGGTCCGTCACCCCCCCGCACCCGCTCGCTCCAACACGCTCACTTCCCGATCGCACTGCAGTCCCTACGGCAAGGCCCCCCCATCCTATCCGGGCCCATCCGCCTCCCGCTACGCACCCTACTGAAGCCGCCCCGCGGGTGCCCTGTGAATATAACAAACCCATGCGGTGGAAGGGCATGGGGGGATGTCGGCGGGGCTGCACCTGCTTCCCGTTTCTCAATGGGCCCTCGCGGGTGCGCCGTTCCCGTCCCCGGGGCCACGGGCCGAGGCCTCTCTGTGCCGCCCCCTGTTCGGGGCTCTCCCCGTGCCGCACCCATGTTGCTGTTTGCCCCACCGCCGTTTGGGGCCAAGCCGGTCAATGTTCCGTCGCGGAAGAAGGCACCGGCATCGTCATCACACCAACCGACGGAGATTCAAGAGACCGGAAACAATAACTTCAACATCATCGCGACGGAATGCATGATGACCATCAAAAGCGGAGGGAGGAGACGATGATGATGATCGGGTGATGACGATACCTGGATCATACCTGGATGATACTGACCACCGCCCTTCCGAGCTGTGCGGACTGAGATCATGGGGCATGGTCCTGCCCATCTGGACATGCCCCGGGCTCTGACTCGTCGCCACACCCTCTGCGACCCGCCACGGTCACGCCCCCCCCCCCCCCCCCCCCAAGCTGATGAGAGCAGACCTCACCCCCCGGATGGGATCACGAGGCAACACGCCGACGAACGAATCCAAAAAAATCTTCGAACGCAGCGAAAACGAAAACCGCGGGAAAGATCAGGGTCGATGATGGATGGTGGGTGATGTTGATGATGATGATGACGACGATGATGATGATGATGATGACGACGACGACGATGATGATGATGCTCAAAAGCAGACCGTCCCCAAAAGCCCACAGAAATGGTAGCGAGTGGAGGAGGAGAGATGGGGATGATGCGCTCGGGGGGGGGGGGGGGGGGGGGGGGCAGGGGTTACAGCAGCAGCGTCGCAAAGAGGAGGAGGAAGAAGAAGAAGAAGAAGAGGGAGGAGGAGGAAGTCGCAGGGGGAAGAAGACGATGATGCTGGGTGGGGGAGACCAACAACGTACAACATACAACACCGGGGGCTCACCGGTCCTGCTCCTCTTCCTCATCCTCCTCTTCCTCGGGTTGCTGCTGGGTGGCGGCCTCCGCCAAGGCAGCCGGGCTGTTGGTCAGGGCATCATACCTGCCGCCCAGCGCAGCGCCACACCCACCCGGGAACAACGTGACCTCGAGCCAACCGAACCCAAATCTCCCCCTCCTCTCTCCCCCTCCCTCCCTCCCTCCCTCCTCCCTCCTCCTTCTCCCATCCCCCCCCGAGTGGATGAGTGAGGTCGGCAGACCCAATGAGGAGCTGCTCGAGGTCGGACACGTCGACCTCCCTGAGCAGAGCCTCGACCCGCCTCTGGGCGGCCCGCAGGTCGGCCATGGCGCCGACCCCCAGCAGGGCCGCGTCCCCCGAGTAGCCCAACTGCCGGCGCAGATACGCCTCCACCTCCGGGGTGGGTCGGGCCGGCGGGGGCGCCGGGCGGCTCGCTGCCGCGCAGAGCGGGTTGGACCGCATCATGGAGGTGTCCCAGGGGGTGTCCGGGGCCAGGGGCAGCGAGGGCGGGGGCACGGGGGGCGACACGGAGGGGAGGCTATCACCCAGGGTGGCCTTGGCCATCTCCTCCAGGGCCCGCACAATGGCCGCCACCACACGGCCCCCTCGGTACAGGAGGAGCGTGGGAAGGGCCAGAGGGTCAAAGTCCGGCTGATGATGATGCGGGGGAAGGAGCGAGGGTCGAACCGGGGGTGAACACGCCGCCAGGGAAAAGAAAATGGTGGGGACCTTTGCGGCGCTCGCAACAACCCTCAGAAAGTTGATCTGCGGGTACTGTTGGGCAAGGCTCTCCAAGAGCTCGTTGAGTCGCATACAGGCAGCCTGACCCTGGGTGGGGGCGGCACAGTCAGTCCGGGACGACACACCAAGCGGGGGAACAGACGGGTTCGAAAAGATGAACAACAACCGAAACCATCGGGTCTTCGTGATCTACAATGTCAACGTACTGATCGGGAGTCACCTCGCGAACATGGCCATAGCTGGTTGTCCTCCTGGCAAAATGCAAATAGCGCGATGATCAAGAAAAAAATGGAAGGAGCGCCAACCTTCCCTGGGTGGCTTTGAGCTCGGACATTCTTCTTTGTCTGAGGGCCTGTAGTTCTTCATCGTTCCCCTTGAGTCCCGAAAAAAAGAAGAGGCGAGTTGTAATGGTGGTGTCCGGGAGCCGGGAATGACCTGGTCCAGAGTCGAGTAATAGGGGGTATTTTGCTTCAGTTTATCGAGGATCGCCTGCTGCTCTGCTGCCTGAGCAGCCTTGGCACGAGCGCAGGCTTCGCGATAATCTGCCAGAACACCTTTTGGCCCCGTGTTTGCGGAACGGCGAATTCCCTGTAAAGCTGGGGCTGGGTGAGGCTCGTCATCAAGGACATCAAGGTTCGCGAGCGCCTGTTCCAAACTTTGATCGCTCATCAGTCAAACAACACACCAGCCAAGTGCACCCGGGGTCAAACAACAGCTTGCCGCAAGCCTCTGCCCTTGCTGGCGCCGACACAACTTTATCGTTTCGAAGAATTCTTCATCTTCGCCCTCCGTCCCCTGTTTCAAAGCAAAATCGAATATGTCCGCACACCACCTTGAAATTTAACATTCCACATCACCAAGTGCCGCATCAGCACATTACTTTTTGGGAGCGGGGCGCGGAGACCTCGATGCGCTTCTGCTCGACGAACGGCTGCGACTGGAACCAGAGGAAGAGGACCGCGACCGGGAGCGTGCACCCACTGGCTTTTTGGCCTCGGGGACGGCAGGAACGGGTTTCTTGGCCTCGGGCACGGGCTTCGGAGAGGGGCTCCGGCTGGCTGAGCGGGACCCCGAGCTGGAGCGCGAGGAGCGCGAGGCGGAGCGGGAGCCTGAGGGTGAGCGGGAGCGGGCCTTCTTCGAAGGCGATGGCGGCCGGGGGGCCGATCCCTCGGGTGCGCGCTTCTGCTGAAGCTCCTTGGTCTTGGCATCCGGCAGGGGAACAGGCGCGTCTTTCTTGGGGGAGGGCGATCGGGAGTGGGAGGGAGACCGGGACGGGCTCCTGGAAGAAGAGCTCGAGGGGGAGCGCTTTCCTGCTGGGGCAGGTCGCCGAACGGGTGGCGAACGACGGGGTGGGGACCGCCGCCGAGGTGGGGAGCGGCGAGGGGGCGAGCGGCGTGGTGGGGAGCGGCGGGGAGGCGAACGACGTGGGGGCGAGCGTCGTGGGGGCGAACGACGAGCCGGAGAGCGTCGGTGTGGAGACCGCCGAGCCGGGGAGCGGCGTGCAGGCGAGCGGCGTGGTGGCGGCACCCGCTTCCTGGGCAGCACAAATTTGACGGTGACCATCTCCCCATCGATGGGGGAGTTATTCACCAGCTCCACGGCACGTTCAGCATCGGCCCGGCTCATATACTCAATATAGGCAAAGCCACGGGGTAAATTCGCACGTGGATCAATGGGAAAATCGACCCTCTTGACATCCCCAAACTTCGAGAAGATCTCGCGAACATGCCCTTCGTTGATATTCCGGGTGAGTGGGCTCACCACAACTGTTGTGGGAAGAGGAGATGGACTCCGTTTTGCTGGTGAGTGAGGGCTCCGGTCGCGACCCCTCGAGGGGCTTCGTGACCGGGAGCTCGATGATCGCGAGGCAGATCGTTTTTTCTCCATCTATAAAGAGAAGAAATGGGCCAGCGTTTGGTGGAAAATGCCGCGAGGGCCAGCAGCCCGACCTGAAAGACCAAGCGGAAAAACTGTGGGTAGTAATGCCGTGGAGAATGAGACTCTTCTCCCAACACAAAAAAAAGCGAATCGACCCAAACAGAGGGTTCCGTTCTTTTCGTTTTGATGCCCCTTCCCCCCGGTTCGTGGGGTGGGCACAAGAAATGAGGATTTATGGACTCGAGTCTTGACCCCCCACTCATCCCACTCCGCGATCATCATGGTGAAAATGGTGGTCTTCCTGTCAATTCCGGGTCGTTCAGGGAAAAGGTTATTAGGTCCCCCTCGTCGAGAAAGAAAGAAGAGAGTCATATGGCCAAAAAGGAAACCGATAGAGTGACAACAAGACGGAGACACAAGAACCGACAGGACTGGTGGGTGGTAAAGCGGCCACATCTGTCCGTCACACTCGTCGTCCGGAGGCAGCGGTATGCACACAGATCCCACAACATGAAATCCATCGCATTCGACCAGCCTCACTGCCACCCACCGAACCCGCCCCCAAAGCCGCCCCACTGTTGGGGCTGGGGCTGGGGCTGGGTGAAGGAGAGCGCAGGGCCACGCTGAGGGGCGGGGGCAGGGGCCGAGGGTTTCTTGGGGCCCAAGGAACCCAGGTCGACCAGCCCCCCGGCGAGGTCGGCGAGGTCGAAGACGCCCCCCGCCTTGGGCTGGGCGGATTGCGGCGCGGGGGCCGGCGAGACCGCAATCAGATCGGGCTGCTGCGCAGTAGGAGCCGGAGTCTGGGTGGGCGGCGGGGGGGTGTCGGGCAGTGAGCAAACAAGGGGGTCCGAGGGGGGTCGGATCGCCAGACCTGCTGGGCCTGAGCGAAGAGCTGGTAGGCCAGGGGGGGCGTCGACTTGGCGGGGCTCGGGGCGGGGGTTGGGGTGGCCGCGGGGGACGCCTGGGTGGAGAGCGGCTGGACGGGAGCCGGAGCGGGAGTGGGGGTCGGGGGGGCCGAGGAGGCCGGGGTGCTGGCGGTCGAAACGGGCCCGCCGAAGAGGGAGGTCGACAGGACTGGTGGGGCGGCAACAGGGGCAGCTGTGCAAAAAATGGGGAGGGGAAATCAGTGTGACGGGAGGAGACGAAGGGTATGGTTGGGTTGGGTGAACCAGAGCAACATTTGGACACGGACCAGTCCGGGCGCCCGCGAAGAAGTCAGCGCCAATGTTCTGGGGGGGCTTGGGGGCAGCGCGGGGATCGAAGTCGTCATCCGACTGGGCCGCCGAGGTGGCCGCCCAGAAAGCGCCCGTGCCGGCCGATCGGGCGGGCGACGGGGCCGGGGTCGTGGTGGACGAGGGGGCCGGGGCCGAACGCATGGCGCTCATGTTGATCAAGGGCGAGTCGCTCTCTGGGGGGGTGGCCGCAATGGGGCGTGGCGGGGCCGAGCGGGGCTTGGCGCCGGCCACGCTGACCGGGGTGCTGCGGGTCGAGGCCATCGGGGTGGGCCGGGGCGCGGGCGACACGGCGGGGACGCTGCGCACGGGGGCCGGCGGGGGGCTATGCGCGAACACAATGGGAAGAAGATGTAGAAAGGAGACAACCAACCCTGGCCAGGGAGGGGCAGGCTGGCCGGTCGACCGACCTTGGGGCCCTGCTCGAGGCGGGCCTGCCGTAGTCATCGTCGCCGTACCCGGCCGAGCCCGACGAATAGCGGCTGCTGGCGCCACCATAACCCGAGGCGCGGTTGTCCGAGGGGTTATAATCGTCCTCGCCGGAGCTGTATCGGGACGAACCGACCCCACCGCCGTAGCTGGAGCCCGTCCCACCACCGTAGCTGGAGCCCATCCCACCACCGTAGCTGCCCGAGGAGCCCATCCCACCGCCGTACCCGCCGCCGGAGCCAGTGCCCTGGGGGACGGATGAGATGTGAGCCACGCGGTGATGCAGGAGGAACCGACCTGCCAGGCACCGCTCCCGAGGCCAGAGTACTTATCCCGGGTGCGACGTGCCTCCTCGCGGGCTTCGGTAATTTGTGCGTCATCGTTGATGAATTCCGTCAAGAACTTTGCCTTTTCACGAACTGGGGACATTTGGGGTTGAGCAGCATGGCAACGCATGCCGTACAGACTGTTCGCACCCTGGTCGATCTGCTTCTCGTCGATGTATTGATACGACATGAGGGAGCGAATCCTGTAGATTTGGTCGCGGGCCTCCTGCAGGACCTGCTGACTTCCGCAACGAAGCATGTACTCCAACAAAAGAAGAGCCTGTAATGCCACCACCGCCCAGAAGACGTGATAAGTTATTAAGAGTGCGCAAACAGGCCTTATAGGCATGACGATAGTTATTGCCAGCATCCTCCATACGCCCCCAAAGAACACCCATGATTTGTTGGAACTCGTCGTACCTATTGGTGGCATCAGAAATTTTTCGCATGATTTCTGAGTCAGCGGGTCCCGGCTCGTCGGAGGTGGCCTTTTTCACCATCCGCTCAATATCCGTCCCAGCAATCGCGGTCTTCCTGAGAATTGCAATGGAAAATCGGGGGGTATTGGTAAGTGTGGACGAGGGTCCGAAAGGTCGGCGAGCACGGACACTGCAGAAAGCAGAGAGGCCATCAATCGGGCTTTGTTCCAAGAAGGAGCTGGCTGATTGACCTCGGCCGATCACGCTAGCGCGATTTGTTCCGTCTCGTTCCGTTCCCACCCCGTGCTGCAAGTGCTGCAAGCGTAAGATCCGACAGCACAGGTTGTGGTCAGTGATTTGCGGTTGAATCCATCTACGTCCCGGAAGAGCGAGAGTTACTTTCACAACCTGCTCGAGTCGGGGATCCATAAACCCATCCTTCCTGTCCGGAGGGGTCGAGTGTATGGGAGAAAACGAGTTGAACTATTTTGGGCGGTGTATCTGTGACTCAACGCGAGATCCTCCTAAACAATCCCATCCTTTCCACGACAGGTTCGGGATAGAGGGTTGAACTTCAACCAGCCAGCATGCTCTAAGGTTGCCGATTTTAAGGGAATTTCAACTAATTCTCAGAATTAGTCTGCTGTGGGGGCAACTGGCAGTAAATTAAGAAACTGGCAATCTCGGTGGGGTTCGGTGGGTAACTATGAAGGTCAGAATGTCGAGACGCAATGCGGCTCGGCCTGAGAATGAGCCCTGGCTCAAAAGAGTGTCAAGGCACTGCATGCCCCGGTCGGGTGCTCTGCGCTCTGAGAAGACTCCCAGCGCTCTTCTTTCCCCTGGCTTCACATGAAGAGCGGCAATCCACCCCCTCTTGAACCATGGCCTGAATTATTGGGTACGGAAATGGGCGACTTTGATGTCCTCGATAATTTTGAGAAAGTCCACAAGGCCACGCGGGTCTGGCAACTTTCCTCTTCTCACGACCGCACCTATCTTCATTCCCCACGCCCCAATTTTGCGCTCGTAACTCCACCGTCTCATTTCTAGTCGGCCGAAGAGATCGAATCGCTCACCATCGATCCGGGCATGTCCAATATGCAAAAAGTTCACCAGTTGCTCACGAAGGGGCTTCCAATACAAAAAGAGTCCATTATTATGACGTTCCACCGGTATTTAAGGGACTTTAAAGAGGAGGCGCCGAGCCGTTTTCTTCCCCTCATCTTGGTCTGCATGCCATCTCCCCGCTCCTGCTCGTGATTTTCTTGTCGCATCTAGCCTGCGGTACGAGACGGAAGTCCCGCCTTTCAAATACAAGCGGCCGAGATGTTTAGGATCTCCTTCCAGGAGGGCCTTTTCACGGCCGAGGCCGTTCGTCTGCTGTACCCCACCCTGTCCGCCTTCCTGCAGCAGCACGACGAGAACGTCTCGTTGGCCTACCTGGACAGCATGCTCATGTGCCTCGAGCTGCTGCCCCGGGAGATGCTCCGAAAGAGGTTGGCCCCCCCCCCCCCCCCCCCCACCCACCCCCACCCCACACTCACGCGCGCCGTTGGCGGCTCTGCCCCGGGTGCGCAGGTTTTGGAGCTGGCCATGTCCAAGTCAGAGGTCTTCGAGCCGGCCTCCTCGCGGCTGCTTGCCTGCAAGCTGCTGGGCCGGCTGGCCCTGCGCATCGCCCGGTGCGGGCTGACCTCCCTCGACCCGGCCTCCTCGCCCATCATCCCCCACCGCCCACCCCAACCTCGGCCGAGCGGGCCGCCCTGCAGGCCATCATGGAGCGCTCGCTGGCCCTGTGCCAGGACCCCGAGTACGAGATCCGGACGGCCATGTGCGATGAGCTCGAGCCCGTCGCCAGGGGCGTCGGGTCAGACCTCCCTCCCCTCCCCCTCCCCCCTTCCCTCCCTTATCCATCCTCCCCTCCCCGGACCCTCCCTGGACCCTCCCCGATCGGATCCCCTCCCCGATCGGATCCCCTCCCCGATCGGATCCCCCTCCCCGATCGGATCCCCTCCCCCGATCGGATCCCCTCCCCGATCGGATCCCCCTCCCCCGATCGGATCCCCTCCCCTCCCCCCCCCCCCCCCCCCCCCCCCATCCCGGCATCTCACTCCGAGTCATCATCACCGGGCTCATCGCTCCCTTCCTCCTCTCTCCTCCTCTCCTCCCCCCCTCCCCCCCCCCCCCCCGTGTTGCCTCTGCTCTTCTGCAGGGTCGAGCTGGCCAGCACGCGGGTCCTGACGGAGCTGATGCGTCTGCTGAACGACGAGGTGGCCGCGGTGCGCGTCTCGGCCCTGCAGTCGCTCGCCCGCCTGCTGGACGCCATCGACCTGGACGCCCGCAACCTGCGCGTGGGGCCGGCCGTCCGCAAATTGTGCATCGACGGGCGCACCGACCCCACCGCCGCCGCCCTGACGGCCCCCGCCCTGGGGATGTTCGTCTGGAAGATCCAGGCCCTCGACGGCAGTCCGTGACGCCCTCCCTGCCCCCCGCCGCCTCCCGTGTCGGCACGACCCCATCGCCCATGGGAACCGTCTCCCTGCCCACCAGCATCTTCCGTCCCTCGGCATCTGCCTCCACACCATCAACACCCCCCAGCCCCCAGTCCCCTCCCTCCTCGCCCCTCGTTCTCGCACCCCCAGCTCACCCCCTTGAGCACGGGGACCACGTGACGTGGGCAACCACTCCATCGGCCTGCTGCGCCCCCTCGCTCACCGCTGCGCTCCTTGCTGGCTGCGCCCACCGCGGGTGCGCCTGTGATGTCCGGGTGGTGGTGGTGGGTGGGTGGGTGGGTGTGGGCGTGGGCTGGCCACAGTCTCGCTGAGCGACGAGCCCTGGGGCTGCGTGCTGATCTTTTACAAGGCCGTCGCCGTCGGGCCTGACCCCGTCACCCGCCGCTGGTGCGCATACAACTTCCCCGTCCGTATGCACCCCCCCCCCCCCCCCCACACACACACACACACAGACACACAGACACACCACCGAACCCGCCCTCCTCCGCCGTGCTGATCTCTTGTCTGGGCCCCGCCCCTCCGTCTTCTTCCGTTCCCCGACCCAGGCGATGGCCCGTGCGGTGGGCCAGAAGCGCTACGCGGCCCAGCTGCATGCGACCTGCCAGCACATGGCCCGCGACGAGAATGAGGACGTCCGGATGGCCATTGCGGCCGGCCTGCACGAGGTCCGCCCACAGACACACGCCCCTGTGGATGCAGCGGAGGGCAGGTGGCGATGATGATGACCGGATGATGACCGGATGATGACCGGATGATGACCGGATGATGATGATGACCCCATCCGCCTCACCTCCGTCCGCCTCTCCATCCCCCCCTGCCCACCCATTGCAGATTGTGCAGCTTGCCGGGAAGGACCGGGCCAAACTCATCCCGGAGATGCTCGAGGGCCTGCTGGGGGACAGCAGCCCCAAGGTGCAGCAGGCGCTGGCCGAGCACCTCGAGGCCGTGCTGACCCCCCTCGCGGCCGCCTCTGAGGAGTCCAAGGTCCGCCGCCAGCCCTCCATGACCCCCCACACACACACACACACACACACAACACAGAGTCAGTCCTAGACGCAAGGCAACTTGCACAGGTTTCCCAGCACCACCCCTGCCACCCACCCACCCACCCACCCTGTTCGCACTGCCGCCGTCTCACTGACCTCCTCCTCCTCCCTCCTCCTCCTCCTCCTCCCCTCCCCTCCCCTCCTCCCCCCCTCCCTCCCCTCCTCCCTCCCTCCCCCCTCCCCTCCCCTCCCCCCCACCATCACCACCACCATCACCAGGCGACCGTCCTGGCCTCGGTGGAGCGGCTCCTGGGCCCGACCACGCTGCCCATGCGTGTGCGGCAGACCCTGGTCGAGCAGCTGGGCCACGCGGACGCCTTCTTCAGCCTGGCCCAGCTCAGGGACACCCTGCTGCCGGCCCTGCTGCGCACCATCCAGCTGGAGGCCTTCCCCATCAAGCAGGCCGCCATCCCGGTCATGGTGCGCGGCCTGCGGGCCCTCCGCATCCAGAAGAACAGGAACGGTCCGCTCATGGGCCTGCATGCACCCACCCCGGCCGGGGTGGGTGGTGGTATGGGGGCGAGACTGGGGTGGGGGTGTTCTAACACCTGGGTCATCGCCACCCTCACAACAACCGTCGCAACCACCCATTTCATTCCGCTGTTGTTCACCCCCCCCCCCCCCCAGACCTCATCACCCGGCTGACGTGTGACTTCGGCCGGGGGCGGAGCTACCAGCTTCGGCTGCTCTTCCTGGAGATGGTGCCCCCACTGGCCCGCACCTTCTCGCGGCGCTTCTTCCGGATGTACTTCTTCGAGCCGGCCCTCGACCTCACAGGCGTCCGTCCCCCCCCCCCCCCCCACTGCCGCCACACGCCACGCCACCCACGCCACCCACACCACCCACACCACACCACCCACACCACGCCACCACGCCACGCCACGCCACGCCACGCCACCACGCACCGTTTCCTGAGGTCCCCCCCCACACACACACACACACACACACACCACCACCACCACCACCACCACCACCACCACCACCACCACCACCACCACCACCACCACCACCACCACCACCACCACCACCACCACCACCACCACCACCACCAACAAATAATAATATTGAAGATTTCAAGAGACTCCTGTCCGCCATGAGAAGAACATGCGCACCGTTTTCGTGTTCATCTTTGGTGCACGATTGGACAAGTGTGCGCCCCCCCTTGCCGGGACTCCCGGCGTCCCTGCCGCCCAGATCCCGTTGGTGACGACAACGTCACCATACCCCCCCCCCCCCCCCCTGCACCGTGTGGCCAACGTGCGCCGCCGTGCCGCCCTGGTTCTGCAGACGCTGCGGGTGGCTGTGGGCCCGATGGACGGGGCCTCGCTGGACCGGATCACGGGCCGGCTGGGCGCCCTGCTGACCGACTCCGACCGGGAGGTCCGCGCCACGGCCCAGCAGGTCGAGAACGCCCTCGGCCGGAACGACGGCAGACGCAGGGTCCGCCACCCGCACCCTTCGACATACAACCCATACCACCCTCGACACGCCCATACCACCCTCGACCCTCGGGCCGCTTTCATGCATCCGGCCGGGTTGGCCCCACCATATGGCCCTCGGGCTCACCCATCCCATCGGATTTTGCCCCTCCGGACCATGCCCGTCCGCTCTGGGTGTGATGACCATGCCCTTCCGCTCTTGGTGGTGGTGCTGTGTGTGCAGGGCGGATCGCCGGCCATGTCGCCCGAGGACGCCCTGGACGCCCGCCTGCAGGATGAGGAGGACCGATGGGAGCAGGAGGTCCGCCCCACCCGTCCCTCCTCCCGCCTCTTCCTCCTCCCCTTAGCCAATCACCACCATCCAATCTCATCATCCCCATCCAATCACCACGGCGGCACACGTTGAATTCGGTCCACCGAACCGACATCATCGTGGGGAGGGGACGGGAAGAGGGTTCAGCCCCACCTTTTCCAAGATTGCTTTCGCGCGCGCCCTGAATTGGCCCGGCCCTCCCATCAGTCAGCACCTGGCTTGCCTCACCGCCACCTCCCCCCCACGGCGCAGGAACGTGAGCGCGAGGCGGCCGAGGCGAGTGCAGCCTCGCGCCCCACGGCCAACTTCTACCAGCGCGGCTCGCGGATCGCCGAGGCCCGGGCCCGCATCCTGCAGACCCGCATCAAGGGCATCGTCTCCCCGTCCCTGCTCTCGCCCACCGGGCAGGCCCCCAGCACCCCCATCCCCATCCCCACCCCATCCACCGCCACCGCCACCGCCACCTCCACCGGGACCTCGGGCCCCGTCGTCGGCTCAGCCCCGTCCTCAGGCGGCCGGCGCACGCCCGACGTCCGCGGCGCCTCATCTCGGGCCGACGGGGGCCACTCGGCCGGCGCCCGATCCAACCGCCTGCCCAGCCCATCCGACCTGCCGCCCCGCCACAAGTCGCCCGGCCTCGCCGCCGCCGCGGGCACCTCGGCCGCCACCGGGGGTACCGGGGGCAGCAGCAGCGTCTCCCCGGCCCCGCGGCCCCTCCGCAGCGGGCGGGCCGAACCGCCTCTGAGCGGGCCGGGCGCTCGGCGCTCGATGGGCGGGGCGGGGTCGAGCACGCCCACGGCCGCCGACCTGCCCCTCCGCCGCAGCCTCGTCGGGTCCACGGGCGGCCCCGGCGGCGGCCCAATAGCGGGGTCGGCATCCGGGGTCGCCTCGGGCAGTGGCGCCCCGCGTCCCCCAGTCGCCCCGACCAGCGGGTTGGGCAAGCCCTCCACGACCTCCTCCACGGGGTCTCTCCCGCCCAAGGCGCGCACCCCGCCCCCCATCGCCGTGCCCACCCCCGGGGCGGCCCCCAGGCCCATGCCCTCACCCACCGGGGCCGCGGCCGGGACCAGCACCCTCACGGCCAGCAGGCTCCACGGGGGCCCCGCCGCCAGCCAGCGCCGCTCGGGCACGTCGACACCGCCCCCCGCACCCACCACCGCCGGCCAGCCATCCCTCAGGCCGCTGGTCTCCGTGCCCGGGTCGGGGCTGCCCCCACGCTCGGGCAGGACGATCAAGCGATGAGGGAGCTCCGGGCGCCTCCACTCCCACCCCTCGCCCCCCCACAGCCACGGAGGGCCAGCCTGCGCCGCACAACGAATCAATCGCTCTGACGCTGCCGCTTGCCCGCGGCGTATGCCTGCCTACCCCCCCCCCCCCCCCCCCCCCCCCCGACCGCCGGTTCACGGGCGCCTCTGCCTCCCTTGTCACATCTGCCTGTTCCCCCCTTCCCGCCTCCCGCCTCCCGAGAAGGCCGGCCACACGGGCAGCCCGCTGGTGGTCTTCTCATCTGCGCAGACGCCCCGTCTCCCGCGCCCCTGGTGTCCCCCCCCCCCCCCCCCCCCCCCCCCCCCCGCATAGACTACTCGACTGCACAGCTCTCCTCCACCCCCTTCGTTCGGCACCCTCATCATCTCACCCAGCCCCGCTCTCTCATCCCTTCCCCTCCCCCTCCCCTGCCGCCGTGTCCCCTGGTCGATCTCACCCACCCACCCACCCTGCCCCTGGTCGATCCCACCCCACCCCGCTGTCTGTGTCGCCTGGGGGTATGCTCGTCTGCGACGTTCCCCATACCCTCCTTCCCCACCCCCGCCTTTCGGCGGCATCTGCGGCCCGTTCCTCTGACCCTCATCCCATCCCTCCTCATGGTCACTTTTTTTTGTTGTTGTTGATCACGCCCATCCGCCTCCCCCCCTTTTGATGTTGTTGACGCTGTTGTTTGTTGATGTTTATTGTTTCCCGTCTCTCGAATTGCCTCCCCCCTGCCTGTCGGTCGGTGTGATGACGATGCCGTGGCGGTCGCCTGTCTTCCGCGACGGAACATTGACCAGGGCCCCAAACGGAGCTGATTTCTTGGGGGAGCAGGAGCAGGAGCAGGAGGGCTGGCGTGACCGCGGTGGGGGTCGCCGATGTGTGCCGGTGCCCACTCGCGAGGAGGAGTCAGTCCGGGGGCAGATCCACATTTGGGCATGGCCATGCCCCATCTCGCTCTCGCTCTCGGTCCGCTCCCAAGCACCAGCGCGCGGAGGGAGTCAGGACGAGGCGTCTCGACAGGAGCTCGTCAGAAGCAGCCGGAGTGTCGACAGAACCCGTCGACAGAACCCGTCGACAGAACCCGTCGACAGAACCCGGGGACGGGCGGCAGAGACGACCCGCATCTCCGGCCGGGTCGGCTCATTTTGGGCGCGGAGGAGACTGCGGTGGTGGTGGCGCCCCATTCCAAGAAGCCGAGGCCGAGCCTTTACTGCTCTTCATGAGCCGAGGCCGAGCCACTTGCGGAACTTGCTCTGCCACAGCAGGCCGAGCTGGTCGGGCCGCTCCGCCTCGACTTCGCGTGTCCATCGCTCGGCCGGGGTGGGCTCCGAGTGGCGCAGGATCAGCCGGACGCCCCTCATGGCGCCGCTCACCTCGTCGGATTTCAGCCCGATGCCCCGAAACCCGACCGTTCGCAGGCAGGGCCCGCGGCGCGTCTTGACGGCCTCCAGGGCGGCCCGCCCGAAGCAGGGGCAGCCGCGGACCCACAGGGCACGCAGCATCAGCCCCCGGGCGATCAGATCGCACCAACCTGGCTCGGTCAGGGGGTCCGGGGCACACCCGAGCGGCCCCTCGGGCGGCGGCGTGGGTGGGGGCAAGGGCGATGATGATTCATCGCTCACCGGGGGCGGCGAGAGGAGCGGGGCCTCCTGAGGTGAGGACGATGCGGCCGGGCCGGGAGATGCTACCGGGGTGGGAGAGGCCGCCGGGTTGGGGGTCGGGGCGCCACCGAAGGAGTCGGCCAGGGCGAGGGTCTGCAGCCGGCTGCGGGTCATTGAGGCCAGCAGATCCAGGGTGCCGTCCGTGACCAGGGCCGGTGCGGGGGCCCCGTCCTCATACCCCGGGCAGCGGCACTGGTCCAGGGCCAGGTGCTGCAGGGCAGCCGCGCCCCGGAGGAAGCCACACAGATTCTCGGGCCGCACGAAGGAGCGGGTCAGGGCCAGGGTGCGCAGGCCGGCCAGGTGGGCCCCCACGGCGGCCAGGTCCAGGGGCTCCTCCGAGGTGCCGCTTTGGGTGACCAGGGTCCGCAGGCGGGGCCACCCATCGCAGGCGGCACACAGGCCCGCCGGGCTCAGCATGAGATTCTCCGTGACGAGAACCTGACCCCCACAAGTTGTACCAAAACAGTAGTAAATGAAGTTGACATCGCGACACGAAAAGCGAGACGAATAAAAACGCCCACCGGGACAGAAGGAAATGTGGCGGAAGCGACATGAGGGGGGTATGAGACGGCCAGGGGGGGGGAGCGACCTCGAGGTTGGGGCAGGCAGCAGCCAGCAGTCGAAGCGCCTCCTCGGCGAGGCCGAGCCCGGGCAGCCCCACCATCCTCAGCCGGAGAAGATGCGGCGCGGCGCGGAAGGGATCCCCGGCCATGAACGCCTCCAGCTGCCTCTAAAGAGCAAGGAACCATCGTGCAACAAGCCGAATCATCAATGATGGAGCAGGGGATGGGCATCTTCGCCTCTCGCGGACATGATGCATGGCGGCCGTGCGCAGGTTGAGGGTGAGCGAAGTCAGCCCGAGGGGGTCGCAGTCCCGCAGGAAGCCCGGCAGGCCGGACGGGGGCACGGTCCAGTAGTCGGGGCGGGTGTGCCAGTCGAGGCGGGCCAGGCAGGGGCAGCGCGCCAGGGCGCTTCGCAGCATGTCGCACGTGGCGGGGGTCAGGGTCAGGCCTAGCCGGCGCACGGTGGGGTGCGCCAGAGAGACGGGCGTCTGGAAGACGGTCTCCTGCAGTGGTGGAGCGGGGGGCGGGGGCGGGGGGCGGGCGGGTCAGAGCCACCGGCTGGCAACCTTCCCCCACTCCACCATCACCGCCACCATCACCGCCACCATCACCGCCACCATCACCGCCACGACCGCCCGATTCGAGCGGCCCACGGACGCAGAGGTCGAGGTCTTCGAGTTTCCTGAAGCGCGCCCAGGGCAGGGTCTTGCCGTCGTGGCCCAGGGTGAAGGTGGTGTGGAGGACCCGGAGGTTGGGATTGACGTCTTGCAGCATGGCAGCGGCCACCCCGCCGAACGACGGGTCCAGTCGGAGGGAGTCCAGCTGGTAGAAGCGCTTGAGGAGCGGCTCGCGATATCCCCCCAGACGGCCGTGGAGTGAGAGCGACTTCAGGCTGGGCAGACGCTGCACTAACTCGTCCGTCACCCCGGAGGCCTCCAGGTGGATCAGCCGGAGGGGGATATCCTCCAGCACGTTCCCAGAGCAGCACAGAGAGGTGAGAGTGTGTAGGTCCCCCGTGGCAACGCGCCCGCGGGGATGGATCGTCATGGACAGGTGGCAGTCGGTGATGTCGAGGTGCTCCAGGTGGGCGAAGCGACAGATGGAGGTCATGCAGAGAGGGGTGAGCTTGGTGCAACGTCGAAGGGACAGAGATCGGAGGCCGGGAACTTTATGGACGAGGAAATCCAGGCAGCTGTTGGTGATTCCGGTGTCGTCAAGGCAGATGTCGGTGAAGCAGGTCGCCACCCGGAAGAGGCTGTTCACAGAATAATCGAGCCATGCATCTTTCCTCTCTTTCACCAAATCGCGAAAGAGTGCCGTCAGCTGGTGAAGTCGGGAATTGGTTGCATAGAGCGCAAAAAACCCACCCAAATTGATGGCCATCTTTTCCCGCCGTTCCAGAGGAGTCAAGACCTCGTTGATAATTGCGAGCAACATATCATCTGGCAGCTGCTCAAGCGAGACCGGAAGAGCCGCTTCCATTCTGGATCAGCAGCTCACCCCAATGGCTCTTGCCACCGGTCGCCGGATCCCCTTCATCTCGCTCCCGGTCACTGTTGCAGAACCCCTATTGCCCCAGGGGGGTCCTGGTCCCCCCCCTCCGCCGCCTCACTCCACCCCGGTCTCACCTGGGCCAAGGAAGGTCTGGTCGAACAACGCAAGGTTTTCAGGATCAATGGCCAGCAGCAGCGCAGCGGGCGACGCCGCCAAACCAGAGCCGAGGAGCACGGGTGGGGTGTGGGCAGGCGGGGAAGGCGCAGGAAAGAAAATAATCGCTCCCCCCCCTGGGGGCAAGCTCCGCTCACGGGCCAGGGGCGGGCTCGGTCGGGAGGCCGAAGAGGAGGGGCGGGTAAGCCTCGACCAGCCCCACAGCGGCCGTGACGGCCATGGCGGCCACATTGACGGGGCCCACGTAGATGATCATCCGCGAGAGGGAGGCCAGCGAGGCCACCCCGACCAGCAGCTGGGTCAGCGGGTGGTTGACCAGCCCCGGGGGCAGCGACCAGAGCAGCACCCACTGCATCCCCAGCAGGCTCAGCCCACGGGCGGCGGTCCGGCCGCAGATGACCAGCGTGCTGCCGGCCGTGTGGAGGCCCACGCCCAGCGCCCGCCGGGTGCGCTGCCAGCAGGTGGGCGGCACGAGGAGTGGCAGCAGCCCCAGCGAGTCGCCCCCGCCGCTGAACATCCGGGCGGCGCTGACGGCCAGCCGGTCGATCGTCTCACGTCCATCCGCCACCCCGCCGGGGCCAGGGCGCCGACCCGAGGCGGCCGTCGGGGCGGCCTTCTCGGCGCTGGTCGGGACGGGGCCCACCGTCAGCCCGCCGCAGGACGAGCTGGCCGGGGGGGCAGAGGCGGGTCCGGCCGGGGTGCGGCGCGGCTTGGGATGGTGCGGCGGGGGCGGCGGCATGGCCGAGGCCAGAATCACGCTGCACAGGGCGTTCAGGTAGCGCCTGACCCCCAGGAAGGAAGGAAGGACGGGACCCGTGAGCGGGACGAAGAGCGAGAGAGGGGGCGGGTTGGGGTCGAGGGCGGGCGGGGAGCAGACCGGGCCGCGGTGGTGGCCGCACGGGCGGCGGCGGCGCGGACGTTGTTCAGGAGCAGAATGGCCCGCAGGGAGCACAGTCCGAAGGCCACCGCCAGCCGGCCGGACGCGCCCAGGGCCGCCGCGCGGAGATGCAGCCGGGCTGCGGGGGGCCCATGGGGTTGCGGGGAGGAGGAGCGGCAAGGAACAATGAACATGCTGGTCCCATGGCGCCGATGGCGGGGAACGCTGATGGGATGGAGGGGCGGAGGGGGCAGGCCGACGGACCGCCGAACCAGACGGCCAGCAAGGGGGCGCACGCCCAGAGGCTGTTGAGGGGCGCCCGGCCCGAGACGACCCCCATCGAGCGGGCCGCGTCGGTCAGGGTCCCGTCCCACCCGCCCGCGGCCCCCCGTGCAAGGGGAGCCGAGGCGGCGCGGGCCGTTGCGGGGTACTTGGCGGCGCCCGTCGGATGGCCGCACCCCGAGCCGGCCTGCTGTCCGGAGACGGTGGCCGAGGCGGCGGCAGCGGCGGCAGCAGCAGCCATGGCGGAGGAGGGCGGCGGGGCGTAGGGGGGCGGGGTCATGACGGTGGCCCGGGCGAAGGGTGCCGTGCGCACGGTCGACGAGCCGGGGGCGACGGGGCTGGGGGCAGATGGGGCTGTCGAGGCAGGGGCTGGGGCGGTTGAGGACAGGGAGAGGGACGTCATGGCCGCGGTGGAGGCTACGAGGGGGGAGATGAAGCAGGCCAAACGGAGTGTGAGCGAAAAAAAGGGGACGGGCGGGCAGAACAGACGCCAGAACAGATCAAAGGGGGCGGACAGTGCTATCCGGGTCGGGGGGCACCGCAGCGGAGAAATCAGTACCCCGGGAGGTGAGCCGGGAGGCATTCGGGGAGAGGAGGCGGACCGGTGATGGAGGTGAGCAGGGCGTGCCGGTACCGCATGCCGAAGTGGCCCGAGGGCGGCATGCAGAAGAACCACCCCATGAAGGCGCTCCACACCAGGATCAGGCCCAGCTGGGGCGAGAGCACGTGCACCACCGCGCTGCGCAGGGGGTGGCCACATCATCCCGCGCCAAGAAACGGGAACAAGGTGAGGCCGAGGTCCGAACACGCCATCATACGAATCGTGGGGGGGGGGGGGGGGGGGGGGGAACGAATGGCGGAGGGCGGACCTGAGCCAGGGCAGGCCCAGCATGAACATGTAGCACAGGCGCACGTGGGGGTCCTGGACCAGCAGCCCCAGGGCCCGCTGCATGGGGACGGCGCCCCACTGGACGCACAGCCGCAGCAGGCGCAGGAAGAGCTGCCCCATCAGGGCCGAGAGGGGCGGCGGCCGCAGGGCGGCGGGGCCGGAAGCCGGGGGGGCCCCGGATAATGCAGAATCGGGGGCCTGGTGGTGCTTGGCGGCCGGCGGGTGGCTGCAGTGGGCCCGGGGCGGCCCGCCAATCCGCGGGGCCGGCGAGGGGGTCGGGGCAGGGGCAGCAGGAGCGGGCGTGGTGGACGTGGGGGCGGGCTGGGGGCCCGGGGCAGCGGCGGCGGGGCGGCGGCCCCAGGAGATGGCGTGGTGCAGGGCCCCCACGACTCGTCGCCCGACCGTTCGCCAGATGCTGTGGGCGGCCGGGGCCGGGGCCGGGGCCGGGGCCGGGGCCGGGGCCGAAGGAGCAGCAGGCGTGGCGGCCTGGCCACCGTGGACCGGCTGGGTGGAGCCGGGGGCGGGTTGATGCGAGGAGGCTGGGGCGGCGACGGGGGCCGTGACGGCGCCAGTGGAGGCGGTGGAGACCTCGGCAGGGGCGGCCGGAGTCGCAACGGGTGCCGCGGAGGCAGCAGCAGCAGCAGCAGCAGCAGCGGCGGCGGCGGCGCCGCGTGGGGTCCCAGAGCTGCGCGGGGTGGAGCCCGAGCCGCGGGGAGTGACGGGCGGGGTGACGGGCGGGGTGGCCGTCGACCGGCGCCTGCCGCCAGGGTGGGCCGGCGGGGCGGCCGATGGGGCGGCGGGCGGCGGGCGGGCCGGCAGGCTGGGGGCGGTGATCAGGGGCGGGATGACGGGCTTGCGGGCGGGCGGTTTGGACGCGGCCTTGGGATGGGGCGCCGGTGCGGGCGGGTGGGCGCCGGCCGGCCCTGGTGCCGTCGAGGATTCTTTGCTGTTGGCAGCGGGGCGGGCCCGGGCGCTGGCGCTGGCCGGCGGAGGATGGACGGGAGCGGCGGGGTGGTGTGAGGACAGCACCACGGAACTGGCTGAGCGGGGCACCTGGGCCGCAGGGGGCTCGACGTGCTTTCCGCGGGCCGAGACGGGCCCGTGCAAGGGCGACGAGGCAGCGGGGCTCGGGGCGGCCACGGGCCCGTGGCTGGGGTGGTGGGGGTGGGCAGCGCGGGGGTGCCGCGTGCGGGCTGAGGGCAAAGGCAGGCGGGGAGTGCGGGAGGATGGGCGTGGGCAGGAGGCCCTGCGTTCCCGCCCCACTACCGACGTGGACGGGGGCCGGAAAGACGGGCGGGGTGCGAGGGGTTGTGGGGGCGCTCGAGGGGGCGCTCGGGGAAGGGGTGGGCGTGGCCAGAAGCGGAGGGGCCGAGGAGGCGGCGGTGGTCTTGAGAGCGAAAGGGGGCACCACGCGGGAGGGGGACGGAATCGGGTGGGCTGGCGGGGTCCCGTGCTGCGGCGTGGCAGCGCCGGGGGCGACTCCGGCACGAGGGGTCCTTGCAGATTTGGGGGTCGAGGGGGGCGGGGTGGCAGGAGGAGGCGGAGAGACGGGTCCCACCGAACCGGGACCCCCAGCCGTACCGGGCGGCGCCGGCCCCGAAGTGACCGTGCCGGCCGGCCCGGCCAGGGGGCGCTGGGAGGCAGCTGTGACGCTGGACGCGGGGCCGCCCGTGCTGAGGTGCTGGTGGTGGAGCGAGAGCAGGGGGATGCTGGAGGCCGGCGAGGGGGCGGGGGAGAACTGCAGGGGGGTCGAAGCCTCGGAGGGCGGGAGGGTCGCGAGGCCCCCGGTTGAGATGACACTCTGGAAAAGGGGAGGCAGGGGGGCGGGGCTCGGGCCCGCGAAGAGCTTGGGGAAAGTCGGCTCGCCCGAGAAGGGGGAGAACGTGGGTGAGGCGGCCTGCGGGGCGAAGAGGTCCGCGGTCATGGCCGGGGGTGTGGGTGGCGATGCGAGGGGGAGAATGGACGACGACAGAATTGGGGTCGGCCCGAGGAAAGACAATGGGACGGGCGATGGCTGGGGATGCTCGGCGGAGATGAGCGGCGAGGTGGGGGAGAGTCCGGGAAGTGCGAGCAGATCGGCGAAGGGTGGTGCGGGGTGGGCCGAAGACAGGTTTGGGGATGGGTCTTGGTCATCCGACACAGACGAAAATAGCGAAAAAAAGGGCGAGTTCCCTTCGTGCTCGGCAGAGAGACTTCCCAGACGAAGAGAGGGGGTGGGGAGAATAGGTATTTCGTTCATGGTAGAGGGAGGGGTCGTCGGCGAGCTCGCAGGTGGGATTGCTGATCCTTCACCCAGAAAATAAATTTCCTGTGCGCGTTGCGGATCGAGCGGAAGTTGGGACAGAGGAAATCCTCCGCGGGAGGGAGGAGAAAAACTCCGCAAACCGGCCTGGGGGAAGGACGAAGTCATCCTAAGAATCAACCCAGAAGGGGAGAGGGAGAGAAGAGGTTCCCGCATCGATTGGAGGCGCGAATTTCAAAATGAGAAGGGATGAAAAATGTGTCGATGAAATCTCGGACCCCCTCTCATCATTGTTTGGAGGTGGAAGAGGCCGTGTGTCCGTCGTGCTGAACAGCCCTGCGCGACGACGCTCGTGCGAAGGATTCGAAATTTTCTCTGCTCGCTTTGCGCCGAAAGCTCGTTCACCAGTGGAAGGTAAACTCGCTCTCCGGTTTGATTTTTTCTGGGCATGCGTGCCCCTCAGAGGGCTTCGGCGGGGCGTCTCTCGCCGAACATGCAATTGGTCTGCTTTTCGTTGATGGTGTGACTGACTCCGCTCTCATCACACCCAGTCCGCCCATCAAATACGATCTGCAGAATCAGCCCCGGCCCCGCGGGTGGTTCCGCAGCCTGAGAGTGCCCAACACTTTCGCCCAGTGTTAGTAACAGCAGCGCCGCCATTTGGCGCCACTGCCACGTCCACGATGCCGGGATCTAGCCCCGAGGAGGCCCTTCGGGCGGCGATCGCTGGCGCCTCTGCATCTGCAGCATCAGCATTCAACCTTTCGCACTCGTTTGATGGCATTCCAGACCTAGATTTGGACCACTCTCCCCTGGCCATGCAACGCATCCGTTCGCCCACCCCCTTGCATCACTTCCCCGGGCCTGAGCAGCGGCAGCCGTCGCCATCACCTCCGCGTCTCGTGGCTGCTGGAGGACAGTACCCTGGGTCAGGGCGTGCCCCGCTCCAAGGGCACCCGCGCGACTCGGGCCAGGAGGCACTGGACACGCTGCTCGAAGCCGAGGCGCTGCTCTCTGGGGCGCCCCTCTCGGCCCGCCGTCTGCCCACCGACGTCTCGTTCGCCTCGTCGGGCCGCATCCGGACCCCATCCCCGATGACCATGGCCCCGGGGCTCGTGGCCACCCGGCTGGCGGACCTGGAGGAGCAGGCGGCCATGCACACACTGGGGTCGCTCCAACCCGCGGGTCTCCCACCCCGGCCACACTCCCCGCCCCACTCCGCACGGGGGCAGCCGCACCACCTGCCACAACAACTGGCCGTCGTCTCGAGTAGTGTGGTCAGGCGGCCCTCGACGCCCACCGGGGGCGCCGCGAGCAGCATGTCCCTGCGGCCCGCCACCCCGCCCGTACCGACCCCGCAGCCCCCTCTCCCCCCCTCCTCATCCTCATCCTCCTCCTCGTTGGGCTCGGGCCGCCTGACACCCACCCTGCAGCATCCGGCCGCCCCATCATCCGGCCGCTCCACCCCGACCAATTTCCGCCCCGCGGCCGCGGGGCGCGCCACCCCGCCGCCCATCCCCCATGCCCCCGGCCCCAACCACCTCCCCATCCGGCGCCTCCGCGCCCCCGCCGCCGCCGCCGCCGCCCCCACCATCACAGCCTCCGCAAGCCACGCCGCAACTCCCGCAGCCTCGCGGCCCGCTGCGCGCCCTGTCTACTCTGCCCCCTGGGGCCCCCATTCCTCCGACCGCCCCGCCGGCCCCCTCCTTCTCATCCGCGGCGCCACCATCCCAGACCGCCGCCGCCCCGGCCCACCGCGGGGTCACACACTCGGTGAGCACGCCTGCCCTGTCGCCCCTGATGTCTGCCCAACCCCGGGGATCGAGGCCCGACCGCGACCGGGCTGCCGAGTCGCTCCAACCCCAGCAGCGGACGCTGGCCGGTGGGCCCCAGACCATCTCCCGGCGGGAGCTGCTCGAGCGCGAGACCCGCATCATCCCCTTCACACAGGTCCGGCACTACAAGAGGGGACGAGGGGATGGGATGGTGGGGGGCTGGTGGCAGCAGGGGGGAGTTGGATTGGTAATGACTGGCGCATCGGCTCGTTCCTCGGCATCGGCGCTCCCATTCTGTCTGTCTGTCTGTCTGTCTGTCTGTCTGTCTGTCTGTCTGTCTGTCTGTCTGTCTGTCTGTCTGTCTGTCTGTCCTGTCCCTGTGTGTGTGTGTGTGGGGGTATGGCAGGTGGAGATCGAGCGTGTCCTGATGTCGGTCGAGGACAAGCTGGGCCGCATCATGATCCTCACCGAACGCGAAAACACATTCGCCAACGTCCGCTTGCACGCCCGCCCACCCCTCGCCCCGCCCCGTCACTCTGCGCTCCCCTCTGAGTTGGAGTGCTCGTTTGCCTCCTTCCCGCGTCTCCATCCCCCCCCCCGTCTCCATCCCCCGCGTCTCCATCCCCCCGCGTCTTCATTCCCCCGCGTCTCCATCCCTCCACGTCTCCATCCCCCACGTCTCCATCCCCCACGTCTCCATCCCCTCACGTCTCCATCCCCCTCACGTCTCCATCCCCCCCGTCCGGCAGTTTGCGGAGCGGCTGATCTCGGACTCGACGGAGACCATCGAGCGGATCCAGCGGAAGAACGAGCGCAACATGCTGCTGGCCGAGGACCGCGAGGCCCAGATGATCCGCCTCATGCGCCAGGCCCGCACACGCCCATCCACCCACGCACACGCACACACACACACGTGTCTCCTCCCTGGGCGGGGCACCCGGCCCATCAGCAGACTCTCGTATGGACTACTTGTTCCTTGATCATTTCTACCTCCGCTTTCCCCCCTGCAGAACAAGAGCGGGGCCATCGTGCAGATCGAGCTGAGCACCCAGATCCGCACCCTGCAGGACACCCTGGCCGCCACCCAGGCCGACCAGGTCAAGGCCGAGCAGGCCCACAGGGCCGCACTGTCCGCCCTCCAGCAGGCACACGCCAAGGAAATCGAGGGCGTCAAGTCTGCTTCCCCCCTCCCTCGCGTCGACCTCCACCCCTCTGTCGATCGACCCCACTGTCAGCATCCCCCTCGTCGACATCCCCATCGTTATCCGTCTGCATCCCCACCGGGAGATCCGCCTCATTCCCCGTCCCCATCCGGACCATTCACTTGCATGGGTAACATCGACGTGACTGTTGGCCCACACTGGTGTTTGTTGGTACCCTTCCTCACCGCCCCTTTCCACCGCACAGGCGCGACTGTGTGGCCCCTCTAGAGGCCTCTCTGCGCCAGGCCCAGACGGCCCTCCGCGATGCCCAGACGGCCCTGGGCGCCCAGCAGACCCAGGCGGCCGCCCAGCGTGCCCACATGGCCCGGATGATGGGCCTCCTGGGCGCGCCCCCGGCCTCCATTGCCGAGGCCATGGCCACGCCAGGCGACGCACCTGGCGCCACGGGCGTGGGGGGCCGCAGTGGTGGCATGGCGGGGGCAGGGGCCTCTGCCGACAGCGGCGGGCTGGCTCTTCCGGGCCGCACTGCGACTGGGGCGGCCCCGATCCCGGGGGTTGGCGGCGACACGAAACGAGAGGCCGCGGCGCCAGCGGACGGGAGGGCGGGCGAGGAGCGGGTGGCGGGTGGCGAGGAGGCGGAGGTGGAGGCGGAGACGGGGCTGCTGGGGCCCGAGGACCAGTGGATGCGGGCCGTGGAGCGGCGGGTGCAGGGCACCGCCAGGGCCATGGTCTGCCCCACACCCCCACCCCCCACACACACCTCCTGCCCTTCTGATCTCCCCCAGGTGGTGGTGCCGCTTCCGGGGTTCGGGTTCGCCCGCAGCAGCACGCGCACACTGTCTCAGCAGACAGCAACAGGCCCGAGACACTTACATCATCCTTTTTCTTTTTCCACCCCTCCTTCTCCCCTCCCCTGCCCCGGGTGGGCGGCCAGCACGACCTGGAAGCCACCTGCGAGCAACTTCGGGCCGAGCTGGCCACCCAGCAGCAGCAGGTCTGCCTTCCCCCGGGGTGTGTGCGTGCGCACTATGCCATCATATATCCGCCCGTGCTCCCCCGTCCTCACCTCCCTTTTTCGGGGCTCGGCCGCCCTGCCTGCCTGCCGTCCAGTCGACTCGCTCGGCTGCTGCCCTGGGCGAGTCGCTGGCTGCGGCCCAGCGCCAGACGGAGCATGACGCGGCCGCCTTGGGGGCCCTGCAGGCCCAGCTGGCGGAGGCCCAGAAGGCCCTCGACCAGACCCACAGCGAGCTGGTCCTCACCCGAGGCCACCTCGACCAGGTCCGCAGCCCCGCCCCGATGGGGATGGAGATGGGCAGTGGCTATAACCGGCTGGTGATTCTCACTTTCGTCCGCCCATTCGTGGTGATGGATATGGGAGGTGGCTATAACCTGTTGGTTATTCCGCCGGCTGGTCTCGCCGGCCATTCATGCAGATTGGATCTGGGAGGTGGCTATAACCGTCATTATCACTTCCCCCGGCTGGTTTCGCCCGCCCATTGAACACACTGCGACAGTCCTCCATGGCTGCCAGCCAGACGCAATCTCGCCTGGAGGCGGAACTCGGGGCCCTGCGCGCCGACCACGCCCAGCTGGCCGCGGCCCGGGCGGCCCTCGAGGACGACCTGGCCCGGGCCCGGGCCGCGACGGCTGGGCTGCATGCGGATCTGGAGGCAGCCCACCAGACATCCGACGCCTCGCTCGATCAGCTGCGCCAACAGCTGACCCAGGCGGCCCGCGAGAAGGCCGATGCCGAGGGGCAGGCCGCCGCCGCCCAGCGGAGCCTGGAGGCCTCCCGGCAAGCAGGCCAGGAGGTGTCCAGCCGGCTGGAGGCGGCCCAGGCCAAGCTCGAGCAGACCCGGGGCGAGGCGGCCCACCTGCAGGAGCGGCTTCTGGAGGCCCGCAGGCAGCTGGCCGCGGGGGAGGCCGAGGCCGAGGCGGCCCGGGCCGAGCTGCGGGGCCGCTGTGAGGCCGCGCGCAAGGAGGCCGCCGAGGAGAAGCAGCGCCTCACCGAGCAGCTCGACCAGGCCCGACGCGAGGTCCGTGCGGGCCCCCCGGCTCCGCCTCCACCTCCCCGGCCTCCTCCGCCGACCGTCCCTCCAGCCACGACACCACTCACCGGCACCATGGCGCGCGCACACACAAAACGCGACCCACGCGCACAGCCGGCAGATGCGCACGCACACAGCGCACCTGTCCCAACTGTCCCCACTCCCTCCGCCCCCCCGCGGCACGCTCACCCGATCGCTGCTGGTGTTTTTTCTCGCCAGGGGGCCGCGGCCCTCGCCCGGGCCACGAGCGAGCTGGACTCGGCCCGCGCCCAGGCGACCGTCGCCGCCCACGATGCGGCCGAGGCCCTGGCCGAGGCCCAGGCGGCCCACCGCCAACGGGTGGACGCCCTCGAGGCCCAGGCAGACCAACGGGCTGCCGAGCACGCGGCCCGGGTGCGGGCCCTTGAGGACCGGATCGCCGCCTTGCAGAGCCAGGCCGCGGACCTGGACGGGGAGGGCCGCCGCACGGCTGAGCAGCATCTGCAGCTGGTGGCCCGAATCGAGGGGCAGCTGGCGCGGGCCCGGACCGAGGCGGAGCGGCGCGCGGCCGAGGGCGAGGACCACCGGGCCCGGGGGCTGCTGCTCCGGGCGCAGTTGGACGCGACGACGGCCGAGCGGGACACGGCCGCGGCCGACTTGGCAAGAACGCGCGCCGAGATGCAGGCGGCCATGGTCCGCACCCCACACATCCACCCACGCACCCACACACGCGCGCCACCACCCCACCTCGGGATTCGGAGTCGGAAGACGCACAAGTTTCCTCATCATCGCCTCTTCGGGCTCGCAACACCGACACGCCCTGGGGCACTGCAGACTCAATCGGCGCACGACCAGGAGGCCCTGCGCAGCCACCTGGCGGCCACGGCCGACCAGCTGACGGCCGTCAGCGCGGACCTGAGCCAGGCCGCCCGGGAGCGGGAGCACCACCAGCAGGGCGAGGCCCACCTGGCCCAGACCGTGGCCGCCCTCGAGCGCAACCTGGCCCAGGCCCAGGACCGCGCCGCCGGCCTGCAGGCCACCCTGTGCGAGCGCGAGCACGACCTGGAGATCGCCCGGGGGGAGGTCCGCCCCCCCTCCTTCCCTCCATCCCCCCCAGCCACGATCGGACACCTCACGCATCACGGTACTGCACGCCACGCATCATCACGGATGATCACGCGCCACACGACCGCGCACGAGGAACAGCCCTCTCGCAGCTCGCACGACCGGTGGGGGCGATCGCGGCGTACCATTCCCTTGTGCATGCCTGTTGTGTCCCTCTTGCTGCCTGCCCTGGCTCACCCTGCGGGGTGGGTTGCGTTGCAGATCGGGGCCGCGACCGGCCAGCACGCCGACACGGAGCAGCAGCTGACCCTGGCCCGCCAGCAGCACGAGATGACCCGGGCCGCCCTCGCCGCCACCCAGGAGCAGCTCAATAAGGTCCGCTGCGGCCCTCGTTGCTCAGGGGCACATCCACCGGGGTTGAGTGCCCCTCATCCTCAAGACCCTCGGGCACGAGCGGATCGTCCCCCTCGCAGGCCATGCCGTCATTGCTCAGGGGCACAGCCACCGGGGTTGAGTACACCACATCCTCAAGACCCTCGGGCACGCATCCCTGCTGCATCCACCCTCCATTCACTGCCCCGCCCCTCGCCACCGGTTTTGCAGCTTCGGGGGGAGCTCGTGGCGGCCTCGCAGCAGCTCTCCGCGGCGCAGCGGGACGCCGAGGCGGCCCGGACGGCGGCCCGGACGGCGGCCCAGGAGGCGGCGGCCGAGGGGCGGCGCAGGCAGGAGGTGGCCGCCGCCGAGCAGGCCGCCCAGCAGAAGGAGCTCGCAGCGGCCAAGGAGCGCCACGCCAAGGAGGCAGCCACCCTCCGCGCCCAGCTCGAGGCTGCCCAGCACGAGACGGTCCGCCGCCCCGCCTGCCCGTTCCGTCCCGTCCCGTCCCGTCCCGTCCCGTCCCGTCCCGTCCCGTCCCGTCCCGTCGGGGTTGCCACGAGCCTTTGTCTCTCTCCCCGTGTCCCCGCGATCTGCGATGCTCACCTCCCCCCGTGGCTCCCCGGCCCTCTTCCGCGGGCGCAGGAGCGCATCCGGGGCGAGGAGGCCAAGGCCCGCCAGCAGCTCGAGGGCTTCGACGGGCAGCTGGAGCAGCTCCGGGCCGAGCGGACCCGCCTCCGGGCCGACCTGGAGATCGAAGCCGCCAAGAGCCAGGTCAGCACAGCACCCTTCGTGATGGTGGCGGAGATGACCGGGGAGCGAAGAGTGGGAAAGAGAGTTCGCGTTTTTCCCCCCTCTCCGCTCATCCCTCGCCCCCTCACCACCGACCGCGCGCTTCGCGGGACCCGACAGACGCTTCGGCTGGGGCAGGAGGCCGCCCAGGCGCAGCTCGAGCAGGCCCAGCGGGCCGCCGAGGAGGCCGCCCAGCAGGCCGCAGGCCGCGAGCAAGACGCCGACCGGCTGCGCGAGGAGGCCGCCCAGGCCGGGGCCGCCCTGCAGCAGGAGCGCTGGGCGGGGGAGCAGCTCCAGGGCCAGCTGGCCGCCCTCCGGGACCAGGCCGCCGAGGCCACCCGGCGGGCCGACGAGGCCGAGAAACGCCTGCAGGCCGCCAGGGACGAGGCCCGGGGCCTCCAGGAACGCGGGGTCTGCTCCGCCACCCCACCACCTCCCCACCTCCCCCCCCCCCCCCCCCCCCCCGCTCCCCGCTCCCCGCTCCCCGCTCCCCGCTCCCCGCTCCCCGCTCCCCGACAGGGATCTTCCGACTGATCGTCTTCGCTCACCCGGCTCATCGGCCGGCACACAGGCCCGAGCGGAGGCCACGCTGAAGTCCCTCCGTGAGCAGCACCAGGCCCTGGCCGCGGGCGCCGAGAAGCTGCAGGCCGATCAGCGCGCCCTCAAGGCGGCCCTGGCCGCGGCCAACACCGAGTGCGCCATCGCCCAGGGGGGCCTCGCCAAGGCCACCCAGGAGCTGCAGGCGTCGCAGGCCCAGTCGGCCGAGGCTCTGCAGCTGCTCGGTGCGGCGCGGGCCGAAGGGGCTGAGGTCGGTCTTCTGCCCGCCCAGCAGCTGTCCACCGACAATGGGTGGCCCGCGTTTACTCAATGGCTCCCCCCCACGCACCACTGGGCCCATCCGATTGCAGTATCGCGAGCAGAACGCGGCCGGCCAGGCCGAGTGCGCCCAGTTGCGCGGGGAGCTCGGGGCCGCCCAGGAGGAGCTGACCCAGGCCCGGACGGCCCTCGAGGCCGCGCGGACGGACTCGGCCCTGCTCAAGGAGCGCACCGGGGTTCTCCAGGGCCAACTGGCCGCCCTGCAGAAGCAGCTCGACATGCAAACGGAGGTCCGGACCCCCCCGCCCCCCCGCCCCCATCTCGCCTTCTCGTTTCCATCTGGCCTCTCTCTCTCTCCAACCCGCCCTGCCCCTGGGGACAGGTCAACAAGGCCCAGCGGGACCAGGCTCGGGCCCAATCGGAGGCCCTCCGGGGCGAGCTCCTCAGCCTGCAGGGGCAGCACGGCACCCTGAAGGGCCTCTCCACCACGGCCCAGGAGCAGCTCACGGTGGCCCGGCGCGACGCTGTCGCCGCCCGCGACCAGGCTGCTGCTGCCCAGGCCCAACTGGCCCAGGTCCGCATATATGCCCCGGGCTGTTGCTCGGCAGGGGTCGTTTGGACATCGCGTTCATCATCCCCCTGGGGTGCTGCCGACGCAGGCCAGGACCGAGGCCGCCCACCTCCAGACGCAGCTCATCCAGCTCGATGCCGAGCTCGCCAGCCTCACCGCGGCCCTCCACGAGCGCACCGCCGAGGTGGCCGACCTCACCAACCAGCTCCAAGCAACCCGCGATGCCCTCCAGCAGACCCAGTACAGGGCGCAGACGGATATGGAGGCGAGTGCCCAGGAGTGTGAAGGGTGGGCCATGCGAGACGAGGAATGGCGCTGCAATGCTGTCCGCGATGCGGCCACGATCGTCGCCCTCCAGGAGGCCCTCGGCGAGGGACAGAGACACCTGCGTCAGCTGGAGAAGGTCCGACTCCGAAGTTCACACCACACTCATCCTCAAACTTGACATCACCCCGCAGGAATATGAAACAACACATGACTTGTCCAACCAATCGCGAACTCAGTGGGAAGTCTGCCGAACGGAGCTGACCCTGGCCAAGCGAAACCAAGAAGAACTGAAGGTCTGCAAACTGCCGCGCATCTGGACTCAAAATAGTGGTGGGTATATTGCCATATTATTGTGGAAGTGAGATATGTTGGCCCGGAGAGAAAAAATGGAACTCACAGAAAAGTGAACTGAGTACAATACTGCTCTCCCCGGAGATCTTCTCAGAAACATTTCGAAAAATGCAGCGCCTTTTCTCTGTCGTTCCCGCTGTTGGCCTCTCTTTCCTCGCTCGGTTTGCCGGTCGGTCATCTTCTTTTTTAATTGGTTTTTTCCTCATCAGCGCATAATTTTTTTTGTGCTTCATTTAATAATATTCAGGCGAGAAGTTCTACACCAAGGACCACGAGTGGGTTGATGAGTCTGGCCTTGTTGGCATTTCTGATTATGCCCAGAAGCACCTTGGCCAAATTGTGTACGTCGACCTTCCTGAGATTGGCAAGGAAGTCGCCCAGAAGGACACTCTCACTGCCGTGGAGTCCGTGAAGGCCGCTTCGGATGTTTTCGCTCCCGTTGCCGGCACTGTTGAGAAGGTCAATGAGAAGCTGCGCGACAATGCCGGCCTTATCAACAAGGCTGCCGAGACTGATGGCTGGATCGCCAAGATCTCCATCAAGGACACTGCTGAGTTCGGCACCCTCATGAACGCCGAGAAGTACGCCGATTTCCTCAAGACCCAGCATTAAGATGGCGGCGTCAACCTGCTGTTCTGCGGTTGATTTTTTGTATAAAACCCCTTTCATCAGGGTATGTTGTTCTTATATTCTCTTTCGGTGTAACGACTTGCATACCAGCCCGTCCAAATACATGGAAACCTAAATTCCCTCCTTTTTTTTTCTATTTTTGTTTGTGGCGGGATTCCGACCAAGCTCACTTCAGGAACACATTACAGGCCCAAATTCCGTCTTCATAAAACAAATTTAACAAGAAATTTTGCATGATGGTCTCATATTGCAGGTCCAGCTTCAGCAAGCCAACGCCCAGCTCCAAGCGCGCAGTGCCCGGTGCATTGATCTGAGCACCCAACTCGGCGCGCTCCAGGCCGCTCTGCACCGTGCACAGGAAGAGCTCACCTCCCGCCAGCATGAGGTCTGCTTCGCCACGGCACCCCCTCCCAATTCACTGGGTGGCGCGTAGCTTTCCGCCTCCAGGGAGAGGTTGGTGAATGACGAGGGATGGTTGGAAGAGACCCGGGAGGCCTTGCGGTGGTACGACCAGCGGGTCGGGGCTCTGGTCGGTCGCCTGGAGCGGGCCGATGCCGAGCGGGTCGTGTGCGAGGCCGAGCTGGCCGGGGCACTTGAGACTCTCGCACAGCGTGAGGTCTGCCGTCCTCCGCCACCTCGTTGTACACCCCCATCCCCCCCCCCTCCCCATCCCCCCCATCCCCCCCCCCCCCCCCCCCCCCCCCCCCTCCTTCCTCTCCTCCTCTCATCCATCCTCCTCCTCCGTCCTCCTCTTCTCCATCCTCCTCTTCTCGTCGAACAACTTGCAGTCGGAGCTCTTAGCGCAGCGTGCCGAGTTAGTCGTGCTCCAGGAACGACTTGGCTCTTTCCAGCGCGATCTGGTGAAGTCTGTGCCCACTTCGCGGGGGGCAAAAGAAGCCTGTTTTCCCCGGTGTCCCACACCCGCACCCCGTCGTTTCCTGTCCTCTGCAGCAAATCGGGTGCCCACGACGAGGCGGCCCAGGCTGCGGACCAATGGATGCAGCGCCATCGGGAGGCCGCGCAGACCCTAGCCGAGACCCGCACCCAGCTGGCCCAGGCCCGGGCCCGCCTCGACGAGTTGGCCAGCCGTCAAGGAGTCGCCCAGGCCGAGTCGGCTGCCCTACGGGCCGAGCTGGCCCAGGTCCGGCCTCGCTCCGCCTCCCCCCGCATATACCACCAGCAAGCAATGCAAATTTTCATGTTCGAACATCCCCTTTTCCTTTTTGCATATTTTGCACGCGTGGGCGACTCAGGCCAAGGAGCAGCTGATCCGGGCCACAGAACAGGGCCTAACGGGTCGCACCGAGTGCGCCCGGCTGCGGGAGCGGGCCGCCCTGGCCGAGCGGCGCCTCGAGGAGGCCGACAAGAGCCTCGCCGCGGCCCGAGAACGGGCCGCCCAGCAGGAGGCCGCCACCCGGGAGGAGCGCGACCACGCGCGGGACGAGGCCGCACGTCTGGCCTCCCAGCTGGGGGCTCTGCAGGGCCGGTGCGAGGCCATGCGGGGCACCGTCACCCAGGAGATTCAGACCGCCGCCCAGCAGCAGGTCGGCATCCCCCCCCTCCATGTCCCCTTGGGCACGTGCCGCAGGGGAAGTCGGAGGCACTGACGTGGCGATCGCTGTGTTCCTTCGCTCACTGCGCGCGCGCACACACATCTCCCCCATTTTTTTGCTCCTCTCGGCCTGAGCAGCTCGAGGCCCAGCGGCGCGAGGCGGCCAGCAAACTGGAGGCCGCCAACCGCCAGTACGCCGAAGCGCGGGCCCAGTGCGAGGACCTGCAGAGGTCCCTGGTGGAAGCCGAGCGGGTCCGCATCCCCCTGGCATCACCATCCCCTTTGTGCTTCATCGTTCACTTTTGCGGCCTTCTCGAGTGTTCGCACGGCCCTCGTTGTGTCTTCTTGTCTTGCGCTTCATCATTCGCTCTTGTGTGTGCGTCGGCGCGTGTGTGCGGGGCTGACCGACAGAGCTGTCATGCCCAGGTCGAGGAGATCCGGGCACAGCTCGCCCAGGCCCAGCAGGACAACGGCCAGCTCAAGGTCGCCGCCCAGAGGCAGGTCCGTGCCGCACCACACCCCTCATCCCCATGATGCCGCCCCCATTCCTCGCTGACCCCCCCCCCCCCCCCCCCCCCCGTGTCGGTTCCGGGACAGACGGTCGCGAGCGATGAGCTTAAGGAGCGGGTCAAGGAGTGGTCCCGGGACTTCGTGGCCACCCACAACCGGGACGCAGCCCTGCTCTCGACCGCCTCGGCGACGGCCATCCTGGGGGCCGAGTACCTCCTCGTCCTGGTGGCCCAGTCCGCCCGGGCGGCCGAACTCACTGCCGAGTACATCCGGGCCAGGGCCCAGGTCCGTCCCCGCACCGCCTCCCCCGTGAATTGCTGACGGACAATCGCGCGGCCTGAGCGGAAGGACGCCCGCGAAGACTCGCGTGGTTGTCACGACAGCACACGGTTTCTCTCTTCTCTCCCTGCTCCTGCCCGGGTGGTTGTGTGTGCGCGTCTGCATGCGGGGCTTGGCCAGGCCTCAGGGGGATGTCGACTCACTCCCTGCCTCTGCCCGTGTGGATGGATATGCTGTGCTGGTGGCCAGGCCTCGGGGGAGGATGTCGACTGGGAGCGGACGGGCATCCCCGAGGGCATGGGCGGCCGCCCCGAGGCCCAGGCCCTTGCCGACGCCCAGGCCGAGGCCGCCGAGGCCGCCGAGGCTGCCCGGGCAGAGGCCGACCGACCGCCCCTGACCGAGGCCGAGCGGCTGGAGGCCATCCTGCTGGGCGGCATGGGGATGGCCAGGCGGCCCGGACCCGACCCGGCCGGGGCGGACGAGGAGGAGCGCGAGGAGGAGCCGACCCCGGGTGAGACCCCCGAACAGGCAGAGAAGTCTGTGCGTGGGCGTGGGCGTGTGGGCGTGGGTGGCAGTTGGGTGCGCGTGAGCGTGCGATGCGTCCTTGCTGGAGGCTGGAGGCGATGCGGATTGGCTTTTTCCTCATGCGCTCGTTCCTTCCTTCGCCGTATCCGCCTGTGCTGCTTCCTGCTGCCACCCGTCGCCCCGTCGCCACGTCGCCCCAACAACGGCGCCGTCTGTTTCCCCTCCTCCCTCCCTCCCTCCCTCCCTCCCCCCGCCCTCCTGCTCCTCCTGCTCTCCTCTCCTCCTCCTGCTCCTTCTCCTGCTCCTTCTCCTGCCCTTCTCCTTCTTCTTCTTCTTCTCCTCCTCCTCCTCCTCCTCCTCCTCCTCCTCCTCCTCCCCCCCCCTCCTCCTCCTCCTCCTCCCCCTCCCCCTCACCATCCAGGGCATCATCCTCATTGGCACCCCTCTTTCGATTCTTCCCTCCTCTGCGGCCATCCCCTTCCGCCGCCCAAAGACCCGCCGACGGCGGCGTCAGAAGGAGTCCGCCGGTGCGGCCGCCATCGCGGCGTCCTTTTGGGGCTCCCGGGGCCGCGGCCCCAGCCGGGTCTCCGTCCAGGTCGGGGCCATGACCCTGGGCGGCGGCTCCCGCCCCGGTGGGTCTGCCACGCTGGTGGGCAGCGGGGACGCGGCCCTGGACGCCATCCTGGGCGCCGAACTCAAGGGGCCGCAGGGTTCGCCCACCAGGCGGCCGGCAAGACAAGCGCCGAGACGGGCAGACTGCGCAGGCTCCTCGACCAGGTCCGCCATCACACCTCCCGTTGTCTCCATCTCAACATTGTCCCTCTTCCTTCTGCTTTCTGTCTTTGCGTCGCCCACCCGGGGTCCAGGTGCGGATGTTGATGGAGATGACCCCGGCCATGCCCACGCCCTCCCTCGGCCCCGTGGCTGCTCCGCCGAGTTCCCCGCCCGCCGCCCCGCCGTCCTCCGTGTTGTCCATCTTCGGGTCCCCCTTCGCCCGCCAGCAAACCCTTCAGCCCCTGCCCGCCTTGGCCCCAGCTGACCCCACCGGCAGCAGCAGCACCTCTCCCTTGCCGGGGTCTCGTCCCAGCCCCGTCCCTCCTCCGTCCCCGTCGATGGCCCGATCGCCCCTGCTGCTCGCCTCCGCCACTCGCGCCGCCACCGGCCCGCTGTCACCCTCTCCCACCCGGCCGTCGGCTTTCCCCGCGCGGTCGGCGGAGGGACCGGGGCGGAAGCCGAGTCGATCGACATCCCCCCGTCGCTGGCCGCCCTCCCCTCCGCTCGTCAGAGTGCCGACATTCCCCCCGTCATCATCCCCGTCCCGCCCCCCTCGTCGGTCTTCGCCATCGCCAGCCCCCTGCGCCGCCCGCCCCAGCCGCCCCCCCCAGCTGACCCCATCGGCACCCACCACCACTGTCCACCCCCGGGTCCATGCCGGCCTGGCCTCCACCACCTCCTGCCACCCGGTCTCCCGCCCCTCTCCTTGCCTCCGCTGCCGGCCGGTCCCCCCCTCTCCGCCCTCACAGCCGCTGCTCCACCCCCGCCCAGGCCTCCCCCTCCGGGCTCCGCCCGCCCTCCCGGCCGGTCCCCCGCCCCCAGCCCCCTCCTTCCTTCCATTCTCGGGCCCCTCCATTCCCCCCTCCCCCCCCCCCCCCCCCCCCCCCTCCCCCTCCCCCCCCCCCCCCCCCCCTCCCTCCTCCCTTCCTTCCTTCCCCTGTTCCTTCCCTTTTCTTTGAATCCCTCTCTCCCGCTGCTTCGTTGTGCGTGTTTGTTCTCTTGTGGATATTTGGTGCACAGGAAAAAAAAAAGCTGCTCGATGCAGGGATCGAACCTGCGACCGTTGCCTTATTAGAGCAACGCTCTACCGACTGAGCTAATCGAGCTATGAAGTTTCACCTGGAATGACGTTGTGCCGAAATCTTCACCACGACATCATCAACGAATAGATCATACTTTTCACGCACAGCCTTACTACTGTGCGGGAGCCGTCCCCTCCGTCTTTTCTTGTGCGATGGGTGCCTCTGTCACTGCTGGGGCGGTGGCCGCGGATGGCGGCGACTGAGGCTGCTCGGCTTGGGCCGCACCCGCCGGCTGGTCCTTGGCCGCCTTGGCCCGACTCGTCTTGTGGGGGTGGTCGGGGCCATCGGCATCGCTCCCCTCGTCGCCATCGCTCCCCTCGGCCTCGTCACTGCTCGGCTCCTCCGGCTCGCGGCCATCGTCGATGTAGGACTGCGAAATGGTGGCCGCCGGCCGGGGGGCCGCAGGTACCCCGGCAGGAGCTCCAGCAGCAGCGCCGGAATCGGCAGGCTTGCCTGAGGGTGGAGGGGAACATAAGAACAGATGAGCCGGGGGAATGGATCGCCAAGTGGATCGGGGGTGACCTTCAGTGGGCCCCTTCTCCTGAAGCACCTCCTGGGGGTTGGCCGCGGTGGCCCCCTTGCCCTTGGCGGCCGCCCGTGCTTGCTGGATGCGGGCCTTCTTCTTCTGGCGTTTCTTCTGGTTCTTCTCCAGCTTGGCCTCCTGGCTCGGTGAAAATGGGTAGCAGTTTGATTTCCGAGATGTTCGGGAGTCCAAAACAGACCTCAATTGCTTTGTTCTCTTCGACGCGTTTCTCGAATTCCTCATCGAGACGTTGCTATGAATCCGACGATCGTTGCCTGAACTCGAAAGAAGAACTGACCTTCTCGGCATCTCGGTCCATCATCCGAAGTCGGTAAAGCTCCTTTCGGCGAAGATGACGATAAACATGAAACTCCCCGGAACCGGCACCAGCCGTCGACCCAGGAACAAACTTCACAATCTCAGGTGGAGCAGAACCAAGAGGACGATTGGAACGCTTCCCTTTCCTGTTGGGATCCCCAGACTTCTCGGCAGAGGTGTCCTTCTTCTCGGACATAGCGGGTGGAAACTCGGGGGGTGAGAGGCAGTCCCCCCGCAAAATCAACAGCCTGGGCGGTGTTCAAAAGAAGAGTGGAAGGACACCGCAAGGAGGAAGTGCCAGAATCCCTACCAGAGGAAGTTTGGTCACACTGTCTCTGTGGAGGCTCGGCCGATGAAAATACGTTGGGGATTACTGATGCGTCCGCACCCGGCAGAGGCCCAGAGCATCCCAGAATTCCCGGTCGAAGAGCTGCCAGTTCTCGCGGCGTTCTTTGGGGCAATTCTCTTTTGCCCAACCCTGCAAAAGGCGTGAACGACGGGTGGGACCGTTCTGCACCAGACCGGGGCGAACAAGAAGACCGAGGTTCCAGTGGCTAAGATCTGGTCCACGGCCTCCCGACATCCCGCGCCTTCCTTGTAGAAAGTGTTGCGCCCGAAGCAATCGATGCCCACAAGCAGATCGTAGCGCCGGTCAGTCGGGGCGCTGGCCGGGGGTGGGTCGGGCCGGTGGTCAGGCAGGGACGATGCCGGGGTCGAGGCCGCGAGGGCGGTCGACAAGGTCAGCTGGTTCGTGTCCCAGCAGTAGTTGGTGGCAAAGCCATCCGTGCAACTAGGGTGGATCAGTTACGGAGTGCTGAGCGGGAGCAGGGGGAGGGAGGCAAAAGACCTAAAGAAGGCCATGTTTTCGGAGGTCAGGCCGTTTTGCCACTGAATCCGCCCGCCGTGCGTGATGCTATCGTACATGAAGACCAGAGCGTGCGGCCCCACACGGGCGTGCAACTCGTTGCGGAGGGTGGTCAGGAAATCCACCACGATCTGGTTCGGGGGGGAGGGGGGGGGGGGGCGATCAGTGGAGGGAGGAGCGGATCAGGCAAGACAGACTGCTGCATGCGGGGTTAACCCCGAGGGAGCGTCTGTTGGGATCGCCTCTTGGGGTATCTCCGCCAGCGGAGGAAGATGCGCCTCGATGTTCACCAGCCACCCATCGAACCCGTGGTGGGCGGCGATAGCGGCAAGTTGACGGGCATAATGCCTTCGGACCTCCGTGCCTACGGAGTTGTGAAGCATCGGTAAACGAGAGTTGCTTCAGACTTTTACAGAAAACAAGAATATTTTCCCGGTAGCCCTCTTGCCATTCAGTAATGAAGGTTCCGAGGATGGGGACGCCATGCTGATGGGACCGCCGAATCCAAAGAGGCGGCGGAATGGTCACACGGTGGTGCGAAAAATAAACAAAGGCATCAGTTACGTCCCAACCACAGTTCATCGGGTAGTTTTCGTCGCAATCGCAGTTATAGCCCCCGCACATGTCATGGCACACCACAACACGTGGTCGATTGATATCACGGAATAGGATCGCTGGGGAGAACGCAACAGGTCCCTCGGGCTTCCATGAATCCAACGCTCCAGCCGAATCCAAAAAACGAGCCATTTTTGTATTTTTGGAGCAAGTGCGGCGGCTCGAGCCGCTAGTGGGCCGCTTCTTCTGCCCCCGACTCTCACGACTCGTCCCCAAGTTCCCCAAACGCCTGGTACAACAGCAAAAGATTTTGCGCACGCACTGACGGCGCACCCCCACAACACATTTCGCCTGCACATATCCGCACCAGCGCACCGTGCAGCCTGTTGTTAACGAATTTACAAAGAAGAGAAAGACCAGGTCCAGAAGGGCCTGTACCTCATCGCCCCACAAACACAGAAGTGGCAACGGGGAGGTCTCGCCATTTAGTAGTCCGGCGGGTATGGGTCGAAAATGGTGCCTACAAACCGTGAAGCAGAAAACACGAAGCAGAAGCGGCGACAGACGGAGACGCTTCTCGGGGTCCGTGAAAGCATAAATGGCTTTATTCCGGTCGAGGAGCTCCTTTATGGTTTCACTGAGGGGAAAATCTATCTGTAACGAACACAACCGATAGTTTTCTCGAAGGGAAGCCTCAAAAGCCATCCTCCCCACGGTCCCGATGGGGTTGTTTCTGTTGGTCGATCCAGATAAGAACGTGCATATGATGCTTGGTGCGCAGGTCCAGACCGAAGATCAAGAGACAAAAGCGTCTTGTTGTGCGTCAAAGCATCGGCCAGATGTTTCGCGGCCGAATCTACCAATCGAAGATCCCTTCTCGAGAGTGAGCGTCTCGCCTCGGAGTCGACAGACCTCAAATCGAGGTGGGTTAGCGTTTGATTTAAGACTAATCCGTTTCTCAGCGCTAAACACCCCGAGGGCTGGACGATGTCCTTACTGGATGAGGAAAACCAGTGAGCGGATGTGCACAACAGCCGGAGCAGACTTAAAAATCAATTCTCGAACTGTATTGTTTGTTTTGAGAATTTCTCCAAGTTCCTCTGCCCCGTGGTTCCCAATCGCGAAATCGCTGGGGGGGGGGGGGGGGGCATGTCCAGATGGGCAGAGGAAGAAGATCAAGTTATGATCAAAGAAAAGAGCAGACATGATTTCCAGTCGCGTCCCTGATAAATTATTATGAAGATATTGTTTAAATCGAACCACATTATTCCCCATGCAACAAAAACAGAAAGAGACTTGCTGCCCCACGACGAGAGGATAGTATCAGTTTCTCTAGGGTTCTATCAGCTGACGGGGAAATCATGAAAGCAGCTGTGGACAACCCGCCGCGTGTTCCAGCTGTTTCTTATGAGGCGGCGCTTCTTGCGCGTCAGAGGTTCCATCAACTTGCCGGTCTTGATGACCCTGATTCCGAGCTGGCCGTGGTCTGCTTCACATCCTCCAGACCTTCTTTTTTTCCATCGATTCGTTGAGCTCTCTGTGAAAATCCAAGCAAAATGTCCCTTTTCTAAGAGTCGAATTGCCATCCCTGTTCGTGGGCTGGTCTGTTTCATTTCTTTTTCAAAAATGTTAACATTCCCTCTCGACCAGCATTGTACGCATACACAGTGTTTCGACTATCAGTCGTGGCTCCGATGTCCTGCTCTTCAACGAAAGGGCAAATGCCCGATCTGCCTGAATCCCCTCGGCACCCTCGTCCGGGACGTGTTCTTCGAGGCGCTGTTGCGTTCGACACCCCTCGACAGCGATGACGAGATTGAGTATTCCTCCTCTGTGCTCACCTCATCCACACCTCCACATCCACCTCCGGCTAACGCCACCAACCCGGCGCCCACTCCCCTGGCGGCCGTGGCGGCGTCCCCCGGCCCAGACGTGGTGGTGCTGGACGATGACGAGCCCCCCCCTGCCGCGGCGCGGCCACATCCCCACTCCGGTCGCCACAGCCCACGGACTGCCGTGGCGGCACACAGCCAGGGTTGGATCCGCAACCGGCCGCCGCCCTGCCTGGCGCCCGCCGCCCCCACGGGCCAGTCGCACTTCGCCCGGCGGGCCATGGCGCTGAGCATGTCCCCCGATCAGCCCATCCCGCACGTGGTCACCATCGACCTGGACTTGGATGAGGAACAGGCGCCGGAGGAGGAGGCAGGAGAAGAGGACGACTCCAGCGACGCGAGTGCGGCCCTTGAGGAGGCCCAGGACAAAGCTGAAGAGTCACCCACCCCAGCCATGCCGCTTCCACCCCAGGTTCCAGCGGCGACTCCCCCGCCACCCTTTCCCCCCACCCCCACCCCGCTCGTTGAGCAGCAGCATTCACCCGAGCCTCCTCCCCATGCCCCTGCCTCATCCCCGTCCCCCCCAACCTCTCCCCTCGATGACCCCCGGGTGGCCGCCTCGCCGCTGCCGCTGCCGGTGTCCAACCGACCGCTCTCCCCCCCTGCCATTGCGCAGCAGCCTGAGGCAGATGCTGCGACACCATCAGTGCCACCACCCCCACCACCAGCAACATCATCGCCAACCTGCCCCCCGCCCGTCACCGCGATCTCCTCACCGCCTGCGGCGCCCCTCACCCCCATCTCCTCACCGCCTGTGGAGCAGCCCCTCACCGCCGCGCCACTTCCACCGGCTTCCGACGCCACACGACCCCCCTCCCCACCACCATCACCCCACACACCGGCTTCATCACCATCCTCACCACCCCCATCATCCCCATCATCCCCATCATCCTCCCCATCCCCATCATCCTTATCATCATCCTCATCATCACCGCCGGCATCAGCCCCGGCATCGCCACCAACACCGCCAGTGGCGCCATCACTGACGCCCCCTCCCCTGCCACCAGCAGCCACCCTTCCTGACCTGTCCCCGGAGGATCCCCTTGCCCCTTCAGCCGCACCCACGCCCCCTCCCATCGCCGCAGCATGCGAGGCCGCTTCGACTGCGCCCCCGACCCCCTCCTCCCCCTCCTCCTCCGAACCTCACTCTCTGCCTCCACCCGACCCGAATGTCCAGGCAGCGTCGACCGCCCCACCCGCCGAAGCCCCGGCCGATGCGCCCCCAGCCCCTGGGCGGCCGACCCTGGGCCTGCTGGTTGACCTGACCAGCTTCCCGGGGTGCGAGCCCCAGGACCGCAGCACCCTGGCCGCGGCGGCCGTGCTGCCCTTCGCCCGGCCCAAGGCGGCCGGGCCACCGCCCCCGCCCGGCACGGAGGTCATCGACCTGACGTCCGAGGGCGACAGCGAGGAGGACGCCGCCGCCGCCAAGTCGGGCGATGCCACCGGCACCGATTCGGACAGCCGGTCGACCTCCGCTGACGACGACGAGAGCCGCCACCACCACTGGCGCCGCACCTCCGGATGGTGGGACGACCGCCCGGGCGGCTGGTCCGAGTACGACCCCTTCTCGGCCGGGGCGGCCCTGGACCGGGCCCAGTGGTGGTCCGACCACATGCCCGCCTACTGGGCCCCGCCATCCGACGACGAGCCCTCGCTGCCTCCGCCCCCGCCGCCCCCGCCCCCGCCGCCCATGCCCCACGCCGCCGCCATGCGGTCGGCCCGGCTCACCTCGGCCGATCTGCACAGCCTGCTCCGTGTCGAGGCCCACCAGCAGCAGCAGCGGCGGCTCAGCGCGGGCCGGGGACCCCACCTGCACCTGATCGACCCGGCCTTGCCCCAGATCAGGCCCCGGCCCGCCTCGGGCCTGTCGTCCGTGTCGCCCGGCAACCCGCTGACCCTCCCCCAGGAGCTGCGCGCGCCCTCGGGCCCCGTGGCCCCCACCCCGGGCAGCGTGGCTTCAACCCTGGCACAGCAGCGCGCCGAGCTGGCCCGACGCATGCAGATAACTCAGACCCGACGGACCCTCGCCCGGCAGCAGCAACAACAGCAGGGCAGCGGGGGGCGGCCCACGACCCACGTCAGGGCAGGGGCGGCGGGAGAGACGACAACTTTCGCCGCGCGGCAGGCCATGGAACGGCTGCGGGCCACCGCCCCCGGGGCGCCTGGCCGCGGGATGACCTGGGGCGGCAGTGGGATACGGCTCTACCTGGCGGGGGCCGGGCGCCCAGTGACGGCCCCTGGAAGCCAAGGGCTGACGCCGCCTGACGAGCTCAGGTGACGGCGAGCATTCTTGCCTCCCTTCCTCCCCATCCCCACTTCCCCCTCCTCTCCCTGCGGGTCTCATTTCGGTGGCGAACAGGCGGCGGTTGATGGCTGCTTCCTTGGCGCATATAAAAAACCGGCATGGCAACGCACATGCGGCCAGCCCGGGGGGGGGGTTCGAACAGAACCCGAGAGAAAAGGGGGATGTTGATGGGCAACCCGACGACCAACATAACAATAACACCGCTGGTGGCGGCTGCGGGGTGGTGTGGCGTGGATGGGGTGTGTGGGATGATGGGGTGGGGTGAGGTAGGCGGGGTGGGGAAGGTCGGCTAGGCGTCGAAGATGACATGCAGCTCCTCGGCCCCCGCGTCGAGGCTGGGCGAGGTGTACACCACATCCTGCCCGGGCGGCGGGTGCGAGAGGGGAGAGAAGGAGGCAGGAAGAATGGATGTGAGGAAGAACAGAAGGGAGGGCGGGGCGGGGCGGGCGCGTGGGGGCGTGCGGACCAGCAGGGCGGGTGTGGACCGGGCGAGCTCCTGCAGGGTGGCGCAGGCCCGCGGGCAGCAGGCGTCGAAGGCCACCAGGTCCTCTGGACATGAGGCCCCAAAAATCCACAGAGACAGAGACGGCCACAGACGCACAGATGCAGACACATCGAAAGGCCGCCGAATGAACGGAAAAAATGACTCGGGGCTGGGGGGGGGGGGGGGGGGGGTGGCAGAGGAAGCGCGGTGGGTGCAGCCCAGCCCTCCTCCCTCCTCCTCCCTCCCCCTCCCTCCCCCCCCCCCCCCCCCCCCCCCCGTGTGCTCTCCATTGGAGGCGGGTGCGGACTGTCGCTGAGCATCCCCGAGGGGACGCCCTGGCGCCGGCCCAGCAGCTGCCGCAGGGCGGCCGGGGCGGGCTGCTTGAGGTAGCGGGTCTTCAGGACGGCCACACCCTGCCGGGCCAGCTGCTCGGCCACCGCGAACCCGTGCTCCCCGCTGGCGCCCGCCAGGGCCAGCACCAGGATGTGCTGCCCAGAAGACAAGCAGATCCGGCGAGTGCGGTGGACGGGGGAATGGGACGCGGCGTGAGAGAATGCAGCCGGCGAGCGACAGGCGCCAACCACCCAGGGCGCGCATCGAGGAACGAAGAGGGATGGAGGAGGGGCGGGAGACCTCGTCGGCGGGTGGTGGGCAGGGGCCCCACGAGACGGGGATCGCCTGGCCGCCCGACTTGGGGGCCTCCGCCGGCAGCTGGGCCAAGTCCACCAGCGGCGCCTCGGCCTGCGCGCCAGCAGCAGCCAGGAGGACCGTGGTGGGACCACCGAAGGCGAGCAGGGGAGGGGCAGGGTGGGATCGCGACGTGTTCCCTGGGGGTCAGACCGGGGGCAGGCAGGTGGCGTGGCCGGGGGCCGGGGTGAAGTCGAAGGTGTCCCACCAGGTATTGTCGAAGGGCTGCAACCCAGCCCCGGCCATCTGGTCTGTGGGACCCAACCGCCCCAAGCAGCACGGCGAAGGTGGTGATGGGTGATACGGCGACGGGGTGATGGGGAGGGTGATAGTGGGCGATGCGGGGTGCTGGGGTGCTGGTGCTGCTGATGGGTGCTGGCGGCGATACCCCGACCCATCTGGTGCGAATGTGTTCGGGGGGGGCGCAGACCGATGAACTGGGGGTAGGTGACATCGATGCAGCGGAAGGTGATCCGGTCGCTCGCCTCGATGGACGGCTATTCCCGGGTCAGTTACCCACAGGGCGGAGTCGAAGGAATGACCTTGGTCATGCAATAGAGCCGGAACTCACAATCCGTCACATTCCGCGTCCTGTCGTCGGAGTGGGACGGTGAAGAGGTGCGGTCACTCGCCGCGATCACAGACCTGAGCTGCTGGCAGGCGACAATAATGCGGCAGTTGGCACTGTCGCGCACGAAAACGCTGAAAAGTCAAAACGGGTTGGTGATACCCAGAGCAGCAGATGAAACGCCAACCTTCCCGAGGTGGGCCCAAGGAAGATGGTGCAATTCGTACATCCGTCGCAGAAGACAGTGTCCATTCGATCGAAAAGATAAATATTGCAATCGCGGCAATCTGCAATGTTGAACCGCTGCCCATTGATCGAGCTACACAGAGGCAAACCGATCAGACAGAAAATGGGACGGGTGAGCCGACCCAGGAAGTTTGATGACTGTCTGCCCCACCTGATTCTTGGCCTCAAAGTTGGAGGGATCTGGACGATTCACTTCCCAGCTGTACTTCTTGCGGGGTGCACCAGTGGATGCCGTTGATCCTGCACCAGGTGCCGAACCCCCCAGAACTGCGCGCTGCTCCGCAGGTGAAGGACGTGGCTTGCTCTGAGAACAACCCATAGTTTCTGTGACGTAGGTGATCAACCCGGCACCGAAAGGTAAAAACAGCTGAAAAAGAGCCTCAACCCCCCGACGCTCTTGTGATTCCTGTCATGTGAAGTCCCCACTGCTCGCATTTTGTCACCGGGTTGACGTTCAACGTGCGCTAGCTGGTTGAGGTGATGTCCAATAGCCACCCCTGGAGCAGGTGTCGAATGAGCATGGCCCGAAGGCAAAGGAATCTTTCTTTCTTGAACTTGTCGCCTGCGCCCTTCGAATTCACTCTCTTCTCTCTTCCTTTCGTGTCGTTCTTCTCTTCCCTCTTTCTTTCTTCCTTCCCCCCTTTCATCGTTCTTCTCTGGAAATCGCCCCATCGTCCCCGGGCCAACACGTTTTTCCTCTCTCGCCCCCCCCCCCCCCCCCCCCCACACACACACACACACACACACTGCATCCAATTTTCTGTGTTGCCCAGTTGGGAACGGCAGACTGACCCGTGTTTGGACGGATGATGCAACATCAAACAAAAAATTCCAAAAAAGGAATGGACATTGCACAATGTTTCTGGGGGGGGGGGGTACCACACGGTGCAGAATCGGGCAAAGAAGCGATTCGCGATGCTCATCATCTCACCTTCAGCAAGGCGGAGGGGGCAGGCCAAACAAGGAACGAATGGCGCCAGATCTTACGGCAACGAGATCATCCAACCGCGGGCAGTCCAGCACCAACTCGACCTCGGGGCGCAACTCCTTCAAGAAGAAGAGCGTCCGCAGCTGGGGGCAAACAAGGGAGATCTTGGACACTGTGCTGGGGGGGTCCAGCTGGAGGCCGATCAGCCGGGGTAACCCGGACATGGCCGCCATCAGCTGTGCCCAGTCCTCGCTCGCCAGCGATCCCAGAATCGCCCGGATTCGACTCAGCCGGGCCCCGTGTCGGGTGAGCAGTCGAATCAGGCTGGCCGCATCAAGGTCCCCATAGACGAAGAGGTCCCGGGGCTGCAGTGTCGGCGTCCCCGCCTCCTCCTCGTCAGTCTGGAGGGAGAGCAAGGCAGAATCCGAACGCAGCCGGAGATCATCCAGGTACGGGCTGTGGCATAACCGCACCCGGACGGAGGGCAGGCCAGCTTGGGTCTGGGCGTGAGCACTTTCGACGGTGAGAATGAAGTCGAGGAGCCCCGGCGCCTCGACCCGAATGTCGAGCGGGGGCAGTGGCGGATCTCCTGATCGCCCAACTCGATGTTCAGGTCGAGGTACTCCAGCTGCCCCGGCAGCCGCAGGACGAGCGGGTTGGGGAGCCGGGTAGCGTCCAAGTGCAGCTGCTCCAGGCGGACCAGCGACCCGCAGGCGCACAGCCTGGCCAGCAGGTCGGGTTGGGCCAGATGGATGCCGTAGAGCTCCCGCAGCCGCGGCGACCCGGTCAGCAGCCAGGCGGGATCCATCCAACATGCACCCTGGGGACCCACCACTTCCAGATCGGACATGGGCATGGGGCCAGTTCCCTCCGGGGGGGGGAGAGATCTGAGGGTGCGAAGACGAGGGCATCGCAAGGAGATCAGGGGGGACCAAGAGCGGAGTTCCATCAGGACTGGGCACTGCAGGATCAGCCCCGGGTTGGGACCAGAGAACACTTGGTGACAAAAAGACTGGAGGTGGCTGCTGGCGATGCGCACAGGTGCCGTCTCGGTGGTCTCTTGGAGCAGAAGCGTGAGGCTCTCCAATCGATCGACCAGATCGGGCGGCAGGGCCGAGAGGATGCGGCCAGCTCGGAACATTTCCAAGTCCAGGTGAGTCAGGCAGGGAAGGGCACGCAGCGGGGCGATTAGGGATTCGGCGGTTTCATCGGTTGCGAGGCTGAGGCTGCGCAAGGTGGCCTTGTTCGCGGTCAGCAGCAGGGTCAGCGGAACCCTAATGGGGCCTCTCCGGTGCAGTTTTAATGAGAGCCTCTCCAGCCGGCAGATCCGCGTGCCGGGCAGGCCCTGGCAAGTGTTTAGCTCGAGGGAGGTCAGGTGTGACGCGATGGGCTCGAGGGCTGCAGGCGGGCAGGAGTGGAGCTTCAGGCTGGTGACGGCCGACAGGCTGCCCACGAAGGCGGCCAGGCTCTCCTCCGAAACAGCAGAATCTCCGATGGCAAGTTGTCTGAGGACACCCGAGAGGGGTGCCAGAGCACCGAGGTCTGAGAGGGGCAGCTTGAGGCGTGGGTTACACTGCTGCTGCATGTTCACTGGGTCGGGTTCCCGTGCGTTGCAGCGCAACACCTGGAGATCGGGGCAGGAGCGGGCCAAGGCAGCCAGCAGGCGGGTGCTCATGGGGAAACTCGGGCTGACCGTGAGCTCCACCAGCCCGGGCAGGTGGCTCAGGATGCGCTCGCCGTCAGGTTCAGAAGGAGCGGTGAAGTTCTCGAGAACGGCCAGCTGGGTATGTCCCCCAAAGGCCTCATCCACCCAGGAGCTCGGAGTGGCAGTCTTGGTGTTGGTGTGTGGTAAATGGAAATCATTCGCTCGGGGGACGGGGAACGCCAGCTTGGCGAGGCCTTTGCATGGCCCAACAAGGGCGGCCAGAGCATCGACATCGATCTCCGCTCTCTGAAAGGATATCTGGCGGAGAATGCCCCGAATCATCGAGCGAATGGTGTGCGAAAGGCCGAGCAACTGAATGTAGGTCCGGCATGGGCTTGAGGAAGCCTCCACGATGGCCCGGAGTAGTTCGGGCGGGAGCTGAGCCCAAAGATTGCTCGTTGGGGTCTGAAAATGGGAATCAGGTAGGAGGGAGAAATAAAAGAAAAACCTTTTGCGACTTTTGATTGTCCATATCCGTGTCCGTACTGCAGTAAACAGTACCCTGTTTCTGGTGTCACGAAATAATTCGACCCGCGCCTGTCCGGCAGATTTTCCCACACTGTTGTTGGCCGGAGGGTTACTTTGTTCAGCCCCCAAGGGACCGCACGTCAATGTGCACCTTGTATTATGGGTTGTTGGGGTCGTTCCCTATCCTGCGCGTTGGTGGTTGAACGCTATATCGCATGACATGATGACCTTTTTCCCGGTCACCACTTGTGCGCCGATTATCGTCGTTTGAGTTGGATAGGGAACCACCCGTGTCTTTTTGAAACCCCATATCATCGGGAGCAGCAGACCACTTGAAGGTTGTTTTCGACCCACCCGAGGCCAACTCACCTCCCCCGAAGGGGCCTTCGTCTGGTGTGTCGGGTTGCTCTTTCATTGGCCTCAGCCGCGACCTGCCCACTGGTTTCGACTCAGATGACGACCATTTCCAAGCAGCCACAGCGCACATGACGAACGAGGTCTGCCTGCCTGCCTGGCCGTTCTCACCACTGCCCGCCATGGAGCGGCCGTCCCCGCGCTTTTGCTCGGCTTTTACAGGTCAGATTTGGCTCGCTCTCCCTCCTCCAAGTAGAGGAAGCCCTGAACCATTGACACGACCCTCTACGGTGCCCTTTTTGATCTCACCGCGTGACGGTTGATTTCCGGTCTGGACCCTGCCTTGCCTTCCTCCCCGTAGGTCCCTTCATTGGCTCGCTCGTTCGTGTTCGGTCGTTGTTCTGTTGGACGCAAGTCCTGGCGGGCCCACCAACCCACACGAAGCTGGCCCGGCGGGCAGTGGTTCGAGCAGGCCAGCACATGGGGCAGGTCCGTCTGGACGGAGAGGGTCGACTGACTTGATGCCCGAAAATTGGCTCTTTACAAGGATTTCCGTTTTCATTTTTCTCTGGGTGACCGATGCCCCGAGCTCACTCTGTGCAGGAATCGAGCACCGTGCCCTTTTTGACCGATGCTGTTCTGCGTGGGATTCACCCCTGCCATGTGCTCATTTGCGCGCTTGTGGGCGTTTTGATTCGCAGATTGGAGTTCAACCATCGAAAGACAATTCCTCGACTGCCTCGGGCATCTCATTCGGCTGTTTCCTCGCCGGCAGCGCCCGAGTGCGCCCTTGTCGGCATTTTCGTCCTCCACCGGGTCGGCCCCAGGTCCCCGTCCCCATGCGCCAGCCCCTCGAGGGTGTCGATCCAGTCGGCCTCCTCCTCGGCCTTGGAGTCCTCGTCATCCTCCTAATTGCCCACCTCCTCCGGACAAGCCTCTTCGGCAGCCCTGGCTCCCCACCTCCGTCCGCGCTCCTGGTTGCTGCCGTCACTGTCGTTTTCTCCCCGATCGCATCATTCCCATGATTTGATCAACCCCTTCTCCTTGCTTGTTGTTTTCTATGGCCTTCTCCTCCTTTTCAATTTTTGCGGAACCACAGCGGAGTCAGTGCGCTTTCCCTATTCGATGCACATGTTCCCCAAAAGCTCAAAAAGTGTCAAATTCGCCAGAAAAGTTTTACTAAACGGCATAAAGTCGGTCCCTATTGGTTCCGATGGTCTGGACCAACAGTTCGGTCCCTGGTTACCGACCTTGAATGCGCGATGTGGGCAGGGTTTTGTGAGACTGAAGAGATCTCTGACAACGTTGCAGATGCTAAAATATGCAGCAGCAAGTCCCGGTGCAAATGGTCTCTCGATGCATAAACTGGGAGACAGGGCCAACGAAATAACATCTTCCGGGGAATGGTGGCCCCAAAAATCGTCGAGACAAGTACTGACGTCATTGAAAATAAACTGTGCGCTGTTTAGACGGGCTGTCAACTTTCGGAAAGCCGAAGGAGTTGACTGGATGGAGGGCTCCATGCGAAAGCACCCTCATCGAGCCCTTCCCGAATAGCCATGCCCGGTTCATTTGGCAGCTTGTTGGGTCTACTGTTCATATCCGGTGTGACACCTCCGCCGGATCTGCTTTGCTGCAGGACGTCGCGACACGATCCTCAAGAACCCCAGGCCGTATTTGCTGTTCGCTCTTTCAATTCCCCGTCTCTCTTCCGAGCCATCTTCTCCGGACCAAAATGCTAAGTGAGATGTCTCACCTCCCGCCGGGGGTGCGCGGCTTCGTCTGGCGCGTACGATTTCATCGGGAGCAGAAATCTGTCGAGAGCCTCCCGTTCCTCTACTCTGGGGCGGCATGGCACCTTGATCTGCGTATGAGCGACTGTGGGCAACGTGGATTGTTCCTCTCATATTTTCTTGCCATTCATCATCCGGACGAGAGCGATGCTCCCATCAAACTTAAGTATTCTCTGGCCTTCTACCACAGGCAGAAGGAACGCACCATCCAAAAAGGTTTGCTTTTGTTGCTTAATCCTATTTCCATCGTTGACTGTCTTGCTTCCTTCACCAGAGGGTCGGAGCGAATTCAGCAAGGCCGCCCCCCTTTGGGGTTGGATTGAATTTCTCCGGCCGGACACCATCTCCGAGGGGTTCCTCGACGCGTCGGGGCACCTGACCTTGGGCCTGCTCCTTGCTGACGGGGAGGTCCGTCCTCGCCTCCCCACGCGGTGGATCACCCCTTTCGTCGGCGCGTAGGACCCCACCCGCACAGCCTTCGGTGACTTTTACGACCATTACCAGCGCCAGTCCCTGTCCGTTCCCTCGGCGCCTGCTGCCCAGCCTCGCCTCGGACCCTCGCCTCGACCCCTCGCGACAGCGCGAATGTAGCGGCAAGTTCGGCTTGTCATTTTCCACCACCCCCGACAGGTCGGCCGGCCCCTCCGGGAGCATGTCAGCCCGGGGCCCGCCTCCCTCGCTGTGGCCCTCCGATCCGCGCCCCATCTCCAGCACTGCCGGCGCTGCTGCCACCGCTGCCGCTGCCGCGGCCGCCTCCCGGGCCCGGATGCCCGGTGGGCGAGCCATCCCGAGCTTGCACGATGCCCTGGGGCTCTCCTCGCCGCCCCCCGACGGTGCGGCCTCCGCCCGGGCGGAACGCGAGCGGGACGGGGGGCGCCCTCGCCCCGCGGCCGGCCAGGCGGCGGCCTCCTCTCGCCCCGGTGCGGCGGCCGGCCCCGGGAACGAGATGGCCCTGCCTCCGCCTCCGCCTCCGCCCCCGCCTGCCCTGCGGGCCCGGACGGAGGAGATCGAGGCAGCCAGGCGCGAGCGCGAGGCCCGGGAGACCCTCGACCGGCTGCAGCGCAACCCGTACGTGGGCCAGTTCCGCCAGTGGAGCGGCGCCGTCCGACAGCTGGTCCACGCCGAGCTGGGCGTCGTCCAGGAGGGTCCGCCCCCCCCCCCCCCCATACACACACACCGCCAGCCCCACAGCAGAGGCGCGTGCACAACAACCCATCCCGTGCATCACCTGCTTTTCTTTTTCCCCATCTGCCGTTCCATCCCCCCGGGGACCCCCTCAGTCTCGGACCTGATGGGCGCCCTGCACCTGCTCCGGCCCGCCGAACTGCACAAGTACCTCTGCCCCAGGCTGCCCCCGCCCCCAGCCGCCGCCCCCGTTCCCACTTCGGGCCCCGCCGGCGCGCCAGCCGCATCCGCAGCCGGGACCTCCGCCGCTCCCCCCGCTCCTTCCGCCGCCACGACCGGTGCACCCCTGGTCGCACCGCCCGCCGTTGCCACCGCAACCGCAACTGAGACTCCGCCTGCGCTCGAGGCTGCTGCTGTTGCTGCTGCTGCTGCCCCCTCACCAGACTCGGCCGCCGTGGAGGCTGCCAAGCAGGGGGCCGAGAAAGCCCCGGCCGCGCGGCCCGTGGGGGATGTCGGGCTGCTCCCAGAGGCCCAGGCAGGCGAGGTGGAGGCCGAGGAAGAGGACGACGACTCGGCGGCCGATGGGGAGGTCACCCAAGTGCTGCTCTCGGCCCCAGCGGCCGGGCTGGGTGCCCAGCCCGAGGAACGCAAGACCCCGCGCCGGGAGCCGGCTGCCCCTCTGGCCGACCCGACCGCCATCCCCGCCCCCGCCCCCGCCCCAGCACCTGCTCCGCCTTCCCCGGCCCCCGCCCTGCCGCCACCACCCGCGCCACCCACGGCCACTCCGCCCCCGCGCCGATCCCCCATCCCGGCCGCCACGGCCGCCTCCGTCCTCGCCACCGCCGCCGCTGCCGCTGCCACTGCTGCCACTGCCACCACCGCCCTGCCCGCCACCGCCGCTGCCGCTGCTGCTGCTGCTGCTGCTGCTGCTGCTGCTGCCGGAAGTCCTGCGGGGCCCTCGCTGGCACCACCGCCCGGAAGCCTGCCGGTCCCCCCGATGGAACCCCAGGCGGCCCAGCTGGCGGCCTCCTTCCTCTCGCCGCTGGAGCGCCACCTGGTGGCGGCTGTGGGCCGGCTGCGGCGCGATCTGGTCCGGGCGCTGGGCCTCGAGCAGGCCGGCCTCGTCACCTGGGAGGCCGCCGCCGCTGCCGCTGCTGCTGGTGGCCAGGCCCAGGCCGCGGGGGCGCAGGGGGCCCCTGGGCCGCGCCCTGAAGAGCCCAGGACTGCGGTCCGCACGATTGCCTGTCCCGCATCCCGCTCTCGCCGCCACCTCGTCTTCTTCTTGTGCTCACCTCCCTCTCTCTCCCTATCCGCTGCTCTCCTCCCCTCCCCTCCCCTCCATTCTCCCTCTGTGCAGGATCGTCCGTGGACGGGGCCCGAGGATCGCCTTCTTCTGTCGCTGCTCGACTCCTCTGCGGCGGCCGGGACCGCTGCCCCCCCGGCCCCCGGCGCCCCCGCCGGCGCCCCCGGGTGTGGGCCGCTGCCCCTGCTCGACGTCGCCCTGATCCTGCGGCGGAGCCCCGCCCAGTGCGAGGCCCGCAGGCGCCGGCTGGCCGAGGGCCGTCGGGAGCGGGCCACCTGGGCCTCCCGCAGTGCCGCCGCCGCTACCCGCGAGGGCGGCGCCGATCAGGGCGCGGAGGATGGCCTCCTGGAGGGCGGCGGGCCCGAGGACGACCGGCTGCGCATCCACCCGGGCCGCTTTGCGGTGCTCGATCCGCGGGGCGGCGCGCAAGAGAAGGAGCCCCCACGGGCCGACCCGGTTCAGGCCCTGGTGCTGCTGCCCCCCAGCGGGCCCGAGCTGACGGCCGACCAGCGGCGGGCCGTCGAGGAGGACGAGCGGCGCCGGGCCCAGGAATGCGTCGAGGCCGTGCGGACCCGGCTCGGCCAGCGCAACGGGGCCGAGGAGGCTGCCATGGCACAGGCGACCCGGTCCGCCCCACCACCCACCGCACCGCACTGTATGCGCAGCTCTTCCCTTGGCGTCCTTCGGGTTGAGCCGTAGGCGCGGGCACGGCTCCTCATAACCTGTTTGCCCCATCTGCCTCTTTGTTGTTTGGTGTCCCCGTCTGTTTGCGCGCGCGCGTCTGGACGGGGGGCCCGCTGCAGCGACTACGAGGAGCTGCTGACTGCCGTGACGGCGCTGCGGGGCCGGCTGTCGGAGGCCCGCCAGGCGCACTCGTTCAGCTGGCCGGCACTCTCGTGCGCCCTGCGGGAGGCATCCGCAGACATTCTCGGCCTCCTCGGTCCGCCACCACGACGACGCGACGCCCCGCCGCCCCGCCACCGCTGCCTCCCAGCTCGGCAGAGTCCACCATTCATCACTCACCTCCTCCTCACATTATCATCCTTTGGGGGCGCTGCTGTGAATATGGGTGTTGCGTGGGGTCACAGGGCCGGGGCATCCCCTCCGGGGCAGCTGGGTCCAGAGCAGTCTCGTGCTGAGCCCGGCCGGGCTGGAGGGGGCCAGCCGGCTGGGGGACGAGACCTTCGCCAGCCTGCTGGGGCGCCTGGATGGGCTCCTCGAGGCAGGCAGGGCCGCCCTGGCCACCCTGACCACCGAGGTCTGCACCTGCACACCGACTCCCGCCCTCCCACCGCCAGATGATCCCAAGCGCGATCCATCCCTAACTTCAATCACCGTCCCTCCGCGTGGTGGTGGTGGCTGGTGGCTGGTGGATGATGATGGATGATGATGGATGATGATGGATGATGATGGATGATGATGGATGATGATGGATGATGATGATGATGATGATGATGATTGGATGATGATGATGATGATTGGATGATGATGGTGATCTTGCTTGCTTGCTTGCTTGCTTGCTTCATTGTTGGACGGCAGGTGGACCGCATCCGGACGGAGGCCGCCCAGGCTCAGGCCGCCCGCGAGGCCCGTCTGGCCGAGCTGCGCCAGAGCGTGGCCGCTTCCCGGCAGACGGTCGAGGAGCTGCGCCGCCGGCTGCGGGAGGAGGAGGCCCGGGCGAGCAGCCTCGAGGCCGACCTGGGCAAGCACATCGAGGCCGATCAGACAGACCGCAAGGTCCGCCCCGAACCCACGCCCTGCCCGCCAGCCCGCGCGCAGTCTTTGGCCGGGCGGGTGCCGAGTTGGTTGGCGTCGAGATGATCCGTCCTGCGTGCCCCCCCGATGCATGGAATGCGATTCTGCGTGTCCCCGTGGGCTTGTCTGCCCTGCCCGCTCTTCTGTGCTGGCTGCCTGCGGTCCCGTCTACCTTCCGCCTGCCCGTCCGTCCGTCCGCCATGCCCCTCCTCATCTGGTTTCTGTGGTCACCTGGCCGGATGGATGGCCGGCTGTGGTCTCGGCGCAGCTTCTGGACGAGTTCTCGGCCTTCGCGGCCCAGCAATGTGACCGGGCCGCCCACACGGGTGAGGCCATGCAGACGGCCCGCGCTCGGGTGGCCACCCTCAACGGTCGGCCCCCAGTCCCTCTGATGCCCCCCACACACACACACACACACTCACACCACCACCACAACCACCACCGCCGCCCGACGACCACTTTTCCTCACCATCCGGGCCTGGGTGGTGGGTGGCTGGGGCCGAACGCAGAATGCGCGGGTGGGTACTATCGGCTGCTCCTGGCGCAGGCCCACGACAGGCAGCGGCACATTGGGGCGCCCCTGCGGGCCGTCGAGCAGACCCTTCTTGAAGCGCAGCAGGTCGGCACCCCCCCCCCTCCCCTCCCTCCCTCCCCTCATCCTCCGCGACGGCGACAACAGCATCAGACTTCATCATCCGATCATCCGATCATCACCATCATCCAGGCATCATCATCATCCAGCTTTCCCTCCGTTCCCCCCCCTTCCTGCAGCGTCATCTGGGGCTGGAGCAGGACGAGGCCAGCCGCCTGGCGAAGGCCCTCGAGCTGTGCGCCCTGGACGTCGCCGAGGCCGACCGCAAGCTGAGCCGCGAGTCCGAGGCGGGCCGCTTCGAGTCCGCCCGCCACGCCGCCAAGGTCCGCCCCGGCACCCTCGCAGTAGCTTCACCATCGTGATTGAGTGATGGTGATGATTGGATGGTGATGATACCTGGATGATGATGATCGGATGATGATGATGATGATCGGGTGATGATGATCGGATGATGATGATGCCGCGCCATCGGTTTGTTTTTTCCTCATCATCGCCACCACCCCTCGATCGCAGCGCAAGCAAAAGGCCCTCGCCGAGCAGGCCGAGCTGGCGGCCGCCCTGGCGCTGCAGCGGGACAAGGTGGTTGAGCTGGAGGCTCTGGTCGCCACCACGGCGGCCCACCTGCGCGCCATGCCGGCCCCGCCCGCCGCCAGCCCGCCCCCGTCGCCACGCCCCTCGCCCAGCAAGGACCAGCCCGCCCAGGCCGCGGGGCTCCCGGCCGTGTCGATGGCTGTCTCGGGTCTGCTCCTCCCCCCCGGCTCTGCTCCTCCCCGCTCTGCCGGTCAAGCCCACCACCGGACGACCGCCATCTTCATCATTCGTCATGCTCGGCTGCCACCATCATTTGCGCTGGTGTGGCCAGGCTCGGCCTCCGCTCCCGCCGATCCAGTGGCTGCCGCTGCTGTTGCCCTCATTGCCGGGGCCTCGCCTGCAGCCGGGTCAGCCGACGCCGAGGCGGCGCAGCGGCGCTACCAGGCGAAGGTCGAGGAGCTCGAGCGGTTCTACCTGCAGTGGGGCCAGGCCCCCCAGTCGCGTCCCGCCAGCAGCGTCCGGGCACTGGAGGAGCTCTCGACGGTCGGGGGCGACCTGAGCGACGCCACCAGCAGCAGCAGCACCGAGCCGGGCGGCCCGTCGGCCGAGGAGGACGAGGGCGAGGTGGCCGGGGATGTGGTGCAGCTCGAGGTGGGCGGGGCGGCGGGCGAGGAGGCCCCACTTGTGGTCACCAACCTGGGCGGCGCCTCGGAGGGCGACGAGAGCCCTGAGGAGGTCGAGGAGGGCGCGGGCACGAAGGGCGAGGTCGAGGCGGTGGGCGGCGAGGACGAAGAGGACGAGGAGGGCAGCGAGGGCAGTCAGCCCGAGGGCTCCCCGCCCCGCCCGCCTCGGCCCGTCTGGGCTCCGGGACGGGAGCCATGCTGCTCTCGCCCTCGGACGACCCCTCGGTCCCGTACGCGTTCAAGTGCCCCATCACCCTGGAGGTCATGACCGACCCCGTCACGGCCATGGTCTGTCCCACCCCGGCTGTCGACCCACCCCGCGGTCGGTTGGCCGTCCGACTCTGGTCTCATCCGGCGATTTTTTTTGTATTGCCCTTGTCGGGGGGGGCACAGGACGGGCACTCGTACTCGCGGGCCGCCATCGAGGAGTGGTTCTCCCGGGGCCACCGCACCAGCCCGGTGACCAACGAGGAGCTGCCCTCGACCGTGCTGCTGCCCAACCACGCGCTCCGCTCGACCATCTGCGAGTTCCTCGAAGCACGCGACCGGCGCCAGCAGGAGCGGGCCGCCCGCCGCAGCGCCCCGCCCCCGGCGGCGAGCAGCGAGACGAAGAAGCATCACCATCACCATCGACACCACCGCCACCACGGAAGCGACGACGGGGCGCCGCTGGCCCCGGGGGTGTACATCCCCCCGCCCATCTCGGGCCGGAGCAGCGTCCACTCTGCCGGATCCTCGGCTACTCCGCCGCCCCCACCCGCCGTTCCAGCCGCAGAGAGCGCAGCAGCCTCCCGGCCAGAGGGTCTCCGGTTTGCCTTCCCGGCCCCGGGGCATGGGGTGGCTGTCCCCCGGGTCGTTTTCGGCCGATCCGCGGTCCCCGGATCCGGCGGTGGTGTGGCTCCCGGCAATCTGTAATTCTGGGGGTTTTGCCGCCAAACCATCTTTCGGGACAAAGATTATTGTGGATAAGTTAGCTCGTCATGCGTTCGATGGGAAAAGTCGATGCTTCTCAAATAATACTCAGCACCTTGTGCTTAATGCATGAGGAAGGCGGCCACAGCTAACAAGCCAGCCAAGAATAGCCAAAAATTGCAAAACCATCCAAAAAAAATGAATTTTCCGAACAGCAGCCACCCCTTCCGAACACGTCGACTATTTGAAATTTCAAACCGCGAAAAGTGCCCAATTTATTATTCTTTCCGCACCAGAACCGCCTCCAAATCTGCACGCTCTTCTCATATTATTTGTTGCTTCTGTGGGATATTTGGTCGCCGCAACGTCTCCCGCGACCCAGGGCCTTGGCGGGTATCGATTTGGTGATGCAGTATTTGGGAAGGGGGCCACACGTCTCGTTCTCACAAACTTCCACGTGACAATGTCTGCATACACATCCATGGATGTTTCAGGTCTGTTCTCGCCAAGTTCTTTAAGATCATTTTTTCTCCCCGCGGGGTGACAGGGTATTTTCGGCCTCCGACCGATGGAGTCTACGTCTTTACCCTTCAACATCAACATTTTGCCAAACTGGAATTGGGCAATTCATCGATCGGCGAGTCTCACCAGGGATGGCAGTATCTGAACTTGTGCGTGCCTCAATGGTCTACCCAAACGCTTTCGATGGCTCTTGTTCGCGGCTCGGAGACTTTCATGCGGCTTCAAATTCAAGCTGGGTGTCATGGCGGCGACGCGATCTTGCTGGTCAGCGCCGTTGCCCCGGCGGCCTTATTTCATATCATGATGATGGCTTTCGGGGGTTGCTCTCTAGGTGACTCTGCCGACAGTCGACTTGGCCATGGTGATGCAGCCCTCCTGGGTCAGCACGGCCGCAGTCCCTAGCGCCGACATGATCTCGGCCACCCACAGCACCATCGCCCCGCCCGCTACTGTTCAAGCCGGATCCTCACTCCGCTTCAACATCCACACGGCCGACGCCAATGGCTTGCCCCTTGAAGCCGTCCCCGGGGAGACGTACGCCCAGCCCGTCCCACGATGGCAGGTCAGGCTCCTTGAGCCCGGCACGTGGACCGTCGTGGCGAATCTCAGGGTCGACAGCCCCGGGTCGGTACCAGCCACTGTCTCGGCATCCACGGAGCCCGATGTGCTCACCCGAGCGGGCACCTTCCGGCTTGAGGCCCGATACGACGGGGTGGCCCTCACGGGCAGCGGGGCCACCTTGGTGGTCGTGCCGGGGCCCATCAGCGCCCCGCACACCACGGCCAGCTGGCCCAACGGCAGCTGGAATACCGGCGCCCAGCCGGCTTGGTCGCTGTCGCCCCGCGATGCGCTGGGCAATCTGGCCAGCTGTTCAAGCGGCGCCACGGCAGGATTCAGGGCGGGGCTGGCGGGCCCCAGCCCCTTCAGTGCCGCCGTCTCTTGCAATGGGACCCGGTGGGTGGCCACCTCGGCCCCCATCACTCGGGCAGGCGTCTTCGCCCCCTGGGTGACATACCAGGACCAGGCCATTGTCGGTTCCCCCGGCCCTGCTGCCCTGTTCATCGTCTCGGGTCTGTGGCGCCCTGATCCCGCAATGGCATCGAGCTCACCCCCTGTGTGTCCTCTTCGTTCCCCTCCTGGATGGGCGACAGGCGCCCTCTCCCACGCCCTGACCACGGCCCAGTGGCCCGCCGGGACCTTCGTGGGCCCCGCTTCGATCGGGGTGCCCATCCAGGCGGTCGATGTCAATGGCCAGACCGTCCGTCCGCCTTGCCCCTCCGCATTCCCGTCCTTGCCGCCCCCGCGTCCCTGTCCCATGTCTTTGTCTTTGGCGCGGTTCCAACCTCCTCGGCACCATCTCCCCAACCCCAGATCGACTGCCGGGACATGGACGCGTCCTATCGCGCCCTCTTCTCGCTGGCGATTACACCCGCCGATGGGGCTGTCACCCAAGGCACCGTCACCGGCTGCAGCGGGTCGGCCTTTCTGGGCACCGTGACTGCGAACAGCCCGGGCGGCTACTCGACCAGCGCCCACTTCGAGGGGGTCCCCATCCGGGACTCGGGCCGCTTCGGCTTCCAGGTGGTCGCACGTCCGTCCCCACCCATCCCCACCACCACCCCGATTGCCGCCCTGCTCTCCGCCTCCCCTCCGAGCCACCGATTGTGCTTTGCATCTCGGCAATGCCCTTTTCCCCATCGGTGTTGGTTCTTCCGCAGGCCCTCAGGCCAGTCGCTCCTCCGTCGCCTGGCCACAGCCAGGGGTCACCGCCCAGGCCGGGGAGCCGTTTGCCCTGCTGGTGACGGAACGGGACGCCGGCGGGGCCACGATCCCCTGCTCGGCGGCCCTGCTTGCGTCGGGCAGCCTGCCGGTGCTGAGCGGCCTGATGGAGGCCGACGCGGGCGCCCCAGTGGTCGGCCAGGTGGCCTGCGGACCGGCGGGCCACTTCCTCGTGACCTTCCTGCCCGGCCTGGCGGGCCGGTACGCCATCGAAGTCTTCTTGGACGCGGAGCCCTTGCCCGGGTCGCCCTTCGCCGGCTTTGAGGTGGTGGATGGTGGTCTGTTCCCCCTCAGTCCCCCTCCTGCACTCAGTCTTCTCATCATCGCCACGTGCCTCCCTGCCCTTCGGCAACAGGTGAGTCTTCGTGGGCGGACGCGGGGGTCATCTGGCCAGACCCGACCACCACCCGTCCGGTGGCCGGGGAGGCCTTTGTGGTGGTCATCGAGGCCGAGGGGCCGACCCCATGCGAGGCCGGACGCCCCTCGGGCTTCTTCTGCTACCTGGTGGGCCCCTCGGCGGTCGTCACGGCCGATGCGCTGTGCAACGGGACGCACTACGTGGCCACCCTGACGCCCACCCAGCAGGGCACCTACTGGGGCCATGCGGTCGGGGACGGCGCCCCCCTGGGCTCCGCAAGCGGGCCCTATGAGGTGCTGGCTGCCGAACCCGCGCCGGGCAACAGCTCCGCCGCCTGGGCCATCCCGGGCGCCCTGCCCCGGCCGGCAGGAGCCCCCGTGGAGATGGCCCTCTACCTGTACGATCGCTTCGGAAACCCTGCCCTCTGCACGGCTGCCCTCCTCACCCAAATCTCGGCCACGGCGGGCGCCGACCTGGCCGGGGTGCCCTACTGCGGTGCTGGCGGGCTGACGTGGATCCGCTGGGTGCCGACCCTTGTGGGGGAGTCTCTGCTCCTGCGGGTGACCCTCGGCGGCGCCCCTTTGGTGGGCTCAGGGACGCACGGCATAACTGTCGTCCCGGGGCCACTGGCTCCCGAAGCCTCGGCCATCAGCTGGTCATCCCAGGGGCCCCTCGTGGCCGGGGACGTCATCACGGGGCACGCCCTGGATCGGGACGCTTGCGGGAACCCCGTGGCCTGCCACTCGGGCGATGGACTGGCCGCCGGGACGGCCACGACGGGCCCCACAATTGTGCAGCTGGAAGCCACCTGCGTGGATGGGGCCCGCGTTCTGTCGGGCCTGCTGACGGTCGCAGGCGAGTACGCCCTGTCCACGACGGTGGGCGGGGCTCCCTACGGTTCGGGCGGCGCGTCGAGCATCGAGGTGGTGCCTGGTCTGTCGCCCCAGCCACCCGTCCCCTGGTGGCGCGGCCCACTGCCCCCGTCAATGCCGGGGTCCCCCCCATCATTCCGCGCCTGATCCCGCCCCATCGCCTTCTCCGAAGGCCCGCTGTCGGCCGAGGGCACCACTGCGGCCTGGGCCGACCTGCCCGCCCCGATGCAGAACACCGGCCCTGGTGCCGTCATCGCCCTCCGGCCGGCCGATCGCCACGGCAATGCCCTGCCCTGCGCCCCGGCGGACTTCGAGGGCTTTCTGGCCTTCCCGGGTTCGGATATAACCGCCTCGGGGAGCATCGTCACCATTGTCTGTGGACCGTCGGGTGCCCTGGTGAACGTGACCGTGTCCCGATACATCATCGGCGCCGAGCCCTACGACCTTCGGGTGCGGCTCGCCGCCACCGACGCCGACATTGCCGGGTCGCCTGCCCGCAGGGCCATCACGCCAGGTCTGCCCTTGCGTGGGGGAAGGGGAAACTGTTTTTTTCGGACACCGGACTCGAATCCGTCCGAAATGGGTTGCGATTTCGGCGAAAAATGGGGTGGGAATACACTTCACAGGCAGTTTCACGAAGGAATCAAAAAATTCTTCATGCGACGCAACCATGATGTTTCTGTCAGGGCCCATCGTGTGGACGTTGAGCGAGGTGACGCACCCCGAGGAGGCCATGGCGGGGAGCGTGGCCTTCATCGCCTTCACCGGCCGCGATGCCTCGGGCAGCCACGGTCTGAGCCCCCGCTCACACACACCCCGCCCGCTCATGTCACTCTGCCCCCAGTCTTCTGCACTGAGGCGCTCCTGGCGCGATTGAAGAGCATCTTATCCACGGCTGATGGCGACACTGTGGCCATGGGGACGTGGAGCTGCCCCGGGGGTGAAGCCACCCTGGGCATCCAGCTGGCGATGCGCATGCCCGCCATGCCCGGCCTCTACAGCTGGGTGACGGCCCTGGACACAGCCGCCATCCTCCGAAGCGACCTCACGGTGCTCTCGGGTCCGCCGCCCCGCCCCCCGGGATAACGCCGTTCCCTCTGGCCGCCTCGCCTCGCCTCGCCTCGCCTCGCCTCGCCTCGCCTCGCCTCATTATCTGGAACTGGGTGCGGCTGGCGCATGGCGCAGCGCCCGTGTCGCTCTCGGAGTCGCAGGTCCTGTGGCCGGCCGACCTGGCGGGCGCTGTGCTGACCGCAGGGGGCCAAACCGATTTCCCCATCGTCCTGGCCGATGCCGACGGCGTCCCGCTCCCCTGCACGGACACCCTGGTGGCTGCTACCCGGGTTGTCGCCTGGCCGGGGAAGCTCCTGGGCGCGGTCTGGTGCGACGACTCGGGCAGATACCATGCCGCCGTGCGGATGACCCTTGTCGCTCCCGAGGCCCACGTCCAGGTGACCTTCGCCGAGGAGACCCTGGTCGGGGCCAATGCGTCGGTCGGGGGCAATTCGTCGTATTTTGCGGTGGTCCCGGGGCCTCCCAGCCCTGCTCACTGCACGGCAGCCTGGCCCGGGGTCATGAAGGCAGATCGGTCATGGGCCTTGGTAGCGAGTGCCGTGCCGTATCGGTTCAACATCGCCGTGGTCTGGCAGCCGCCCAGTCAATGCCTCGCGATTCCCTGACACCCCCTTTCCCCGACCCAAACAGCGAGATGAGTTTGCAAACCCCATCGGCTGCACGGAGGCCGCCCTGGCGGCAGCCCACTTCATGTTGGACACGCCACTGCCCGATGCGGCTTTCACCATGGGCTGCGCGACCGGTGGCCGCTTTGAGGCCTCGCTGCTTGTGCCCGTCGCCAGTCCTGCCGCCAGTCTGTCCATCCTCCAGGGCAGCAGGCGCATCTCCGGCTCGCCACGTCAGTACGCTGTGCTTCCTGGGGCCCTGGCGCCCGCCCAGTGCGAGGCCTCGTGGCCCGCGGGGACCCTTGAAGCGGGCGGTGCCCCATTGGAAATTCGCATCACGGGACGCGATGCCCTGGGCAACACAGTTGCCTGCAGCGGCTACACGGGGAGCGCCGGGTTTGGGGGGGTGGCCACCCCGGTCGAGCCGCTCGTACCCGAGGGTCTTGAGGATGAGGCGCACTCAACCCCGGTGGATGTGCCCCTGAGCAATGGCGGCATGGCCTGCGAGGGGGACAAGTGGGTCCTCACCCTGCGGGTGGATGTCGCCGCCTGCTACCGGCTCAACCTGACCCTGGCCGGCGCCCCGCTGGGGCACTCTGCAAACCTCGATCTTGTGTGCTTCGAGCCGGGTCCGTCCCGCCCCACCGGGCGTTGAGATTTGCATCGCTGCAGTTTTGGTCTTCCAGTGCTCATCGAACTGACGCATTCGGGGGGATGGGGCTGGTCTGTGCTCCGATCCACACAGGGCCAGTGAGCTCGTCCCGCTCGGCGGTGTCGGCTCCGTCGGCCCCGGTGCAGCTGGTGGCAGGGACGGACACGGAATGGGCCGGCCTCTTCCGCGACGCCAACGACAACTTGGTCTGGTCCCCCCACCCACGCACACCACTCCCCGGGGGTATGGCGGCCTTCCACACGCACTCACCTTCGTTGGCCCGCTGTCGGCTGCAGGTTGCCTGCACGGCCGCCCTGGCGTCGCGGGTGCATTTCCACGTGAGCTGCCCCGAATCGACGACCGAGGTGCGGTGCCAGGGCGGTCGGCTCTGGTTCGAGGTGCGCTGCCCCCGAGTGGCCAGCTGCCAGTGGGCGCTCGACTTCCTCGGGGCGGCCCTGCCGGGCGCGGCCATCCACGAGGAGATCGTCGTCATCCCAGGTCCGTCCCGGCCAGAGATGAAGATCATCATCATCACCGGTGTTGCGAATCTGTGGGGCAGGGGTGGGGTCGGCAGTTGGCACAGCGGATCATCAACCATATAATGTTTGGGGACGCTTTCCCTGGCTTTTCTGCCACAGGCCCTCCGGATTCCGCCTCGACGCGGGCGCTCTGGCCTGGGCTGCCCGACCTGCGCTCCAACTTCGTGGCCTGGGCGGGGCTGCGCCCCGTGGCCCTCCTGGTGGCCGACCGGCTGGGGAACCCCGTCCCCTGCGCCCCCGGGCTGCTCACGGCCCGGTGGACCGACGAACTGGGGGACCCTGCCACAGCAGGGGCGGCCCACGTCAACTGCAGCGCAGCCGCTGGGTGGATGGCATGGCTGGGCCAGACCGTGGCCGGGGGCTGGCTGGTCGCCGTCCGGGTGGCCGCCTCGGGGGAAGAGGAAGAGATCGAGGGCTCGCCCCGCTGGGTGACAGTCGCCCCGGGTCCGTCGCCGCCCGGGGCAGGGGGGTCCTGCTGCCCGCATTCCCATGTCGCTGACTCTGTCACGCCCTCCCTCCCACAGCGGCCCTCTCGCCCTCGCACAGCCAGCTCGTCCTGCCGAGCCAAGGGATCGCCATGGAGGCAGGCGAGTTCCTCACGGCGGGCATCATGGGCCGGGACGCCTTCGACAACGAGGTCCCCTGCGGCCCGGCCACGGTGGGCTTCTTCTGGGCGCGTCTCGAGGGCCGCCCCGACTGCGACCTGACCGCGGCCCCGGTCGGGGTCGACGGGAACATCACCTGCAGCAGCGCCGACGCCACGTATGCAGTCGCGTTGGCCCCCGTCGTGAGGGGCTGCTACTTCGTGCAGGCCGTCTCGCTGGCCGGGTCGCGGCACGTCCTCGGCTCGCCGACCGGCCTGCGGGTCAACGTCACCGAGGCCGACCCCACCGCGGCCTCGTCTGCCGTGTGGTGGGCCGCCCTGCCGTCCCCCGTTCCCCCGCTGGCGGCCGGCCAACCCCGCGCCTTCGAGCTTTCCGTCCGCGACCCGTTCGGCAACGAGCTGCACTGCGGGGGCGGGCAGCCATGGGAGGCCCTGCTGCAGGTGAGCGTCCGTCCCCTGGGCACTGGCGACACGCTGCCTCCCGGGGCGCTCCTCGAGGCCCAACTCGGCTGTCGGCCGGCCGACGGGCGGCTGGTGGGCAGCGTGGCGATGGCCCTGGTGGGGGCATACCGTGTGGATGTCACCCTGGCTGGGTTGCCGCTGGCCGGGTCGCCTCTGGTCGTGCCGGAGATGGTCCCCGGTCCGTCCTGCCCACCTTGACCACATCCCCCGATGCGACTCACGTCATTTCCTCGCTGTCTTCAAGGTGTCCCCGCCGAGTCCAACCTGCAGATCGGTTGGCCCCAGCCGCGCGCCTTCGTCTGCCCTGCCACGGGTTTCGACCTGCCCCTTCGAGCCGCCGATCGGTCCGTGCCTCCCGCCCGCCCCGACATCAGCGCATCGCCTCCGCCCATCCTACGCGTGGACACGGCACTCAGTGTCCCATCGATCGTCCCCCCCCCCACGCTCTACCGCAGGTTCGGCAACCCGGTTCCCTGCGCTGTCCTTCTGGAGTATCTCAATGCCTCCTTGCAGCCTGTCACCAGCGGGGCCCCGCCCACGGCCGGAGTTCCCGCTTGCCCTGCAGACGAGGCCCTGATCCACTTCGCCCAGCCGGCCCCCGGATGCTACGAGCTCAGGGTGACCGTGAACGGGCAGCCCGTCCCGGAGTCACCCTACAGCCTCACCATTGACGATCCCGCTGACGGTTCGCTACACCCCACCCCATCCCAGCTGCCGCATCATGGAGCTGTCTTTGTCTTTGTCACCCCGGGTTATAGACGTTGGCTGCTCGGACCACACCGACTGCACGGCTTGCATGGGCGACTTGGCCCACGAGTGCGCCTGGTGCGGGGCCACGGGGGCCTGCCTCGCCCCGGCCCAGCGGCTCGCTGCCGCCTGCCCCGACCAGCAGATGGCGTCCTCATGCGCCACGGGTCCGTCTGTCCACCCTCATTTGGGCACGCATATGGTTGATCAAACAGTATCCGGCCTCCTTGTCAGCCCTCCCTCCGTCCCGCCTCCTCGCTCACACACTCCCCGACGGCACCATCACCCTCTGGTGTGTCGCCGACGATTGATTGCAGGACTGTTGGATCCGGCCCGCACGGTGGCCGCGGCGCCCCCCACGGGTCGCGCAGGTCAGGCCTACACGGTTCTGGTGAGCCCCGTCGACACGGGCGGGGCGCCCATCGCCTGCACGGAGGATCGGCGGGCGACCTTCTTCGAGCTGACCCTCGACGGGGCGCCCCCGGCCGGCCTCCAGTGGTCCTGCCCCAACGCGACCGCCTTCGGGGCCAGCTGGACACCCACCCGGGCCGGGCCGGCCTGGCTCAACATCAGCCATGCGGGCGCCCTGCTGTCCGGGTTCACCCTGCTTGTCAAGCCAGGGCCCGCGTTCCTGGCCCAGTCGTCCCTGAGTGCCCCCGAGGCCGTGGTGGCGGGGGCTGCCCTCGAGGCCACCCTCACCCTGCGGGACGAGCAGGCCAACCCCCTGGACTGTGTCTTGGCGCGGGTGTCCGAGCTGGTGGCGGCCAGCTGGGCCGGCCGGCAGCCGACCGCTTGGCGGTGCGGCACCGATGGGAACTCCTTCGTGGCGCGGTGGAGCGCCCCGCAGCAGCCGGGCGATTACGCGCTCGAGGGCTCCGCGGTGGGGCTGGGGCCGCTCCCGGGCAGCCCCCGCTCCATCCGGGTCACAGCCGACGGCCCCGTCGATGCGCCGCGTCCGTCCCGCACCTGCCCTGCCCCCCAACAGCCCCTCCCCAGCAGCACATCACCAGTCAATCGTCGTCGCGTGATGGGAAGGACTGACCAACCCTCCTCCCCTCCCCTTCCGTGTTGTGCGCAGCAGCTGCTCTGTCGACAGGCATCCTGGTGGCGATCGCCGGGGGGGCGGCGTTCCTGGCGGTGGTGGTGGTCACCACGGCGGTGCTCATCCTCCGGCGGAAGTGGCCTCCAGTACCCCAACCCGGCGCGCCTCCATCGGGCCCCATCCAAAAGAACGTGGCCCAGACCCAGGTGTGAAGTGGGCGCCGATGATGATTTGCTTGTGTTTATCTTCCCCTTAGGATTTTTTCTTGTCCGTGGGCGTGGCACTTCCTTGATCGTTTTCTCTTCCGAACCCCACCCCCGGGTGATCGAGAGAATTGGCGGGTGGTGGATGACTTCCTTTTTGGGGAACGGGTTCTCTTTGTTCGGATTCTCTTTTCCCCTTGTTCGGCTTGGCGTGACGCCCCGAGTGCGGGCGGCGGTTTCGTTCTCCGTGGTGATGTTCTGTGGATATTATTTGTATTCGTGTTGTACAGATAGAGGGGCCCCAAATGGGCTTCTTCACGTGTTTTTGCTTGGTCGTGCGCTTTATCGTGCCCCCTCCCCAACCTCCCAACCTCCCTCCCCCCAACCCAACCCACCAACCCACCCGAGCGCTCGGGCACGATGCCGCGAGCTTTATATAGGTTTCTTGCGTGCTTTTGCGTGCTTCACTGTGGAACAGACAAAACCTGCCTCGCTCATGACGACGAAAATGGGGATTGCGTACAACACGGACTTCAAAAAAAAACAACCCGCCGGTCTTTTCGAAGAGGCCTCAACTTTGCTCCATCGCACGCCTCTCGTGAGACCCCATCATCGATCCGGCACATTCGAATGTTTCCGGCTCTCCGAAATCGCTCCAACCCGGCTCCGGGGCTCTACTCGCTCGTGGGGGCTGGCTTCATGTGGAGACCTGGGTTTTTGGGAGATATTTTTTCCCCCCGGACCTCCATTCCCGGAATGAAGCTTGTGGATCCTTCGGAAAGCCTGAGCCAACAATGAGAAGAGCCAGAAAGCGCACGGCGCTTGTTGAGTGAGTCCTTTTTTTGAGAGATTCTCTTGCACTTCGTGAGCAGAGTGTCATGGTACCGGCAAAACCGTACTCAAAGTCCACACCCCGGACATTAGGCATAGTGAGGCGTCCCCGATCCACCACTCGTCGGAATCTGCCCACGTGCCAATCTCTGTCTGCCCCCGGGGCACCTAGGAGGGGAGCCAAGAGAGTCTTCCGGCCCACGGGGAGGAGGAGGAGCAGAGGCCCATCGGAGCAGAGGATGCGAACGAAACAACATGGAGGAAGTCAGACGGCCCTAGATGGGCGTCAGGTCGCTGGGCGGCCTCCAGGGCCCGCCGGCCGGGGTATGCGGGACCGGGGCGGGCACGGGAGAGCGCGAGTGGGAGCGGCGGCCCCGGGGCGCGCGGTCGCTCTCGGCCCCCGAGGAGGCCCCGGCCCCGTCCGGGCTGGGTGGCCCCGAGGCCGAGTCATTGTCGTCGTCCAGCACGATCCGGCCCGCCCCAGGGAGGCTCCCGCCCGCCGCGGTGGCGGTGGGGGTCGAGGGCGCGGCGGCAGCTTGGCGGCCCCCACGACCCCGGCGGCTGTGGGCCGCAATGCGCCGGTGGATGCGGCGGGGCGGCGAGACGGCGTGGGTGGGCGGCAGCGGCTGAAGCGGGGTCGGCACGGCCTCGTCCTGTGGATGTGGGGAGGCACGCAAGGATGCAAGGCGAGGGGGCAAAGCCCGATGAGCACAGCCAGAATCAACGGGGGCGGGGCCAGAGTGCGGGCCACCGTGACGAAAGCTGTGACCGCGCCCATTGGAGGGTGAGGGAGGTGGGCGCGGACCAGGATGGGGACGTTCTCCATGTCGTCGCCGAGGGCCCCGGGCAGGTCGGGGGGCATCGACCCGGGGAGGAGCAGGCTGTGGGCCTGGGCGGCCCGCTGGGTGAGCATCGGGCGCAGCAGGGCGATGTGCTGGCCCGCCACGATGGGCCCCAGCGGCCGGAAGGGCCGCATGAAGGCCAGCGCGTCTGCGGCGTGCAGGGAGCGGAGAGCGGGACAGAGCGAGCGATGATGAGGACAAGTCAGGAGATGAGATGTGAATGTGCGGACGCGTGGCGGGGGAGACATGGGTATGTGAGCGTGTGACGGCAGGTGGGAGACTCCGACAGACCGGACGGGGCCGATTCGGGGGCCTCCGGTTGCTCGGGTCTGAACAGGGCGAGCAGGGGGGAGGATGAGGGCGAGTGAGGCGGGTGCGATGCTCATGCACAAAAAAACCTGCCCGTCGCCCGCCCAGATCCCGCCGAGGGGAACAGACGGGAAGTCGGCAGCCGGGGGCCGCTCGCCCGTGAGCAGCTCGACGGGCAGCCGCAGGCGGCCCATGCCCAGGGCCGAGAGCCCGAGCAGGTCCAGGTCCACGTCCCCGAAGACCCCCGTCAGCAGCCGGTAGTCGTCGGCCTCCAGGTCCGCGCTGTCCGCCCGGGGCCGCCGCTGCATCATATGCAACGCCCACAGCACAGCGCCGTCAGCAGGTGGGGGATGAGGTGTCCGATCACACCACCCATAACCATGGCTCTCACTCAACCAGCACCATCCGCCCACCCGCCTCAGGGATTCCGTCGCCCGAGAGGGACGAACGCCGGACCTGGGAGCGCCTGACAAGGCGGCCGGCGATCCGGTCGGTGATCCGGTCGAGCCGCTGGCCGTACCCAAGCAGCCCGCCCCGGCTCTCGACCCCCAGGGCCGACCCGCCCCCGACCACGTGGCGCAACAGGCCGCGGAGGCCCATCGCGATGCCCTGGCGGCGCAGGACGAAGTCCAGCAGGGCGTAGCTGGTGCCCTCCATCCAGCCCAGCTGGGCCGCCCCCACGGGCCCGAAGGCGGCCGCGGCAGCAGCAGGGCGGGCGGCGGGCGGCGGCGGCGCGAGCGGGTGGGGGGCGAGGGGTTCCGTGGGCACGCAGACGGGCACGGTGCTGTGGCCCCAGGGCTGCAGGGCTGTGGCCAGGTCGCGGTGGACGACCGGCCGGCAGGCGAAACAGGCACAGGGCGCACATGCGGGCGACTGGCGCAGCGTGTGTCCGAGGGGGTCCAGAGGCCCGGTGGGGCCCAGGGGGGGCGGGGGGACGGCGGCCGTCCAGGCGAGCTGGGCAAAAGCCGTGATCGGGTCGGCTGGGGGCGGGGGGGCCATCAAGGTGGCGGCGGCGGCGGCGGGGTCTGTGAGGGGAGGCAAGGCCGACACCACGGGAGTCTCCGCCGGCAGCGGCTGAGGGACTTGGGCCAGTCCTTGCTGCTGCTGCAGCGGCTGCTGCGCTGAGTCGAGAGGTAACGGCGGAGCGGCCGTCGTGCTGAGCTGGGCGGGGCTGCCCTCCAGCGTGGCGGGCGGTTGCTGCTGCTGGTCATCGGGCGCGGACCCAGGGGCGATGGGGGTGGTGATGGGGGTGGTGATGGGAGCGGTCGGGGTGGTGGTGGTAGTAGTGGCGGCGGCGGTGGTGGTGGTGGTGGTGGTGGTGGCGGTGACGGTCTTGCCGATGGTGTCGTCTGCGGTCGCGGCGACCGCGCCAAGAGAAGCGGCAGCGGCAGTTGTCGGATCAAGCCCGACAGTGGTGGCAGGGGCAGTGGTGGGAGCTGGGGGAGTTGTGGTGGGAGTGGGAGTGGCTGTGGACGTGATGGTGGATGGAATTGCGGTGGTGGTGGCGGTGATGGTGGTGGCGGGAGGTGCACCGGCATCGGTCGTGGCGGCGGAGTCGCCATTGGGTGGAGCGGAGGCTGTGGGCGGAGGCTGTGTGGGGGTGGAGTCTGTTGGAGAGGCGGGCACCCCATCCCCGCCGGCGGGCCGCGAGGTCTCAACGATTGGCGGGGCGGCCACCACGGTCATGACGGCTGCCGAGGGGGGCGTGACCGACGGGCAGGCGGCAGCATCGTCGGCAGGCGGCGCAGGGACGTTCGGGGCGGCAACCACGGCAACAAGAGCCGAACTGGGCTGCTGCTGCTGCTGCTGCTGCTGCTGCTGCTGCTCGTGCCTCAAGGCGGCCTGGTGGAGGAAGTACAGGTCCGGGTTGGCGCCCAGGTCGGCCGCCCCCCGGCTGATCACCACGGCCGCCCTCTGGGGGGGTGCCGCCTCGCTGCCTGCGGGCCAAGCGGGGGTCGGGGGCAGGGCGTAGAAGGAGTGCACAAAGAGCCGTTCGCGGGTCGTGCGGTGCATCAGGGTGCCCAGCTTGGTCAGGAGCTCCTCCGGGCGGGGGCAGGTGGAGGCGGGGAGGAGGAGGGACTGGTCGGATTGACGTTGGGCGCAGGGAGGGGGGGCAGGGAGGGGCAGGGAGGGGCAGGGGGGGAGGGCAGGGAGGGGGGGGGGGCAGGGGGGGAGGGGCAGGAGGGAGGGAGGAGGGGCAGGGAAGGGAGGGGCAGGGAGGGGCAGGGAGGTGCAGGGAAGGGAGGGGCAGCGCGCAGGGAGGAGCAGTGCATGCCTGGGTACGGACCGCGGAAGCCCTCATGGATGGCCAGCTGGGCGACCACCTTGGCCATGGCCTGGCGGGCCACAATCCCGTCGGCCAGGGGCGTGTCCTGGTCGGCCTGGGCCCCACACAGCACGCAGCCGTCCTCGGGCAGGGGCACCGCGGGCACCAGGTCCGGCAGGGGGACCGCGGCCGGAGGGGCAGCAGGCGGGGCGGCGGCGGCGGGGGCGGGCGAGGGCTCGGGGCCGGTCAGGGGCGAGGCGGCGGCCTCCTCGTTGGTGACCTCGATCTCGACCTGCATCGGCACGGCCGCGCCCTCCTCGCCGGGGCGGGGCTCCTCGGCCCCGGGGAAGGCAGGCAGCGGGGGGATGAGGGCATCCCCGTCCCCCGGCTGCAGCACGGGGGTGCTGGTCACCGCCGGGGTCGGGGCCCGGGCAGGGACGGGGGCCGGTGCGGGTTCGAGGATGCGCTGGTGGAGGGCGTGGATGCGCGCCAGCCGGCTCACGTTGGCGCTGACCAGGGTGTTGGGGGCCGGAGCCACGAGAGGCCTGCGACCGTGGGGACCGGGATCGGAGACGGGGTGGGGTGCGGGGTGGGGGTAGGATGGAGGGATGGGAAATTCATCCGGTGCGCGATGCAGTGTGCCCACCCACTGCCCATCCCGGGGTCATCAAGCACGATGGTTGCACTCCCCTCAAGTGGGGACGGACCTGGGCTGGGGGGCCTTCCAGCCCTTGTAGGTGGCCAGGGGCAGGGGAGGCAGCCGGGCGGGGGAGCGGTACCAGAGGTGGGGCGGCCCCAGCAGCAGGTCCTCCGGGCCCAGGCCCCCGAGGGGCGATGGCTCGGCGGGGGGGGCTCCCGGTTGGGCCGCGACAGCGGCAGCGGCCTCCTCTGCTGGTGGTGGAAGGGCGGACAAGGGCCCGTCGGACGGAGGAGGGACGGCGGTGTTGATGTTGGTTGTGGTTGTGGCGGGCGGGGGAGGACTGAGCCCCCAGAAGGGCGGCAGGGCCGTCAGAAGGAGCTCCGTGGCTGTCACCCCACCAAACCCCAACCAGCGAAGGCCCCCGCCCCCGACGGGAGCAGCACGAGGGCCGCGGGAAACGAACGTGAGTACTGATAACTCGAATCCGGGCGCAGCGAGCCTGAGGAGGGAGGGGAGGGAGGGGGGGGGGGGGGGGGGGGGGGGGGGGGGGGCGGACCAAGACGCTCCTGCTCAGGGGCCGCGGCCCAGGGCTCGAGTGGGTCGTCGGTGGCCAGGCTCTGCGGGGTGCGGCTGAAGGCCGCCTGCTCGCCGAAGGGGGCCGCCCGGTCGTACTCGTCGACGGCCAGGGGCGCCACCCAGGGCAGCATGAAGGCCGGCAGGGATGCGTTCCGGGCCTGAGAAACGTGTGGGTGGTGATCAGCCTGCTCAACCCCCCCACCACAGACACTCCACACCACACACGGGGGGTTTCCCAAACACGACGCCGCCAGCACCACGATCCGGCGCACAGACGTGCTGGCGCTCGATCCATGCCTGGGCGGTGCGGCACTGGGTCTCGGTGGCCCCGGTGGCCTGCTGGCAGGCGGCCAGGGAGGCCTCGAGGGCTGCCAGGCTGCGGGCGCGGTCCTCGGGGGGCATGGCGGCCACCTGGGCCTGCTCCTCGGGGCTCAGGGACGTCGGGCCTTCCATCGGGGCCATCATCCACTCGGGCGCGCAGGGCGCCCAGCCCGAGAAAATGTCGCTCTCCCACGTGGCCTCAGAGGGGGCTGCCCCGGGGGGCTCGGGCTGCGGCTGCGGCTGCGGCTGCGGCTGCGGCTCCTGAGGCTGTGGCTGCGGGGCGGCGAGTGGGGGCTCCTTGTGGGCCCGGGGGGCCCGCACCTTCCGAGATCGGGCCTTCTTTGTGACGTGCTGCTCGGGCGGCGAGGAGGCTGCGGCGGCATCAGGGGCTGCCGCTACGTGCGGCTGCTGGGATAGTGCAACGGCGGGCGGGAGGGCGGGCGGGGCGACCGCGGGTGCGGCCATGACGGTTGCGGTCCTTTTGCGGCGGACGGGCTTGGCCGGGCCCGGGCCGCCGTCCAGCACCTGGTCCATGTCCAGCTCCATGGCCGCCGCTCCGCTGCCCTGCGGCGGTTGGGGGGCGAGCCCCTGGGCCTGGGGGCGCATCGCCTCGGGCCCCAGGCCTGATGGCCTGTGGTGTGCGGTGGCCTGTTGGCCCAGTTCGCGGTCCAGCACGGCAGGGGCCGAGGGCGGAGACAGACTGCCCACGGGGGCGCCGTCGGTGGTGTGCGAGCGGCCCGTGACGGCGAGCTGCTTGCGGATGCGGCGCCACTGAGCGGTGGAAATGGACTTCTTGCGGCCGCCGGGCGAGCTGCCCGGAGCGGGGGGCGGGGTGCCGGATCCGGCACCGTTGTTGTTGGTGAAGTTCTCCAGGGCCCGGGCGCGGCGGGCGCGGACGAGGCGCAGGTTGGCAGCCATGCTGGCTGTGAGGGAGAGCAGGCTCTGCTGGGCCTGGGCGGGCGGCTGCCGGCCGGGAGAGGCAGGCTCCCCGTCGCCGCCATCAGGGGAAAAAGGCCCCCCCTCGAGAGCAGGGGGTGCTTCGAAGGCGGGGATTTCCTGTGAGATAGCCGGCATGGGGGGCTGGGCGGGCAACGAAGGGGGCAATGGGGGTTGCTGGGGGTTGAGAGCACTCGCGTCCTCGTCCTCAGCGGCCATCCGGTCCCATTCGATGTTCGGCTCCATGAGGGGCTCAGCCGCAGGCTGGGGCGGTGGCGGTGGCGGTGGCGGTGGCGGTGGCGGCGGGGGAGGAGGAGGAGGCGGGGGAGGAGGCGGCGGCGGGGGAGGAGGAGGCAGCGGTGCCGCGCTCTCGGATGATGGACCACTGATAGCGGGTGGAGGCGATGGGGAAGACGAAGATGGGTGGTGATGGTGATGGTGGTGGTGATGGTGCCGGTGGTGTCGCTCCGTTGGGAACGGAGGAGGGGGAGCGGCGGCAAGCGGCGGCTGATCAAATGTGGGGCGTGGGGGAAGGGATGCCTGCGGTAATGTGGTTGATGGCGCAGGTGGCATGGCACCTGCTCCAGTAAGAGAAGAGGAAGAGGTCCCCAGGGTTGGTGCCGCCTCAACAACACCGAGGGGAGGGGGAAGAACGACAGTGTGGGTGAAGTTGAGGTCGTATGGCGGGGCATCTGGAGGCCAAGCCGGGAAAGACTTGGCGATCTCTGCTGTTCTTCGCTCCATTTCCGCACAGAATGTGATGATCTCCGCACACCGAATCACGTCAGTGTTGTATTCTCGGCAATTTCGATACATCAAACGAAATTCATCAAAGAATTGGGCACCGGTTGTATAATGCTACGGAGAAGGGAGTGGTGTTCTCACAAAGCAGGGCGAACACAGACCCCCGATTTGAGGCGTTTTCGGATGGTGGAGATGTCGATCGGATTCTGCGGATGGGGGACAATAGGAGCACGGTCCGATGGATGAAACAGACAGTAATGACATCATAATAGTCAGGGGCGTCTTTCCGAGAGACTGGTTGGAGGAAGATCTCAGAGTAGGGCTGTCAAACAAATCAGTCTCGACCCGGACTGTTAAAGAGAGGGAAAACCTTGCATTTGGTTAATTCACGCAGGACCAGGTTGGCCGCGTCCGCGAACTCGGTGCTTGTCGCGACTCGGGAGGGCTTGAGGGCGGTTGGTGTTGCTGCCAGAAAATCTTCGAACAGACCATTACGACCTGCCTCTCTCTCGTTCGGACAGGATCCGAATTGAAGAGAATGGCAAGCTCGCGGGGAATTCCCGCGGCCTTGTTGCTCATCGCAACAGAAAGAGTCGATTTCACCCCCTGATTCCAACTATCTCCTCGATTTGAACAAAAAATGAATTGTTCCGCAAATAATAGGAAGAAGAAGATGCGAGGTTCAATAAATAAAACCTCGTCGCAAAAAGGAACGATGATAAATCGAATCCGAATGAGAGAAATGCTGGGAAAAACTAATACAAAAACGGCCCGCTTTGTCAAGAAAATCCCGCAACAAAACGATCAGGAGGAGCATCAGCAATAATCCCCCGTGGTGTTGGAAGGGGTCGCCGTGATGGAGTCGTCAAGGCCCCACCGCTTGTCCGCCTTTCTGTCACAATTGGTTGGGCACCCGGCTGGAGAAAGGGAAAAGGAGTAGAGGGAAATGATGGGCGGTGCCACCAGCAGCCGGGGTGCTCCGTCGTTCGGGTAATGAATGCACATGTCAAGCCACCACCCACCGCCCAGCGTGATTACAGACCGCCACAGGTGCCACGAGTCTGTGCTCTCGACGTTGGTCAATAAAACGACACAACGCAGCGGCAACGAAGGCGAAAACCATGAAGGCCGCAAAAGCACTCCCACTTATGATGCCTGCGAAAAAATTGGAATGGTCCCACACGTGAAAACAGACCAACGGTCAAATCAAAAGTGCAGAATCCTTGGTCAGCATATCCCCAAGTGCCACCGCCACATTTCGCTGGCATGAATGCGAAGACTTCAATCGATTTTAGAGGAGGACGACAACAGACAAGTCGTGGGCCCAGAACGGTTGCCAGGAAGACACAAACCAGATTGCATACACCATCCACAGCTTTCGAGAAAGCAATTGAGTTTGTTCAGATATGCCGACACAGACCCGTCGCCTGCCAAACAATTGTCACATGACGTATAGGAAGAACAAGAAATTGCTGACACTATTCTCATGTGTGGGGAGAGAAGGAGGGCGGCGAGAACCAATAGCATTCCTAAATAAAGAAGAGCCGATAGGTGTCGCCGGTTCTGAACACCAGCCGGTTTGTCTCTGCAAGGTGGTCCCGGGCCCTCCTCCGCATCTGCCCGGGCCAGGGGAATGGTGGACCCGGCAGAGACTCACTTCAGGCGATCATGCGCCAACTCGCAGGGCTGGCCATGAAGAAAGACGCCCTCTCTCAGGGACATGCGGCTCCCGTAATCCCCAGCCCGACATCGCATCGTGTTCCAACAGGCCCAGGAGGCCGGAGGGCCGCTGCCCACCATCACCCTGGGTCGTTCGATCCTGGTCAGCGATTACCCTCTGATGGACCGCCCCCCGCAAAGGCCTGGCCGAGTAACAATCTCGTTTGCCTGTGTCTGCGTGTGAGCCAGAATACATCGACTATCTCTCTCTAGGTTTGTTGAAGCCGGGGCTGACTGCCATAACGAGATAAAACACGCCGTGTCTGATGCGCACCACGAAGAAAGAGAGGAGGAGAGGAACATACAGAGAAAGAAGACACCACTCACTTGCTCATGGCTTCTTCGTCCGCGCCTTTGCGATCTTTCGGCCTTGGAGAACTTCAGGGGGAGCAATCCAGCTGAAATTGTCTGGGGTATGAAGAGTGCGGAGAGGGAGATGTGAGTCGAAGTGGAGCAGGGATTGGGGGGGGGGGGGGGGGGGGGAGTGGGAGGGCCGGCGGGCACGCAGACTTGTGGGGGCAGCGGGAGCTGGGAGCTGGGGGGGAGCCGCCGAGCCGCCGAAGGGGTTGACGCCTGCTGCGTGGGAGGCACCGAAGACCACCGGGGCAGCTGCACCAGAAAAAGCGTGAGCAAGGTGGGTCGGGCGGCATGGCGGGAGGGGCAGACCAGGGGTGGACGAGGCACCAAAGACGGCGCTCCCGAAAGGATTAGTGGCCGTCGGGGCAGGGGCGGGGCCGAAGGGAGCAGCAGGAGCGCCGAAGGGAGCGGCGGGGCAGCGCCGAAGGGGAGCGGCGGGAGGCGCCGAAGGGGTTCGCAGCGGGGGCAGCCGGAGCAGGGGCAGCTCCGAAGGGCGAGCCAAACGCGGGCGGTGCCGAGGCGCCGAACGGGTTGGCGCCGGCTTGGCTCGGGGGCAGGATCCCGGGCGCGGCAGCCGAGGCGCCGAACGGGTTGGAGAGAGCCGACCCGCCGCCAGCCGAGAAGATGGGCGCGGGTGCCGGGGCCGGGGCCGCGGGAGCCGCCGGGGCAAAACCGGACGACCCGCCGCCAGCCGAGAAGACGAAATCGGACGGAGCAGCCGAGGCGCCCCCAAAGTTGAACGAACTGGGGATCGCCGGCTTGAACTCCATCTCGATGGCCCCATCCTGCACAGGGGCAGACCCACCAGAACACAGGTGTCAGGCGCGGGTGCGCGGGGCGGGGGAAGAACAGATCACCCCAACCCACAAGGACAGAAGGACACATGTCGCGGCATGGGGCGGACCTCAGCGGGCTTGCTAGCAGGGCTGGCGCCGAAGGGGTTGGCCCCGAAGGGGTTGGAGGGAGCCGCGGCGGGGGCCGCGAAAGGGTTGGAGGCCGGGGACGGGGACGGGGCTGCGGGGGCGCCAAACGATGGGGCTGGGGCCGGGGCGCTCAGGCCGAAGGGGTTGCCGGCTGGTGGGGCGGGGGCGGCAGCGGCGGGGACCGAGGCGAAGGGGTTGGCGCCGAAGGGGTTATTAGAGGGGGTTGCAGATGGGGAGGGAGTCGCCGCGCCTCCGAAGGGGTTGCTGCTCGCGGCAGGAGCGGCGGGGGGAGGCAGGCCGAAGGGGTTGGATGCGACCGGGGCAGGGGCGGGAGTGGAGGCAGGGGCGGAGGCAGGGGCAGGGGTGGCTGACGGGGTCCCGAAGGGGTTGGTCGCCGGGGTCGGGGTCGCCGGAGCCGGAGCGGGGGTCCCGAAGGGGTTGGTGGCGGGGGTCGCGGCGGCGGGAGTAGAAGAGGGGAAGATGCCGAAGGGGTTGGAGGCAGGAGCAGCAGACGTGGGGGCCGGGGCGGCTGGGGCAGCAGAGGCACCGAAGGGATTCACACCAAAGGGATTGGCCGCAGCGGGTGCCGGGGCGGCTGGAGTTGCGGGGGCGGCCGGGGCCGGGGCCGGAGCAGCGAAGGGACTCACAGCTGGGGCGGCGGCAGGGGCGGGGGTGCCGCCCGACGGGGCGCCCTCGAGCGCCTGCGGGCTGGCCTTCAGGAAGGGGTTGGCGACCCCGCCAAAGGCGGCAGGCGGAGGCGGGACCTCGTCCTTGGTGGGGGCCGGGATGGGCTCGCTCGAGGGGGCAGTCGAGAAGGTGGCCAGGCCGAAGCCGACCGCGAAGGGGTTCGGGGCATCCTTGGGCGGGGCGACCGGGGCTGGGAGCCCAAAGGCGTTGCCCGGCTTGCTCTCGGACTCGTCTTCGTCATCCTGGGGGCTCGGGCTCCGGGCGGCGGGCGTCTCGAGGGCCGTGCTGGGGGGCGGCACGAAGACGATGCCCGCGTCGGGGGCGGCGGCCGGGCTGGGGGCCGCCTCAAACTTCAGGACGTCCTTCTTGGGGCCGGCGGCCAGGAAGCCGCCCGCCGAGGGGAAATCCTCCTTCTTCTCGTCCTGGGCGGGGGCGGGGGTGGGCAGGGCGAAGGGCGAGGCGGCGGCCGGCTCGGCCTTCTTCTCGCCGAAGGGGGACGAGGTCTTGTCGGGGAGGGCGAATGGCGACGAGGAGGCGGGGATCTTGTCGTCCTTCTTGTCGGGCAGGGCGAAGGGCGATTCGGTCTTCTTCTCGCCGAAGGGCGAGACGGCGGCGTCCTTTGGGGGCGGGAGGGCGAAGGGCGAGGCGGCAGCGGCGTCCTTCGCAGGCGGCAGGGCGAAGGGCGATGAAGCGAGGGGCTTGCGCTCCTGGGCCTGCACGACCGCAAAAGCGAAATGAGCGATGGGCGGCAGGGGAGGCCGGCAGAGGCGGACCGGGGGAGCGCCGAAGAGGGCCGCGTTGATGGCCATCTTGGGGACGGCGATCCCCTCGAGGGCCTTGCTGGTGGCCTCCTGGGCGTCCTCGTCGACCACGGCGGGGCTCTCGCCGCCCTTCAGGGCGGCCACCTGCTCCTTGGCCACCTGCCACTCGGCCTTCTTGGCTGCGCGGGGGAACGGGGGAGCGAGGAGGAGGAGGATGGCCGTGATGAGAACAGTGCCGCGGTGCGAGGGAGTGGAAAAGTGGAAACGGGATCGGGACGGACCGCGCGAGAAGGGGTCGCTCATCTGGGCGGCGGAGTGGCGTGGGGTGCGGCGGGAGGTCTCCTCGGGGAGAACGATGGGGGCAGCCGTGGCAGAGGCCACCATGGGGGCCACCTCGCACAGCGAGTGGGCCGCGGCCCGCTCGGCAAGCTCGACGGGCGGCTTGGTGAGCATCTCGGCCGCCGCGGACTTCTTCTCATCGGCCGCCGCGGACTTCTTCTCCTCGGCATCCTTCCCAAAGAGTCCGAAGATCGACTTGGTCTGAGGGAGCGAGCGGGAAGTGAGCGGGTGAGCGAGATGGCTGGATGGGGCGACAATGGCTCTGCATGGGGCAACAATGGCGAGGGCGGACCGGAGCGGCAGGGGCGGCCTCCTTGGTGACTGGGGTGCCAAAGAGCGATGCGGCACTCGATGTGGGCTTCGCGTCGCCGAACAAGGCGCTGGCCTTCGATGGGGTGCGGCTGGGCGAGGGGGGCGCCCCAAAGAGCGAGCCCGAGCCGTGCGGGGGGCTGACCGAATAGAGGGCGGCCTTGTCCTTGACCTCCTTCTCCTCCTGCGCCGAGCGGAGCGGAAGACGGGAAAGGGCGTGAGATCGGTCAGGATGGGCGCTTTCCCGCCAGGGACCCGCGGAAACATCGACACCCCGTGCCCCCCCCCCCCCCCCCCCACGCACACACACACACACACACAACGTGGTGATGCAGACCTCCTCGGTCCAGTAGCGCCGCTTGCTGATCCCCGCATCGTGGCTGTGCGCCGCAGCGGCGCCAGGGCCGGGCAGAGGCGTCCGGCGCGACGGGATCTTGCCGGCCTCGGCAGGCTCCTCGCCACTGAGGCCCTCGGCCTCCTCCTCCTCTTCCTCCTCCTCCTCCTCCTCGCCTTCCCCGTCGGCCTCGGCCTCGCTCTTGGTCGCCCCCGCGGCGGCCTCCTCGTCGTCGCTGAGGGCGACGGCCGTCTCGGCCGTGGCGCCGTCCCGCGACATGGCGGCCTTGGCGGCGGCCTCCTCGTCCTCGCCCTCGGGGCCCACATCCTCATCCTCGTCGCCGCCCTCCTCGGCGGCGCTCGGGTGGAACTCGACCTCCTCCTGCTCCTCCTCGTCCTCCTCATCGGCACCCTCGCTCTCGGCCTCGGAGGCTCCGGGGGCGGGCGAGCCGGGGGCGGGCGAGGCCGGCTTGCCGAAGATGGAGGCCCCCGAGGGGGCAGGGGACATGAGGGCCGCAAAGGGAGACGTGGAGGGGCTGGGCGCCCCGAAGAGCGAGCCCGTGCTGGTGCTGCTCTTCAGCGCCGGGCCCGAGGTGGTGGTGCTGGTGGCGGTGCTCGTCGTGCTGGTGGTGGTGGCGGCGCTGCTGGTGGTGGTGACCGGAGCAGCCAAGGAGGCGAACGGGTTCGAAATGGGGCCCGTGCTCACGGAGGCCGCGAAGGGGTTGGCGGCTTTCTCTGGGGCAGCCGGGGCAGCCGGGGCGGGTGCGGGTGCCGGGGTGCCGAAGGGGTTGGGATTGGCTCCCGCGGCAAGGGAGGCGAACGGGTTGGCAGCCGGGTTGGCGGCCGGGGCGAACGAGCCGAAGGGATTCGGCGCGGCAGCGGCGGGGGTGGCCGTCTTGGCGGGCTCGGCGGCCTTCATGAACGGGTTCTCGGCAGCTGCGGCGGGGGGAAGGGCGAGCGAAGCCACAGGGACGGCGGGCTTGGGCGAGGCGGGCCGGGCCTTGGGGGTGGCCAGCTTCTCATCCTTCTTCCTGGGCTCGGGCTTGGCCTCCTCTTCCTCGGACGGGGCCTCTTCCTGGGGCTCTGGCTCAGGTTCGCTGTCCTTCTCGGACTCGGACCTGGAGGCCCGCGACTTCTTGGAGCCTTTCCGGGCCTTAGGCTTGGGCTTGGGTTTGGCTTTGGGCTTGGGCCGCTCCTCCTCCTCTTCCTCGGCCTGCTCCTCCTCTTCCTCCTCCTCCTCTTCTTCCTCCTCGGTGGCGGCCTTCTTGGGCAGGGGCTTGCCGACCGCGGGGGATTTGAAGAGGGCCGAGAGGGCTGAGGTGGGGGCCTCCGAGAGGGCCGAGAATGCGCGCGGCAGAGTCGAGAGGGACGGCAGGCCCTCGTGGGGAGGCAGTTCCGCGACGGCAGGCTTGCGACCCTGCGGAGAACCAACCAACAAACCGAAAGCATGCGCATGAAGTGGTGCCGAGGGTTGGGTGTGGCGGGCTGGGCGGGCGGGACGTGCCGGTCGCTCCCACAGCAGCTGGCCGGACGGACCTTGGACGTCTTCTTGGGCTTCTCCTTTTCCTTTTCCTCAGTCTCTTCCTCCTCCTGCTCCTCCTCGGCCTCGAGGGGCACGTAAGACTGGGCAAGGCGCGACCGTTTGGCGGTCTGGTGGGGCGCGGCGAGGGAGCTCAGCATATGCCGCATATCCTGGGGGGGGGGGGGGGGGGGGGGTGAGTGAGCATGAAAGGGCATCGATGGAAGAAGCAGGGCCATGCACAAGACCAGACAAAGATGCACGGACCTGAGCGGCCGGGATGACCCGCTCGAGTGACTCGAGGATCTTCTTGGCCGTCTCGCTGGTGGCGGCAGCCCCCGAGACAGTCGAGGGGCGTGGGGCCTCGTACGCGAGGGTATGCTTGCGGCCTGTCCGCGGGGCCAGGTCGTCCGCCTGCTCCTCGAAGGGCATCTCCTCCTTGTTCACTGCCGGGGCCATGGCAGGGGCCGGAGCCGCTGGGGCGGCGGGGGAGGCCATCATCAGGGGGACCTGCATGGGCATCTGGAGACCCATGGGCGACATGGCCCCAAAGGGGCGCATCGGGCTATAGTAAGGTTGGTAGGGCATGACGTAGGGCATCCCATACATGAATGCCGCACCCGGGTGGCCGGCGGGGGTGGCGTAGGGAGTTGGGGGGCGCATAGCGGGGAACATGTAGTTGTCGATGGGCAGCGGGCCGGCCAGGGGGGGCATCTGGGTCGGCGGGGAGGAGAACAGTTTGGCGAAGGCGGGTGTCCGGGTGACTGATGGTGTGGCAGCGGGCGCTGGGGTCGCCTGGGGGGTCCGCTGGGTGGCACCGAGCAGGTCCGAGAAAACGACGGACGAGGGGACGCTGGGTGTCGGAGGCAGGAGGGGGGTCACGGCCGAGGGACGGGCGGTGGACTTGGGGGTGGGGGCAAAGAGCCCCGAACCAGCAGCGGCGGTTTGTTGCTGTTGCTTGTTGAAGGGGCTCGCGCGAGGCACGGGCCGGGACTGGGCAGGAGTGGATGTGGACGAGGCGATTCCGTCCAGGGTCAGTGTGGCGGGGACGTTCGTGGCCCAGGATCCGATTTTTTGCATCACCGAGTCCATCGATGCAGGGATCATTGGTTCAGGTGCAGCTTTGGGAGAGGGACGAGGCGGGGTTCGCCGCGGGGAGATGTGAGGAGGAAGGACGGGGGGCGATGCCGGTGATTGAGTGGTCGTGTTGGTGTCCGGGGCCGCGGTGACGGTAGGAGCAATTTCCAAAGCAGACGACTAATAACAGTTGTGTGGTAAATCAGGCACTCACATGACCAATCCAGACATCTTCCTCGATCCGGTTTCGCTTCACAACATGGTCGACGGTTTGGTCCGTTTGCTCTACAAAAGGGGCGCGTGTTGCTACTGTGACCAAGGTGCCAGTGTGGGACAGACCGGACGGTGTGACAAGGTCCTCCGCAGGTAATGGCTCAGCGCTCCGGGTGCGCTTGTGAAATGGGCTCAAGGCAGCAATGCCTTTCCAAACTTTTCCCAAAAACGACATTTGAAGTATCGATAAAGTGAGATTCCGGAGTGAAAGCGAGCAAGAGGCCCGGAAAAAACCCTTTTGCAAACGCCTTCTACTCCAGGAGCAACCAGGCTATCCCGCAGGCTCTTCTGCGCTCAAATCAGAAATGTCCTCTCCGATTCGAATTGAAGAGTGGGACGATACGGATCTCAGAATCCCTCCATCTGTTCCAGATGGAATTCGTGTTCGTTTAAGGTCTCCTGTCTTTGAACGCTCGCGACCTCCTATTTTTGAACATTAGGCAGGCTCTCTTTCAGTTCGCATACTCTGTAGGGAGGGTCGGTAATTTTTTTTTTTTTTTGAATTTCTTGAATTTTGCTCTTGCCAAACCCGGAATTTAGTGGTATCCCTTCATTACGGAATTCACTTTCCCCACCGAATTGGTGAGCGTGAGTGTCGATGAAGCGAAAGCTATTGTGATTGAAGGCCGCAGATTGCGCGGTCTGGTCGACACGCATGATCTTCATGTCGCCATCTTTCTATAGACCTTCCCTGCAGCATTGCTTCCTCGATGACACCAGATCAGGTTGCGAGCGCCCTGGGGAACCTTTCCCGCCGAATCTCTGCAGCCATTACCAGACTCGGCGGTTCCTCTGGAGTCTTTATCAAACTGAATTCCCGCAGCGCGAAAGGTCTGCACGTCCCGGTCCCGCAGCTCTCACCCCACACGGTTCCGCAGATGTTGTCTTCGAGGAATTCCACGAGACCCTGTGGAACGCCATGCAAGCCGAGCTTCACCACACGGACTTGAGCCAATACATGCCCTCGCACAGCTGCCCCGTTCCCGTCTGTGTGCTCTCGCCCGGCCCATCTCGGCCCTCACACCGGCCGCCGCTTTCCTGAGGACAGAAGCTGCGCGAGCTTGAGGAGACCCTAGCGGGGCTCTTCATTCGGCAAGCGCAGGCCTCGATGCGTGTTTCCGACCCCGGTGCAGCCATCGATCAGCTTCTGCGCAGCGGCCGCATCTATATGGATCTGTCCAAGTGCCTCGAGTCTGTGCCCCTCCTGGTGGCTTGTCCGAGAAGCAAGCTGTTCATCTCCGGCTGGATCGTAGGTGTGTGGACCACGGATTGCCCTTCGAGGCGGAGATCGCTGTCCGGGCGTGGGACCCGACCCTGCTGCCCAGCATGGAGATGCGCTGCTACGTCAGGAACAAGCACCTCACCGCCATCGCCCAGGTCGGCACCGCGCTCCTCTTCGAGCCACGCTTCACGTTGTTACACGTTGTACGCCACCCCCCCCCCCCCCCCCCCGCCAGTACTACGATTCGGCGCCGCTCGCCTGGCTGACCCGCGGTGGCCCCGCGGCCGTGACCGCCATCCGGGAAGCCCTCCAAGAGAGGATTCGCCACTTCGTGGAGGATGAGGTGGCGCCCAAGGTCCGCCCCCGCCATCCCCAGCCACCTTCCCCCGCTGCCATCACCCGCCTCCATTCATCCCTGCCTCTCCCACTCATTCCCCGACTTCCGCCTCCCCCGCCGACATCCCCCTCACCTGCGCGCCCCGCATCCTTCCCACCCTGTTCCACAGCTGCCCCACAAGAGCTTCGTGGTGGACGTCATCTGCAGACATCCCCCCGAGTGGGAGCAGACCCCGCTGGGCACCGAGGAGATCCTGCCGCCCGCCCGGGTGCAGGAGCGCGTCAGCACCATCCGGGGCGAGGGCCCATGCCCCATGCGAATGGGCGTTGTCGAGATCAACCCGTTCCACAAGGGCGCCGCCTCCCTCTTCGCGGTCCGTGTCGCGGCTTTTCCGATCGGCTCCTGGCTTCATCTTCTTTGATTTTGATTTCTCGTTGGCAGTGGCGCGGCCCCGATCGCGATATTCTCCTGCACGGCTTCGAGATGCGGCTTATCAATCCCTCGCCCCGAATGCTGACCCCGCAGCTCTGGGCCACGCCCCTGGCCCACCTGCCGGCCGCCTTTGCCACGCGGCTTCAAGAGTGGGTGACTGCCCAATGCATGGAACGGTGCCCCGATCAGTTTTATCGCATCGTACGTGCCCACCGGTGCCACTGGGCCCAAGCGCGACCCCAGGAGGCAATGCCCTACCTGGCCCCGGGATGGCGCGAGCCTCGGCACCGTTCGGGGACCTGGTGGGTCGTGGTCGGGGGCGCTGCCCTCGTGGGATTGGTCTCCCTTGGCATGGTGGCCGCGAGTCGGGTGCGGCGCTTGTTGTGAGAACCCGATTGTACTTGTAACATTTGGATTTCCGGTATTTTTTTTGGGGTGAAATTTTGGGGGCTTCGCGCCGTGTCCTTAACCGGGGAGTAGTGACTTATAAAAAAGGAAGGTTCTCGATTTTTGGAATCTATGAGTCATAGCTTCGACCCTGTCCCCAATGATCCCCAACTTCAGCTTCTTCTGAGCCACTCCGACCGGAAGGGCCGCAAGATCGAATTGATGAAGGACAACGATACTGGAAATATTGTGGTCATGAAAACATGTTCTATTTCTGCAACAGATGAACCAGCTCGTATTTTGGAGAGGGTCAAGGAATTGTCCCAGCTCGAGAACGAATCTATCGTCCGATGTATGGAAGCCTCTCTCAACCCGCCGGCCGGAGAAGGCGCCCTCGCTTCGATTACAATTGTCCTGGATTATTCTCATCTGGGGAACTTGGATAAATATGTGAATAACCTGAGTCACTCACGCCGGACCAATGCCGCGCAGGCCTTGCTTGAGGGCATCGATTTTCTTGAGGAGTACCAGGTTTTCGGTTCAATCAAGGTCTGAAACTTAGTGCATCTTCATCCATTCACATCATTTATTCCCGAAATAGCCGTCCAATGTCCTCTTCCAAAAAGTCGTTCCTCCCCCGGCGGGTGAGGTGACCGAGGCCTCCGCAGGAGGACGCCCAGATGTCCCTGCCGAGTTGGTGCTCCCACAACTGCGACTGGACCCGTGGATGGCCCTGGTTGCCCCGGCCACCTTGTGTGACTTCTCAGCCCCTGAGCTCGCCTCCCAGCCCCGGGCCCGCCCTGATTCCTTTAGCGATCGCTTCGCGGCGGGCCTCATCCTCGCCTGCATCTACGGCGACATGACCAGCGCCGAGTTGCATCGTGTGCTGGACAAGCAGCCCGCCTGGCGGCTGGACTACGAGCGACGTTCAACTCTGATTCGGGCCCGGCTGGCGGCCCGGTCGGTGCGCCAGGAAGTTCTGGAGGGGATTCTGGAACTGCTCGCTCAGGAGCCCACTTCGCGGCCCTCGGCGCTCTCTCTGCTTGAGCGCTGGTGGGGCGGGGGAAGGCGAAGCACGACTCCCGTCCATGGTCTGTCCTCCTCTCCTCTTCTTTGATGACCGAGTCAACCGCCATCGATCCGTAGGGCCCGAGGCCGCCCCCACCCTGGAGCAGCTCGCCCAGTCTTTTGGAGCTCTGCCTCCGTCCCCAGATAGTCCCTGCGTCTCACTCTGCGCTGCATTGGACCACCTCTCGGGCAGCCCCGAGATGATGCCCATGGCCCCGCGCCAGGGGGCGGCCTGGGTCTCCATCCTCAAGGCGCCTGTCACCGCCGCTTCCCCCTACGTCATGGAACGCCTGGGAACTGCCCTGGCCCGGATGGGGGTTCACCTGACCAACCGGACGGTGCTGGGTCACGCCCACGTGGCCGAGGCTCTCCTGGCTCTCCTCAAAGTCCCGCTGACCCCCGAAAACACGGTCGCCATGCGGGAGATTCTCCATGCTGTGGCCATCCTGGGCCTGGACAGCCCCTACACCCAGTCGGCCTTCGCCAAGGGTCGCATCGAGGAGCCTCTGATGGCCCTTCTCGCGAGCCCCATCTTTGGGGCCGACCCGGCCCTGGCCGAGCAGCTCGGCGCCGCCCTGGGCTCATTGGCTCAGTGCCCCCTCCTGCGCGATGCAATCGGCCATCCCCAGGTGGCCACGGCCCTGGTGGGAGTCCTGCGGGGCCCGCTCTACCCGCGCTACGTGGACACTGTTCGCCAATGCTGCCGGGCCGTGGGAGCACTGTGCGTGGTGCACATCCGAAACCAGACCATTTTCCGCCAGGCGGGCGTGGTGGGTGCCCTGATCGGCTTGCTGCTGGTCGAAGCCGCCAGCCAGGTGCCCGCACTATCCCTGGACGAGGAGCTGGCCCGCTGTCTGGGCAACTGCTGCACCGAGAACCGCAGCGCCCAGAATGACCTGCTCCGGGAAGGAGCCGTCCGCGCCTTGTTCGCCCTGACCCGCAAGCTGATCGAGAGCATGCGGATTCGCGGGACGACGGCCGAGGCCAAGTGCATCGAGTGGGTCTTCTGGTGCTGCAACCGACTGGCCGAGGGCAACACGGCCGCCCAGCGGGCCTTCCTCGAGGCCTCCGCAACCGAGCTGATGGGGGCTGCTCTGCATATCCCGGCCGTTGTCACCAGTCCCGGCGCGGCCGAGGTCTGAACAGACCTTCTCTAGTTCCGGCTCCTGAACAGTCCCCCCAAGGAGATCTGCAGGCTGGTGAGCTGCTTGTGCGGCTGCACAGCCCTGGAGGGTCTGGTTGCGGCAGTGGGCCCCCAAAAGGAGCTCTTCGAAGGCCTGACGGCCCTCCTTCGGGCTGCCGGGGCCCAGACGGTGGCCTCGCTGGGTGAGCAACTCTGCGTGGCCTTGGAGGCCATGCTGACCCACTGCGGGCCGGCCGCCCTGCCCCAACTCGGACTGACCCCCAACCTGTGCACCAACCTGGCTGCGTTCGCCAAGGCCCATGGCCTGAAGCCCCCGCCGGGGGACGGTCTCACCCGCTGCGGGGTCCGTGTCCACCAGATGGCGCCCCCACTGGCCGCAGGGCAGACGCTGGCCGAGCGGGTGCACGAGCTGGCCTGTCTGCTCGCGGCAGCCCAGGGGGGCAAGGAGGCCCTCAAGGAGGCCGGCCTGGGCGCCTTCCTGGGGGAGTCGCCCCCGGCCTAGCCGGCGGCCGGATGAGGGAACCTCGTTGCCCTGCTGTTGTTGATGTTGATGCTGCGTCCTGTTTTTGTCTGTTGAGTTCATTCATTATTTTCGAGGCTTCTTCGGCCTGTCTCAGGCCCCCTGGTTTCCCATTTTTTTCTCCCCGTTTGTTATACGGGTTTTGTTCAGCCGGTGGCGGGGTCTCTCCGCCCGCCCGGCGTTTCCGAGAGCCTGTGCGTGTGCGTGCGCATGTGCGTGTCCGATGCACAGCCAGGTCGGATGGCGTTTCCTTTGTTCTCCTCTGTAAAGCTTCGTGTCCCTCATTGTACGTCTGTTTTGTAAATCTTGCCGCGGTCCAGTCCGTGCGCTCTCCTTTGCGTGCGGACATTTCCCCGTTTCTCCATCTCCGAATATCATCCGGTTTCTGTGGTGGTTTCTGTGGTGGTTTCTGTGGTGGTTTCTGTGGTGGTTTCTGTGGTGGTTTCTGTGGTGGTTTCTGTGGTGGTTTCTGTGGTGGTTTCTTTTTCTCCGTTCGGGTTTCCATTGTCTTTGATGCGGCGGCAGGGCGGGGAGGAAGATCGCGTCGCACCTCCACTCTCCTGTTTGCTCTCCACCCATCTGAGCCGCTGATTTACTGGGCGGGTGCCGGGGCGGCGGGCTGGGGCGGGTGCCTGATCCACTCGACGTAGTCGTCGATGCAGTTGGGCCAGGCCCCGGACGCGTCGTACTGGGCGAAGTCCGTCCCGAACTGGCCGTCCTTGTCGGCCATGAAGAAGCGCCGGATCTGGTCCCACGTGTCCCGCGTGATGTTCTTGTACTCCTTCGAGGATTCCTGGTGTGTGTGTGTGTGTGTGGGGGTGACCAAACAATGCTGAGGTGGTTCTGCCAGGAAGCATGGGGAGGAGAAGGAGAAGGAGGAGAAGGAGGAGAAGGAGGAGAAGGAGGAGAAGGAGGAGAAGGAGGAGAAGGAGAGAAGGAGGAGAAGGAGGAGAAGGAGGAGAAGGAGGAGAAGGAGGAGAAGGAGAAGGAGAAGAAGGAGGAGAAGGAGAAGAAGGAGAAGGAGAGAAGGAGAGAAGGAGGAGAAGGAGGAGAAGGAGGAGAAGGAGAAGGAGAAGAAGGAGGAGAAGGAGAAGAAGGAAGGCCAGAAGGGATCCTGAGGGGCGTCGGGATCTGGACCCGGAGGGGGAAGAAGGCGGGGGAGAGCGGAAGGGAGCGGAGGATGGGAATGGTGGTGGGGCCGTGCGGGGCGGACCGAGGATGGGGGAGCGCTTGCCGCACGAGAGCCTATGGGCGAACATGTAGAAGTCCTGGAAGCTCCCCGGGCCGGCGGGCGGCAGCGAGCCCCGGGTGCCGCCCTGCTGCACGTCCCGCCGCAGCTCGGCCATCTTGGGGCGGAGCTGGGACAGGCTGGTCACGCTGCGCCAACCGCATGGGGCGGGCAGGCGGGGCGAGAGGAGGTGCGAGTGAGTGCTCCACGGCCGAGATGGTAAGGGGGAAAAAAGGGGGAGATGGCCTCGCGCAAGAAGGCATGGCGCGGGTGGTGACGGAGCCGGGGCGTGGGCGACGGACTCCATGGCCCGGAGGCCATCGACGAACTCCTCCTCGGTCCACTCGCACATCTCCTTGCAGTGGCACCGCCAGGCCACCACCAGCATGACCACATCGTCGGGCTCCACGCCCAGCTCCTGGCACATCTGCTCCGTCCCGGCGATGGAGATCATCGGCTCGTTGGGGTCCTTCAGCCGCATGAACTCGCGCTTTGCGGCCTGGCGCGCCTCGCCCTCCTAAAGGGTATGCCGCCACCGGTGTGAGCTGGTGGGTCGTCAACCTGAAAATCCAGACCGCGGGATCGTCAATCTCAAACTTAGAAAAGTCGAAAGAGCTCGTTTCTTCGACAGCGAAGACCCGGCCCTTGGTGACGTCGTTGCCCGATCCGTGGGACATTTTGCATTCGGTCTTGTCACCACCGCGGTTGGGGTAGGAGACCTCAAAACCGCGAGGTGTGATAAGAAACTCAATTGTCACATTCCCCTCGGGAAGGCCCCCCGACGCACGGGTCTCATTGACCCAACGCCCGCGCGATTGGCAGCTCAACACGACGCAATTCTGAGAAAAGTTGGCACGGCAAAGGCAATGACCCTGAGGGTCGCGGAGCTGCAGCTGCAACGAGAAGTAGTATCCGGTGACGTTCCCGAAAACCTTGATCTTCATCCCCGGCTTGGCATTGAGCTGCTTCTGCATTTGCATTTTTGTTTTTTTGCTGCAAAGTAACCGATGAACCCGAGCAGGCGGAAAGAAAAATCAATGGTCGGCGGGGATGAGAAAAGTGCACGGACGCTGGGGTGAACTAACGTAACCCAGGGGAATCCTCAACTCGACCTCGAAGAAAGTCGTCGGGTGTGTTTGAGTCCTCTCCACTTTCCGCCTCTCGACTTTTTTGTTCCCATGGCTCCTTCCAAATCTCAAACTTTGAGAAGGCAATTTATTGAGCTTCTCCGCAAGAATTGGTTTGTGAAAGTGCGGAACAAGCGGACCTTCTGGGGAGAAATTTTTTTCCCGATCTATTCGTTTGCGCTGTTCATTCTCATTCAAAATACCACACCGAGGGAAGTCGTTCCGGCCGTTCGTGAGTATCCTGGCCTCGATGTCTTTCCCCTAAGCCCTATGCTCTGCTACGTCGCTTTGGGAACACCTCCTCCCTGCACGATGCTAGCTTATTCTCCAAATACGACAGATGTCACAAATTTCATCCATGAACTCGAGATCGAGCAGCACCTAGTCGGGTTCACAAAGGGGTTCGCCTCCTCTGCAGCCGTCATTCAGCATTTGTGGGATCATCCCCAAACTGTCTTTGGAGGTCGGCCCTTTCCTTCTTCGCCCCCGACACCACTCTCGCAAATGTAGCTGTTGATATCAAGAGTCTCGATCCATTTGAATACACTCTGCGCACAAACACGACCCTCCTCAACGCGGTGATGGGGACTTCAGGCAACTTTTCGTCGTTCCTGATCTCCGGGTACACCAGCTTCCAACAAGCCCTGGATCAAGCCTTCAGTCTGTCTCCAACCGACCCCATGATCGCTCACTTCTTCCTGCTCCTGCTCCTGCTCCTGCTCCTGCTCCTGCTCCTGCTCCCAGTCAACCTCCGCCTGCGTGCTGCTGGATCCGCGGGGAAGGTGGCCTTTGCGGAAACGGCCCAGCGCTTCCCTGCCCACAAGTCGGCCAACATCAGTCCGTCTTCCTTCCCCCATACAGCCCCCCCCCCCCCCCCGCCTCCCAATTCCCAACCCTTCCCGCCCCAGCGTGTGCCTGCCCTTGCGGTTTCTCTGACCGCACCGCCTTCTCTTTGTGCGTCCCCCCCCCCCCCCCCCACAGTCATCGGGACGTTGTGGCCCATCTCGATGGCGATGGCCTTCATGTTCTCGGTGCAGTCGGTGATCATGGTCATCGTCCAGGAGAAGGAGGACCGCCTCAAGGAGAGCATGGCCATCATGGGCATGGACGTCCGTCCCCACGCCGCTATCCCCCTCCCCCCCCCCCCCCGCCGTCCACCAAGCCGCTCTCCCCATCGCACTCCTTCTCACCATCTCACCTCGCTTGACCATTTGCTCGACCATATGCAGATCCGGCTCTACTGGGTGAGCCACTACCTGACCTCGTTCGCCATGATGGCCGGCCTGGCCTGGGGGCCCTCGTGGTGGGCTTCATCCAGACCCCGGCGGCAGCATCGGCATCCTGGTGGGCCTGATGCTCCTCTACATCGTCTGCACCCCCCCCCCCCATCCATGCCCATCCGTCCCCTCGCCCCCGGTCATGGGGGGGGGGGGGGCCTCATGCCCACGACACACCCTCCGCGTCTGATCGGTTCCTTTCCCGCCCCACACCCCGACTGCCCCCCCCCCCCCCCCCCCCCTGCTGCAGCCGACCCTGATCGGGCTGTGTCTGATCATCGCGACCTTCTTCAGCCACCCCAAGGTGGCCGGGGCCATCGGTGTCTTCGCCATCTTCATCCTGGGCGGGCTCTACTTCCTGTTCGACTACTTCGTCTTCACCATCACCCCCGCACCTCAATGGTCCGCCTCCCCCCTGCCCCCTGCGCGCCTTGCATGGCCAGGCACCACACAACAGAGGTTCGGGCAACCGAACTTCCATCGGGTGAGCGGAGAGGATGAACGCCTCGACATGCACCCCGTCAGGCCATGCCATACGGTCGCTCACCACGCGCATTCCCTTGCCCTGGGCTGGTCCGTGGGTGGGTTGTGGGTGGGTTGTGGGTGGGCAGGGCCTTCCACCTGGTCTCGCTGCTGAGCCCGGTGACCTTCATGAAGGGCGTCGGGACCTACTTCAAGACCGAGTTGACCCGCATGTACCTCGACGGGCCCCCCATCACCAACCTCTGGTCCGCCCGCCCACACCAGCCGCCTTCTCCCTTTCTGGATCGTACCACCCACCACCCACCACCTACCACCTACCACCCACCACCTACCACCACTACCCCTCCAGCCTCCCTTTCTGTACCGACATAGACGCAAACGCCCGATTTCACATCATTCCCATGGTGCCGCGCCTTCTTGTTTTAACCGCCTGCTCTTCGCGCCACCACACTCCCCCGGTGATCCCCGATGCTTGGCCACAGGGAGGGCTCCTACCCGCTGGCGTACAGTTTCATCTGGCTGCCCATCGACGCGGTCCTCTACGTCATCATCGCCATCTACCTGGACTCCATCCTGCCCAGTCCCATCCTCCGCCCCCACATTCCCCACACCACCTCCCCTTCCTCCCCCTCTCCCCCTTCCCAGTTGCCACAGAGGTTCCATGACAACTACCACTTGAAGAGCACCATAGTGCTCTACAAGTGAAGTACTACTACTGTCCTCCATATCCCTTACACTTTCGTCCATCTTTTTCTCCACCCCATCACTCCCATCACCCTTTACTTCCACTAACCTCATCATCATCGTCCTCCACTATCCACCTTCTACTTTCCACACCTCCACCCGATCCAAATTCTTTTCTTCTCTCCCAATTCTTTTTTCTCCATCTTTCCACTTTCACCATCCACTATCTTTTTTTCCCCACACACCCTTCGATCTACTTTCTCCTCAACGGTCTCTTTTCCCTCTCCCCCCCTCTTTTTCCTTTCTCCATCCTTTTCACCTTGCCTTGCCTCAATTATCCCTTCCAAGATTCTTTTTAATCCAATCCTTATCCCCAACCCATGCCATTCCTTTTCCGTTTTCGCATCCAAAAAACCAACCGCCGCAGAATAGAGAGTCTGCAACGACCAGCTCTTCTTATAGTCACAACAATCCCTGAGCCTCCTTTCAATGATCACCTCCCCTCCCCCTCCCCTCCCCCTCCCCTGGTCATGACCACCCCGCCCCAATTGGCTATTGCGACCCCGTGGCTTGACCTCACACCTCTGGGTGACCCACCCCCACCCACCCCAGGCGAGTTCGGCAGCCCCAAGCCGTTCTATTACCCGTGCCTGCCCCGCTACTGGTGCGGCCGCAAGGGCAGCCCCCGGGGGACCGTCGCCCCGTCCCGCTACGAGCAGCTCAAGGGCCGCCCCGACGCGCCCCTCATCGAGATCCGCGCCCTGTGCAAGGTCCCGCCACCCAGCCAGCCACCCTCCTTCGTCCCCGTCCTACCCGTTGCAAGGCCCCCCCCCCCCCCCCCCCCCCCCCATCCCATCCCATCCTGCCCATTCCTCCGCCCTCGTGGCTGCTCCTCAATGGGACATGTTCCGGCCTGGGTGTTGGGGGCGGCGGTGCAGACCTTCTCCCGGCAGGGGCAGGTGGTGAAGGCCGTGCAGGGGCTCAACCTGGACATGTACGGGGGCCAGATCCTGGCCCTGCTGGGCCACAACGGGGCCGGCAAGACCACCACCATCAACATGCTCTGCGGCATGTACCCGCCCACGGGTCCGGGCCCACCACCTCTCTCGCCTGCCCCCGCACACACTGCGTACCCTTCCTCCATCTCATCCCTCCCGCGCCCACCGTTGATCCAGACGGTTGGGGATCCTCTTCTGCCCGCCCCGCCTCAATGCTCATCTCTGGGGGGATGGGGGGATGGGGCGCTGGGCGGCGGTCGGTGGTCGGCTGGGTTTTGCAGATGGGGAGGCCTACGTCTACGGGAACAGCATCACCGGGGAGATGGACCAGGTGCGCCACCGGCTGGGCGTCTGCCCCCAGGTCCGGATCGATCCCCCACCCACCCACTCACCACCCCGGCTCCTTCGCCCCCACGCTGCCGCTGTCTGCTGCCTGGCCCGCCATCGCGGCGCGATTGGGCTCATCCGGGTTTCGTCTCATCTCATTTCTTTTTCCCCCTCCTGTGTGCTGTCTGTCCGGCTGTCCGGCTGTCCGGCTGTCTGTGTGCAGCATGACGTGCTCTTCCCCAACCTGACGCCCCGCGAGCACCTGCGGCTCTACGGGGCCCTCAAGGGCATGGAGCCCGCCCAGGCAGCCCAGATGGCCGAGGCGCTGATGCGCGAGGTGATGCTCGACCAGGTCATGGACGCGGTCCGCTCGTCCCTCGACCCCATGACCCCATGCTCACCTTTCTGCCTCCCTGTCTGGACTTTCTGGCTCGATCCGTCCGCCCGCCCGTCGTGTCTGTCTCTCTGTCGCTCTGTGTGGCCGTCCTCCGCCGCAGTCGTGCACGACCTTCAGCGGGGGCATGAAGCGGAAGCTCTCGCTGGCCATCTCGCTGATGGGCGACTCGTCGGTCATCGTGCTGGACGAGCCCTCGGCCGGCATGGACCCCTGGTCGCGCAGCCGCATCTGGGGGCTCCTCCAGGCCCGCAAGCAGTCCAAGGCCATCATCCTCACGACCCACTTCATGGTCCGCCGGTGGCCCCCGCCCCGCCCCGCCTCTTCCCCTTCTGTGCGTCAGTGGACGTGAGTGGGCGTGAGTGCTCCCGCCTCGGCCACGGGGACTCACTTCTGCCTGCGATGGGGCCGGGTTGGGGTTGGGCTGCCCACAGGAGGAGGCCGAGGTTCTTGGCGATCGGGTTGCCGTCATGTCGGGCGGCCGCCTGCGGATTGACGGGACGCCCCTCGAGCTGAAGGCCCACTTCGGGATCGGCTACGAGCTCCACCTGACCACCGCCGGCCCGGCCTACCGGGGCGACCTGCTGGCCGAGATCTACAGCCGCCACCTGGCCGGCGCGGCCCGCAGCCCGACACCCCTGGGCCCTGACGGGCTGGCCACCATCACCCTGACTCCGGCCCCGAGCCCGGCCCCCGTCGGCCCGGGCCCCGTGACCCCGCCCTTCCTGGACGATGTCGACGGGACCTCGATCACCTCGCGGACGCCCCTCCTGCAGAGCCACATGGTGGGCGAGCGGCGCATCCTCTCCGACGTGCACGCCGCCAACGAGGTCACCCTGGGGCTGCCCCTCCACGGCACCAGGTCCGCTCCCCGCCCGCCCACCCACCCCCACCCGGCCCACACTCAGGGATGACAAGCTCACCCGGCCTGCTCTCGCTCTCTGCTCACCCGCCGATTATCGTGGGGCTGCAGCCGGTTTGCGGATCTGTTCGACGAGATCGAGGCCCGCAAGGCCGAGCTGGGCATCCACTCGTACACCATCAACATGTCCACCCTCGAGGAGGTCACCCCCGCCTGCCTTGCCCCTCTTGTCTTGCCCCCTCCCTGTCTGGCCCCCTTGCCCCCTCCCTGCCTTTGGCTGCCACGCCAGCCGCGGTGTCTGGCCAATGTTGTTGACACTGATTCGGGGCTTTGTTTTTGTTTTGCAGGTTTTCCTGAAGATCGCCGAGGAGGAGGCCCTCGCCTCGGAGGCCATCCGCGAGAAGCAGCGCGTCCGTCCCCCGACTCACCCACCCACCCACCCACCCACCACTGCCCGCTGCTCCCCCCGTGCCTCCTCACCTGATCGCTGTGGTTTGATTTCCCTCCCCCCGCCTCCCCTCCCCCCGCCTCTGACGGCCTCTCAGCTCGAGGAGGCCCACCGCCGGAAGAAGGGCTGCGCCTGCTGCCAGAAGCGCAGCTCCCCGGGGGACGCGCGGCCCCCGTCGGCCACCTCCTCGAAGAGCTCGGCCACCCCCGGCCCGGCCGCCCTCGAGCAGGAGGCCTTCGTCCGCATGCGGGAGACCCTGCGGCCCCACCGCAAGCCCTCCATGGCCAAGCAGGTCACTGGCCCCCCCATCCCAGCCCCCCTGCCTGCCCACTCGGTCTTGCCCCGCCGCCCATTTGGGGGATCCTGAACAGCCAATCCAACCCATCCATATTCAGCCTAGGAGATCGCTGCTATGTTGGGCGAGCCCGTCTCGGGCGAGCGCACCAAAGTGAATGATTCCATCTTCGACGGCCTTGCCGTCCCCGCACACCCCTCACCACCGTCCCTCTTGCCGTGCCTGGGCCGCCGGTCCTGTGGGTGGCGCTCGCTGTCTGTCTGTCTGTGTGGCCTGATGGGCGGGTGGGGGCAGGTGAAGGCCATCATCCGCAAGAAGCTGACCAACTTCCGGCGCGACTACCGGGTGGTCGTGGGCGGGATGGTCTCGCCCCTGATCATGATCGCCATCATCATCATCTACCAGCTCTCCGTCGTCAACGTCGTCACCGACGCCACCCCAACCTCCATGACGTCTGCCCGCGCCCGCCCGCCGTCCTGGCCCCCCTGTGCGGGATACGGGCGGAGATCACCCCTGCACGGGGTGTGTAGAGGTATATCACCCCGGGGGTTTGCTGACCACCCATCCCCATCCCCCCCCCCCCCCCCCCCCGGCGGCCAGTGCCAAGACGATCGGCATGCCGGGGATGCAGATCCCTTACGTGGCCCCGGCGGACATCGGCCTGGCCAACGAGGACCCGGGCTGCCTGACGGCCACCCAGCGGGCCGGCTTCTTGGGCAACTTCACCCAGGTCCGCGCCACCCCCCTGCCACCTCCATCCATCCATCCTCACCCCAATCCACTCGCCTCGCCCCTGCATGCCACCAGTACAACGTGGGCAAGGCGGTGCTGTCGCCGCAGTTCTACCCGACCAGCAACATGACCTACATGAACGACGTGCTCGCGTGGGCCTCGGACGGCCTCTCGACGGACACCATGTTCGGCGGGATGCAGCTGAACAACATCTCCCGGCCCGCCGCCGACTCGCTCTTCTACAGCGCCCACTACCTCTACGCGTCCGTCCCCGCCCGCCCGCCCGCATATCCACCATCCACCTCTGGATGATGTTGGGGCTCGATGATTGATGTCGGTTGTTGTTGTTTTGTTGTTGTTGTTGTTGTTCTTGTTGTTGTCTGCTCCCCCGCAGCACCCGGAACTCGTACTCGCTGCCCGTGATGACGGGGGCCCTGCACGAGGGCGCCCTGCGCCACGCCCTGCGGACCCTGACCGGCCTCAACGAGACGGCCGTCCAGGGGGCCTCCATCCGGTCCTCGTACGCGGCCATGCCCAGCTCGATCAACTTCGGCGTGGTGGCCCTTAACCTGGTGGCGGCCTGGCTCTTCACCCAGGCCATCACCATGCCCGTGGTCATGTTCGCCGGCCAGATCGTGGGCGAGAAGCAGACCCTCTGCAAGAACCAGATCCTGCTCAGCGGGGCCTCGCGGCTCTCCTACTGGCTGGGCAACCTCATCGCCGACTACGCCCTCTGGCTCGCCATGGCCATCGTATGCACCGTCGGTCCGTACGCCCCCCGCCGGCGCGCCCTCGGTGTGTGCGTGTGTGTGTGCGTGCGTGCGTGTGCGTGCGTGCGTGCGTGTGTGTGTCGAGTAAAGTGCGTGTGCGTGTGCGTGTGCGTGTGCGTGTGTGTGTGTGTGTCTGGGGGTGTGAATGGGTGTGGGGCGCTCAACAGGCCGCGATGATCGCTCATGACCCTCCCGCCCGCCTCGCCCCGATAGCGATGGTGATCATCCAGCTGAACTGCTTCGTGGCCACCTCGCCGGCCGTCTGGATTGTGCTGCTGCTGCTCCACGGGCTGGTGGTGGTCCTGCTGGCCTACCAGCTCAGCTTCCTCTTCTCCCAGATGGAAACCGTCCGTGCCCCCCCCCCCCCCACACACACACACACACACACACACACATAACTGCATTCTACTGACAATATCACCGCATTAATATCACCGCATGATATTCGTTCCGGTGTCCGGGCAGACCCAACGGACCCTGGGCCCGATCCTGTCCTGGATCTGCATGGTGCCGTACATCGTCAACATGGTGCTGGCGGGCAACCCGCCGCTGCCCGTGCGGGTGATCTTCTCGATGATCCCCGTGTTCAACGTCATGCAGTCCATCCTGACGATGGCCTTCCAGACCGTCCCCATCCCCTCGGCAAAGTACCTCGGCTGGTCGGACGGTCCGTCTTGCGCGCCCTTGGGGGATGGGCCTGGGCATCGGTGATGGCCTGTTTGACTGTCCCGCTGTCCATGATGGTGATGAGACGAAATCATCATCATACTCGGATGGCGACCTGCCCATCATTCCGCTGCCCCCGACCTTGTCCATGATGATATCCTGCTCGTCCGAGGGTAATCACGGCCTGCCCATGCCGGATGTCTTCACCACCATCCAATCATGATCATCATCATCATCATCTATCGCCCGCAGCCATGACGAGCTGGTCGGAGGGCACCATGGCCCTGCCCCTGGCCTGGATCGGGCTGGTCGTCGACGTGGTGGTCCTCTTCGTCTGCGTCCTCTACAGCGACCGGGCCACCCGCTTCGCCAAGTCCGGCCCTCCTCCCCCGCCCCCATGCCCCCGCCCCCATGCCCCCGCCCTGTTTGGCCCAAGTTGCGCCTTCGTCCCCCGTCACCTTCGGCCAAGCCCCCGCCCCCAGACCTCAGCCCCCCTTCATCCCCTGGCCTCCATTCCCCTGACCCCCCATTGGTTTTCCATGGCCCCAAGGTGTGCCTTCATCCCCCCCCCCCCCCCCCCCCCCCCCCCCCCCCCCCCGTCGCCATCCCCACGAACGCCCCCTCCCATCCACCCCTGCTTTCGGCTCTCTTGTCGCAACAGCGGCGCGTGCTGCGGAGGCCACCGGTCCCGGCGGGGCGGCTGCTGCGGGCGGCGGTCCAAGTCCGAACGACAAGGTCCTCCCATGCCGCCCCACGAGCGGCAGCCCCTTCTGGCCGACGGCCTCGGCGGCATCGACCGACCCGCCCTCTTGGCGCCCTCGCCCGCGGAGGGCGGCAATGGTGAGTCTCACCCCCCGCGCAACCAACCGGGGGCAGAGCGACCGCGCAGCTGCCCCACCTCCCCGCCATGCAATGGGTGGCTATCCCTCCATGCGTCTCTCCTCGTTCCCTCCCCTCACCCCCTGGCGCAGGCCCTTCGGGGACGGTCAGCCCCGGCCCCGTCTCGACCGCGGTGCGGCCCCTGCCCGCGGGTGTGGTCGACGAGGACGTCCTGGCCGAGGCGGCCCGCCTGCGGGCGCCCCCCGCCCCCGGGACCCCCGAGGTGCTCATCCGGATGCAGGGCCTCTCCAAGATCTACCCCTCCCGCACCCCCACTGAGGTCCGCCCCACGCCGCCCTCCCCGCTGCCTCCTGCGCAGGATTTTAGCGGGCCCACGCGCTGCCGCTGCCGGGTTTTTGGTTTGAACATCCCCCCCCCCCCCCCCCCCCCGCCTGCCGCTCGGTGCAGGCGCCGCGTGTTGTGGTGAACCATCTGACGCTGGGCATCAACGAGGGCGAGTGCTTCGGGCTCCTGGGCCCCAACGGTCCGCTCCCCGTCCATCGCTTCCTCCCCCAGCCTGCTTCATGGCGGCCGCCCTGCCATCCCCTCCCAACACCGGACGCCTCCTCATCTCGGGGGTGCGGTTCGGTGTCTGGCTGCCTGCCCGTGCCTGCCCTGTCCTGCCGTGCAGGTGCGGGCAAGACCACGACCTGCTCCATCCTGACGGGCATGATCCCGGCGGCCGAGGGCTCGGCCCGGGTCATCGGCCAGGACGTGCTCGACGACGCGGGCCTCCAGCAGGCCTACAAGTCCCTCGGCTACTGCGCCCAGACCAACGTCCTCTGGAACAACCTCACCTGCCGCGAGCACCTCCGGGTCCGCCGCCGCAACCCAGCCACCCGCCACCCCAGAGCGTTTTTGCCGCGGGCGGAGGGAGGCCTCGTGTTTGACCGACACGACACGAAACACTCACCGCGGGCACCTTCGCTGTTGTCTGTCTGGATCGCCGGGGGGGGTCGGGTCCCGCAGTTCTACGCGCGGCTGAGCGGCCTCTCGGGGCCGTACGTCGAGCAGGCCGTCGAGGGCACCCTCGCCCAGGTCCGCCCACACTCCGCCCATTGGCCCCCCCTTGGCGGCCCACCGGCACGCGTGACGGTTTTTGACACTCGGCGGATGGGAATTTTGGGGGGGCGTGCCCAGTGCGACCTGCTGAAGCACGCGGACAAGCTGGCCAACGAGCTCAGCGGGGGCAACATGCGCAAGCTCTGCGTGGGCATCGCCCTGATCGGCGACCCGCGGGTGGTCTTCCTCGACGAGCCCTCGACCGGCCTCGGTCCGCAGGCCGACATCGCTCCCCCTCGCGGCATGTTTCATGCATCCCCCCCGGTCATCCTCACCCACCGGTCATCCTCATCCCCCGTCATCCTCATCCCCCGGTCATCAACTCTCGTCATCCCTGCCCCGGCCATTCCCTCCGCCAGACCCCGCCGCCCGGCGGGCCCTGTGGGAGCTGATCAAGCGCGAGCGGGACCGGCGCTGCATCGTGCTGACGACCCACTCGATGGCCGAGGCCGAGGCCCTCTGCTCCCGGATCGGCATCATGGTCAACGGGTCCGTCCGCCCACTCCGCCTGGTGCCCGCCCCGCCCCCGTCTCCCTGGGCCGTGTGTCTTTGTGCGCACGCACGCCTCTTTCACCCACCACGGCATACGATCTGCTCGGTGGTGCGCCCAGCTCGCTGGAATGCCTGGGCTCGGCCCAGCGCCTGAAGGATAAGTACGGGCTGGGCTGGACGGTGGAACTGCGCGCCCGCCCTCAGGCCATGATGGGTGTTCAGGCAGCCGCCACGAGCATGGCCGCCCCGCCCGACCCGGCGGCGCCCCCCATGATGATGATGCCCCAGCCCATGACCATGGCCCAGGCCCAGGCGCCGATGCCCGAGCCGCTCCGCCCCCGGATGGAGGCCCTCGTCCGGGAGGTCTTCGGCCCCTGCGTCTCGCTCGAGAAGGAAATCAAGACCACCTTCACCTTCACTGTACATGTCCGCTGCAGCCCAGCCCCCCGCCCATCGCCCATCGCCCTCCCCATCCCTCCTGGCTCATGTGATTATGGGTGTGCAGGGAGCCATTCAGCTGGGCCCCGTCTTCCGGGCCCTGGAGGCGCGCCGCCAGGCGGGCGAGCTGGAGGAGTTCTCGGTCTCCCAGCCCACCCTCGAGCAGGTCTTCATCCGGTTCGCCCGCACCCAGGAGGAGGACGTCCAGGCCTCGTAAATCCTCGGCCGTCCATCTCGATGGCCCGGAGACTCCCCTCTCCAGCTGTTTGTTACCTCTTTTACCCCTCCCACTCTCTGCCGGTTTCGCATTTTGCGTTTCCTTGTTTGTCTTCTTTTTCTGCTGATGATTCTTGTCTTCTCATTGGTTTGAGTCCGTTTGCGACTTTTTCTGGGATCTGGCGGTGGTTCTGGATTCCTGCAATCTTTGCTTTCTGTTTTTTGGTCGCACGGATGGGCCATGTTCCTTTCCTTGCCGACAACAGGGCAGTATCGCCCAACCCACCTTTTGTTGACGGGATCCCACGATGGCCTGATGAAAATTGAACTGGGAGGCCCCTGGTGGTTGGCGGTTGGGGGTGGTGCTCATCTCGTGAGCGCCGGGCATCCACGACACTTCCCCCGAAAATCTTATCAGGCAGAGGTGCACCCCGGGCGGGCCCAGTTGGATCCAGTCCCGGGCGCCCACTCTGAGTTCTCACTCTGGACTCTCGATGGCAGAGTTGGGTGAGCGGATCCATTGCGACCGGCACGCAGCGAGGGCCACCGTGTGTCGGCGCGGTGGACAAGTGGGGCACACCCATCCGGCGGGTCGTCGTCCACGCCAGGTGGGTTACTGGCTCTGCCGATGAAACCTCTCGTCTTCTCAATTGTAAATGCTTGTTACCTAGGAGTGTGCTTCTTCATCCTTTTCTTCGCATACACTCCCGCAGAAGCCTTCCTCACGAGGCTTTTCCCAAATATTGGATTCTATGCACTCGGCATTGTATATTTCTCTTTTGGTTTTTTTTCCAATTTTTCATCTCCGATCATTCGCTGGCTGGGACCTCGACTTTCTCTTGTAATTGGTTCGATCCCGTATTGCCTCTTCATCGCCTCCCTGTTCCTCTCTATCGATTGGCTCGTCTATCTCGCCTCTGTTCTGGTTGGATTCGGGGCCTCTCTTCTGTGGCCTTCCCAAGGTTTGTCGTCACCCGTTGGACACCAACTCGATCGCAGGGTCGACTCTCAATCCCTCCACAGGAATTTATCTGGGCCGACTCGATCACATCAGCATCCACTCCCAGACTTCTGAGAACGCCGGTGGTTCGAAGTCAGGCGCCGACCAAACAAAAAAACCGAGCAATATGGGGCTTCTTTCGGGCTGCAGTCTGTGTTTCCTTCTTTTGGGGGGGGGCAACGAGACCCACTCCTTCGTCACCCGCCAGCCTTCCTCCTGTGCAACTTCAGCACCATAGTGGTGTTCATCGTGACGACCTTTGTGACGATGGAGGCCTGGACACTGTACCTGGTGTGCACCATCGTGGCCGGAGTGGCCATTGTGGCCCTGTGCTTCCTCCGGCCCGCGCCTGCTCCTCCCGAGGAGCCGCCGGCATCCGTCGAGTCCGCCAAGGCCAAGAAGCCCCACGCCGTCCGAGGGTGCCTGGAAGGGTTCTTCGGGCCCTTGGTCAGGCTCTTGGCCACGGGGAACTTTCTCCTCTTCTTGGTGACGTTTGCATTCTACGGTCCGGCAGAAGTCGGGCAGGGGGCGGAGCGGGGCGGGATGTTCAGACCAGACAGGCGGGTCTCATCATCCCACGGTCCCCTTCTTGCAGGCTGCTTCTACTCGTTCTTCGGGGGCAACGTGCTGCCACTCATCAGCACGGCCGCCTACGTGTCGCCCTGCCTGATCTGCAGGGGCGTGGCCAACATGGCAACATCGCTGCTCATGGGCAAGGCCGGCGACCGGTGGGGCCGCTTTGGGGCCTTGTTCGCCACCTACCTGATGGCCGCCCTGGCGGTCGTTTGTATGCTGATCTGCGTGCTGGTGGGCCCAGCGGCCGACTGGCTCTTCTTCGGGGCGTTCATCTGCTTCGGGGGCGTCGAGGGTGCCCTGCCCGTCCTCGTCTACGCCCTGCTGGGCCAGCTGTGGGGCGGCCGGCCCGAGTGCTTCGCCCTGTGGTGCATGGTGCGCAGTTTCATCTGCGGGTTGTTCTTCATCCTCGGCGGGGCCGTCCCGGCCACGGCACTGGGCATCGTGGTGGCCGTGATGGGCATTCTCGGCGCCGCTGCCCTGTTTGCCCTCTGGGTCCGCGTCCGCCGGGCCGCCCGGGCGGCGCAGGGCAAGAACATCCCGCTGGCCGTCCTGGTCTCCCCCGTCGCCAGCAATCCCATTTCCGTGGCCGCCACCCCGGCCCCGGAGGGACACGCCATGGAGGCCACAGTCCCTCAGTCGCACACAACAAGAGACTTGGAACGCGTATGACGCGCAACCCTCCCATCTCCTCCTTCCCCTTTCTCTGGCCTGGCGATGGCCCCATCGGGCCGGACGGCCCCTCCTCGGATTGTTCCGAGACCACCTCCCTCCTCCCACTCACGTTCCCGTCTCCCTGTCCCACCCGACCGATTCGAAAACGAGCCAGCGCCAAGGCATACCCCCATGTCGTTTGGGACCCGAGGACCACAAAGACGGGGGGCTGCCGCCAGCAGCCAGGCCGAAGAAGAGGACACAACAACACCGCAACAACCGGGTCGTGTGCCAACGGCACGACGAGACAATCCAATCCGCAGAGAAACCGACCTCATCCCACGCACGGTCGACATGCGCCCCAGAGAATATGAAGGAGGCAGTGGGGAGAAGGAGAAGGAGAAGGAGACGGAGAAGGAGAAGAAGCGGTTCATCTCGCGAGGCCAGGCAGGGTCAGGGTTCCTGGCGGGACACGAGGCTGCTGCCCTCCTCGCCGGCCAGCATGGCGGCTCTGCGGAAGCGGCCCCACATGGCCAGGAAGGCCGCCACGGCGCACACGCCCAGCCCGCTGACGACCAGCCCCAAGGGCCCGGCCCCCATGCGGCCCCCACAGAAGAAGAACACCCCGCAGACGAAGCTCCGCACCACACAAAACAGGGCGAACGCCTCGGGGCGGCCCGTCCAGTAGTGCTCCAGCAGGGCCAGCGTCAGCACGGGCTGGGAGCCCTCGACGCACCCGTACACGAGGAAGGCCACGAAGAAGAGCCACTCGGCGGTCGGGCCCGCGGCCGCCACGGCCAGGACGAGGGCCAACGAGAGGGCGGCAAGGAAGTAGGTGCAGAAGAAGACCCGGGCATGGCCCCACCGGTCGCCGGCCTTGCCCAGCAGCACCGAGCAGGCCATCTTGGTGAGCCCGCGGCAGATCAGCAAGGGCGACACATAGCCCGGCGTTTGGACCAGCGGGAGCACGGCCCCCGTAAAGTACGAGTAGAAGCTTCCTGTGCAGTGTGTGCGCGCGTGACGACAAAAGTTTATGGATCGGGGGGTGGCACGGGAAGGGCAACCCGAGGGGGCGGGTACAGGGGGGGGGGGGTCCACAGACCATAAAAGATGAAACACACCTGGAAGAGAATCATATTCGGGTCGAGCATCAGCCGCCCCAGGGGCCCGAAGCAGCGCCTCAGCCAGCGCTTGACCGCGGCCCAGGATGATGATGGCTGCTGCTCCATGTGGATGGGGCTCCGATCTGGGGGAACCTCCGCCTCGGCCTCGCCCCTAGAGCCGGAGGAACCGGCGGGTTTGGGGCGGTCAGGGACGGCCGGCACGTGTCGCAGGAAGCAGAAAAAGACGATGGCGACCGCGTTGAGGACGGTCAGCACGAGGAAGAGGGTGCCGGGGGTGAGCACCACAAAGCTGGTCACGAGGAAAACCACAATCGAGGCGAAGTTGTTCAGGAAGTACGTGATTCCTGTCAGCAGGCCCATATTGGTTGCCCTGCGGGCCGGGGGGGCGCCTTTGCGGGCCAATGGGGTGGCCGCAGTGGGCGACGGCTGGGAGGCGGTGAGAGCGGGCGGCGATGGGGTGGTGGTGGGGGATGGAGACGGGGGGATGGAGACGGACTGTTCGGGGAGAGCAGTGGTCGAGGGAGTGGATGACTGGAGGGGGTGCAAAGAGTAGTACCCGAGGCGGGCGAGATAATAACCCTGGGCGACGATGGGGAACAGGGGTGTGAAGGAACAACGCACTACCAGAACGGGCGGACCTGGGCGGGCCACAGAAGGGCAGCTCCAAATCCCGTCGCAAACGACGCCAAATAAATGAGCCATTCCCAGTAGAAAAGATTTGCCAAAACGAAGAGAAGATAGGGGATCGCGCCGGCCACCATGGCTGCGCGAGGGCCGAATCGTTGGATGATCGGGGCGCTGATGTTCGAAAAGAGGCCAAACGAAAAATAAACTAAAACGGGAAAATCACCTGAATTGAGGCTTGATGGGACACAGACCGATACCCAATGCCCAGAACCCGACCCTCGGGTAGAGACGAGTCAAAAAGCTTTCTGCGGGACTATAAGCCGCAAAGAGAAGGAAAAAACACCACCCAAGGTACGTGGAGTTGGCGACCGCAAACGTGAAAGGTTTCATTTCGCCGGTCGGACAGTGATTATCCCCTGGTGGGACAAAGCGATAGGCCGGCGGAAGGAACGCTGTGCATGTTTTTTTTTTTTTTTTTTGGGGGGGGGGGGGGGGGGGGGGGGGGAATGGTCGTTCTATTTGGGGTGGCGGGGGTGGTTTCGGAAAAGTTGAGGAAAAGCGGAAGAGAGAAAAGAGGTTCGAGGCAAGATGAGCCGGCAGGAAGAGGTGCGATTGGGAGATCACCGCCCACAGGCAGTGGAGAACGAGGATGTTCGTCAGGGTTTCGAGGGGGTCAGGGGCTTGGCAACCAAGATGAATTCGGGCAGTGTCGTGGGAATCGGGAAGAACCATAGGTGGTCGTGGGCGTAACGGAGGAGGGGTTGGATGCCGGGACAGTGGAGGAAGAGGTGGTCGGTCTGTTCATTGTGGGCCCGGCAGATCCGGCAGCGGTCGAAGGAGGGTCCCTCCGGATGAGGGAGAATCTGTGTCGTGTGGGCATGGCATGAAACACCACCAAAGGGTTGTGTTCCTCCATCCGGGGGGGGGGGGGGGGGGGGGGTCTTGAGGGGAGGCTTTGGAGGTTGGGGATGAGGCGGTGGGGGCCGGGGCCCCAGCGCGCCAGCTTCTTGGCCAGCTCGTGGGAAGGAGGTCTTGCCTCATTGACGAGTTGGTATGCTCTGGCTTGTGGGAGCCCGGAGGCCGCCGGTTCCCGGGCGTGGGCCCGGGCGAGGCACGAGAGTGGGTTCAGGGGTGTGGGTCGGGAGGGGATGGGGGTTCGGCCAAAAGAGCCTGGAGATCAAAGGAGGGGTGCCGGGGTTGGTTCGGGGGTGGGGATGGGGGATGGAGAGGAGTGGCGAGGTTCAGCGATGGGAGATGGCGTAGGGGGGGGGGGGGGGGGTCATCCCCCCCTGGAGGAGGGGAGGGAGTCTGCTGCATGTTTGGGGGAAGAAGGGGAAGAAGGGAAGGGGGAAGGGGAAGGATGGACGCCTCTGCGCACACCCCGCACCGGCAGCGGCACACCCGGCGTGGTTCGGCGGGTGGGGTCGCCCCAGGACGGAGCCCCATCTCTTAATGTTGGCCGTCAGTTGTTGGCTGGGGTGCCATTGTGGTGACTGGGCGGGAACGGCCGGGGGCTGGAATGATCTCAATGGCGGGATGGTGTCCCATCTGCGTCTCCTCTGAGCCTGTTTGTGTGTGCGAAGCCTGAGTTCTCTGTTCAACTGCCGGCGGGGAGGCCAGGACTGCAATCTGGGCGAGGGTCTTCGAGAGACGGTCGGTTTTGGCTTGCTCTTCCTCAAATTGTGTCTTGCTGGCGGCAAGCTGCCGCTGCGCTGAGTGGAGGGTATCCTCCAGCTCTCCAACTGAAATCGACCGAATTGGTGCCAAAACAAAGAAGCAAACATCGACAAACCGCGTTCCTCGAGAAGGACTGCCCTCTGCCGATTCAAAAGGGCTGAAAAAGAGTGAAAGGGGAAATCCTGTGGTGGTGGCAAACCTTCGACAACAACCTCGCGGAATAAGTCAATTTCTGCGCCTTCTCGGAAGAATCTGAGAGAATAATAACCACCGCCCCGCTGGAAAGCGGAAAAATCGTCCGGGATGGTCCCTGAACGTTCTGGCCATCCGCGCAGCACCCGCACCTCGATACTACGCTCCAAAAAAAAGGCCTGTAGTTCTTCCTCGAACCCACCCTCGTGGAAGGTCTTTTGAAAAACTAAAATGTACGTCCGAATTAAGAGCTGATGCATTGGAAAGACATTCAGACCCTCTCGGACGTGCTGAGCGGCCTCTTTAGAACCTGTCGAAGCACCTTGTAAATCACCAGCGCAACAACTCACTGCGTATTGCCGACAGAATATCTGAACAGTTGATTGTGGGACCGCCGGGCCGGTTGGGTCGGAGGAGGAAGAAGCCTGCATTTGCGAGGCTGTGCGACTGTTTCCAAAGGGGGCTTCAGTGAAAAGGCACACTCTCGAGATGAAGCCCTACACGTTCTCGGTGTTAAATGCTTTTTATATTGGGTTCAGTTTCTTCATTCTCTTTGCGGCTTACAACCCTACCGAAGCCTACATGGTTTGCTTTTCCACCCCGTCACATCATCTTCACTGTTCTTGCACTAGACTCGCCTTTATCCCAAAGTGGGTTTTATTGCGTTGGGGATCAGTCTGTTGTTTTAAAATAAAAAGCATCTCCCTAACTCGTTTCCAGTCTATTTCTCATTTTGCGTCTTCTCAAACATCAGCAGCCCCATTATTGCTCGCTTCGGGCCTCGGGCCTGCATGATTGCAGGCTCTATTCCGTATGCTCTCTTCATCGCCAGCAATTTGCTTTCGATTGAATACCTCACCTATGCTGCTGCCCTCCTGATTGGCCTTGGAGCTGCCCTGCTCTGGCCTGCCCAAGGTTTGTCCCCTTCTTCCTTGCCAGCTGAAATACAGCCCCCAATGTCATTTAGGTGCCTACATGGCCCGTCTGGGGAACTATTCCCTCCAGGGCGACGCCGCTGCCGGGGCCGGGGAGAAGGGCCCCAAGAAGACCAACATGGGGCTGCTCTCGGGGATCTTCTTCCTGCTGAACGGGTTCTGCAACATTGTCGGGTTCCTGATCACCAACTTCCTGGCCATCACCCCCACGGTTCTGGTGACCGTCATGAGCGCCATCTCGGCCGTGGGCATCCTCTCGATGTGCTTCATGCGCTTCGTGCCCCCCATCGAGCCCAAGAAGGACGACGTCCAGACCCACGCCGAGCCCGAGCGGCGCGGGGTGCTGGGCTGCCTGGGTGGGTACTTCGCCCCCCTGGTGCGGCTGATGATCAACCCGGACATGCTCCTCTTCCAGCTGACCTTCATCTTCTACGGTCCGCCCCGCGCCCTCTGCTGCTGCTGCTGCTGTGATGATGGGGATGGTGTTGGTGATGATGATGATGATCGGATGATGACGACGATTGATGATGATGATGATGCCCTCGGTCTCTCCGCATTGCAGTCTCTCACCGCTCCTCCGTTCGCTCCCCTCCCCCGATGCAGGCTGCTTCTACTCGTTCTTTGCGGGTGCCGTGCCGCCCCTCATCACCACGGCCGCCTACGTGTCGCCCTGCCTGATCTGCCGGGGCGTGGCCAACATGATCTGCTCGGTGCTGCTGGGCAAGGCCGGCGACCGGTGGGGCCGCTTCGGGGCCATGTTCGTCACCTACCTGATGGCCGCCGGGGCCGTGGTCTGCGTGCTGGCCGTGGTGCTGGCCGGCCCGCAGCTGGAGTGGCTCTTCTTCGCGGCCTTCTCGCTCTTCGGGGCGGTCGAGGGCTCCCAGCCGGTCCTGATCTACGCCATCTCGGAGGAGCAGTGGTCGGGCCGGTCGGAGGCCTTCGCCCTGTGGTGCATGGTGCGCAGCTTCGTCTGCGGGCTGTTCTTCATCCTGGGCGGGAGCGTCGGGGCCGTCCAGCTGGGCATCGTGGTCGGCGTCATGATGGCCCTGGGCTTCGTGGGCCTGCTGGTCATGTGGGTCCGCATCCGGCGGGCTGCCCGGGGCGCGCATGCCTACCAGGCCCTGCCCGAGGAGCCCGTCATCAGCACCGGGTCGTCGCCGATCGACGGGCTGGCGGCCGCGGACCCCGTGGCCTCGCCCCTCGGCGGTGCGGAGGAGGCCTACTCGAAGCAGGTCTAGGCGCTCGGGGGTGGGCCGGCCGGGCCAGCAGTTGTTGTTGTTGTTGTTGTTGTCGTCGTCGTATGTATTTTTGGTGCCGCCGGTTCATCGCGGACGGACGGACGGGCCGCCTGCGCGGGCGCCGCGCGGGAATAATTCGGTCGTGGCTGCTCGTCTTCTGTGCCGCCCCCCCCTCAGCGCTGTTCCTCCCCCTTGCCACAGGCAGCCATCGCCATCCTGCTTTTTTTTGGTTGGGCGTGCTGCCCCCTCCCTCCCCTCCCCCCACCCGATCCCCCTCCCTCCTCCAGAGTGTGGCGCTGCCCTCTCTCCCCTTCTCTCTCTCGACCACGTCCTTCCCTTCTCGCCAACCGGGCCGGTCCGGTCATATCAATAAGATGGTGGTGCGACTCCCCTGCCCCCCCGGAGTGTGGCGCTGCCCTTCTCTCGTTCTCTCTTCGGCCGAACGGGTCATATCAATAAGACTTTGGTGCGATTCGACTGCTGGGCCGCTCTCACTGGTGCTGCCACCTGGCCAGGCTCCGCGGGGCCTGCCTCATCGGGCCCGGGGTCTGCTGGGACTTGGGCCGGAGGGCCGGCTGCTGCTGCTGCTGCGGTTGCTGCCATTGCTGAGGCTGCTGCCATTGCTGAGGCTGCTGGCGCTGCTGCCATTGCTGGGGCTGCTGCTGCTGCTGCTGGGGGTGGGGCTGCTGCTGCTGGGGCATCCAGTCGGATTGCAAAGTCTGCCCCTCCGGGCCGCCTCGCTGGACAGGGAGGCCCGTCGCGGTGCGAGACTTGAGCCGTTGTTGCTGCTGCTGTTGCTGCTGCTGCTGCTGCTGCTGCTGCTGCTGCTGGCGATGGGACCGGTCGGCTTCCAGGGTGCCCAATTGCTGCTGTGGGCCCTGCGCTCTGCGAATGCGGGGTGGCTGTTGGGCCGCGGGGGCGACGGGCCGGCCGACCTGGGCGGGTTGGGCGGGTTGGGTGGGTTGGGCGGCCCGGCGCACCCGACGTGCTGCCTCGAGGGTCCCCTGGGCGGTCGGGTCGGCCTCCGGGCCAACGATGATGCCCGTGCCGCCGCCGCTCATCTCGTCCATGGGGGCCCCAGAATAGGCGTCGGTGGCACCCGCCATCCCGCCCGTGGCCATGTTCATGCCCATGGAGGGGGAGGGGGGCGGGGGCATGGCGAGCTCCTCCTCCGGGGTGAGGATGGCGCCCGTCGTGGGGTCGAAGGTGCTCGTCATCGCAGAGGCAGCGAAGTCCTCGGAGATCTCCGCCGCTGCGGACGGGGGGAGGGAGGCAGGGAGGGATGAAAGCCGTGACCAGGACGAAGGATCGCAAAGACGGCTGCGCATTTGAGGGGGCGGGACGGACGGGTGGCGAAGAAGGTGCCCGTGGGGCAGGCCCCCGTCTGGGAGGCCTGGATCTGGCCGTAGGTCATGGCCGAGGTGGAGGTCCGCTGCACGGCCACAGCCTGGTCGGCCTCGACGTCAGCCTGGTGCTGGGGGTGCGAGGGAGGAATAAGATGATCTCACCCGGATTCGAACCGGGGACCTTGAGTGTGTTAAACTCACGTGATAACCATAGAGCCAAACATTTTCTTCCGCCCCGGGTGGCAAGGTGGCAAGATCGTCAGCGAGCAAAATAAACACCGCCACCGTTTCCGCCATGGGGGGAAACCCCCCGAACCAACTTTTTTTGGGTTCCCATAATTTTTCCCGCGACACTATTGTGTCCCATAAGTTGTCAATTTTGTTAAGAAATGACACTTTGTCGACCTCGTATCTCCCCAACCGTCCATCAGCGGATGACCCCGTTGCGCGTTTCGTGTTGCCCCATGTGTGGACTCTCGTTTGAGATACGAAACCCATTTTTCGATTTTCTACAGGGTGATCGAGTCAATCACATTGCAGTGCAATTTTTTAAATGCATTTTTTTCACCTTTTTCGATCAGAATCGTGATCACCATCATTAAAAACCCTTATCCCGTGATTTGTATGATTATCTGCACGACAGTCGCGGAGCCATCGTGGGACCCCCTTTGTATGCGAATGTCGCACGACATTGCGTTTTTCCGCATACAAAGGGGGCCCACGATGGTTCAACGTATATCATGCAGATAATCATACAAATCACGGGATAAGGGTTTTTAATGATGGTGATCACGATTCTGATCGAAAAAGGTGGAAAAAATGCATTTAAAAAATTGCACTGCAATGTGATTGACTCGATCACCCTGTAGAAAATCGAAAATGTGACAGACACCATTTTCATATCTCAAACGATAGCCCACCCATGGGGCACCACGAAACGCGCAACGGGGTCATCCGCTGATGGACGGTTGGGGAGATACGAGGTCGACAAAGTGTCATTTCTTCGCAAAATTGACAACTTATGGGACACAATAGTGTCGCGGGAAAAATTATGGGAACCCAAAAAAAGTTGGTTCGGGGGGTTTCCCCCCATGGCGGAAACGGTGGCGGTGTTTATTTTGCTCGCTGACGATCTTGCCACCTTGCCACCCGGGGCGGAAGGAATAGTAGGGGCCTACCAACTACACCATGAGATCATGTCTTTACACCATGGTGATCATTATCAGAGGAGGGTCCTGCAGACCTGGGCCTGGACGCTGGACGGGACGATGATGGCCGAGGTGACCGGGTACGGGGCAGCCCCCGTCTGGGTGGGCGGGAAGACCGTGAGGCGGGTGCCCGTCCCCAGGACCACATCGGGGGGCAGGGCCCCCGACTGGAAGATGATGGCCTGCTCGGCCGGGGTGGCCACGCAGGCCCCCAGGTAGCTGATCGGGTCCCGGTTGAGCAGGGCGCTGCACTGGTCGGTGTATGTCACCCCGCTGCACCCGCAGACGGGCGCCGGGGTGGTGACCGGGGGGCACTCGGTCGGGCGGGGCACGCAGCGGCCCCAGCCGGAGCACTTGAAGGTGGCGAACTGGCACAGCTCCTCGAAGGGGCAGTCGGCCTGCGAGAGGCAGTACACCGCTGGAGAGGAGGACAGTCAGGTGGTGTGGTGGCGATGAGATGGGTGGGCGGGGACCTCACGATGGCAAGTGCGCAGCGGTGGGTGCGGGGTGGCGGGGCGTGCCGACGGAACTGGTGGTGGGCGTGGTGGCGGGCATGGGGAACTGCTGGATGGGGCGCCGCGGGTATGTGGGCACCTGGGACACGACGCAGGCCGAATCGGCGCTGCCCGCCTCCACCTCGGCCACCTCCTCGGCCACGGTCTCCGCCTCGGCCACCACCTGGGCGGCCACGCTGGCCGTGCCGCTTGGGTCGCTGTACGTGCAGCCTGCTCGCATATGCCCCCGAAATGAGGATTCGTGAGCGGACTTCTCCCCGCCCACTCCCCCACTACCCCCCCCCCCCCCCGATCCTGCCCCTTCCCCTCTTGCCGCTCCTAAAGAGATGACGCGAGGGGAAGGCGAAGGACGGGGTCTCTATTACCCTGGGCGCTTCAGAAAAGAGCCGCCGACCCACCGGCGCCCCTCCTCCTCCGCACTGCGCCGTTTGAGTTGCCGCGATTGGGGCGGGGGGCCTGGCGCGGCAGGCCGATCAGAGCCGCGGCTGACCTGCCAAGGCCTGCCCCTCATCCTCCTCCTGCTGGGTCCGGCCCTCGGGGGCGCTGGTCTGGTTCCAGGCGCCAACCACGTCGTCGGCGTCGCTCCAGGCGCACGTCGGGGCCACTTGCTCCTCCTCGTCCTCGTCCACGTAGGCGGCCAGGGCGGTCGGGTCCTCGACCAGCCACCAGTAGTCCAGCGGGCTCGGCGGGCTGCACTCGGCCTCCTGTCCCGGGAGGATAGCAAGCAAACAGGAAAAACGCACCGTGTGACCAGGCCGCATCCAACTTGCGCACATCTGGCGGCGGGATGGGCTGGAGGAAGGGAGGGAGGGGTCGCGGACCCAGGTCAGCGGGACGAACTCGGCCTCGCAAGGGACGGGCGGGGGCGGGGGCGGGGGCAGCAACCCCTCGTCGACCATCTCGATCCCCACGGCCGCCACGGGCGGGCAGCCCTCGGGCTCGGGCGGCGGGGGCGGCGGCATGTCCGGGCCGACCATCTCCTCCTCCCAGCCCATGGGCTCGCCCATCCCCATGGGCTCACCCACCCCCATGGGCATCATCGGCATGCCCATGACCTCCGGGCCGGGGCCCTCGGGCACGGGCAGCCCGTCGTCGATCGGGCCGTCCTCGAAGCCCAGCGCCGTGATGCAGCACCCGGTGTTGCGCACGTTCTGGCCGTTCGAGTTGGCCACGCACTCGCTCGAGTAGCTGCGGGGAGGACAGCCCAGAGGCCGGGGCATGGGGGTGAGCAGAGCGGGCAGCGGCGGGCTGGAAGGGGCGGCGGGTGTGACGGACGTGTTGCCGTTGCACGCGCAGACGGGCGAGTAGATGGTGGTGCAGATGACCGGCTTGACGGTGCAGGTGCCCGTCTGGGTGGGGTCGTCGCAGGTCCCGGCGGGCTTCTTGCAGAACTGGTTGGTCCCGGTGCAGTCCGTGTCGACGGTGCACGTCCCGCCCCTGCGCCGCCCGGTCACAAGGGTGAGAACGGGCTAGAAGGGGAAGGGTGGCAGACCCGGACGAGCACGGGCCGCTGCTGAGGAGGCTCACCCCGGCCAACCGACGGAAGCAGTCGTTCTGGTAGGTGACCCCTGTGTGCCCGGCGGGTAGTCGTGAGCGCGGGGTGAGCAGCGGGGGGTGGCGGACCGTTGCATCCGCAGACGGGGTTGTATGTGGTCGAGCAGACGGTCGGCCGCACCTGGCAGGTGCCCGTCCCGGCGCAGTCGCCCGTGGTCTTCGAGCAGAACTGGGTGCTGGTGCACTGGGCATTGCTCGTGCAGGAGCCGCCACTGGAGGGGAGGGGTCAAGTTCAGCCCGGGCGCCAACGGGGGGTGGGCGGGCGGACCCGGAGCTGCACGGGCCGGTCGAGAGGAGCGAAACCCCGGCCAGCTGGGCGAAGCAGGCGTTGCTGTAGGTCACCCCTGCGCAGGTGGAAGGGGAGGCGGCGCGCGAACCCGGGCGAAAGAGATGAGGCGCCCATTGACCCCCGTGCGAGGAGACGCAACAGACTGGCGAATGCAAACAGATGGCACCACACAAAAATTAAAAAGAGGGAAGAAAGACACCGCAAGAAATGTAGGCACAATCCACGAGGGAAGCGCCAGAGTCAAGCAGTGTCCACCAAGCCAACATACGCAAGCAGGCGGCAGCGAACAAGGGTCAGTCAACGGCAAAGCGCTCAGGCGGAAGAGCACGTCAACATCCGAGACCGGAAATCAGGACCCACAAGGGATCCGTCACATGGTGTGGATGGACAGCTCACGCTCTCACCACATCGCACGGCGGCAGCATGTGTCGCGCCAAAGGGGGTCCCCCCCATCATACGTGGACAGGCGCGCACACACGTACGCACGGGGATAAAAGCCTCCCCGGGCGGACCGTTGCAGCCGCAGACGGGCTGGAAGAGGGTGCTGCACACGGTGGGCCGCACCTGGCAGGTGCCCGTGCCGGCGCAGTTGCCCGTGGTCTTCGAGCAGAACTGGGTGCTGGCACACTGGGCGTTGCTCGTGCAGGTGCCGCCGCTGCGAAGATCAGAGAGGAGAACGGGAATGAGCACTGCCTGGTCGAGCCTGTGGTTGCTGGCGCTCTCTGGAGACGGGTGCCTGGCGGGGACGGTGCCGTGATGATCTGGGACGAAGGCAGGCGGGGCCAGGAGGTGGGCGGCAAGGGGCCGGGAAGGCGGCGGACCCTGAGCTGCACATGCCGATGGACAGGATGCTCACCCCCGAGAGGCGCGCGTAGCACTCGTTCTGGTAGGAGACCCCTGGAGGAAGACGCTCACGATTGGCGGGTTCGGGGGCGAGGGCAGACCGTTACAACCGCCTGCGCGAGGGTCGGCAAGAGAAGACAGAGGAGGAGGAAGACAGAGGAGGAGGAAGACAGAGGAGGAGGAAGACAGAGGGCGCCAAATGAGACGGGCTGAGACGCGAACGAAGGCAGGAAGGGCAGAGCAGGAGAGAGTGGGGCTGGAGACGGACATACGGGGCTGTATGTGCTCGGGCACGAGGTGGGCCGCACCTGACAGGTGCCCGTGCCGGCACAGTTACCCGTTGACTTGGAGCAGAACTGGCTGCTGCTGCACTGGGCGTTGCTCGTGCAGGTGCCGCCACTGCGAGCCCACCACCACAGATGGGTGAGCGAAGGCAGGCAGGATGGGTGTCGGGCGCCGCCATGCGGTGATCGGACCCTGAGCTGCACATGCCGATGGACAGGATGCTCACCCCCGAGAGGCGCGCGTAGCACTCGTTCTGGTAGGAGACCCCTGGTAGAAGACAGGCGGAGAATTGGTGGATTTGACGAGGGAGTGGGGAGGCAGGGACAGACCGTTGCAACCACCTGAGGGTATGGCCGCAAGGAGACCCGAACGGATGCCATTTGAAGGAGAAGAAAACGAAGGTGTGGGGTTAGTTCGAGTGGCGGGACGAGCGGCGGTGGGGACGGACATACGGGGCTGTATGTGCTCGGGCACGACGTGGGCCGCACCTGGCAGTTGCCCGTGCCGGCGCAGTTGCCCGTCGACTTGGAGCAGAACTGGCTGCTGCTGCACTGGGCGTTGCTCGTGCAGGTGCCGCCGCTGCAAAAAAGCAAGATGGGTGTCAGCCGGCATGCGGGGATGGGGCGCGGCGGCGGACCCTGAGCTGCACATGCCGATGGACAGGATGCTCACCCCCGAGAGGCGCGCGTAGCACTCGTTCTGGTAGGAGACCCCTGGCAGGAGAGAGCGGAGAACATTGGCGCTCGAGGGGGAGGACGAACAGACCGTTACAACCGCCTACGACGCAATCAGGAGCCGTCGGGACGGATGCCAGGGAAGAAGTTCGAACAGGGATGAGAGCGAGTTCGAGTGGCGAGGACGAGCGGCGGGGGGGACGGACATACGGGGCTGTATGTGCTCGGGCACGAGGTGGGCCGCACCTGGCAGGTGCCCGTGCCGGCACAGTTACCCGTCGACTTGGAGCAGAACTGGCTGCTGCTGCACTGGGCGTTGCTCGTGCAGGTGCCTCCCCTAAGAGGAGGGTAGATGACAAGGCAAGTCGATCATCGCTGTGCGGGGGGTGGGCGGGCGGACCCGGAGCTACACGGGCCGGTCGAGAGGAGCGAAACTCCAGCCAACTGGGCGAAGCAGGCGTTGGTGTACGTCACCCCTAACATAGAAAACGGAGGATGAGGAGGGGGGGGGGTGTATATGCGTGAGTGTGTTCCTGTGTGTGCTGCGTGTCGAATCAACATGCACCCAGAGGCGTGGCCGGGTGGAGCTCCCACAGAACGGACCGTTGCAACCGCAGACGGGCTGGTAGAGGGTGCTGCACACGGTGGGCCGCACCTGGCAGGTGCCCGTGCCGCCGCAGTTGCCCGTGGTCTTCGAGCAGAACTGGGTGCTGGCACACTGGGCGTTGCTCGTGCAGCTGCCCCCGCTGCAGGAGAAGGATAAGGAGGGTGGCGGAATGGGATGAGGGGCGACCCAGCATGGCTTGGCGGTCGGCGCAACCAGGGGGAGGTCGCAGGAGCGCAGCACAGACCCAGATGAGCACAGCCCGAAGGAAAGGACGGAGACTCCAGCGCGCTGGGCGTAGCATGCGTTTTGGTATGAAACACCTGAAAACCAGGGGGCGTGAGCGTGACCAACGACAAGCTTCGCGAGAGACCATTGCAGCCGCCTGCATAGATTTGGACAGGATGGGGAAAAAAATCGCGGGCGCGTGAGCGGGGGCAAGGTCGCAGATGGCGGCGGGGCAGACACACGGGGTTGTATGTGGTCGAGCAGATCGAAGGGCGCGTCTGGCAGGTGCCCGTCCCGGCGCAGTTGCCGGTGGCCTTCTGGCAGAACTGGGTGCTGCCGCACTGCGAATTGGTGGTGCACGTGCCGCCCCTGCGACCGATCAAAATCAGCCGACAAGTCGACCCCGGGGGTGACACAGACCCGCTGCTGCAGGCGGTATTGCTCAAAAGGGAAACACCAGCCAGGCTCGCGAAACAGGCGTTGGTATAGGTGACCCCTGGGGCGAGTGCGAGGTTTTGATCTGCTGGGGAGGAGGCCGTTTCCACAGACCGTTGCAACCGCACACCTGTTGTGCCGAGGCAGAGAATCGGTGAGCCGCGGCATGTGAGGGGGATGCTGACAGACCGGCGAGAGCAGGGTGCTACAGAGCGTGGGTCGGGTCTGGCAGAACCCGGAGCCGCCGCAGTTGCCGGTGGTCTTCGCACAGAACTGGCTGCTGCTGCACTGCGAATTACTGGTACACGTGCCCCCTCTGGATGGGCGGAAAAGGTGTGAGGGCAGACTGTGCAGGGGAAAGGTCTGCCTCAGACCCAGACGAGCACAGGCCGTTGCTCAGGATGGACTGACTGGCCCTCCGTGCGTAGCACTCGTTCTGGTAGGAGACCCCGTTGCACCCGCAAACCTGTGGTCCGGAGTCGAGTTGAGTGGTTAGAAAACAACGTCGTACAGACCGGGCTGTAGATGGTGGTGCACACGGCGGGGATTGTTTGGCAGGTTCCTGTGCCACCGCAGTTCCCGATGGTCTTGGAACAGAAGGTCCCGGATCCGCACTGGGAGTTGGAAGTGCAGAATCCGCCGGTGGAAGGGCAAGCCCTATGAACCGACGTTGGTCAGTCACGGCTCCTTCTTTCTGGGAATCAAAGACCCGTAGTTCCGGATACTTTGCCCCGCCATAGCAGCGAAGCATGGGTTCTGATATGAGGCCAAATTGCACCCTAAAAAATCAAAAGAAAACCATGGAAGAGGATCCTCTTGTGTAGGTCAGACCGCACACGGGGTTGAAAGTCGCTGGGCAATTAAAGGGCCGCGTCTGGCAAGTACCGATGCCATTGCAGTTGCCGGCGCTCCTTAAACAGTACTGATTTCCGAAGCAGCCGGCATTGGATGTGCAGGCTTGAAGAGCAGTGAGATTGGCAGCAGTGTATTCAAAATAGGTGGGACACCGAGAATCAACAACCGGAGAAGAGGCGTGGCATAAAAGAGTAAAAGCACAGAGGACCAACAGAAAACCGTGCGCCATCGGCGATTGCTCCGCGCCTCTGGCTTTCCAGATGACACGCCGTCTTTACAGTCATTACAGTCAATAGTGCCCTTGGAGACGGACGGATTTTTTCAAAGTGTGAGTGACGATGCACGATGCCCCCTCTGCCGTTCCGTCCCATTCTTCCACTCGGTGTCGGGCGTGCCATCTTCGACTCGCAAACTGCGCTTGTTGGGTTCGCCGCTCGCGACACGAGATCCCCCCAGTGCCCAACAAAAAGGAAGATTCGATGCGTCGTTTCAGGAAGAACAGAAATGTCGAAAAGCCAAACACTCGATCAATAAGCCAAACGAAGAAAAACGTCTCTGCTTTACAAAAATGAGGGGCACCGCGTCGACGAGCAGGGCGGAAGAGAGAAAAGAGCCATCGGATGGGTGGGTTATTTGGGGGGAGGTGGCCCTTACTTGCGGGGGGCATAGATCGTGATGAGGGTGTTGGAGGCCGAGAGGGCGAACTTCATCTGGGTGGGGTGGAAGCACAGCGGGTGGATGGGCCCGCTGTCCTGGCTGAGCAGGATGTCGTGGTACTTGAACTGCAGCAGCGGCTGCCCGGCGCTGGTGAAGAGCCGAACCTGGATGGAGAGCATCGCGGGGGAGCAGGGAAAAGAGAGTGAGGACGTGCCCCCGGGCATGATAATGATGGGGGATGGGGGGTGGTGGGGTTGATCTGGGACACGCAGATCGTGGGTGGTGAGATATTGGGATGGAGTTTGTGGGTGGGTGGGTGGGTGAGTGAGGCAGGCGGGAGGTGAGGCAGGCGGGAGGTGAGGCAGGCGGGAGGTGAGGCAGGCGGGGGGGCAGCTCGACCTGCTGATCGGCGAAGCCGCATGCGATGACGGGGAACTGGGCGTGGGCCGCGAAGCTGGTCATGGGGTTGCTGGGCCGGGCGGCAGGGCTCGTGCCCGCCAGGGCGTCGATGCTGAACACGGGCTGGGCGGCGGTGGTGCGCCGGTCGAAGACACACACCTCGCCGTCCCGCGAGGCCGAGATGAGCTCCAGGCCGCGCCCGTGGGGGATGGCCACCCCCACGATGGGCTCCCCGTGGGGCCGGCTGAAGAGCGGGCTCAGCGGGGGCCGGTCGTGGTTCAGCTGGTAGGCCTGGCCGGGGGTGTAGTCGACACAGCCCACCCCGTAGGAGACCGCCCCGCCCACCTGGCGCCCGGCCACCGAGGCCGACACGCCCGCGGTGGGGCTGAGGTAGGCCACCCCGCGCAGGTCGCGCTCGCGGCGGTCCCACACCTTGAGCAGCCCGCTCCGGCTGCCCACGACCAGGGTGCTGCCCACGCAGTCCATGGCCAGGGTCGTTGCCACCGTGCCGAACTCGGTGGGGATGTCCTGGATGCAGCGCTCCTGGTCGACGTCCCACAGGCGGACCACGTCCGAGCTGCCGCAGGTGGCCAGCAGGCCCACCGGCTGCGACCAGGCGAAGTGGAACGACGGGCGGGCCGGCCGGGAGGCGGCCATCATCATGTGGGGCATCGGGTGGTAGCCGTGCGGGCCGGGCGAGGCCACGGGCATGTTGTGCAGGCTGGCCAGGTTGGGCAGGGTCACGGGCGGGGCTGCGATGGGGGGGACAACGACGATAAGTTGAGGATCGGGTCATGTGGAGTGATGCGGGTGGGGGGGGGGGGGGGGGGGGGGGGGGGGGGGGGATGTGCGGGGAGGGGAGGGGAGGGGGCGGCGACGGACTGGCGATGGGGTTGGACATGTACATGGGGTGCGCCATCCACGCGCTGACCAGCGAGTGGCTGTGGTCCTGCGAGGGCGCCCACACCCGCACGGCGCCGTCGTCTGCACCCCAGGGGAACCGCCGCACATCGAAGCAGAAACGGGCAGCAGGACAATCGGTGAGGGGTGAGCATCGGTACGGGCAGATGGGCGACCCATCCGCCAGGGGGCCGAACAGGGCAACCAACCCGACCGGGACCAAGGCCAACCCAACCCGGGGAGTGAGCGGACCGGTGGCGACGAGCATCAGGGTGCGGGTCTGCTCGTTGATGAACTGCAGGCCGCACATTCGCGGGTCGCGGCGGCGCCCCTGGGCGGCTGCCGAGGAGATGGCGCTGCCGGGCATCCCGGGGGCCGAGGAGGCCGGGATGGTCTTGCCGTAGTCCTCGTCCTGTCCGGGCGAGGGGGGCGGCATCACAGGGGGTGAGAGCGGAGGCCGAGGTCAGTCCGGGCCGGCGTGATCAGAAACAGGGGGGGGGGGGGGGGGGGGGGGGGGTACGGACGTGCGCGTGCAGGACGGGGCGGGGCGGGGGGCGCCGACTGGGGACGGCGTGCATCTGCAGCAGGAGGGAGATGTCGCGGTGCTCACCCGTCGGGCCGGCGGGCCCCTTCTTGGAGCGGGGCGCGGCCCCGGCGGCCGAGACGGGCGCCATCTGGGCCGGGTAGGCGCCCTTGGCCCCGGGCGTGTAGAGCTCGAAGAACCTGGGCGGGGGGAGCATGAGAGGGGGATGAGCCCGGGCAGCACACGGCGGGGGGCGACAGGCGGAAGCATCGCATGGAGATAGGAGACGAGCGGGGCAGCACGGGGGACTGGGGGGGCAGCACGGGGGGGCAGGGGCAGCGGCGGACTTGACGACGTTCGACTCGGCGTCGCCCACGGCGATGAGGGGCTCGGTGGCGTGGAAGGTGACCATCGAGGCGGTGGCGTCGTTGTCCACGATGCCCACCTGCTGCATCGTGTGCACACCTGCCCGCCCAACCGCGCCCCCCGTGTGGTGAGTGGAGGAACGGGGGCAGGCTGGAGGGTCGAGAGGCGAGGCCATTGCCAGATCGGGGGCGGTGTGGTTGTTCATGGCGGGCGGGGGGCGGGCAGGGCAGGGCAGGGAAGGGCGGGGGATGCGGACCGAGATCCGAGGCGACGATGCCGGCCCCGAGGGGCGGCTGGGGGCGGCACTCGGGCGGCATGACCGAGGGCGAGCCGGCCTTGCCCTGGGCCTGGATCTGGATGGGCGGCGGCGGGTTGGGCGGGGCCGGGCGGCCCGTCGGGGCAGGGCCGGCAGGCTGGGCGCGGGGAGGCCGGAGAGGTCGTCAAGGGGATGCGGACGGAATGTGCAGGAGGGCACGGTGAGGAAGCTGAGAGGGAGGGGCGCCAGACCAGCACCGTCTTGAGCCCCGTCGGGCCGGAGACGTAGGATTGCGGGGACGCGCCCAGCACCTCCTGGCCGGGCTGGGACTCTTCGGGCGGCGGCGGGGGCGGGGGCGGCGGGGGCACGGAGGGCTCCTGGGGGTCGCCGGGCATCATGGGCCGGGAGAAGTACTCGCAGCTGTACCCGTAGATGGCCGAGGGGATGGGGCAGCCCTGGTAGGCGTCGGCGGGGGGCATCTGGGGGATGGACGACGAGCCCGAGGACCCCGAGAGGGCCGGGGCGCCGCCCTGCTGGGCGGCCAGCTGGGAACCCGACCCCGTCTGGGGCAGCTGGCTGGCCGAGTGGGACGGGTTCATCTGGGCGGGGGCCGCCTGGCCGGGGGTGCCCGGCTGGACCAGGACCGACGAGGACATGGCGTGGGTCATCATGCCGGCCACGCCGGCCGGGGCGGGGGCCTGGTCGGCAGGGTTGATGCCCGCCGTGGCGTAGGGGCCGGCCGCCGAGGGGGGCGCCTGGCCGCTCCAGACGGACTTGGCCTCGGCGGTGCACTGGAGGAGAGGGAGAGAGGGAGAGAGGGAGGAGAGAGAGAGAATGATGATGGTGGAGGGGACGGGGGGGCGGGCCGCGGGACCTTGTCGAGGATCATGGCCGTCGAGACGCCCGCCGCCGTGGAGACCTCCGGGTCGGGGTCCACGCAGAGCACCGACAGGGCCCGCCAGGCCACCATGAAGGCGTCCAGGCAGTGGCGCCGCTCTGGGTGGCAGCGGGCAGACGATGGTCAGGTCAAATGCCGAAAGGCCTTGAAAAGGCACGGGCGTGTGTCGTGCAAGGGGGTTGCGGACCAGGGCCAGCGGGCAGGACGAGCACCCCGGATTGGTTGGGGATGAGGGGAGGAGGGAGGGCGATCCCTGGCGGGACGGGGGGCATGGGGGTCGGCGGAGGGGGCACGGGCGGCACACCCGCCGGGGTCGCACGGCGCGGGGTCAGAACCCCGGTCGATCCCCCTGCCCCTGCCCCTGCAGCGGCGAGCTGGGCGAAGTTGGGGGCGCTGGCGCTCAGTGGGGGTGCAACCTGCAAGTGTAGACAGGGAGGGGGAAAAAAAGAGTCAGGACAAAATTTTCGAGCTCGGAGGGATTCGAACCCTCAATCTCCTGATCCGGAGTCAGGCGCCTTATCCATTGGGCCACGAACCCATCTTAAAGTTTTGGCAAGGGAGAACGCGAGCAGACCTTCTCCGAGCTGGCGGCGGTGGGGGAGGCGGGCAGGGGCGGAGGAGGCCCTTGGGGAGGGGTGCCCGAGTAGGGCGGGGTGGTTGGGGGGCTGGTGCCCGCCGAGCTGCGCGGAGTGTCAGCAGAGGCGGCGCCCGCGCTCCCTGGAGGCACGGGCTGGGCTGCCGAGCCGCCCGGGGCGCGGAGGGCCGAGGGGAGGAAGTAGGGGTGGTGGGGGTGGTGGGCCGCGTCGAGGAGCTGCCAGAGGGTCGTCTCGCCGCCAAGGTGCCGGGCAACGGGCTGCGGGGGAAGCGAGCAGACGAGATCGATGAATATCGGGGTAGGTGGGTGGGCAAGGGTGGGCAAGGGTGGGCAAGGGCGGGCAAGGGCGGGCAAGGGCGGGCAAGGGCGGGCCTTGAGGTTGAGCATGAGGAAGCAGTGCAGGGCCACGAGCACCTCGCGCCGGACGAGGAGGCTGCCGTCGTAGATCAGCGGGGCCACCCGCACGGGGATGGCGTAGTCGATCCGGCGGCGCAGGTCGCCCGACGGGATCGCCTCTGCTCCGGCCACCAGCAAAAGGGGAGAACGGGCGGGGGCGGGATCAGAGTGGAACGGGATCAGCTCGCGGTGTCAATCCGTTCCGCTGGTGTGCCCGTGTCTGTTCGTGCTGCCCGTGGTTGTGGTTGCGATTGTGGCTGTGGTTGTGGTGGGTGGGGCGGGGCCGACCTTCGCCCGAGAGGAAGGTGCCCATGGCGTAGACCAGGGCCGCCCGGGCCTCGACGGAGGGCTCCTCGGCCAGCCGGGCGCTGAGCTTCTGGATGACGTTCAGCTGGGCGCAGGCCTCCTTGCCCTTGGGGAAGTCCCGCCAGTACTTGGCCAGGCACAGCACCACCCACTTGCGCAGCAGGGGGCTCGGGTCGTCCAGCTGGTTGACGCAGGCGGCGTGCAGGTGGCATCGGTGGCAGACCTGGGCCGGGGCAAATGGGGGGTCAACTGGGGTTGGGATGGGTGCGGCCGACGGACGTCCTGGCCGCCCTGGAGGATGACGCTCAGCACGAAGGCCGCCTGGGCGCGCAGCAGGGGCGAGGCGTGCTCGTCCGCAAGGACCCCCATAAAATACACGTGCCCTGCACCACGCCCAATGATCGGAACGGACGGGTTGGCGGATGGGGGATGAAGACGGGGCGAAGACGGGAGGTCGGCCAGATGGGGGGTGCGGAGTGCGGGGGGTGGTGGAGACGGACCGCCCTCGCGGATGAGGTCGGCCTGGCAGGTCATGTCGACCGTCAGGATGCGCGTCCAGATGTGCACCAGCACGTCCCGCAGGTCGGTGGGCGTCTGCAGCAGCTTCAGCACGTACGGCACGATCCCGATGCTGATGGCCTGCGGGCGCCCAGCAGGGAGAGAGGGAGAGAGGGAGAGAGGGAGAGAGGGAGAGGGAGGGAGAGAGACCAACCCGTTGGCATTTGCGGTGACTTTCCGTCTCTTGGACGGGCCCTGGTGGCTCGGTGTTCAGGAATGTGAGAGAGGATGGGCGGAGGGGGATGAAGAGGTCCGTTCTGTTCGTCAAGCGGGGTCTACGGCGTGATGGGGGTGGACGAGGCGCGCGTGGGGGCGGCGGACCTGCGCGACCATGGGGGAACCGCGGCCAGGAACTGGGACAGGTGGGCCAGAGCCATGGGCCGGTGCACCTGGCTCAGCAGAGCCTGCAGGCACCCCAACCAACCCCAATCAGGGGGTGAGCAGGCCGGCGGCGCGGGGGGGGGAGGAGGGAGGGAGGGAGGGAGGGAGGAGGGAGGGAGGGAGGAGGGAGGCGAGAGGGGTGCAAAGGGAGGGAGGGCGAGGGGGCGACCTGGAGGACGATGGGCAGCAGGTCGGGGGCTCGTGACGGGCGTGGCCGAAGCGGAGCCACACCTCGAAGGCCGACAGGTGCTCGTGGAAGAAGGTCGTGTGGACGTAGGGCTGGCTCGACAGCAGCCGGGGCAGCTGCGGGTCCGAGACGAGACGAGGGGGCGGTGAGTCGGGATGGAGCAGAGAACGGGGGGGGGGGGGGGGGGGGGGCGAGGCCGTCCCGGCCCGGGTGCGGGTGGTGATGATCATGGGGACCCTGGTGGAGGGAGGGAGGGCGGGGGTGGGGTGGGGGGATGCGAGGGCCGGACCTGGAGAGGCACATGTCTGTGGCCAGGTCCCAGGCCTTCCAGAGGGGGTGGTGGTAGGTGGGGGAGGGCGGGTAGCTCATGGGGTGCAGTTGGCCGTCCGCATGATCCGCTCGGCCAGCAGGAAGTGCCGGAACAGGGCGGCCAGCAGCAGGTCCTGCCGGAAGAGCTTCTGGAAGAGATCTGTTGGGCAGGCCCCACCATGGCGCAAGCAGAGACGGGGAGCTGCCGTGAGGACGAGACGAGCACAAGCCGACAGGAGCCGGAGGGGGTGGGTGGCGGGCGGACCGGGTGGGCAGGTGTTCCAGGCGATGGTGTCGGTGATGGCGGTGAAGATCCAGTTGAGCTCCCCAGGGGCGTGTGCCGGTTGGTCAGGAAGCCCGGGAACTTGTCCACCTCATCGGGCGTCAGGTTCGTCAGAAGGCTGTCCGCGCAGAACCTGGTGGGGGGGGGGGGGGGGGGGGGGAGGGAGGAGGCGAGGAGCCCGGGGTCAGACGGGAGCGGGGGGGGGGGGGGGGGGCGGCGGACCATCGGAGGGCGATCCGGATGGGGTGGTCAGGCAGGAGGTGAACACGTCCGAGGGCATGCTCGGGTTCATGGGCAGCAGCTCGTTGGGCCGCACGCGGCCAGGACGATGTTGCCGTGCTCGTCGAAGTCCGAGTTGGGCTGCGGGGCAGAGGGCGGGGTGTATCGGCAGGCGAAGTATCGCATTTCTCCTCCACGTGAGCCGAGGAAAAGATGATGGCCAGAGAGCCGGGCGCGGGGGGGGGGGGGGGGGAATTGCCGGGGGGGCATGCAGACCGCAACCTCCTTGGGGAGGAAAGACTCGAGCAGGGTGCCGGCATCGGAGCAGTCCAGCACATAGACGGTGGGAGTCTTCAGCCAGGACATGACGTCCTTCATCAGGACGGGGATGTACTGGGTGTAGTTCTGGTTGAACACCCAGATCTCCTGCCGGCTGGTGGGCCGCGGGACGCCGTGCCCGTTGTAGTGGAACACGACCCGGTCCTCACCGGCATACCGCCTGGTCTGAAGGCACATGCGCTGCACTTCATCGGCGGTGGGGTCAAGCACGGCCTTGTATTGCGCTTGCTGCGGGACGGGCGGGAACGGGTCGGTGGTAATCGATGTCATGAGAAAGTCAGACCATGACCCGAGCTTGCCATCGTTCGTACTGCTTTTGCAATTCGCGGGGAATTTTGTCGACCTGACGTGCCGCGTGAAGAGGGCGAGGGTCTGTTGGGAGGTTAAAAAGTGCCCGACGTCGAGGATATGCAGACCCATCCAACATTCGTCACGGGCGCAAGGAGAAGTTTTCACAACATCTGGAGGGTCGATACCAACGTTGAGGCACATCACCATCTGAACGGCTGTGGTTTTCATCTGGGGGGATGGATTGTGGTGAGCCGTGTCTTCTTCGGAAGAACCATCAGACTCTCATTCGCCATTCATTTTTCGGGAGATGCTGCTGCTGGGCTTTTCCAGCCGTGTAATGCCTGGGAAAAACGAAAGCAACAGGCATGTGCAAGAATCAGGAAGTGGGAATAAAATTCTCCTGCGAAGGTCGTCAGGGGGCACGCCAGACCTGTCAGCTGAGAAGAAAGCGATGCTCATCCGATCAGCTCAGTCTCTCGTGAGGGGAGAGACTGAAATCGGGCAAGCAGCAAGAGTCAGAAGCGCCGGGGCTTGCCTGTAATAAGCCGGACATTGCCTCCTTTTCTTGTGCCCTCCCCGCGAACCGGGGGGAAGGGGATAACGATGCCTCTTGGTGAACTGGGAGGCAACCGAGGGGGAAGGGGATAACGAACCAACACGAAAAGAACAAAAGAACGGGGGAAAAAAAAGGATAAAGTCCCTAACCGCAAGGAGCCCTCCTGGCCTGCGCCGGTGGGTCAGCCAGGAAGCTGGCCACGGGAACAGGCAACGAGTCGAGCGTGGTGGAAGGATGGTTGCAGGTAGTGACCGACACCCAGGAGGCGTGCATCGTGGGCGTTCTTGTAGGCCTTGTCGATGACGTCCATGAGCTCCTTGGCACGGGGCGCGAGCTGTCCTGTCGAGGTGAGCGAGAAGGGGAAGAAGAGCCTACTGCCTCTTGGTGAACTGAGGCAACCGAGCTAACTTGGAAGCGAAACACCCGGGTTTTCATCTGCCTTTCATGTAAAGTCTTTTCGATTGATCAATCAAACAAACGAGAAACGACGTTCAGATTGTGACGCTGGGGGGGGGGGGGGGGGGGGGGGGGGGGGGGGGGGATGGGAGCAAAAAACGACGGCTTCCATTGGATCGGCTGCCATTTCCCACTTGGGGAGATGGCCACGTAGTCCCTCTATAAAAGAAAAACAACGTAGGTGCATAAGAACATGCGCGTGCGTCAGGATGCAGAACGAAAGCCGCCGCCCACTCCCACCACACACACACCCCATGGAGAACACAAACGAAGAAAAACGCAGTGGCCCTCAAAAGCCAAGGGGGAGGAGGAGGCGAAGAAAGCAGGAGAAGGAGAAGACTCTCGAGACAAACAAGAAGCTATAGGCAGGCCATCCAACAATGAAACAAGATGATGAAGGAAAGGAAAAGGCACTCAAAAAAAAAAAGGAGAAAACGGATCATCTCACGCTCAGAGCAAAGCAGAGGAAGGAGCGAGACGGCATCACCGCACGAGACAGTCGCCTTCCCTCGAGTCATTCGAGGGTCGGCTCCAGCTCGGGTTCCTGAGGCCGCTCAACTTCCAGCTTTTCAACCCCCAGAACTGGGGGGGCAGGTGGGTCAGGCACGCCTGTCATCTCCAACGCCACATAATATGGTGGCGGAGAATCGAGGAGAATCTCGGGAATCTGAATCTGGACACGGCTCGTAATCTGCTCCAAGGCGAATTCCTCTGGGGAAAGGGGCGAGTCGACAGGCTGGATATTCCCCTGAGAAGAAGACTATGGAGGGGTGAGCTCTAGCGTCCAAAGCAGAACCAGACCCGTGCGCTTCGCCGGCGATCGGCGGCCCGATACACCATGGCCACCAAAAAGGCAACGAAAGCCAGGCCAAGAAACGAGGTGCCGCTGACGATGCCAATTGTCAAATTCACGTGGCATGTCCCCTGGGAGCCAAAGCTGCTCCAAGCTTCTGCCTTGCATGAGGCTAACAGAGAAAATCATGCAGCTTGGAGGAAATGAAACGCCCAACCTTGCGAGGGTCCAGAAGCATTCCCGGGAAGGCAAGTGCCCGTCATAGAGCACCATCCGCATCTTATAAAAGAAGGATGAATCCTACGAGAAAACCAAACAGAATTTCAGACCCCTCCACGGCCAGGCACGAGGAGCAATCGATCATGGAGTGGCACACGGTTGTGTGTTGAACGTCCTCGTCGAAAAACCAAGTGGCACAGATACTGTCCGCGGGCCCTTGAAGGCTTCCGCTGTGGCACATCATCGTTGCGGCGCACCAACCACAACCAATGGTGGCTCGGCAAGAATCAAATGTCGTGAGACCTTCGCAAGATGATGCATTGACTGTGCTCGACAACAGTAGGAAGAGAAGAATTCCACGAATTCCATGAATATCATGATGCTGCATATGCGGAGGTCCCGTTGGTTCTTCAGGCTCAACCGATCGGCGGATCAAATCTGACGGAATTTCGGAAGCAACAGTTCATGCTGCTTTTTCGCCTCACCACCAGAATATTCCATCTGGATTGTGCATACTGTGGTCAGTAGTTTTAAATGTCCGGTCATTGCTGAACTCTGAATATGCCGGATCGAGATTGAGCACTCAGCCGCTGACGACTCGAAGCATTGCACAGGGCTACCAATGGAGGGTCTCAATGAGCGAGTGGAGCATTTTTTCTCCTGCTCAGCAAAATATTAAATTACTAAGAATCTCGCATGTACACTCCGTCGGTCGGAGCGCCGGTGATCACGGCATCGAGAAGGATGTCGTGGGCGTCCCGAGGCACCTCTGGGACCATCTTGTTGGGGAAATGAAGCGGGTGTGGATTCGGAAGAGAAAGCAACCGACCTGCGCCGAAAATGCCACTCCCATTTTGTAGGGATGCAGCCCCCGACTCTCGCATTCCGCGAGGAATCGATCATACATGCCTTTGCCGCGTCCCTGTGTGGGGAAGGGGTTTCTTGCACATTTTGGAGAGTGGTCACTGACCATTCGGCCCAGGTTTCGATCAAATGCAACCCCGGGAATGATAATCAGATCCTGGACCCCGAAAACAATGAGTTGCGCAAACGAACGACTGTCCGTCATTACAGACCAAACGAGCCCGAGCAAACGCATCGTCCAAGGTGACCTCCTCGGGCGGTGGAGGCGCAGTCGGCGGCGAAATGGGGACAAAGGGAGTACTCGGCTCAAGAATTCCGAAAGGTCCCGAACGAAACCTCTCGGGTGAGGAAAAGTCCTCATACCGCGGAACCCGAACGAGGCGCATGATGCTGTTACGCTCCTTGATCGGATCCACTTGCGGAACGTAGAGAGTCCCTCCTTTGGCTACCTTCTCCCGGAAGATGTGCTGAATCAATTGGTCAGTGTTGTACTCGGTCCCAAAGCTGAGGAAAACCCCGATGTGTTGAGCCTGACGAAACGCGGGATGGGCAAGCACGCGATCAGTGATTCGCTGGCTTTCTGAAGAAACAACATCCATGGGCAATGTTCGCAAAAGAGAGTTCATCGACTTTCTGAGCGCTTTCTTTGCTGCATCCGCCATGTGATCAGCTGTGATCAGCCGCCGTCAGCACGCAAGCACCCAAGAGGTCCGATCCTCTGCCGCGTCACGTCAACCAAAAACTGGGCCGAACTGGCGCCGTATTTGCAGATAGAAAGCGACCGACGAAATGTCGACTTTGTTTTTTTTCCTGTCTTCTGTGGCTCGCTTCTTCCCGGTGGCCACTCGTGAGCTTGCCAATCATCTTGTCGTTTTGAAGTCTGGCGGCCTCTCTCCTGCTTATTTCGCGGAGCAATGTCACGCTCTTCTTCCCCCAAAACTTGCGAATACCCTTTCTGAGTTTGCGATGACCTCACCCAATTATCCTCTTCCGGTCGAGTGGGGGCGTCTTGTCAACGAACACGCACAATTCATGAATGATCGTCTTGCCGTTGTACAGCAGTATATCCGCGTGAGTCATTGTGTTGATGCACCAACACAGTCTTTTTTCGAGGCGCTCTCGCGCCTCACGACTTTTCTGACTCTCCGAGCGAACCACCTTTTTCTTTCCTCTCCCGCACCCCCGCCTACTTCCCCGATTGTTATCCCCTACCCCCAGCACGCAACTTCGACCCTCTTTCTGGCACCAACAAAACGTCTCGAGATTCCTCACCGATCCCCCTCCACCTCTCCTCCACGTCCTCTTGAGGCGGCGGTGCCCCTTGCCTATTTCGATTTGCTCCCCGACGAGTTGATTCGCCTCATTTTTTACCAGGCCCCTCACACGGACCCGCTCATCCCTCAAACTGATGAGAATCCGCCAACAAGTGGCCCCTTGACCCCTGTCAGCAGTCCCTCGCCACGTCTTCTCCCGCCCCCCTTTGCCCCCTCCGCCCGAACACCCCCGATCCGCCCTGCGAACGTCTTCGGCATGCCGAACGCGTCGCTCAGGCTCACTCCAAGACAGCAGCAGCATCAGCAACAGCCATCCCGTCCGTCGCACCGCCACCGTCGGTGTTGCGAAGCGGTTTTTCCGGAATCACGCGGATACTACCACCCATCCGACCAGCACCTGATCAGCCTCTTTCTTGCTCTGCTTCGGGTCTCGCGACGCCTCGCCCGCATTGCACGGTCTTCCTGGCCTCGGCTGGGGTTCAGCGGACACCCGGAAGGGGTCAACCGCCTGGATGCCTTGATCCGGCCACAACTGGGGCTCGAGACGCTTGCCCTCTCCCGAATTGGGCTCCCCGAGTGCGTCTTTCCCTCTCTCCTGGCGGTGGCACCTGCTGATGGCGTCCCTCCAACAAATTCTCCGATTTCCACAGCGGTGGCCCCCGCCCAGACCGTTTCATCATCATCGGCAGACCATGTCGCCGCCCCACCACCATCTGCCGCCGTTCTCCCGGGCGTTGTCCCGGGCATCTCGCTCGTTCATCTCTACCTAAACGACGCGGAGATACACACCCCGCTGCACATCGTATCACCCACCCTGCGCACGTTGGCCCTCCGTGAAGTTGTCGTGGGTGGGTGCCTTTTGGTGTGCTGTCCCATACTGGAACACTTGGCCATCACCGGAGGCTTCGTCCGGCCTGGTTCCCTGCAGCGCTGCCTCGACCTGCTGCCGCGCGTCTCCCCACGTTTGCAAACGCTCGAGGTACCGCGAATGCCATTCCATTTCAGGTCTCCACCTTGGGCCTGCTTTGTTTTTTTTTTTTTTTTTGGACCACCTGGATCCAAGCCCGTTTTGGGTACACGTGTGGTCCCTTGTGGTCATCATTCTTGGCTTCCTTCTGTCGCAGTCACCCGGGGCTGGTCTCGCTGCGCACGACCCTCGGCGTCCTGCTCCCCAGCCCTGGGCCCACTTCGCAGTGCTCATGTCATCCGGGCGCCGCCATCGGTCTGAGGCATCCCTCTTCTCGATTTTTCTCAAATTTTGGCCGACGGATGGTCCCATTTGGGCCCCACACAGTCGGTGGATCGCCCGAGCCGGAGCCGGACCCGTGGCTGGGCTTTGGGCCTGAGGCGATTCCTGGCCTCCCGGACTTCGTTCCTGCACCATTGCTGCCCCCGCCCCCTCCGCTTCCGCCGTCACTGCCTCCCCGCCATCAGACGCACAGCCGCCGGCGCCGAAGGCCACCTGCCCCTGCCCCACCCGGGCAGGCGGCATGGTCGATGGAGCTCAACTTCCCCTCCCTTCGCTATGCCGACCTCAAATTTGACGCCCCACCCGGCAGCCATTTGCGGTTTTACGCGCCTGGGCTCGTGACGCTCGTCCTGCAGTGCTTTGTGAACGACCTCACGTTCGAGACGCTGGGCCTCCAGACGGGCGACTCCCTAGAGGAGCTCGAGGTGGTCAGCGACGCGCCCACGCGCTTCATCGCCGCCGGCCTGGAGGCCCACCTGCACCTGCCTTCGCTGGGCTCCTTCAAACGGCTCCGGGTGCTCCGCCTCTGTGACTGTCGCGAACTTCGTGGGTTCCGGTGGCCACATGGAGGGTTGTCCACCCTGCAGGAAATCCGTCTGCGGCAGTGCCCCGCGCTTGGGGACGCCTCCATCCAAGCGATCGGCGCCAATGCGCCCGCCCTCCGGACGCTGGTCTTGCGGGAGTGCGGTACCTGCTTCGACGCGGCCGAGCGAGCAGGCGAGCCCATTGAGCTGCCCGAGGAGGATGACGACCAGTCGGAGAGCGACCCCGAGGAGGCCAAGATGCGCCGTGAGCCGTGCGGCTTCTGGGCGCCCACGTTCGTCGCCCCCACGCTGCGGGTCCTCAGCATCTTGCATCGCGAGGCGACCTCCTTTGCGCCGCCCTTCCACCAGTGGCTCGAGCCCAGCCCCGCCCAGCACCTCAACCTGCGCACCCTCGCCCTGACGGAGCTCAACCTGATCGGGCTCGTCCACCTCGAGTTGGGCAGCATGCCCCTGGATTCCCTGTCGTCCCTGCGGATTCTGCGGTTGAACGGGGTCACCCTGACCGGGCCCAGCCTGGCCCGGATCCTGGGTCTGGGCGCTCTGGAGGTGTGCGATTTGAGCAATTGCACCGGCCTCGTGGCCCTCCGCTGTCGCCACCCCTCCCTGCGTCAGCTTCAGCTCAGCGTCACTGACCCCAGCTTGTCCGCCATCACCAAGTCTGCTCGAACTGGGGGAGGGTGAGGGGATTGGTTGGTTGGTTGGTCCAAATTCCTGATCGTCTTCTTGTTTCGCTGAATCTTTTCGATAGGTATGTTTGGCTGGATTGCCCCCGGCTGCAGACGCTGGACATCACTGGGCATACAGACCTGGCGGGCATCTCCCTGCGCTGCCCGGCTCTGGGGAGCCTCAACATGGAACGTACCATCATCCGGGCCTCGCCCATCTCTCGGGAGGAGCTCCTGCTCGCGGGCCCCGCGGACGATACCCAACCGGACCCGACCCTGGCCGGCTCGGCGTGCTGCTCTCCGTCGGCAACGTCCCCGGCAATTGGAATGCTGTCGCCCGGGGCCGATGAGGTACCCGCGGCGCCATCGCCCGATCGGGGTCTGGTTCTGGGCAGCCCGGCTGCTGTTGCTCCATCTCCCCCGCCGGCCGCCAGCCCCACCCCTCTGGTGATGGCCGACGAGGCCCCCTTCGCCAACACCGTGGAGATGTACTGTCCCGCCCTGCGCGTCATCGTGGGTTGCGCCCCCCAGCTGCTCCCGGCGCTGCCCTTCCATCCCTTCTTGCGGGCCACAGCCACACTGCACACGCTGGCTTTCACACAGGGCTGTCCCCTGGACGACCCCACCCTGGCCGCCTGGCTGGAGGTTTGCATGCGCCTGCACAAGCTGAGCGTGGCCGAGTGCGCCCGGATCGTGTCGCCCTGCCTGCACTCGCCCACCGTCCGCGAAGTGGCCGTGGTGGGGTGCTCCAACATGACCTCGATCCTCCTTACGACACCCGCCCTCCACAAGTCTGTGGGCTCCGCTCGCCGGGGATGTGGCCTCGCCTCACAGCAACTCCTCTCTTTTAGGCTGGATCTATCGCAAAGCACGCACCTTGACTTCAGCTCCGCACTCACGCGCTGGGAGGCGCCCCTGCTCCGCGAGCTCAGACTGTGCGAGTGTCCGACCCTCACCGATGTTCATCTGGTCTGTGGACTTCCCTTGACAGTACCCCCCGTAATGATTGTCTGGCGGCAGGTTCGCATCACCCTGGATCATCTCGCCCTCATCCAACTCGAGGTCTGCTATTCCTGCCGCCGCCCTACCTCATCAATGTACATCTTTACGTTTCTGGTCCTCTCAGGTGGGCGGGTGCTCGACCGTGTGCGCGGATGTTCGCGGGAACGCGACGCGCGAGGGGGGAGATGCGTCAGCCGAAGACGACGATGCCTTCTGACAGTTCTTCGCTTCTCTGCTGTTCTGTTCCATCGACAACGAGATCTTGAAAGGCATCAACACGGAAGAGATGGGAAGGTGGTCCTGTGATCAATCAGCCTTCGTGAGAGGCCTGATCCGGGGCCCGGGCACTTGGAGCAACCTCTGGTGCTTCTTCTGTGGCAACATGTTGATGAAGTTGCTGCAGTAATAGGGCGGAGAGGCGTTCAAGCTCGGCATTCGATTGCTCGCGTTCTTCTTCAGTGCGCGGCTCGGCCAGGGGCTCGCCGGACGGAATCAGGGAATCAAGTTGGTCGATGATGCCTCCCAGTCCCAATTCGTCTTCAGGTTGAGGTTGTGTGTCCATTTTTTGAAGGAGAGAGCCTGCCTTGACGGGGAAGAACTCTTTTTGACCGGCTCCCACAACCACCAATGCCCCAAGAACTCCACACAGAGCTCCAGGCGGCCCTCGCCGCGGTGCGTGCGAAGCGTGCCTTCAATGAGAATCAGTGGATTGAGGCAAAGTGCCGGATGCTCAACGATTACATGACCCGGTGCGGTCTTAAGGCGTGCGTCATCAATATGTCAGGTGGCGTTGATTCCTCCATCACGGCTGCGCTCTGCAAGCATGCCATGGAGATGTCCGGGTCTCCTATTAAGAAGGTACTCGCCATTGCCCAGCCCATCAAGTCCACGGCCTCCATTCAAGGACGGGCCTTCGAGACTGCCCACGCAATCGGCGTTGATATTATCACTGTGGACCAAAGCTCCATTTTCGACCAACTTCAGCCCCTCGTCGATGGCGCACTGGGCATGCAGGGAAATCAGTTCGCTAAGGGCCAGCTCAAGTCGTACATGCGGACTCCCGTCGCCTTCTACACCGCCCAGGTGCTCTCTGCCAATGGTCTTCCGGCCATTGTGATCGGAACGGGGAACATGGACGAGGTTTGTCTCCTGATTCCCCCAATCTGATTCCCCATCCTGATTCCCCCAATCTCTCTTCCCGCTCGCCAGGATGGGTACCTCTTCTATTTCTGCAAGGCCGGCGACGGGATCTCGGACATCCAGCTGATTGCCGACCTGCACAAGAGCGAGGTCTTCCGCGCTGCCCGCGCGCTGGGCGTGCCCCAGTCGGTCCTGGTGGCTCCCCCCTCGGCCGACCTGTGGGACGGCCAGACGGACGAGGACGAGATCGGTGCCAGCTACGACTTTGTCTGTTCTTCGCCCTTTCCGGCGCTCATCATTTTTTTTTGGTGGCTCCGACCCCCAGGTTGAGCTGTACACCTCCATCCTGGCCTACCCGAAGCCCGACCAGGAGCGGATCGTGGGCGGGTTCGGCCCCGAGGCCCGGGCCCAGTTCGACCGGCTGGGGGCGCTCATTGAGGGCATCCACCGCCGCAACAAGCACAAGGAGAAGTTCCCCATCAACCTCAACGTCCTCGCACCCCTCTTCTAAGCCCGCCCTGGCTGTGCGCTCATCCCCCGCCAATCCCATCCTCAAGATGCGGGTGTATTTTTTCTCGCCCTTCATCGGGCTGTCCGGTCTTAATCTCTTCATGTGAATACCATCAAACGCGGTTTCTGTTCGTGCTGCCCTTCTTCCGGCCAGGGGACGAGGGGGACTGGGGGCGGTGGGTTTCGCCTGCCGCCCAGCCCGGGTGTGCCCGCCGGAAGCAGCCAACCAACGCGCGTCGCCTCGACGAACGCCGGAGCGGAGGGTCAGAGGGAGGGAGAGGGAGAGGAGGAGGGGGATCCGGTCAGCAGCCGCCTCGGCTCACCGCCTGGACCCGCCCGACGAGCGGTATGCGGACCCCCCCGCGGAGGAGGAGGAGCCCGGGCCGCCGCCGTAACCCCGGCTGGTGCTCCCCGCGTGATGGTGCGATGATGTTGATGCTGATGTGTGATGGTGGTGGTGGTGATGATGATGATGCGACTGATGTCGCTCCTCACGGCGCGCCTGGGGGGGCGCCGACGGGGGCGGCGACCGGGAGCGCGAGGAGCGGGCCGAGGAGGCCGAGGACGAGCGCGATGAGGGCGACCGGCGCGCGGGCCGGCTCTCGCGCAGGGTGGCGGCACGCTGGGGCGGGGCGGGCGGGGCGGCCGAGCCGGTCGGGGGCAGGATGGCCGAGCGGGTCCGGCTGGGCGGGCTGGGCGGCGAGCCCGGCGAATGGGCCCGCGAGCGCCGCTCACGGCGGGGCGACCGGACGGGGGCCGGGGACGAGGCCGGGGCGGCACGCTTGTGGGCGGTGGGCTCGGCGGGGCTGGCGGGCGGGGGCGGCAGCCCGAGGGCGCGCATCGAGGCCGGGTCGAGGCCGTGCTGGCTGGCCTGCTGCCACTGGGCCCGCTCGGCCTGGTCGGGGGAGCCGCCCGAGGGCGGGGATGGCGGGGGCCGGGATGCAGGGGATGGCGACGGGGGTGGGGCTGGTCGGCCGGTTGCTGGGGGCCGCGCGGGCGGGGCCGCGGGCGAGTCGAGGGGCGGAGGCGGCGGGGCGGGGCGTCGGGGGCGGGCGGGAGCATGTCGGCTCCGCTGAGGGCCGCGATGAGGGCCGGGTCCCGCTGGCGGGAGGGGTCCGGGGGCATATCGCCCGGCTGGCAGGGCGGCGGCTGCTCGCGGAAGTAGGGGTGGGTCAGGGCCTCCGTCGCGGAGGGGCGCTGGTTCGGGTCTATCGGGGCAGGGGACGAGTGGATGAGGAAACGTGGGGCGGTGGGAGGGCGCGGACCGAGGGCCAGGAGGGAGAGCATGAGGTCGAGCCCGTAGTTGGAGAGGATCCCGGGGGAACTTGCGCCTGAGCATGTGGGCCGGGTTGGCCTGGCTCTTGAAGGCCACCTGCCCGCGTCGGGCAGCTTGGAGTATCCCGGCCAGCGGCGCTCGTCGGGCGCCCCCAGCAGCCCGAAGATCTTCGTCAGCTGGTCCAGCTCGCCCTTGCCCTGGGCGGCCAGAAACGGATTTGGGGGCAGAGCAGAAGCAGAGGTGAGGTGAGGTGATGTGGGGGTTGGCGGCGTTTGGGGTTTGGGTGGTGGTGTCTGGGGGGAGCCGGGGGACGGGCTGCGGACCGGGAAGAGGGGCTCGCCCGTGATGAACTCGGCGAAGAGGCAGCCCACCGACCACATGTCCACCGCCGCCGTGTACTTGCGCAGCCCCAGCAGCAGCTCGGGCGGCCGGTACCTGCACCGCACCGCCCAGCCGTGCGGGGGATGGGGATGGGGATGGGGATGGAGATGGAGATGCTGGTGGTGATGGGGGGTGGATGGCGCCGGGGGGAGGGGCGGAGGCGGAGGCGGACGTGGGGGCGGGGGTGATGGTGGCGGGGGGATGAGTCGAGAGGTTCAGAGGCGGGAGGGGAGGGCGGGAGGGGGTAAGTGGGCAGTCAGCGGCGCTGCTGACGCCTCCCACTGCGGGCGGGGCCGTGCCGTCGGGGGCGTCGCCCAAGGAGGGGAAGGGAGGAAGGGAAGGAGACCGCGGGGCGGGCGGAGGCGGTGGGCATGAGTCGAGACGAAGGGCGAAGGGCGACGGGCGGGTGCCGTCAAGGTCATCCATGGGCAGCCGGGAGATGGAGCGGGGCGGGGCGGCGGGCAAGGAGGCCCAATCGGACCGGGTGGGGGGGCTGGAGACGGACCATTGCGTGATGACGGGGATCGTGTAGGGGTGCAGCGGGCTGCCGTACTCGCGGGCCATGCCGAAGTCGGCCAGCTTCAGGGTGCCCGTCGGGGTGTAGAGGAGGTTGCTCGCCTGTCGACCCAACCCCCGGGGCCCATCCACAAACAGCAGTCAGTGATGGAGTGGATGTGGTGGCGGTGATGTGGTGGCGGTGATGTGGTGGTGGTTGGCGGCGGCGGCAGGGGCGGGCCTTGAGGTCGCGGTGGAGGACCCAGTTGTTGTGGAGGTGCTCGACCCCCATCAGCAGCTGCTGCATGAGGCACTTCACCTCGGCCGGGGTGAAGCTGGTGTTGTGCTTCTTGTGCATCCGGTCCAGGAAGCTGCACAGGTCCGAGCCGCCGTACTCCATGGCGATGTAGACCTTGTTCAGGTCCGTCCCCACCACCACCTCCCGCACGTTGACCACGTTGGGGTGGCTCCGCTGCAGCAGCAGCTTGACCTCGCGGAGGGCCGTCACGGGGAACCCCTCGCGCTCCTGCTCCATCTTGATCCGCTTCAGTGCCACAATTTCGCCGGTGGACTTCTCACGGGCCTTGTACACAGTGCCGTACGTCCCTGCAGGCAGAATGGGGCTGAGCGCTGTATCAAATGATGAACCGGACAGACCGCCACCAAGCCGAGCCATTCTTTCGTAAACATCCACGCTACGACATGGCGGTAGGGAATCTTCCCAAGGTATTGGAATGGATACAGGTGGTGGGGGTGGGGGGGTAGCCTGCTCCTCATCCTCGACTGTGATGGAGGCGTTGGCCTTCGGTTCTTCGTCTTCGCTTAGATCGTCGGCCCAGGCTGGTTTTCGTGTCGGGGGTTCATCGGGCGACGCCTCGTTCAATTCGCCATCCTCGTTGTTCATCTGTTTTTGCCACCGCGAGGGAACAGAAGCAAACCTTCCCATTCAAATTTATCAGCGAAATGGGCCGCAAGAAGAAGACTACCTCATCCAAGAAGGAAGAGACCGCCCAAGAACCTACGGTCGATGCTCTTCTGCAAGACCAAAAGGTCTCGTTGACGGGACACGCAGGCTGTCCGGACATCTTCCGGAGTGGTTTTTCGTTCTTCTCGGTGTTTTCCCCAGTTTTTCCCCCACCAGTGTCATTCTCATGTTGGCACCTTCTTGCATTCTTTGCTGCTTCCTTTGATTTTCTTAACTCATGTCGGGGTCGTTTTTCGCCCTCTAGGAGGAAATTGAGTCGACCCCTGCTGCTTCTCCCGAGGCTTCTCCCGAGGTCGAAAAGAAGGTGCTTGCCCCTCCTGAAGAAAAGAAGCCCGAGAATGATGCCGCCGAGCAACCTCCCAAGAAGGAGGAGGAACCGACCCCGGTGGTGGAGGAGAAGCAAGAAGAGGCTCCGAAGCCCGAAGAAGAAAAGAAGGAAGATCCTGTCCCGACCCCCGAAAAGGCCGAGGCCGCGGAACCTGCTGCTGCCCCCGCCGAAGCGGCCCAGTCAACGCCCGCCCCCGCCGAAGCGCCCGCCCCCGCAGAAAGCAGTAAATCCGACGAAGCCGCCCTCGCGGCTCTGCGCGAGGAGCTTACCCAGGAGCGTGCTGCCCTGGCCGGCGCCCGCGAGCAAGTGGCCACCCTGGAGCAGCGCATGGCCGCCCTGGAAGCCCAGGCTGCCAGTCGCGACACCGAGGCCGCCGGCCGGGTGGAGACCCTCCAGCAGCAGCTGAAGGAGGGCGCCCAGACGCTGGAGAAGGAGCGGCAGGCCGCCCAGGAGGCCCAGGGGCAGATCGCCCGGCTGGAGGGCCAGATCGTGGAGATGCAGGCCCGCATCGAGGAGGCCGCCAAGCAGGCCGAGGCCGCCACTGCCGCCGCCACTGCCGCCGCCACTGCCGCGTGCAAGGGCGAGCTGGAGGCCATCCAGCAAGAGAAGCTGGCCGCCCAGCGTGACCGCGATGCGGCCGTGCAGGAGCGCGATGCCCTGGCCCGGGAGAAGCAGGCTGCCGTTGATGCCCTGGCCCAGGAGAAGCAGGCCGCGGAACAGGTCCGGGTTGCTCACCTCCGCCCGACCTCCCTCTCGCTCCGCCTCTCTGCCCTCCTCACCGTTGTGCTGCTGGCTGCCTGGCGGCGCAGCTGGCCAACCAGCGGGACGCCACGGCCGGACAGGAGGCCCGTGCTGAGCTGGAGGCCGCCCAGGCGGCCCGCGACCAGGCGGCCGCGCAGGTCGAGCTCCTCACGGCCAAGACCCAGGCGCTGCAGGCCGCCCTGGCCGATGCCCAGAGCCAACTGGTCCAGGTCGGCGGGCCGCCGCCGCCTCCCTCCCCCCCCCCCCCCCCCCCCCCCCCCGGCTTGGCCGCTTCGCCCCGCCCACCGCAACGCCTTGTCAATATTGGTGCCACTCCCCTCCTCCCCCACCCCCCCGTTCCACCGCAGTTGGAGGTTGCCCGCGAGAAGAGTGCAGTCCTTGCCGCCGAGGCGGCCCAGACCAAGACCAGTCTGGAGCAGGTCGAGTCCCAGCTGCGCACGGCCGAGGCCCGGCTCGAGGAGTCCCAGGCCCGACACACCCAGCAGGAGGACGAGTTCCGCCGGGCCCAGGATGAGCGCCAGAAGGCCTTGGCCGAGGCCCAGACCCGCTGCGACCGGCTCGAGGCGGCGGCCGCCAACCAGGCCCAGGAGAGCGACGAGCTGGCCAAGGCCCGCGCCACGGTGGCCCACCTCGAGGCTGAGCTGGCCGAATCGCATGCCGTCACCGAGCAGGCCAAGCAGCAGGTCGCCGAGATGCGCGCCATGTGCGAGAGCCTCCAGGCCGAGCAGGCCCGCCTGCGCGCCACCCTGGCCGAGGCCCAGGCCGAGCGGGAGCAGCTCAAGGAGACCGTCGATGGGCTCCGGGCGCGCACCGCCGGCACCGAGGAGGCCCAGGCCCGGCACGACCAGGAGGCAGAAGAGCTCCGCCACTCGCTGGAGGAGCGCCAAGCAGCCCTGGCCGAGGCCCAGGCCCGCTGCGACCGGCTCGAGGCCGCGGCCGCCAACCAGACCCACGAGGGCGACGAGCTGGCCAAGGTCCAGGCCACGGTGAGCAGCCTCGAGGCCGAGCTGGTCGAGGCCCGCGCCGCCACCGAGCAGGCCAAGCAGCAGGTCGCCGAGATGCGCGCCCGGTGCGAGAGCCTGCAGGCAGAGCTGGCCGAGGTCACGGACGTCACGGGCCAGGCCAAGAAGGAGGCTGCCGAGGCCCGCGCCATGTGCGACGACCTCCGGGCCGAGACGGCCCGCCTGTGCGCCACCCTGGCCGAGGCCCAGGCCGAGCGGGAGCAGCTCAAGGTCCACGCGGCCGAGGCCGAGGCGGCCGAGGCCCGCGCCGAGACCCAGCTTCAGGCCGCCACCCAGGACCTCGCCGACCTGCTGCGCCACAACGAGAACGCCGCCGGCGACGAGGCAGCCCAGGTCGCTGCCCAGGCCCAGCAGGCGGCCGAGGCCAAGGTGGCCGAGCTGCAGGCGGCCCTGGAGGCCTCCCAGCAGGCCGCCGCCGAGGCCCGCGAACAGGCGGCCGCCCTGGAGGCCGAGCGGGACCAGCTGCGGGCTGCCCAGGGCCAGGGCCAGCAGGAGCAGGCCGAGGCCGACCGGGCCCGGGCCGGCTGGGAGCAGGAGAAGGTCAGCATGCGCGCTGCCCTCTCGGACGCCGCCGCCGCGACGGAGACCCTCCTGGTCCGCGAGGGGATTCGAATTTCGACGGGTGGAGTGCGCCAGTGACCGTGACCGGGCCTCACCGTCCCTCGGGGGGGTTGGCGGGTGCGTGATGTGGTGCCCGCAGAAGGAGCTTGCCGACCAGGCGGCCCGGGAGCGGGAGCAGCTGCGCACCCAGATGGCCGCCGAGGCGGCCCGGGCCCTGGAGGCCGCCAAGCAGGAGGCCGCGGCCGCCCTGCGGGCCGCCCAGGAGCGCATCGCCCAGCTGGAGAAGGAGGAGGACGATCACGCCCTCAGCGAGCGCAGTCCGTCCGGCCTTCCCACCATCACCACCATCCTCCCTCCACTCACCCCCCTCCCTCCACCATCCTCCATCTCCCTACTCACCCCACGCTTTCCGCCTGGTGGCGCCTCCTCTCAGACGCCGTGACCCGGCTGAACGAGGAGCTCTCGGGGCTGCGGCAGACCCTGATCTCATCCCAGAAGGAGGCCGACACCTCCCGCGACCAGTGCATCCTCCTCCAGAAGCAGATGGCCGAGCTGACCCACGCCAAGCCCCCAGCCGCGACCGTGGTCTGCCCCATGCCGCCCGCCCGTCCCCCCCGCGCGCCACTCAGAGACACATATGATCCGCCAACGCGATGCCGAAGGTCTTCGAAAAAGATGAAGGATTTTTCAAATCTCCCTCCTGCCTTTTGCTCGGCGCCTCACCCACCCCGCTGTGCCGCTATCCCCCCCCCGTCCCCGCAGCCCACGGCCAAGCCGACCATCCCCCGCCCGGTGACCCTCCGCCCGGCCAGCGCCGCAGCCTCGGGCGCCGCCACCCGCCCCGCCACTGCCGCCACTGCCGCCCACACCACGACCGCCGCCCACCCGGCCCACCCCGCGGCCGCCACTGGGACGGCCGTCCGGCACCCGACCCCCACGTCGCGCGCCCCGTCCGCCGCCAGCACCACCACCACCACCTCCGCGGCTTCCGCCCCGGCCGCCGCCGCCGCCGCCCGGCCGGCCTCCTCGGGGACTTCCGGCCCCAAGGGGCGGCCTCGCTGGCCCTGCACTACCTCGCCTCGACCGTGTCCCCGACCACCTTCTGGACGGGCACCTTCAGGTCGCCTCTGCGCACCTCCGCTGCCTGGGGGGAGTGAGGGAGTGAGGGAGGGAGGAAGGGAGGAAGGGAGGGAGGGAGGGCGACCAAGGGGACGAACTGACCGGGGGCTGGCGCGGTTGCTGCGCACGGGATGGCGTGTGGGGGTCCACAGGATGACCGTCACCGACCAGGACGGCCCCACCAGCTCTGCCTCCAGGTGGCCCCCGTCGCGCGGGCTGGTCTGCTTGCTCGCCCCCCCCCCCCCCCCCCCCCCCCCCCCCGCTGTCTGGTTGTTCTCATCACGACCGCGATCACGACCACTGGCGGGCAGCCCACACACGGTGGTGCACGAGGACTGGGACCGGGACGCGAGCCCGCTGGCCACCCTGAGCTGCACCCTGGACGCGCTGGTGGACTGGATCGAGGAGCGGACCGGCATCATGACCCTCTGCAGGAGCGGCAAGGTCGGTGCCTCCTGACCGTCCCCCTCTCCCCTGCTTGTCTGTCTGTCTGTCTGTCTGTCTGTCCGTCCGTCTGTCCGTCTGTCCGTCTGTCCGTCTGTCCGTCTGTCCGTCTCTCTATCACCCTCACTCTATTTGTCTGTCTACCATCCGGCTCTCCTTTATCAACCTGTCGATCTCCCCCCGGCCACGGCCGAGCGCAGGTCCAGGCGGACCACATCGACCAGCTGCTGGCCCTGGAGAAGGCCTGCAAGCGCTCCCGGGACGCCTACCAGCACTACGTCCACACCCACCAGGCGAAGCGCCCCGTCAGCGCCACCGGTCCGCGTCCCCCACCGCTGCCGCCGCTGCCGCACTCCCGCTTCCCTCCGTTTCCCCCCGCAGTTGCCCCCGTGAAGCCTGCGGCCGCTGCACCCGCCCCCGCCGCTGCCCCTGCCCCCGCTGCCGCCGCGTCCGCTCCTGTGGCTTCGGCCCCGGCCCCGGCCCCGGCCCCGGCCCCGGCCCCGGCCCCGGCCCCGGCCCCGGCCCCGGCCCCGGCCCCGGCCCCGGCCCCGGCCCCGGCCCCGGCCCCGGCCCCCGCCAGCCCGAGTGCGGCCGCCCCGGCCCCGGCCGCCCCGACGACTCCGAACGCACTGCTGACCTCGATCCCCACGGGCGGGTTGCCCACCCCGGGGTCGGTCAAGAGCCTCATCTCGCGCTTCCAGCGCCAGTAAAGGGGAGTAATGAGGGTCCCCGAAATCTCTGTGGAAAAAAGAGGAGACGGATGGAAAGAGGGGATGGATGCCGATCATCGGGGGATCGGGGGGAGGTGGGGGGGGGGGATGGTGCTCTCCGGGCGGAAAGGACGCCGATCGCTGTTCGCCGCCAGCCCCCAGGGCCACCCCCACGTCAATTCCAGGGCGCCGGGTCCTGCCAGGGTTCGTCTGCCCCAAGGATACGGTCGGTTCGGTATTTTACAGGCCAAATAGGAAGGAGAAAGAACGAGATTCACGCAAAGGGGAGGAGGGCTCAAAGTAGGTTGCTGGTGGCAGGGCGCGGCGAGGAGGCCCTCCGCCTACGGGTCCTTCTTCTCGATGGGGCGCACCTGGCCGGCCCGCGAGTGCAGAACATACCCGACGCATTCCTCCCCGCCGGCCGGACGCACCACGATCGCCGGCAGGCCAGCGGCCGCAAGGTTTGCCTGCATGGCCCGCTCCGACTCCGGACTCATGTCGGCGGCCCCGGCGGCGGCGGGGTGGGCGATGAAGCACTCGCCCCGGGCGGGGGCCAGGGCAGCGAGGGGCGCGAGGACGGAGGCGTCCGGAACGGCCGCGAAGACGCACAGCAGGCGGGTGGTGAGGGGCCGCAGCGGATGCGAGAACGGGAGGCACGCGACGCAGTGCGGGCGGAGGTGGGCCATGAGGGCGGCCAGCTGGGCCGGGGCGGGGGTCGGCAGGTCGAGGGCCAGCAGAACCGGCGCTGCGGCCGACGAGAGGCCGTTCTCGGGCGAGGCGGAGGGCGGAAAGAAGGCAGCCCCGTCGGCGAGTGGGCACGCAATCTCATTGGGCAGGGCGATCAGGGTGGTCGGCTTGCCCACCCGCACCGTCGTGGCGGGGCGACCCGCAGCGATAGCCTGCATCACCCGGGCGTACGAGTCCAGGTAGTCGCGCGACCAGGCGTGCTCGAGGAAGGCCCGCTCATCGAGGTAGATCTCGGTGAACTCGAGCATGACGGGCTGCGCTTGCAGGGCGGGCGGCAGGGGGGCGCTCGGGTCGAGGTCCAGAAGGCTTGGGTCGACCCCGCGCCGGGTGAGGTCCCCACGGACAGCCACGAGAGGCACGCCTATGGCAAGTTTGCGTTTCGCGTCTCGTACGGCGGGGAGTTCGCCCACCGTGCGTGGAGGGACGGAACAGAGATCACCGTCGATGGAAGATATGCGAAATAGATAGGTTGGCACGCAGGGGGTATCTCGATGGGTCGCTTTGGCACATTCAGCAAGAGCCGCGAGCGTTCTTTGTGCATTGGCCGGACTGGACGCCTCCCAAAAAACTTGATACATGAACGCGTCGCCCGCGGTGTACTCAATAATTCCCTTTGGGGCATCGAATCTGCTTTGGAGAGAGTGCACGGAAGTCATCAGAACCTTTCTCGAGTCTGGGAAGTTGTGGGCTTGTGAGGTTGTCTCCGGGGTTGTGAGGAGTGGAGCGGTTAGCCAGCCCGTGCCAGCATCCTGACTGGTCACAGCGGTTTTGACGTGATGCTAAGCTATTGCTTCTGAAGAAAGCAAGGATGGCCGAGTGGTCTAAGGCGCTGGTTTTAGGTACCAGTGTGTTCGCACGCGTGGGTTCAAACCCCACTCCTTGCATTTTGTTAAAAAATTAATTTTTTCGGCCCTTTATCCGGTCGGTCGCTCGGTTCCGCACTCGCAACAAAACTTGGCTGCGGCGCAGCAGTAGCGGTTTCCGCAGAGCTGGCAGTACTCGGGCCGGCGAGGCCCTCCCACTGCTCGGGGCCCCTGCCCTCCTCCCCCCAGTGGGGGCGCCGGCTGCTGGCTGCTGGGTCCGCCCGCAGCAGCAGCCGCCGCCGGGGGCAGGTGGGCCCGCCGGTTGAAGCCGAACCGGGTGAGGCCCGTCGGGGTGAGCTCGTTGGGGTCGACGCCAGCATCCACCCGGCGGGCAGCCGCCCCGGTGCCGCTGGGGCCCGGGGTCACAGCCTCGCCGCCGCCGGGCTCCCCCCCGCGGCGCAGGATGGCCGACTGGGAGCGGACCCCTCGTTGCAGGGACCCGGGGCCGGCCGCCCTGCCCCGGCCTGGGGGGATCTGTGGTGGCCCGGGGGTCAGGCCCGGAAGCTGCTGGTCGGGCGGCAGGGCGGCGGCGGGGGGTGGCCGGCCTCGCCCTCCTCCTCCTCCTCCGGGTACGCGCGCTTTGGCGGCCGGCTTGGCGGGCGCCCGGCGGGGCGGCTCCGGGGGCGGGGGCGGCGTCGAGGCCGGGTTGGGCGGCGGGGCGTCGTCTGGCGGGGACAGGAGGGCGGAGAAGCATGAGGTCTGGCGATCAGCGACCATCAGGAGGGAGACGCGCGGGCACGAGAGGGCACCGACCCGGGGCATCGGACGGTTCCAGCCCGTCGTCGGCCGGGGCGGTCGGGGCTGCTGTTGCGGCGCCGGGGCGGCCCGACGGCACGGCCCCGGGACCGTGGGGTGAGGTACCCGGGACTTGCACCTGCCCCGCGACAACCACCAGCCCCCCCCCCCCCCCCCCCCCCCCGCCAGCGGACGACACGATGTGAGGAACCCCGAGGAGAGGCGATACGAGGTCCCGAGGCTTCCAAGGGCCGGGAGGGGCGGCGGGCCTTGAGGCGCTTGGCGCGGTTCTCGCGGAGCTTGTTGGGGTCGGCGACCACCTTGACGATGCCCTCCCGTCGGTCCCCTTGGCATGGACCGCCCGAAGACGTGCGTCACGGCAAACTGCGCCCGAGACCGCCGAGACCGCAGTGCGTGCCGATGAGGGACCCGTTGTGCGAACGTGTGTGGGCGGACCGTGTCGCGATTGGGCTTCTGCTTGCGGCATGCGGTGATGTGCTTGCCGATGCGCTCCTGGGCAAACTGGCGCCCGCAGTTCGGGCAGGGCATCTGCGGGGGGGGGGGGGGGGGGAAGGGTGCCGGGGGTGGTGAGACCGCAGGGCCTGCCGACCCACGCCCCACCCCGCCCGATACTCCCCTCCCATCCCATCACAGCCCCTCCTCCCCCCCCCCCCCCCCCTGGGACGAGGCCAAGCCACGGACGAGTGTGATCTGGACGTCGGGCTGCTCGGGGAGCGGGGCCGAGGCGGCCACTTGGATGGGCCGGTCGGGCGAGGGCACGGGCCGCGCCAGCCGCTCGGCCGAGGGCGGGCCGCCCGGGGGACGAGGCGGCGAGCTGCCCGCCTCGGCCGGGGTCATGGCCCCTTCTTGCACCTGATCGGGGGCGGCGCCGCGTGGGCTGCCCGGGGGTGGCGGCGTGGCGGGGGCCGGGGGCTGAGAGGCGGGCGGAGGGGCGAGGCAGCCCTCGGTTGTTGTTGCTGTCGCTGCTGCTGCTGCTGCCGTGCCTGGGGCTGGGGTGGGGCGGGGCGAGGTGCCGGGCCCGATGACGCCCCGGCGGCCGCAGGCTGGGGTGGGGAGGGCGGGAACTCGGGCGGCAGGTTGGCGTTGCTCTTCCCCACGGGTCGCTCGTCCCAGGCCACTGCACCCGGGGGGGCAGCCGTGGCAGGTGGAGCCGCGGGCGGGGCCGGCTCTTCTTCCGGGGCGGTGCTGAGCGGGGCGGCGGTAGGGGAGGGGGGAGGCTGCGGCTGGCCCTCCGCGCTGGCTGGGGGGCCGGGGGCCGCGGGAGGCGGCGGGGTGGGTCCGCGGGCGGATGTGGGCTGCTGCTGCTGCTGCTGCTGCTGCTGAGGGGCGGGTGCTTTCTGGGCGGCCGGGGTGGCAGCGGCCGGGGCGGTGGCGGTGGTGGAGGGCGGGGGCTGCACCGGCGGGGGCGGGGGCGAGGGGGCCAGCAGGGCGGGCGTGGGCGGCACGGGCGGGCCGGCCTGAAGCCGCACCGGGACGGCGGGCCCTCGGGCTGGGGCCGCTGGAGGAGCAGCGGGCCCGGGGGCCGGGGCCGGGGCCGGGGCCGGGGCCGGGGCGGCGCTGGTCGGTGGCCCTCGACTCGAGAGGGCCTGCGGGAGCTGCTGTGGGGGCGGCTGCCGTGGCGTCCGGGCCGAGAGTGAGCCGCCAGCAGCCGGGGCCCAGCCGGGCGGGGCTGCTGCCCCGGGAGGCGGAGGGCCGAGGGGCCCCTGAGGCCGCCCGCCGGTGTGCAGGGCGAGGGGCGGGACCTGGGGGCGGCCAGCAGGCTGGGGGTACTGGGACCCGGGATGGGGCGCCCCCCCGTACCCCGGGTGGGGGGGATATAGGCCGGGCGGGTAAGGAGGGCCGGGGGGATACACCCCGTAGGGGGCGCGGTAGCCCGGCGGGGGAGGGGGATACCCCGGGTACCCTCGGGCCGGGTCGCCACCATAGGGGGCGACGTGGTGTGGGTAACCCCCCGGGTATGAGGGCGGCATGGGGCCATAGGGGCCGTAGGGCGGATAGCCGGGGTGAGGTGCGCCGCCCCGGTAGCCCGGGCCGTAGGGGTCCTGGGCGGGCGGCTCCTGCTCGTGCCGGGGGGCCCCGGGCCGCGACCTGCCCGAGGGCGGACGGACGGGGGACGGCGAGGAGGCCGAGTCCTCCGAGGGGCTCGGCGGCGAGCGCTGCCGAGCGGCGGGCGGCAGAGTGAGGGCAAGAATGACTTGATGGAAATGGAGGTCCCAAGGATCCCAGGCCCGGGGGGGGAAGGGGAGGGGGGTGACAGACCTGGGGATGTCGGGGGCCGCGGCGCTGGTGGACAGCGGCACGGTCGTGGGGGGGCGGGGAGGGCGAGGGGGACCGGGAGCCCGAAGACGCCGACCCGGGCGAGCCGGGAGAGCCGACAGGGGCGGCGCCGGCAGGAGGGTGAGGGAGAGGTGCCGCCGGGCCGCGCCGCACACCGTGCGGATTGCGGGGTGGCGAGGGCGAGGGCGAGGGCGAGGGCGAGGGCGAGGGCGACGAAGTCGAGTGTGGCGACGGCCCGCGGTCCGCCCAGGCCACCCGGCCGCCCGGTCGGCTGGATGGGGCAGGGCCGCGCGGGTCGGAGACGCCCCGGGCCGCCCAGTCAGGCTCGCGGGGGGCCGGCCGGCCGCCATCGGGGGGATGCCCTCGGCGCGGCTGGCCGCCCTGGCCCTGCTGCTGCTGGATGGACGGGGCGGGGGCGGGGAGCTCGGGCTGGGACATGGACCGCGACCCGGCCTCGAGGGGCCGACCGCTGCTGCCCCGGGTCGGATGGGCGGCCTGTGGGTGCCGCTGCTGCTGCCCCTGCTGCCCCTGCTGCCTGGAGGGGTCGTATGCGATCTCGGGCTGCAGGGGCGCCTCGCCGCCATCGACGGGGCGCGGGGCCGACTGGGAGCGTGTCTCATAGGGGGGCCGCAGGGCCTGGGCCCGGGACGGGGGCAGCGATTCATGCCCCGAGGGTTGGCGGTGGGACGAGGGCTCGTCCCAGCCGGGCCAGGGCTCGGAGAGGCGAACCTGCCGTTGCGCGGTCTGTTGTTGTTGTTGTTGTTGCTGCTGCTGCTGCTGCTGCTGCTGCTGGGGTGGTGGTGGCTGGTCGGCCATGCCTGGCCAGGGCTCGGCGAGGCGAACCTGACGTGGCGGTGGCTGGGCTGCCGGGCCGGGCAGCCGGGATGGCGGCAGCTGCCCTTCGTCCTCCGGCCGGGAGCCCGAGCCCTGCGCGGCCTCGGGGCCACGCGGGGGCGGCCGGCGGGGAGGCTGCTGCGGCTGCGAGTGGGGCGGCGGGGGGCCCGCGGAATCTCTGCGGCTGACTGCGGGCTGCCACGGATCCGCCCGGTCCGAGGGTTGGGTGGGCCGGCTGGCTGGTGGCGGCTGCTGGCGGGGCGCGAGGTCGGGCTCACGGGGGGCGCGAGTATCGGGCCACGGGGCAGCGGCGTCCGAATCGGGGCGTGGCTGCGGACGGCCGGAGGCGGGCACACCGCGGTCACGTGGGGCAGCGTCCACCCCTGGGTGCTGTCCCACCGATTGCTGTTGCTGCTGCTGTTGGAAGGGTGGCCGCATGGACTGTTGTGCGGCCTGGGCCTGGGCCTGGGCCTGGGCCTGGGCCTGGGCCTGGGCCTGGGGCGGTTGTTGTTGCTGCTGCTGGTACGGGTGGCGGGGCAGCGGGTCCGTCATGCGGGCCGGAGGGGAAGGCGGCGAGTCGGCCCTCAGCGGGGGGATGCCCTGCAGCCGGGGCTGCGACGACGGGCCGCCCCGGGGCAGAGGGACCGAGGCCGCCGGGCCCAGAGTGGCGACAGAAAACGACCCCACCGAGGTGGATGTGGCCATGGGGGGCAGGGGGCGTGGCCCGGGGACGGGGCGCCCGAAAGTGACCTGCTGCTGCTGGGGGCCGGGGGCGGGGCGTTCAATATCGCCCAGGCCAACCACCCGGCGAGCCGGGGCGGCATGGAACGCGATCGGGGCAGGGCTTTCCACCCACGGAGAACCCGACTCGGCCGTGGCGACGCTTGCCGGGCTGGGGGGCGTCGAGGGCTGCTGGGGGGGCGGCCGATGCCCAGGTGGAGTGGCACTGCGCGGGGCGGGGGCCGGCTGGGGTGGCGGGGCCGCTCCGGATTGGATGGCCGGCGTCCCTGAGGAGGGGAGCGGCGGGGGCGGGGGCGGGACTTCGGCCACCTGGAGGTCGTCCCCGTCGTCATGCTCCGAGCCGGCTCCGGCCCCCCCGTCATCGTCACCGACGCCGCCGTTCCCGATGTCGCCATCGCCGTCCGGCTCGCCCTCGGCCAGGTTAATGTTCAGCTCGATGTAGTTCCCATCCATCGGCGGCGCCCAGGCCTCGCGCCGGTCGGGCGGCTGCGGGCCGGCCGCAGGGCGGCTGATGGACAGCGAGGGTGGCAGGGAAGATGGCGACGGCTCCGCAGGGGCAGCGGCAGGGATGGGATTGGGATTGGGATTGGGAGTATAAGCCATGGCTTGGGATGGCTCGGCGCCGCGGAGCGGGGGGTCGGACGAGGCAGCCTCGGCGGAACCAGAAGCGGCAGGGGCGGACGAAGACGAAGAGGGGGGCGGGGGCAGAATGGGAGGGGGCGGGAGGAAGGGGCGCGCGGTGGATCGGCGAGCCGAGGAGGGGGAGGGGAAGGCCTGGTAGTGGTAGGCAGGCGGAGATGGGGGCACAGGAGCATCGGCTGCGGGGGGCGGGGGCGGGCCGGAGGGGGCGGCAGAGACGGCCGGCGGGAGGGAGCCGCTCAGATCCAGAAGCCGCCCCCGGGAGACCGACCGAGCTGAATTGGGCTCGGAGTTGCGAGCCGAGTTGGGTCCCGCCGCGACCAGATTTCCGAGTGTGGAGATCGCCGCCCGAGAGGACTGCTGCTGGAGACGTTGCTGATGCTGATGTTGGAGCGCTTGTAATTGAGCAAGTTTGTCCTCGAGAGTTTGATTCAGGAGAATCCCTTGCCTATTGCCGGAGCGCCCAGTGGGAAGAGGCTGTGTCGAAGAGAGCCGATCTGGAGCGGCTGCCGCTGGATGCTCCTATCAAAAACAAAAAAACATCGAACAAGTTGTCGGGACGCAGCAAGGAGACCTCATTGTCACGGGTTGGGGGGCGTTGGTCAGAATGCTGCGAGTCCAGATAAAAGTGGCCCGCTGAGAGAGGTCTCTCAAAAAATCAAATCGAATTTGAAAGGGTTTCAGGAACCGCGGGTTCAGTTTGTTGTTCCTGTCGCCGGATCAGTGAATGAGCGTCCTGGCCCGGGTCGCTTCGTTGAATTACCATGCCCTTGCCATCATATTTTGTTTGATGAGTTACTTTATTCGTTACTGCGTCGAGATTCTCTTGCGCCGATTGGGAAGGACTTTCATTCACTCCTCGTCCCGTGAAAAGCTTGAAGAGCAAAGCACTATCTTTGCCAAAGAGGGGTTTAAGCTACTATACCATATTGCAGTGACCGTCTTGATCTGGGGCTATCTTTTTATGCTCCCTTCGGACGTATCTTGGGTTCGTCACATGGACCGCGTGTGGGCAGGGTACCCGAACCAACCTCTCGACGATCCACTCAAGATTATTTATTGTTTAATCTATGGACGATATTGGCAGCTTTGTACTGCCCACATTATCGAGAAGGCACGGCTCGGCCGCAAAAGGATTTGTTCCTCCACCTTTTTTGAGGTCTGGCTCTCTTCCGAACTTACGGGTCAGTCCCTCTGGGTGGTATAGACGCTGATCCACCATCTGATCGCACTCTTTCTGATCGGTTACTCCCTGGATCGGCGCACCTTCCGGGTGGTCTGTGCTGCTGCTGTGCTGCTGCTCCACCTCCGCCTGACTCCTCGCGGGGGCACAGGGCATCCTCATCATGGCCTTGCACGAGATGAGCCCCGCTTTGATGGGGACCGCCCAATGCTTCCACTACCTGGGGCATGAGCCCCTCTCGATTGCCTTCTTCTCGTTGATGATGGTCTGTCTGGGGACGGCCTGCCGCCCCTCAACACCAGCTGACCGCACTGTGGTTTGGGATTGTGATTAGATCTCGTGGTTCTTCCTGCGGCTCTTCTACTTCCCCTTCTTCGTCATCAAGTCGTGCATGTCTGCGCCCCGCCCGCCCTTGCCCCGCCCCGCCCCGCCCGCCCCGCCCCGCCCCGCCCCGCCCCGCCCCGCCCCGCCCCGCCCCGCCCGCCCCGCCCGCCCCGCCCCGCCCCGCCCCGCCATCCTTTGGGTTCCACGACCGAACGGTTTTTGGGGGGCGGTTGGGCGGCGTATGCAGGGTGGACTGCTACCGGGTGCAGGGCAGCTCGGCCCTGTCGGGCAAGTCCTGGGTGCTCTTCAACGTGCTGCTGGTGCTGCTGCTGCTGCTGCACCTCTACTGGTTCGTCCAGTACGTCAACGTCTTCAAGGTCCGCGGCTGTGTGGCCCCTTTGGGGGAGCGGGAGGGGAACTTTTTTGGAACCAACTCGCCTTTTGTTGGGGTCCCCGCACAGGTCGCGGTTCACCGCTACCGTGCCCGATCTCTGGGGTCGCCCGTCCTGGGCGAGGGGCCTCCCCCCTCGAAGGAGAGCGCCGCAGCGCCGTCGCCCCCTGCGGTGATCCGCCGCCACAGGGGCAACCGCAGCCCCGAGGGGCGGGCCACCCAGGCGCTGGCCATCTCGACCCCCTACGAATAACTGAGTGCTCTCGTTCCTCTCTGTCTCGTTTCATTTTTCTCTCTTGAGCGTTCGTTCGTGTTGCCACCTCCGGACCTGCAGTGGCTGGAGAGAGGGGGTCGGGTCGCACCGAAAACGGAAAAAAGAGCGAGACCCCCTTCATCCCTCGTCCTTCTTGCTGTGGAATGTGAGCCTCGGCTGCCCCCGGGGCACCTGCAAAACCCGTCCGGGCCCTCCCTCGGCCTCGCCTTCCTCTTCTTCTTGCTCCTCCCACGGCGCCACATGGACCACCGGTCGCCCGCGTAGTATCGGGGGCGGTGGGGCGGCGGGGGCTGTTTTGGTGGTGCGACTGCTGGGCGGCTTGGCAACTGGCTTCGCGGGTGGTGGTGGTGGATGAGACGGTGGCGGGGGCACACGGCTGAACATGGTGTGGAAGGCATCCGCGAGGCCGGTCTCGCCACGGGTGGGGGCCGCGGTGGAGGGGGCCTGGGCGTGGGTCTGGTGGGCCACTTGGGACGGAACCCGCTTCGCATAAAAGTGCGGCCTGGTGCAGGAAAGAAGGAGGTCGAGGGAAGAGTCAGCTCGAATGAATCGGGGGGGAAATGACATTCAAAGATGAAGGCGTGCACGCGCGCGGCCGTGACACACTGACACACCAGACTCGGTGGTATGGGTGATCGGCGCGTGGCGTGGCACCCGATACTCAGGCGGCACGGCGGAACCACGGACAGGAGCCAACATGACGCGCATTGTGACAGACACAGACACAGACACCGCCACCCAACCACGGACGCGAGCTCGGGGAGCCAATTGGGGTCGATGGCGCACACCTCGGAGGCGAACCGCTTGGTGGTCAGGGTCACCTCATGGAAGACCATGCATGCCGGCGGGTAGCTGAACACGGCGCTGTTGGGGTGGATGTCCACCCGGACCCCGTCGCGGATGGTGCGGTACGTGCCGTCCGGTTGGCGGGTGGCCGCGTTGGCGAAGAAACCGGCACAGATGCACCGCTGCACGGGGGTCACGTCGGCTATTGGGGGGTGATGATCGGCGGAATATGACGGGCGTGATTGTGTGAAGGCTCCGTCGCGCGATGGTGGAGGAGATGGAGGAAGGGATGTGAGGTGGTTGAGATGGAATGAGGATGCCGACGGCAAGAGGAGAGAGGGCTGTTTGGACGGAAGAAGGACGCTTGGGAACTGGAAAGCGGGGTGGTGGTGGTGGTGGTGGTGGTGGTGGTGGTGGTGGTGGTGGTGGTGGTGGTGGTGGTGGTGGTGGTGGTGGTGGTGGTGGTGGTGGTGGTGGTGGTGGTGGTGGTGGTGGTGGTGGTGGTGGTGGTGGTGGTGGTGGTGGTGGTGGTGGTGGTGGTGGTGGTGGGGGTGGTGACAGACCACCGCACGAAACGATGGGCAGATCGAACCGCTGCAGGATGCGCTTGAGCTGGTTGCGAATCTCCTCCACTCTTCACCACCACCGCCACCACCCATCGAGCGTGGACACACAACGATACCAATGTAAGCAAAGGTGGGCAGCAGCGCACAAAAATACCGCGATATTTCTCGATCTGCCCATCTGTTTTTTTCGTGCCAACAAACGGATGGGCCCTACTCATTCACTCACGGCCCTGCTCATTCAAGGCCAAATGCGCAATGGGCAGGCAGCGGGTCGGACCTGTGCATGACCTTGGGGCTGATGGAACGCAGGGCGAGCCACTTCGCCTCGTGGATATGCTTCGACGCGGCCCGGTACACGTTGAGCAGCGACACGTGGTCGCCCTCGGCCACCGAGTAGGCCCGTCGCGCGGCGCTGGCACGACGAGGATCCCTGGAGGGGCGGGGGCGGGGCGGGGGCGGGGCGGGGGGCGGGGGGCGGGGCGGGGGGCGGGGCGGGAACGAAACGGAGTGAATAAGCCGTCCAAATAGAGCTCACACGAGAACAAAGGGAAGTTGAAGTCGTCGTTTGGCGACGTGCGATCGGGATGGGTGCAAGACGGTATTCACATCAAAAACAGGCAAGACAAAGTCCCGTGCCGCCACAGGCGGACAGTCATGGATACGGGCAATGCAGGCGCAGCACCCACACGGCAGACGATCGAGCCAGTAATGACGGACTTGGCTTGGAAAACCGACTGGACGGAGAGCATGGCCGCCACACTGAGGATCTCCTCCGAGCAGCCAAACCCGGGGCTCTCCAGAAGCTGTGCAGTGCAAGAGGGCAGCAGCGGTGGGGCCATACGTTGTGAGACGGGATTCGAAAACGAAAAAAAAAGGAGAAACCGAACGCGCTCAAAAAGTGAAGTCTCGGACCACGGGTGGGCAGTGTGGAAGGCGATGGCGTCACGATGCGGATGTATGACGGACGGACCATCTTGGACATTAGCGGGTCGAGGGGCAGTTCAGCCATGCGCTGTCCGAGGGGCCTTGTGAGGCGGCCGTGCTCCGTCAGCGCACCCAGAGCAAAGAGAAGCTGTCCAGGTGCGGAAGGCGAGATGCAGGTGGCAGGTGGCAGGTGAGCGTGGCGGCAGACATCCGTGTGTGTGTGTGCCACGTGCGAACAACGTACAACGGAACGGCCTTCGGGCCGGGCAAACAAGAATTGCCGGATCGGAAGGGAGTTGAAATCACACACCCACAGGTGGTCTGTGGTGACAGCCGACAGACCTCGAGGGCGCGCATCATGGCTTCGGCCGAGGGCGGGGCAGGAAAATCAAAGTGAAGCAAGTAGTCGATGCCAAGCGACTGCGGTGGGGATGGAGAGGATGGAGAAGAGGAGATATAGTTGAAGGGCGCATGGGCGGCAGAGACGAGACAGGCACAACAGAGACAGAAAGGCAGGGACAGACGGCAGACAGACGGCAGACAGACAGACGACACAGACAGACAAACGTCCATCAAGCCAACAAACGTAGGCAGCAATGAATACGTGCCAGTCAACGTCTATGCGCTCAGACGGGAGCGCATCCAATCCGACGCAAATCAGGACCCAGGACAGGTCAAAACACAACGCAGTCACATATCAGACCTTGAGCTGCAGGCAGACAGGAGCCAGGTTCGCCCGCTGGATCTCCGGGATGGTCTGCGGCTTAAGGGCACGGTACGCAGCCTCGGTGTAGAGCCGGTAGCACTTGCCGGCACGGGTGCGGCCCGCACGACCGGCCCGTTGTGTGGCAGAGGCCTGCGAGATGGGCTGCACAACCAGGGCGTCCGTCCCTAGGAAGCAAGAAACAAGCAAAGAAGAGGGGCAAGATCAAATGGTGAACAAGATGGGTGGGATGCACATCTAGTGCGCGTCCCGATGAGCCGAGGAGCGGAACGAGAGGGTCGGGCGCAACGCAGCGACACAACAAGGTCTCCATGGTCAGAAAAAATGGCTAAGGTGAGGAACGTGACGAGCAGACCCAGTGCCGGATCAAAGACGCGGATTTTGGCGAACCCGCAGTCGACCACATACGCGATGCCCAGCACTGTCACCGAGGCCTCTGCAATGTTGGTGGCCACGACGCACTTGCGCGTGCGTGGAGGGGCAGGCTCGAAGGCTACCATCTGCTGGTCGGGGGGCAGTCCGGCGTAGAGGGGGCGCGCCACAAGGCCTCGGCTGTGATGAGGGGATGTGTAGAAATCGTGGATCGGACGTGATTGGACGGATAATGCTTGTGATGATGATGGCCTTGATTCGCTCCAGCGAAGCGGCGAGGCAAATTGGAAAGATACTTGATGGCTCGTGGCGGGAGCGAAGTAGTGGTGTGCTGGGTTCTGGGGAGGAGGCGTTCGAGGGGTGGGAGACGGACACCTTGGACTCCTCCTGCTCCGTCAGCAACGTGACCAGCGAATCAACCTCCTCCTGGCCGGTCAGAAAGCAGAGAATGTCACCCGGGGGCTCACTCGCGTGGATCTTCAGCACTGCAGCAGCCCAGCCCACCCATTATGACACGACAGGGGTTAATGAGGGAGGCGGAGGAGGCGGGCAGGGACCGGGAGGATCGGACGAAACAAACAGACCCGTATCGAGGGAGGCCTGCAAGTAATCGGCTGCGGGCGTCTCGAGGTGATGAACGTCTGGACGAGGGCGTGAGACAAAAGAGGATTGACGGGAATCGGGTGAGCCGGGGGGGGGGGGGGGGGGGGGGGGGGAGGGGAGAGGAGGGGGGCATCGCGCGTGTGCGACAATTTCTGTGGGCGCGAGTGCGAGTGTGCTTGCGTGTAACAAACCGACGGGATATTGACGGCCCTCGACGATCAGACAAGTGGCTGTGTCCTTCGTGGGGTCCGCTGCGCCACCCGTCATCCGCCAGAAGAATGGAGGGACGGACGGATGAGACACCGATTATTCCAGAAGGAACACAGTCTCAGGCCTGCGGCAGACACACACTTGCCACACACCAGACGACGCAGACGCAGACAGGCACAAACATACAAAAGCCACCACCATGGCCACTCGCGGCAATCCATGCTGTGCTTGCGCTCGGGGGTTGGGTGGGAGGAGGAGGAGGAGGTCCGTACGCCACCCCGTTCGCCGCAATAGCCGAGACCAGGCCGGACAGGGCCAACACGACGGACACCCTCGAATTGTCTCGCTAAGTCGCACAGACCGGGGTTAGGGTTGAGGTTGAAGAAGTCCCGGAACGCACCCGCATCGAGGGTGGCCGAGGAGACGATCACCTTCAGATCCGTCCGGATGCGCATCACCCTGCACAGCCAACCCGGACCACCACCAAGCCGCGGAGATCAAAGAAGCGGAAGTGAGAAAAGGGGGAGTTGGTCCCAGCCAGCGAGGGTGAGGTATGGAGTTGTGGAAGAGAAGGAAATCGAATGCAGACTTCTTCAGTAGCCCCAGCAGCACATCGGTGGAGACGCTGCGTTCATGGGCCTCGTCTACCATAACCACCCCGTAGCGGGTCAACAGGGGGTCGTCCAGAAATTCCCGCAGCAGAAGCCCGTCAGTCATATAGCGGATGGTCGTCTGCGGGCTGCTCTTGACGTCGAAGCGAACGGCGTACCCAACCTGCGATCGTGCAAGGACGGGTATGATGAGGTGACACGAGGCGATGATTTTCAGCAAACCTCACCGCCAATCGGGCACCCTCGTTCTTCGGCGACATGCTGCGCAATCGTGACGGCGGCAATTCGGCGTGGTTGCGTGCACACGACGGCACGGCCGGGGGCAACCCAGCCTCCCTCAAGCAAATACTGCGGGATTTCTGCGAAGCGACGCAAAAAGGGCGCTTGCCATCAAAGAAGCAACTGCCAGCAGACGCGTGGTCTTGCCCGAACCGGTCTGTCCGACGATGATGGTGGCTTGATAGTGTTCAACACACCAGAGAATCGCACGTCCTACACGGATAATCAAACTCGTAAAGGAACCGAAAATCCCACAGACTTTGATGAAAGATGGGGAGAAGAGTGCGCTGGACCGATGAAGGTAATCTCGAGTCCGGATTGTACACGACCATTTGTGATTGGTCTTTCTCGGTCATTCGATCAACGGAGCTTCCCAAGGACCCAGCTTGGGTGAGCCCAGCCGGCCCCAAGAAGGCCTGGCGTGGCTTTTGCATGCTGGCTCCGGATGAACGGACAGAACCCCGGATGGCGCGCATTCAGCCTCCCTGAACGCGCGCTTGATCCCCATTATTTCATGTTCCGGATGAGAGCAGGTCCCTTCATTTGTGGGTGGCTGAGATTAATCGATGGAAGTGTTCCGAGAGGAGATCGGGCCAGTTTCAGAATCAATCAATTCAAGCAGTCCCTTGATTGACCAAAAAGAATCTTTGGTTCTCCCCGAGTTGCGCCACAGAAGCATCGGGTTCGGTCCGTCACAGAGAGGGGAGCGGAACTCCCGGCTGGGCCACAAGAGGAACAAGCGCCCCTCCCCCAGCGAACATGTCACATGATCATTAGAGAAAGCCGAACATCTTGGAAAAAAAGATGGACGAAGGCAGGGGAAGGCGCCTAAATACAACAATACACGAAAAACGTCGACCCACCGGCCCCCTTTAGGAAGGGCCGGGGAGGGGGAGGAAGGAGCCGCTTAGAAGTTCTCAACGCGAGGCTGGCCGCGCTCGACCATGTGGTTAAGCAGGTCGGCGACACCGGCGAACTTGGAGGTCAGCATCATGGAGGCAATGACGTAGGGCTTGTGGGAAGCCTCCTTGTAGGTGGGGATGCGGTAGCGCTCGAAGACGGTGGCGGCGACCTCACCGGCCTTGCAGGAGACACCGGTGATATCGGCGGGCAGGCAGTGCATGTAGAGGGCCTTGCCTTCCTTGGTCAGGCGCATCTTCTCCTCAGTGCATTCCCAGTCCTTGTGCTGGGCGTTCATCTCAAGGCAGCGGCGCTCCAGCTCCTTCTGGGCGGGGCCCTCGCGCTCGGGAAGGGTGACACGCTCGCGCATGATGGCGATGGGGGCCCAGGACTTGGGGTAGACGATATCGGCATCACGGAAGGCCTCGTCCATCGAGTTGGTGACCTGGAAGGAGCCACCGTTCTCGGTCGCCATGCGGCCGGCGGTCTCAATAACCTCGGGCATCAGCTCGTAGCCCTCGGGGTGGGCGAGGACGACGTTCATGCCAAAGCGGGGCATCAGGGCGATGATGGCCTGAGGGACGGACAGGGGCTTGCCTGGAAACCAAAGAAAAACCCGGAGAAAATGGTGAAAAACCCGGAGAAAATAGAGAGCAAGCAGAAAAAATATAGAAAATGTCGCTCACGAGAATCACCTGCCATCGAAAAAACAACGGCGAATGACACTCACGAGCTCACCCCGACATTAGAGAGAGGGGTGTGTCGTTTCAATTTTCCACGGGCGGTAAAGGACCCACAAGAACAGATTTTCATAGGAGTCTCCAAAATCCGTGGGAGGGCGGCGGCCATGCAAAAAAAGACACGATCAACTGTCCACAGACCATAAGAGGGAGAGTAGGCCCAGGTCATGGCAATCTTCTTGCCACGGAGGTTCTCGAGGCCGCCGAACTCCTTGGCGAGGTGCATCAGATCAGCCATGGCCTGAGTAGGGTGGTCCTCGTCGCACTGCAGGTTGACAAGAGCAGGGCGGCGGGGAAGAACGCCGTTCATGAAGCCGTCAAGGACGGCAGCGGCGAACTATTCATCATGAATGGTAAGAACACAAAATCAAAAAATGAGATAAGAAACGCGCTGTAATACAAAAACAAACCTCCTGCTGGTAGCGGTGGCCCTCGCCGATGAACTTGTCATCACGAATGCCAACAACCTCAGTGAGGAAAGAGACCATGTTGGCGGTCTCGCGAACTACAATCATAAATGAACGACGCTGCAGAATCGTCGAGAAAAAAACAAACCAGTCTCACCGTGGGCAATCTGGGACTTGCCCTCATCGAGATCGGCGTGGTCCAGACCCAGGAGGGAGGCAGCGAATTGGAAGGAGAACCGAGTCTGATTTTGAAGAGAATATAAGCGATCGTTGGGGAAAAGAAGATAGAACAGACGCGGGTCGAGTTATCGCGGAAGTTGGAGACGGCAACACCACCGTGGAAGACGCGGGTGTCGATGTTCTCCTTAACGAGCTCCTCCAGAACCTGAGCGACGAGGAGAACGGTCTGGATATCATCCTGAGACTTGTCCCAAGTGCGCAGGAAATCCTTCTCGAAGAGAGCGGGGTTGAGCTTGCGAATCTTGGCAATCAGGGCCTTGGCATTGCGGAGGGCCTGACGGGACGAGGTGCGGGTCGGAGTCGCGACGGGAGCAGACATTTCGGCGGATCAAACAGGCGGGACAGCCACAAAACCGGTCACGAGTTGACTTTCGCGACTCGGCTCCGCGCTCGTGGCGGTCGTTTTTCTGGACGGCCGCCTTTCCTCGATCATATGGGGACTTACATGAATTTTCTCTTGCGGCGGGGACCTTCATACCCAAAAATGAACCGGTCCTTAAGGGGCGGGAACCATCTTTTTTATTATGTCGGGAAACCGTTCCAGAATGGAGAATGACTTCGGAGCACCAGAGACAATTTTACGGTTTCAATTCGCGAAGGAACGGTCATATTGCCGTAGACTCAATCTTCAGATATCAGATACGGACAATTTCCAACAAAGCGAGTCGGCACCTTGCCCCGACCATCACATCTGATCAGGAGCCTCTCGAGAACAGGGCAGTCGAGCACAACCCTGGTCGCTGCACACTCGGTCACCAGCAGGTCGACCAGCCGGGGGAGGCGGAGATGCAACTCCCGCGAGGCGACGGTGCGCAACCGCAGGGTGTGCAGAGCGGGCAGCTTGCCCAACCAACTCAGAAGGAGGTTGATCTCGCCCTGTCCCAAGCCGCCCACGGAGATGACCAGCGAGCCGAGCCGCGGGAGAAGGCTCGCTTGGCTGAGTAGTTCTCCCAGAAAACGGAGCGGCGGCCGTTGGTGGGCCAGGGCGAACACCCGCAGGGAAGCCCTGGGGGCGCGCCATTGGATCTCTGTGGGCGACTCCCGGGCATCACGTAGGATGAGCGCGGCAAGGGAAGGGCAGGTGAGCTCGAGTCGCTGGGTCATGTCCAGGTCCACGTGGAGCTCCTCCAACCCCGGCGAGCGCAACCCGAAGGTTGCCAAGGCGATGCCCTCCACCACCAGGTTCAGAGTGCGCAGGGCAGGCCCAGTGTCGACAGTGCAAACGGGTGCGTCGAGGGGGTTGGCGGCAAACGAGAGGCGTTTCACGCAGGCCAAGCGGGGCATATGGAAGAGGGCCTGCAGTTCCTCGGCCCCCAGGCAGCGGACCCCATCGAGGGTCCGCAAGCTCGACCACTGGGCGAGGGCGGGACTCCACCCACCCGCCGAGAGCATCCCCTCACTCGACACACACCCGAGGTGGGGCGACGGGCACAGGAGCGTCGGAGTGGCCTCGGCAGGGATGTTGCGCAGCCGGATGAGCTGCGGGCAGCGCAGTCGCACCGAGATGGGGCAGCGGGCGGGAAACCGGAGGTAGGCCGTTTCAAGGCGGGCGCAATCAAGAAGCAGCGAGGGTGGCCCCGATTGGGCCCGGCACCAGAGGGTCAACTCGCGCAGCGAAGGCGAGCGGAGCTCCACGGGCGCCGTTTGCTCGGAGCCGTACGAACAATTCAGCACCTCCAGCCGTCCCAAAAGGGTTTCTCCGAACTGGGGCCAGTCCGCCGAGTGGAACATGAGCACGCGGAGGGCGGCAAGCCTCTGGAGGGCACCGATGAGACCCGCCTGGTATTCGACCAGGCTCGCGTGCGAGTGGAGGGTCTGGATGGTGGCAGCTCGTGCGCTCGCCAAAAATCTGGTCAGCTCCTGGTACACCGCTGGGTTTCCCAGGTGGTACACGCGCAGTTCCACGAGGGGCCGCCCCGTCGTGGCGAGGGCTTGGGTCGCCGAGGCGGCGAAGGGGAATTCGAGTGAGAGAGGGCCATCGGAACCGACGGGCCGCTTGTTGAGTGTCTCGAGGTGGCGCAGCCCCGCCACCGCGGCCGGGGGCACCTCATGGCCCAACAGGTCGACGGAGCGGAGTCGGGGACAGGCCGCCAGGAAGTTTCCCTGGTCGGAGCACGAGGAGCTCGGCCAGACGCGGAGGGTTTCCAACCGGGGGCAGAATTGGAGGATGTCCATCAGGAGAGGCACGCCCAGGCGTGGAGCGTCATCACCCGGCAAGAGGGTCAACGAGGTCAGCTGGTGGCCAATGATGCACACGATGCGCCGGAGGGCCCCATCCGTCAGTCCGCCCAAGGCGGGGAAGGCCAAGGTCTGCAGTGCGTCGTGTCCTGTGAAGGCAGCATCGACCCAACTGGAGTAGATTGCTTCCTCTCGTCCGCATTGCCGGATCGCGCACAAGGCGGGAAACTCGAGAGACTCCAGACGCCGGCAGGGACCCACCAGGGCCGCGAGGGCATCACCGGTGGGGATGGGCGACCAGGGTGGTGTCCCTTCGTCGTCATCGGGCAGATTGGACAAAGAAGGCGAAAACGCCATCCGTTTCATCGTTCCTTTGACCAGCTTCCGCAGTTGTGAGTTGATGGTCAGGAAAAGGCAGTACATGTGGACTGGAACCGCCGCCTCTGCAATAATGTTGAAAATGAGGTCATCTGGGAGGGCAGTCAGCGCAAAATTGGAGCACTAGAAGGGCGAGCATGCGCATTATCAAGGATCACATCTCTTGACCGACCTCCTGCAGCGAAGAGAGCCGATTTCTCTTTCGCGAGAGTGTGTCTGTCACTTCGTAAGAATCCGAACTCAGCTCAAACACTTTCTCGCGAACCGCCGCCTGCTGGTGGCAGAAGGACCCCGAGCAACAACAACAAATCTCGGCCACTGTCTTTGCAAGAAGAAGCCACTAACCCTACACGCGGATCACGGGCACCTGCTCCACCGATGCTGGGGGCTCCGCAGCCGCAGGGGCAGCCGGTTGGGTGGCAGCCTCCGGTGGCGGGGCGACGCTGGCCTTGGGCGCCTCCTGGGCCACAAGTTGGGGAATTGGGGCCGAGGGCGGAGCGGCCTGCTCCTGCTCCCGCTCGAGGTCGGCAGTGCTTCGGGTGCGCCGGGTGGATGCGCGTCGCAGCAGGGTGGAGCGGAGTGTGCGCCGCCGGGTGAGGGGCCCCTCGGCCACCGTGGGGGGGTTCAGCTGGGCCCGCTGAGCGTCCAGCATCTCCTGCTGGAGGAAGGCCATCCTGGGCGGGGCGGGGCGGGGCGGGGCGGGGCGGGGCGCAAGAAGGGAGCGGCACCACACAAAAAGGAGATGAGGTTCCGTTTCTTGCCTCCCCTCCCCCTCCGCCCCCGAGTGGGGTCAGTTCCCCCACGGACCGGTCCTTGAGGGCCTTCTTGAGTTGCCGCTCGCGGATGCCGCGCTCGTCGAGCCAGCCCACCAGGGCCTCCAGGGCCGCGGGCGTGTCGTAGAAACCCCATGCCGTGGGGCTCAGCACCCCGGTCGCCCCAGCCGGGACGAGGGGAGCCGCGGGGGTGGGGGCAGGTGGTGGGGTGGCGGAGGTGGTGGTGGTGGTGGTGGTGGCGGCGGCGGCGGCGGCTCCGGGCGTGGTGGGGGTGGAAGGAAGGGGGGTAGGGGTAGTGGCGGCGGTTGAGGGGACGGCGTCGCGTGGCCAGGGGCCCGGCAGGCGGTACTCCACGTACAAGCGGGCCGGGTTTCCTGTGGGGCGCAGCGGGCCAGGGGCAGGCGCACGCAAGGGTGACGGCAGGGTCGCATGGAGGCCACCAGGCCAGGCGGAAGGAGGGAGGGAGGGAGGGGCTGACCCCAGAAGAGGTAGTACTTGCTGCGGAAGCGATCCTCGCCCAGGGGCACCGTCCGGATCGAGAAGCCGGCCACCTTGCGCTCCGTCTTCGGGTTCTGGTGGTGAAGACGGGTGGTGATGATGACGAGCGGGCGATGATGACGAGCGGGCGATGATGCTGGCGATCGGGTGGTGATGGTGGTGATCGAGTGATGATGGGGGCAACGCTGATCACACGGACCCAGCGTAGGCCCATCTCCTTGAGGCGCTCGGCCCCCTGGGCGGCCTCCTCGTCGGCCAGTCGAATGTCCCGCTGCAAGGCCTCCACCCGGCCGCCAAGCTCGCGCTGCTTGGCCGAGGACGTCCTGTCGGGTCGCCCATACCCGCAGCCCCAGAACACGCGGTATGAGGCGGGCCCCGTGGGCACAGGGCAGGGCAGGGGGCAGGGCAGGCAGGGGGGGCAGGGGGGCAGGGGGACAGGGGGGCAGGGGGGCAGGGGGGGCAGGGCAGCGGACCGGGTGGAGAGGCCGTCCGACTTGGCGGCTTGGGCCTCCTGCGAGGCGGCCGGTGCGGGGGCAGGGGATCCCGGCGTGAGCGAGTGGGGCAGGGGGGCAGACAAGGCGAGAGGGATGTGGTGATGGGGGACGAGGGGATGCGGTGGCGGGGAGGGACGGACCAGCGCCTTCAGGTCGGCCGCACACTGTTCCAGCTCAGCCGTATCCTTGGCCCGCTGCCCCTTGAGCTGAATGACGCATGAGGGAGTTGGGTAGAGGGGGGGGGGGCGAGAACGAAGGACGGCGTCAGGGCTGGGGCTGGGGCTGGGGCTGGGGCTGGGGCTGGGGCTGGAGGGGCGGGACGGACCTCTGCGAGGCGCTTCCTGAGGGCCGTCTCTGCCTGGCGCTGCTCGGCCCGGAACTGGTCGGCCTTCTCGTGGGCCGAGTCGATGTACTCCCTGGGTAGGGATGAGGACGGGGCATGGGGGTGGTGACGATGACGATGATGACGATGGCGAGTGATGGCCATGGGAATGGGGATGGTTCGCCGCCATGGGATGGGATTAGGAACGAGATGAGACGAGAAGGTGGCCGGACAGCGTCGAGGTTGTGCGAAACGGTGGCGCGGCACCACAAGAGGCGACGGGAACAGCGAGAGGGGTCAGAGGCGAGTGGGTGGGGCCGGCAGGGCGCCTGGGGGCGGGGCGGACCGGAGGGCCTTCGTCTCGAGGACGTCGTCCAGCAGCAGCCGCAGCACGGCCACCCGCTCGCCGACGGTCAGTTGCCGGTAGCCCGACAGCGCGGCCGGAGCCTCGGCGGACTGGCGCACCACCACCGCCACCGCGCCACCGCCGCCGCCGCCACCACCACCAGCAGGCAGAAAGAGGTCAGTGCAAGGCGGAGGCGAAGCTGTGGCCAACGGCGGGACGTGGGCCCCGTGTCTGGTGCCAGGGGAGACGGAGGCAGCGGGGGGAGTGGTAGGGAGGGGGCGGCGACGGGCCATCTTGCGGGTGCACTCGGGGCAGTACCACGCGTCCTCGCCGGGGGGCAGCTCGCCCAGGTGCAGGCACCGGGTGTGGAAGCTGTGGCCGCAGGGGCCCTGCGGGATTGGCGGCAGCAGACGGGCAGAGGGAAGGGGCGATGAAACGGCGGGGTGGCGCCCGGGGTGAAGGGAGGGCGTGGCAGGGCGGGGCAGGACAGGGCAAGGCGGGCGGATGTGGCGGGTGGAGAGGGCGGGGCGAGCTGCGGACGTCGCAGCAGAGCAGCTCGCCGCCTCTGCGGCACACGTAGCAGAAGTCGTCGTTCCGGTCGGCCTCACCGCCGCTGGCCGCCCCGGCCTCCTCGGCCTTGGTCTCCTCCTCCTCCTCGGCTCCCTCGGCCTTCTTCGGCGCCCTCCGCTTGCCGCCGGCCGCCCGCTGCTTGCGAGCGCGGCCCTTGGGGGCGGCCTCCTCCTCGGATTGCTCCTCCTGCTCGTCCTCGCTGGAGCCGGGGCCCCCCACGAGCACCTGCCGCTGTCGGTCCCGACGGGCCGCACGGGCCGCACGGCCGGCCGCCCCCCCGGCGCCGCCAGCAGGGGCGCGCGATCGGGAGCGAGTGGCGCCCCGGGTGGTGGCGGCGGGGCGCCGGTCCATGGAGCGGGTCTGGCGGCGCCGGTAGAAGGCCACCTCGTCCCCGCCCGCATCGTCCTCCTCGTCCTTGGCGGCGGCCCGGCGGCCCCGCCCGGCGCGGGTCGATCGGCGCGAGGGACGCTCCCGGCGCAGGCCGCCCTCGCTGGCACTGGAGCTCTGCTCGGCGGCATCCTCGCTCTCCTCCTCCTCCTCCTCAGGCTCCTCCTCATCCTCCTTGTCCTTGTTGTCCTCGTCCCCCGAGGCCGAGCTGGCAGCGGGGCTGCCTTCCTCCTTCTCCTCGGCCCCGCTGCTGTTCTTCTCATCCTTCTCCTCGTCCTCCTCCTCCGCCTGGCGCCGGGGGCGGCGGGTTCCTTTGCGGCCCCGGGTGGACCGGCGGCCCGATGGCGACCCGGGCAAGGCGTCGGCCACGCTCTCGGCGATGGCGTTCTCGACAAGGCGGGTCATCCGACGCGTCTGGCGCTGGGGGCCGCAAGGATGGGATGGGATCAGACACGGCCGGGGGGGGGGGGGGGGAGGGAGGGAGGAGAGGGAGGGGAGGGAGGGAGGGAGAGGGAGGGAGGAGAGAGGGAGAGAGGAGGAGGAGGAGGAGGAGGAGGGGGAGAGAGAGAGAGAGAGAGAGAGGAGAGGCCTCGCTGCTGGGCTGGTCGCCGCCATCATCGGCCCCTGCCTGCTCCCCGTCGTCCTCGGAGGGGCGGGCCCTCGTGGCCGGCCGCCGCTTCTTGTCGTCACCGCCATCATCGGCCCCTCGGCGCTGCCCTCCCGCTGGGCGGCGGCTCGACCCCCACGGCGGCCCCTCCGGCCCTTGGGGGGCTGGTCCCCCTCCTCCTCCGCCTCTTCGTCCTTGTCTTCGTCCTTCTTCTTCTCCTCCTCCTTGCCCTCCCCATCCTCCTCGGCCTCGGCCTCGGCGCCCCCCTTCTTGCCGCCGTCCTCATCTTCCTCCTCCTCCTCGGCCGCCACACGCCGGCCGCGGCCCCGTCGGGAACGCCTTGGCCCGGCGGCCGCGGCGCCGTCCTCGTCGCCCTCCTTCTCCTCGGCATCCTTGGACTGGGCGGGGACAGTGGGCTCGGGCCGCGGGGGCGGATCCACCGGGGTCTCCTCGGGCCCGGGAGCCGGGGGCGCGCCCGGCTCGGGCTGGGGCTCAGGGGACGGGTCCACAGGGGTGGGGGCGGGGGTCCTGGCGGGTGGACGCGCGTTGGGGACGCGCGGCTCGGCGGCCGGGGTGGGCGTCGGGACGGGGGCCGGGCGGGGTGACCCCGGGGCGGCCGCTGGGGCGGTGGCGGCGGCATGGGCGGCGGCGGTCCGGGTGGGCGATTTGAGGGCGGCGGCGGCGGCGGCGGCGGCGGCGGGGGAGCGGGGCGATCCGGGGCCAGCCGAGGCGGCCCGCGATGCCGGCTTGGGAGGCTTCGGGTCGTCCTCCTCGCTCTGGCCCTCCCCGGCCTCCTTCTCGTCCTTCTCGTCCTTGGCCTCCTTGTCGTCGCTGTCGGACTCGCTCTCCTCGGTGGCCGGCCGGCCGAGGAGCACCCGGGCGATGGGCTTCATCTCGGGGAAGTCGCTGCAACCCCCGGGCAGGACAGACGATCGGACATGGGGGGTCAAATGGGGCTCGGAATGGGATGGGCGCAGGGCCGCCGGGGTGGGGGTGAGGGCGGGGGTGAGGGAGTGGAGGAGGAGGAGGCTCCGTTGTTGCAGACTCAGTGCGGGTGCGGAGGTAGTGGGCGAGGGGTGTGATCCAGTGGGCCAGGCCCAGGGCCTTGCGGGTCTTGGTGGGCATGTCGGCGCAGCCCTCGTCGTGGAAGAGCAGCTGCAGCAGCGCGTGGTGGATCTGCGGGGGGAGAGCGAGGCGGCAAGGGCGGCGAGGGAGGAGGAGTGAAGGCGGGACGGCCTCATGGGGCGAGGGGCGGGCGAGCGGGCGGGCGGGCGGGCGGGCGGGCGGGCGGGCGGGCGGGCGGCAGCGGGACCTCGGCGAGGAGCGGGCTGGGCTCGGGTGGCCAGGGCCTCCTCCAGCTCCCCTGGGCCAGCAGGTCCACGCCGAATTGGTCCCTGCCCATCCCAGGTCCCGCCCCGGACCGAACGCCAGCTGAGTTTGGCCACCCGAGGCAACAGGAAAAGAGGCGTGGCGTGGCGTGGCGTGGCGTGGCGTGGCGTGGTGTGGCGTGGCGTGGCGTGGCGTGGCGTGGCGTGGGGTGGCGTGGCGTGGTGTGGCGTGGTGGTGACGGCGGCGGCGGCGGTGGTGGTGGTGGTGGTGGTGGCGGTGGTGGCGGTGGTGGTGGTGGCGGTGGCGGTGTGGAGGGCGGACCGGAATGTGGACAAGGCGTCCCAGAGCATCAGCACGTCGGCGACGGCCTCCGGGGGCACCGCAAAGCGGCCCTCGGGGGCGGGTGGGCGGGCCTGCTGCTCGGCGGGGGTGCGGGGCACCTGGGTGTCGTCCATCGGGTAGTGGACGGCCGGGGGCAGCTTGGGCTTGGTGGGGGCTGGCCGCCGCCCACATGGTCGGGTGCCCGAGTGGACCCGAGCGGTGAGGAAGGAGGCATCGGGATGGAGCGGCCCCAGCCGTGCCGCCCACAGTGCCAGCGGGGGGTCCGATGGGCGGAGATCCGACGGACCGACGCGCGTCTCGGACTTGGAGGCCTTGCCGGGGGCGGCCTTCTTGGAGGCGTCCTTCTTGGCGTCCCTCTTGGCGTCCTTCTTGGCTTCGGGCTCCTTGGCGTGGGCCTTGTGGGCCTTCTTCTCGGCGCCTTCCTTCTCCTTGCCTGACTTTTCCTGCCAGGAGGTCGTGGATGGGGGAGGAGGGAGGGAGGGGAGGGAGGGAAGGGCAAGTGAGCGATCAGATGCGGCAGCTCCGAGCATGCGGAGGATGTGGGAGCGGGCGCGGGTCAGGTCTGGCAACGGGGGCGGCGGACCCTGGTCTTGTTCTTCTCGTGGGCGGCCTTCCGGGCGGCGATGCTGGGGCAGGGCCGTGGCCAAGTGGAAGCGCGCCACCAGATCGGGCCGCACCACAAACGGGGCGCCCTGCGTCCCCGAGCAAACCAGCAGGATCCGGGGGGGGGAAGATCGCATGATGCATGAGGCCGGGGCGACGAGGCCGGGGCATGCGGATCGGCTGGTGCAGAGGGATGCGGACCAGATAGAACTCGCGGGTGGCGATGTCGCGGACAAGCATCCGCATGACGGTCAGCGGGATGACCCGGGCAGGCCTGCCACGACCACCACCACCACCACCACCACAGAGGAACAGGAGAGGTGCGTGAGGGGCGAGGCCCAGCAGGCCGGGACAGCAGACTTGAGGGCCTCGCGGGCGATGTTGCTGATGCGGAGGCCCTCCTCCCCGCCATCGCCGAGCATCACCACGTCGTACGTCAGGTTCGGCAGAGCTGCACCCACCCATCGCGATCGAAGAGCGGACACCAAAGTGAGCGCACCGGACCGTGGGGAGGGTCGCTGCCGCAGCACCGCGACCCATTCGCTCATTTGTGATGGGGGGGGGGGGGGGGGGGGGGGGAGGGACTACCCTTGCACATCATACATCCAGACCCGTCTTGGCCTTCTTGGTCGGCTTGGCGGGGGCGGCAGGGGCCTTGCCCTTCTTCGCGCCGGTGGGGGTCCGGACCCGGGGGGCGGGTTTCTCGTCCCCCTCGCTGCGGGCATCATCGCCGTCATCGTCGTCCTTGATGGTTAGCGCGGCCCCGTGAACAGCCACGACCTGGCCCTTGCGGCTAAGGGGCGCCGTGGGTGGGTGGGTGAGACCACGCGGGACACTGACCTGCCGGTGGCCGAAGGGTGCGTGACCAAAACGCTCTGGCCGACAAAAAGTCGTGCGGTAAAATCGGCCTGCAGTCGATGAACCAGGTCTTCGATTTGCAGAATACTGTGGTGGGTGGTCCGGCAGATGTGCTCGTACTCGAGCGGCGTCAGTCGAAGAGATTCAATCTTTTCGAGCGACTCCTGCTCCGAGTCGAGCGCTTCCTGATAAGTGAGCCCTGATCGTCCAGTGTGACGGCACGACCATACCGAAGACTGGTACAGGTCGATGGCATCGAGATATTTTTCGTAGCTCGTGAAGACCTCCCCCGTCATTTCAATAAACCACACCTCTTGATCGTCACTGAAATGACCGAGATCGGCGACTTTGGGGACATGGATGGCCTTTCCGCGCTGCTGTGGCATCCGTCACCCTGTTTGAAAATGCAGGAGAGCCTGTAAACCCCCGGTGGATGACATGTGTAGCGTTGGAGTTTTTTTGGAAGAGACTCTGCGCGAGTTGCAAGCTCTCGAACCAAGTCTTCAAACAGCTTCTGACTCCTCGTAACGGTCTTTCCAGGTTTTCGGCGGCCATGACCGATGATGTTTGAAATGAACGAACTCTCGTTTTTCAGGAGAGGAAGATGGAGATGTGCAATGCTAGATGATGCATGAAAAACTTGAGTGATGACACACACGAAAGAAAATGGACACGGACTTGCGCGGCAGGTCATTTGTGTATTTACGGTATGATCCTCGTCGAGGGGCAGCCATTTCGAAGAGGGAATCGTTATATGCCAGCTGTTCGGGCGAACCGTTGAAATGCTTTTTTGTTTGCCACCGACAAGAATAAACGCACAAAGGAACTGCCGGAGACTGCCTTTTTTACCACGGGGTCATGAACAAAAGCTCAATCACGAGCGAGGCCCTCAAGACTAAGCTTCATGAGCGGTTCACTTATTTGCTTTCGAACCTAAAGGTTTGCATCTCGCTGTTTTGCTTTTGGATTTGGAGGCGACACTCAACCCGATCGTTCATCTCGATTCTGCAGGGGGCTACCGTGGAAGTTTTGACGGACAGTGGGACTTATCAAGGGGTTTTCCACGAGAGTGCCGAGGCCCATCCCCCAGATGCGGAATTTGGCGTTATCATGCACGCTGTTAGTAATACCAGCGATCCGCTGGCTTTCAAGGACACGGATTACTGGTCGGGTGATCAAATCCGCCAGATGACCTGTGATTCGCTGTCCTTACGTTGCACCGCCTCTTCCGCTCGTGGTCCGTTGCTGCCCCCAACCATGCCCTCTCATTTTCATCGGCCCTCCTCTCAAGGTTTCCAAACCGATGCCGAGATTACCGATGGGCGTGGCGCAAGCGACTTCGAAAACAAAGCTTTTGTCCCATGGGTGGGCGATGGCGATGCGCTCGGAGAGTCTGTGTCGCTGTGTCGCTGTCTCCCTCTGGTTACGAATGCACATCCCTTCCCAGTGATCTGGGCCTGCGTGATGCGGACGAGCTCGACCGCAGGGGGAAAGTCAGCGAATGGGATCAGTTCGGGGTCAACCGCAACAAGTTTGGGGTGACGTCGACCTACCGGGAGGAGCTGTACACCACCCACCTCGACAAGTCCCGCCTCACAGTGCACGATCTGCGGCAGGCGGAGGAGATCGAGCGGAGCATCACCTCCGGCGCCACCTCCAACACCCACATCGCCGAGGAGCGTGGCCACCAGCTGCAACAGGACTCCCAGACCGAGGAGCAGAAGTCCGTCCCTCCTCGCTTGCGTTGTTTCTCTCGGGGTCTCACCGCTCCTCTCCTCCTTTTTGCCCCAGGTACGGCTCGGCCCGCCCCAACCTGCCCCCTCCGGCCCCGGGCAAATACGTGCCGCCCCACATGCGCAGCAGCGGCGGCCCGCCACCGCCTGCAGCGGCGGCCGTGGCCCACGTGACGGCGATCCTACCCCGCCCCGGCGCCCCTCAGTCGGCCGCCCCCAGCAACGTCGTTCCGCCCCCGTTTCCTCCGCCGCCCGCCCCGGCAAAGACCTTGGCCCCGCCGCCCGGCATGCTGCCCCACCCGCCCACCGCCCCCATCGCTGGCCCGGCGGACGCCCCTGGCGCCCCCCTGCCGCCACCGTCCCACCCGCGCGTTGCCGCCCTGACCCACTGCGTCTCGCTGCCCGACTTTCGGGCCGGGCGCCCGCCACGGTCCCCACGGCCGGCCGGCGGCCCGCGGCATCGCCCCTGATCTCGGCGACCTCGGCCCGGTCGCCCTCCCTGGCGCCCCTCTCGCCCCTGTCCCGGGTGCGCCGGGACAGCATCCACAGCGCCCACTCGGAGATGCCCCCGGCCGACATCCACGAGCGCGAGCGCCGCAAGCTGCGCGACCTGTTCGCCTCGCCCCGGCTGGCCCCGCGCGGGTCGGCGGAGTCGCCGCTCCGGTCGCCCTTGGTCGGCTCGCCCGAGCTGATCCAGTCCCTCGACCTGAGCACCGCCCCGGCAACCCTCGACGGTCCGCCAGCCACCCGCCGCCGCCACCCACCACCCACCACCCACCACCCACCACCCACCACCCACCACCCACCACCCACCACCCACCACCCACCACTCCATTCATGCCTACCCACCACTCCATTCATGCCTACCCACCTCCCACCCACCACCCACCTCCCCAGCCAAGAGTTACGAGCTCTTCATGAAGTTCAAGGAGGACCGGGCCCGGAGCAGCAGCTCGCCCGCGGCGGCGGCCGGCATGGCGGACCGTCACCGGTCGATGGAGAAGCTGCGCCACTACAAGGTGGAGCTCGACGCCGCCACCGCGGCCGCCGCCCAGGCCCGGCTGGCCCTCACCGAGATGCAGCTGCCCGGGAACCCCAAGGACGCCGCCCAGGCCCCCGGCCAGGAGGCCCCGCCCACCCTGCGGGCCCGCCACCAGCTGACCGTCCCGCCCACGGGCCGGCGGCCCAGGGGGAGATCTTCGGGGCCCTGACCGCGGCCGGCGAGACCCCCAGCTCGCCGCCCCAGGTCCACGTGCCCCTGCGCTCGTCGCCCCTGGCCCAGCGGCACCCGCCCTCGCCCCTCGTGGCCCCGGCCCACTCGCCCCTGACCAAGGTGGTCCGTCCCGCTCCTCGCCCCGCCTCGGGTCCTGCCCTCCGTCTCGCCACCCTCCGTGGTCGTGCTGTCTGCTCTGGCCCCGCGGACCAGGCCCTGGGGAGGAATCCTCGCCCCGCTAACCTGCCTGCCCCCTGCTCCCTGCTCTCCTCCCCCCCCCCCCCACCCCCACCCCCCCCACCCCTGCCCCTGCATCCTGGGCCGCCGCGTCCAGTCGGAGGTGGCCAGCCTGACGGCCACCATCAATGCAGCCGCCGCCAGTCGTTCGCGGGCTGCCGCCACTGCGGGCCCCGCCCCGACCACGGCCCGAGCCACTCCGGCTGCCCCCGCCCCGGCTGTTGCCCCGGCCACCGCTCCCGCCCCTGCCCCTGCCCCGATTGCGCCGAAGAGCGAGCCGCCCGCCCCGAGAAGAAGCCCTTCCGTCCCAACCCCAACGCGAGTGCCTTTGTCTTCAAGCCCAAGCAGCCCGCTGTCCAGCAGCCCACCAGCGGTCCGCAGGCTGCCCAGCTCACCGCCCGCCTCATCTCCACGGCCACTGCCCCACCGTGCGTGGGAATGGGGCCTCACCCGATCTTCGTGTCGTGGGTGGTGCCCCGGGCAGCAGCCACCATCCCGCCGGCCGCCGCGCCCTGGGAAGACTTCGTCCGCCAGCTCGTCGACCGGGCCCAGTGGGACGACCCCGCAACCACCAGTCCGCTCGGGATCCCCTCCCCCCCCCCCCCCCCCCCCCTCCCATACCCTCCCATACCCTCCGCAAGGCCGCAGACCCTCAGACGCGCCGTTTCTTTGGCGCCCCTGCTGCGCGTCGTTTTTGTGGGCTGCCCGGCTGCAGACCACCTGTGGTGTGTTGCCGGCCCTGATGCCGCGGCCCCTGCCCACGCGCCCCGATGCACCCGGCCCACATGGGCGGCCCCTACCCGCAGGGCCCCGAGTCCCCGATGCCCACGGGCCGGCCCCACTGGCCGCCGTGAGCCCCTACGCCATGGGGCGCCCCATCATGGGCAGCCCCTGCTGCCCCACCGGGCGGCTTCGTGCCCCACATGGTGCCCCAGCCCGGCCCGGCCCCCTACCCGCAGCCCCGGTCATGAGCCGGAGCGCCCCGCTCCCCCAGCGCCAGGTGGTGCGGCCGGCCCAGCAGCAACAGCCGCCGTCGATGCTCTACTTCCGTCCGTCCGGGTGGCCCCCACCCCCTCCCCCCCCCCACCAGCTCACCGCCCCACCATCACCCTGCGCCATGTCTCCTTCCAAATCCGTCGGGTGGTGCCTCACGTGCTCTCGCGTGCTCTCACATGCCCTCACATGCTCTCACATGCTCTCGCATGCTCTCTCGTTCTCTCGGTTCCCCTCAGCGCCCGGCGGCCTTTCGCCGATGATGTTCCCTCCGCCCGAGGGGTTCTTCCCCCCCGATGCGGCCCACCTGCAGCAGATGCAGATGGCCGCCGCCGCCCAGATGGCCGCCCAGATGGGGCAGATGGCCCAGATGGCCCAGATGGCCCAGATGGGGCAGATGGCTCAGATGGGGCCGATGGCCCCCCAGCCCATGGGCATGTCCCAGCCCATCCCCGCCCCGCAACCCTTCGGCCCGCAGTTCCCCGGGCCGCAGCCCTACCCGCAGCAGCAGCCCTTCCCCGACGCGACCGCGGCCCGGGACCAGCGCAGCGCCAACAGCATCAAGTCGCGCACCCCGGCCCTGCCCGTGCCCGTGCCCGTGCCGGCCCCCCTGGCGCCTGGCGCCCGGATGGCCCCCGTGCTGCCCGTCCCGGCTGCGGCCACCCCGCAGCTGCTGGTGCCCATCACGGGCCAGCCCCCCCGCACCCCGCCCCAGGCCACGGGGCCCTCGGCCCGCTCGCCCACGGGCCTGCAGACCCAGACCCTGCTGGCCGTCCCGGCGGGCCGCCCCGTCCCCGCCGCCCACCTGGCCGGCACCTCGCCCGCCAAGCCCCTCGCGCCCCGCACCCCGCCCCCGGTCCTCTCCGCCGCCACCGCTGCCCCTGGGGGCAACTCGCCCACCCCCGTGGCCACCTCGCCCCCGCCCCCCGTGGCCCACCCGGCCGTCCACCCCCGCAGGGCCGGCTGACCCGCCACAGGCCGCCCCCAAGGCCCCCGCCCCGCACCCCAGGTCCCGCGCCCCGTGGCCCACCCGGCCCCGCTGCCTCCACCGCCCGCCCCGGCGGCCAAACCGCTGGTTGCCGGGTCGCCGGCGTCCACCCCGGCTCCCATCAAGTCCCCCTCGCCCCCGCCCATGCCCAGCCAGGGCACCCGCGGCCCCCGTCCCACGCCCCGGGCCGCCATGCAGCCCGTCCTCACCCCGGCCCCCGCACCCGCCCCGCACCCGCTCGCCACCACGCCGCCTCCTGCAGCCGCCCCCGCAGCCCAGGCCGCAAAGCCGCAGCAGAGAACCTCCCCGGCCGTCACCCCGGTGCCCACCCCGGCCCCCTCGCCCATGCCCCCGGCCACGCCCCCGGTCACGCCCCAGTCACGCCCCGTCGACTCCCCCGTTCAGCCCCAACCCCAGCCTCAGCCCCAGGGTCCGGCGTCCAAGCCGGGCGCAGGGCGGGGGCGGGGGCGCAAGGGCGGCAAGTGAGCGCGGTCGCACGAGAGGGCGTCCTGGGGCGGCGGACGGGTCGGTCCGGGTGGACGCGGCGGAGGGACGGACCCCCACCGACCCCTGCGTGCCCCGTTCCTCCGTATGGCCCGAGAAGCCTCCGCTCGCTGAAAACACGATGTTGATGTTGATTGCAACGAGTGCCTTTCTTGGGAACCGCCCGCCCGCCCGCCAGAAGGGGGAGAGGGAGGGGAGGGGGGGGGGGGGGGGGAGGGGGGGAGGAGAGGTCGAGAATAACATTGGCGGTCGGCCGGGCGGTCGGTTGGAGCCAGACGAGGGAAGACAACGAAGAAGAGAACAAGGGGAGGGAGGAGGGGGAGGATCATCGCTCTGGCGGTTCGCTGCTGTGGTGCTGCGGGGGTGGGGGCTGCCGGGGCGAGGTGGTGGTGAGGGTGGGGGCAGGGCCAGGGAGGAGCTGACGGCCGGCCGGAAGGGCGCCGCCAGGCCGGCGGCTGGGGAGCCGGATGGCCGTGCAGGGTGGTGTGGTCGGGCGAGGGGGCGCCGACCGGGTCCGAGCCGCCCGCCGGGAGAGCAGCGCCGGGGGCAGGGGCGGCGGCTGGGCAGGGCCAGCGGGAGGGCCGGCCGGCCGGCGGTGGCCAGCGCGGAGGCCGCTGATGAGGTCCGGCAGGGCAGCGGCGGCGGGGCGGAGGCGGCCGTCGGGGGGGGGAAGGAGGGGGCTCGGGGCGGCTGCCGAGGGGTGGCAATGGCCGGGCTGAGGGATGCTGGTGGCGCTGGGGCGGCGGGGGCGGGGCAGAGGGGTGCGCCCGAGGGGGCGGGGGGCGAGGGGCCACCGGGGTCGAGAGGGACCGGGTGTGCTGGGGCCCGGCGGGGGAGGCCGGGGGGTGGAGGAGGCCGCCCAGCGCCCCGGGGGGGAGCGGAGACGACGGGGGGAGGAGCGTCGCCGCCGCGGAAGCCATGCCGGTGGCGGTGGCGGGGATTGTGGTGGCGGTGGAGGAGGGGGGGCCGGGCCGGGGGAAGGAAGGCCGGACCAGGGGGGAGGAGGGCGGCGGCTGGGGTGAGCCTACAGGTCGGGGGCCAGCGGGCTGCTGCTGCTGCTGTTGTTGTTGTTGCTGCTGCTGCTGGGACTGCATGTCCAGGTCCAGTGCCCGGGTGTAGTCGGCGATGGCCTTGTCGAAGTCCCCCATGCTGTCGTATGCCGAGCCCCGGTTGAAGTAGGCGTTGGCGTTGACCGGGTCCAGCTCAATGACCCGGGAGAAGTCGGCGATGGCCCGGGGGTAGTTCTGCACCTTGTCGTAGCTGATGCCCCGGTTGTGGTAGGCGTGGACATTGTCCGGGTCCAGGGCCACCACCCGGTTGTAGTCCTCGATGGCCCGCTCGTAGTCGCCCTTCTTGGCGTAGCTGTAGCCGCGGTTGTTGAAGGTCTTGATGTTCCCCGGGTCGGCCTCCAGGGCCCGGGTGTAGTCCTCGATGGCCTGCCGCACCCCCGGCATGCCGCACCCCACCCGACCACCCGACCACGAGCGCCAGCAGCCGTGAGCCGAGGCGTGCGGGCGCGAGAAAAAGGCCGGGCCATTGAACGTCCCCCGCCGCCCCTGGGGCCGCTCCGGAGTCCGAGGGAGCGAATGAGTGGGGGGCAACCGACCTGGTCGTAGTGGCCCAGCTTGCGGTGGGCGAAGCCGCGGTTGCTGAGGACGACCGGGTTGTTGGGGTTCAGCTCCAGGGCCCGGGCGTAGTCGGCGATGGCCTGGTAGCGCTCCATGTTCCGATAGCAGAAGCCCCTGCCCACCACACGCCCCGGCAACCGCCACAGCAGGCAGTCAGTAAGCAGCAAGCAGCAAGCAGCAGCGTCCAAGCAAGGCAAGCCAAAAGAAAAGAGTCCGTCCACCGAAGCCCAGACGAACCCGCCACCGCTCCCTGCCCCCTGCCCCCTGCCCCCTGCCCCTGCCCCTGCCCCCTGCCCCTGCCCCCTGCCCCTGCCCCTGCCCCTGCCCCTGCCCCTGCCCCTGCCCCTGCCCCTGCCCCCTGCCCCCTGCCCCTGCCCCTGCCCCCTGCCCCCTGCCCCTGTCCACCGCCATGCGGACCGGTTGTGGTAGAAGATGGCGTTGTTGGGGTCGTGCGCGATGGCCTGGCTGAAGTCAGCCAGGGCCGCGGGGTACCTCGAGCTTGTCGAAGGCCAGCCCCGGCTGTTGTACGAGGTGGCGTTGCTCGCGTCCAGGGCCAGGGCCTTGGTGAAGTCCCCGATGGCCGCCCGGTACTCGCTTAAGCTGCCCGCCCCGCCATCGGCCCCAGAGACAAGGCAGCCCGTGCGCGAGGAGTCAGCCGAGAGCACGGCGGAGGGACGGGGATGGCAACAAGCGGGGCGGGGGGAAGATCGTGGTGGTGCGCGTGCATGTGTGCGCGTGAGGGGACCTTGTCATAGGATGAGCCCCGGTTGTGGTATGCGTTGGGGTTGTTGGGCTCGATTTCGATGGCCTTCGTGTAGTCCGCAACGGCCTGCGCCCCCCCCCCCCCCCCCCCCCCCCCAGCCGGCCGCGAAAGAGGGCGGGAAGGATGAGGTGTGGAGCAGTCAAGACCCCTCACGAAAGGAGCAGATCGAGCAGGTCGTCCCAAAAATATGCAGGCTCCTCCAGGTCCGGCCCTAATTCATACCACCCCGTGCTGCGCTGCAGTCATTGCGGTGGTCACTCACGCACGAGTCGCGGTGTCAATCCACGGTCATCTGGGTCATCTGGCCATATCATGCGGGGGCCGGACCTGCTTGGCGTTGCCCAGCTTGTCGTAGCTGAAGGCCCGGTTGTAGTAGGCCTTGAAGTGGCGCGGGTCGAGCTCCAGGGCCCGGGTGTAGTCGGCGATGGCCCGCTCGAAGTCGCCCATCTTGCGGTAGCTGAAGCCCCGGTTGTGGTGGAAGTCGGCGTTGTTGGGGTCGAGCTCCAGGGCCTGGCTGAAGTTCTGGATGGCCGCCCGGTAGTCGCACTTCCGGTCGTACGAGATGCCCCTGCCCGGCCATCCCGCCCCCCACAAGAACCCCAGTCAGCAGGTGCCTCAGTCGGGGGGGGAGCAACCGGCCGCCCGGCAGGCCGCCGAACCGTCGTGCGGGATGGGCTCAAGGGCCGGACCGGTTATAGTAGGCGTACGCGTTATGGTCGTCGATGGCCAGGGCGGCGGTGTAGTCGGTGATGGCCCGGTCGTACTGGCCCAGCTTGTCGAAGCTGAAGCCCCGGTTGAAGTAGGCCTTGAAGTGGCCCGGGTCCAGCTCGATGGCCCGGCTGTAGTCGGCGATGGCCCGCTCGAAGTCGCCCCGCTTCCGGTGGGCGAAGCCCCGCGCGTGGAACCCGTCCGCGTCCAGGGGCTCCCCCGTTGGGCTGGTGGGGGCGGCGGTGGCGGCGGGGGCTGGAGCAGTGGCGGGGAGGGTGGCCGCTGCCGCGGGGGAGGCGGGCCTCGGGGCTGGGGTAGCCATGGATGGTGGGATGACCGCGGTGGAGGGGGCCGACTGGGAGGCAAGGAGGGAGGAGGATGAGGAGGATGAGGAGGATGAAGGGGGGGGGGGGGGGGGGGGAAGGCGTCCAGCGGATTGTCCGAGAGACCAGGTTGGGGCGAGGTGCGTGTGAGTGGGCGGGAGTGTGCGCCCAACCGAGAGCCATGGCCTGAGGGCCGAAGGTGGGAGGAGCAGGCAGTGGCAGACCGATGATGGGGACGGGCCGGCCAGCTCGGCTGCCGCGGGGCGGTGGCGGGCTGGGCGGGGGAATTCATGGAGGGCGCGGCGGGGATGGCGGGGGTGGCGGGGAGGGGCGCCGGCGAGGAGGCCGGGGGGGGGAAGGAGTCCATCGCCTCGCCCTGCTGCGGGTGGGCCGGCGGCTCGGCGGGTGGCGGATGGGGCGGCTCCGGGTCGGGCGGGTCCTCGCCTGTACATAGACAGACAGACAGACAGACAGACAGACAGCATAGGCAGACAAAGACAGCATAGGCAGACAAAGACAAGGCAGACAAAGACAGACAGACAGACAGACAGACAGACAGACAGACAGACAGACAGACAGAGACAGACAGACAGGCAGACAGGCAGACAGACAGACAGACAGACAGACAGACAGACAGACAGACAGACAGACAGACAGACAGACAGACAGACAGACAGACAGACAGACAGACAGACAGACAGACAGACAGACAGACAGACAGACAGACAGACAGACAGACAGACAGACAGACAGACAGACAGACAGACAGACAGACAGACAGACAGACAGACAGACAGACAGACAGACAGACAGACAGACAGACAGATAGACAGACAGACAGACAGAGACAGACAGAGACAGACAGAGACAGACAGGCAGGCAGACAGACAGACAGGCAGGCAGGCAGGCAGGCAGGCAGACAGACAGACAGACAGACGGATACAAGCGCCCGCCATCACCAACAGCAGCGAAGGTGGTGAGGGGCCGTCGAGAGGTCAGGTCGGAGGCATTGTTTCGAGGGGGTGTGGGTGGGGGGGGGTGGCGGCCAGGGAAGGGGCAGGAAGCCCAGGCCGGGGCGGACCACCCGTGTCGGGGCCTTCCTCCAGGCCCTTGGGCACGGGCCGCGCAGCGGGGGGCGCAACGGCGACCGGCGCATCCGCCGCGGGGGAAGCGCCCATCGGTGGGGGTGGGAGGGAGACCGGTGGCAGCGAGCCCTGCGGGGAAGGAGCAGCGGCGGAAACCGAGGCGCGGGGGAACGGCGGCGGTGAGATTCCGCCCAGAGGTTGCGCGGCTTCCGCAAGACGTCGCCGTGGCAGCGTGTGATGTGTGCTGCTGCGTGATGATGTGTGCTGCTGTGTGCTGCTGTGCGATGCTGCGTGATGATGTATGATGATGTATGATGCTGTGTGATGCTGTGTGATATGATGTGTGATATGATGCGGTGGCGGAGGGGCGGACCTCGGAGCGAGACGAGGCGGGACCCATCTGGGAGAGGCGCTGGGGGAGCTCGGAGAGGTCCTTGACGATGGAGCGCAGCTCGGGGAAGCTGCTGTCGAGCCGCCGGCGGAGGGTCTCCCGGATCGAGGCCGCGTTCTCCCCGGGGGGCCGAGGGGGCAGCGAGGGCGAGGGCGAGCGCAGCCCGTGGGGGCCCAGCACCGACCTGCACAAGTTGGGAAGGATGGGACAATCAAACCGGGGCGTGGCGGGGGAGGCCCGGCTCGGGGAGGGAGGGAGGAGGAGGAGGGGCGAGCGGACAGGTGCGGCGACTGGCCTCGGGACATGGGGGACGGGGGTCTCCGGGCCGCGGGGCCGCCCAGGAGGGGCGAGGGCGGGATGTGGGCCGGGGGGCCCACCCGGCCGTCGATGGAGGAGGGCGGCGAGGGCGGCGAGGAGGGCGCGATGGGCGGGGTGGTGCTGGAGATCGAGGGCGACATCGACCAGCGGCGGGGCGGCAGGCCGGGCGAGTTGGCGGCCGTCTCGGTGGAGCGGTCCAGGGGGCTGACCACGCCATGCCGCACAAATCAACCAGCGCCAGCCGCGAACGGACGCCCCCTCGTGAGACGAGCTGCCGATCCACCCCCTGTGCCCTTGACGCCCCACCCAACCCCTCCACAAGACAGCGGGACGGGGAGAGGGCAGGGGGCAAGGGGGGACGGGCGGACTTCTCGCTGCTCAGCCGCGACTTGCGCAGATGCAGGCTGGGGCTGGTCAGAACCGAGTCGTGGTCCTTGGCAAGGGCCTGCGCGAGCCGGCCGGACAGGGAGCGGACAAGACCAAAGGGTCGTCACGAGATCCAACACGAGTCGCCCCCCCCCCCCCCCCCCCCCCCCCCCCCCCTACCACCACCACTACCACCATCCCCCTGCCCATCTGTTTGCCCACCACCAACACGGTCGAAACGGTCTGTCTGACGGACCAACTGGTAGTCCTCGATGGCATCCGCAAATTTGCCCATCCGATTGCGGGTGGAACCTCGGGCATAGGCGGCGTTGGCGTGGTTGGGATCCAGGGCCAGGACCTGGGAGAAATCCGCAATGGCCTGTGTGGGAGAGGAGTCGAAGGCCGAGGTCGGGAATGGGGTCGGGTGAGCCATTGTAGGTGCCACCCGCAAGCCAGACCTGCTCGAACCGCCCCAACTTGTCCAGCGCGCAGCCCCGACGGAACATCGAGTTGACGTCGGTTGGGTTGATCTCTAGAATCCGGGCGTAATCGTCCACGGCAGCTTGCCACATCCCTTTGGCCACATAGGAGCAAGCACGAATGGAAAGTGCCTTTGTGGATTTTGGGTTCGATTCCAACTGGGGGAAAGAAGCAGATGGTGTGCGGTGAACGGATCCGGGATTGGGCTGAACAGACCTTTTTCGAACAGTCGTCGATCAGCTTGTCAACATTCGCCACTTTACGGTAATAGTAGGTTCGGTTGGGGTGCGTTTTGGCTAACAGGAGGAGCAATCCAAAACTAAACCCCACGCAGCACACAATCTTTTGACAAACCAGCATCTTCTTTATCTAGAAAATCCTTCCGCTTAAATAAGGCACCTTTGGCGTTGTCTAAATCGTCCTCCGGTTCCTCCTGTGCGCGTTTTTCTTCAAGTTGTTTATCAGCCATGCGTCCCCCGACTGCAGCCTCCTTTTCAATTTTTTGAAGTCTCCTCCGTCGGATTCGAAAGATTCTTGGATGGGTGGCGTCCTTGTCCCGGAACCTTCGGTTTCTTGTGTTTGCTTCTCACGTTCGAACGAGTGAACACGAAAGTTAGTGGAGAAAAACCATTTGAAATATTTCATGAGGCAAAACAGGACCGTTTCGGTCTGGAGAGAGGTGCAAGATGCGCCCACCGATAATGTAATCAGGTTTGTTGGGATCACCCCATTCTTTGTTCATGCAGACACTTGATCAGAAGGTAATACTTCAGTAAATCGAAGGGTCCGGAGCCAATCAAAAAATTATCAAAGGCACAAAAAGCCATAATTCCTCTCGAAGAGAGATGCCGCACGGACCTCCCCACATTAGGAATGAGCCAGATGGATTCAAGGGCGACCGCCGTCAGTGGCAAAGTGTGTAATCCCTTCCCCCGGCCGAGTGGCCTTCGAAGAACTCATTTTTTGGCACAGGGAAGCGACAATGGATGAACTGTAACTCGATATGAGCTGACCATTTGAGGCGTCTGAGTTGTGAATCATTGGCGCGTGTTAGAAGTGGCCTCGTTTTTTCTGCAAGCCGAAACAAAAAACCCTGGGTGGCTCCGAGAAACAGAAAAGATCGACTGCCCTTCGTTGCCCACCGTCCACCAACCCCGGTTCGGTCAGCATATCCAACAGGGAGCAAAGAAGGCGTGAAAAGAGACCGTCTTTTCCACCCTCCCCACTCTACCCACTCTCTCTCGAAGAAACAAGCGGAGGAAAATTTCTTCACAGCGACCTCCCGTTTTCTTTACGCTTTTCCCTGTGCCTGGCGGTGCTATGTTTGACGACCGATCCTCGAAAACCGTGCTCGAACGGGGAGGGTCTGGACCATTTCAACCAAACCCTGGTCTGTACCATCCAACAATTCCATCGATTTTTTTGTTTTGACACTACCAAAGCCCCAGCACCCACTCCATCCAATCCCCAACAAGTCCGTCTGCATCTCCGCCCCAGTGTGAATTGGATCGGCTCAAACAATTTTGCTTCTGTTCGCGTAGACTATTTTCGAGCTTTTTGTGGGATTTCCGTTGTCTGGAGAAGTCAATATGGAGATCGCTCCCCTGACTCCCATCCAAGGTTTGTACTCGAGGGCACCATTCCCCTGTTCTGACGGTCCTTCTAGGTCGTGTTGGCCTCAAAGCCACCATTTGTGAGCCGGGGTCCACCGTGGTCAGCGTCACCGACCCGGGGATCTTGAAGATCCTCTGGCCCCGGACCCGGAATTCGATCTGTGTGCTGCTGGCGCTCTTCGGGGAGCACGACCGCGACCAGATCAGCCGCTTCTTGGACCACTCCTCCTCGCCGGCTCGGAGGGACTGGACCGACGCCCTCGGCTGGGCCGAGGTGGTCTTCTCCCCGGAGCGGCAGCCCTTCGCCGACTTCACCATCACCCCCACCGTCCACCTCCAGTCCCACCGGGCGGCCATCATTGTGGCGCGCCCTGTCATCGCGGCCTCGGGTCTGTCCATGAACCACCCGCCCCTGTCCATTCCCCCCCCCCCCCCCCCCCCCCCCCCCCGCTCGTGCTCACCCGCCCACACACCACCATTCCTTCCTTATTGCTCGGCTCCCATCCGGATCGCATCCGGTCTGTGCCTGCATCCCCCTCCCTCCCCCCCCCCCCCCCCCCCCCCCCCCCCACACACACACACACTTCCCGCCCCGCCGCCCAACCGCAATCAAACCCTTCCGCCTCACTCCGTTCCTGCTCCCCGGTGCAGGCGCCACCACGCCCTTCCCGTCAGCGACCCTGGGCGGGAGCGACCCGCTCTCCAAGGGCATGGTCATGGGTAACCTGCTCCTCCCACCCTTGATCCCGCTGCCGGCCCCCTCCGCCCCCCCCGGCGGCCGCCACGGCCACCATTGCCGCCACGGCCGCCCCCGCCCCCTCGCCCCCGGACTTCTCCGCCGCCCTGCCGAGTCTCTTCTCGCGGGCCTCCCCGCTGGCCTTCGGGCGGGCCCCCGAGGAAATGGGCCGGCTCGCCCCCTCGTACTCGTCGCCACCCGCCCTCGGCGAGGAGCACGACCAGATGCAGCAGATGCAGCAGATGCAGCCCCCCGAGAAGCGCAGCACCACCCGCCCCCGCCGCGCCCTCGTCAACCCCCGCGCCCTCGTCAACCCCCGCGCCCACGGCGAGAAGCGGCGCCCCATAGTCCCCCGCGAGCCCGCCCCGCAGCGGGCCGTCGCCAAGCGGGCCCCGGCCCCGGCCCCCCCGCCCAAGTGGCTGGTGGCCCCCGTGGTGCAGGTCGACCGCCTGCCTGCAAGCACCGCCCCGGCGCCCCTCGGGGTCCCCTTGGCGGTTCCCTCCCCCCGGGTGGGCCGCCCCCGCCCGGGTCAGGCCGCAGGATCGCCTGTGGGCCCCTCGGACGCGTGCATCCCCTCGCCCGACTCGGCGTTCGTCAGCCTTCCCCCGCCGCTCCCGCCCCAGGCCATTGCGGCCATCGGGCCGCTCATCCCCCCCGAGACGCCCGCCCGCTCGGCCTCCCCGTCGGGTTCCACGGACTCCACCGCGACTGCCTCGCCCACCCTCCCGCCCCCTGAGGGAGCCGCCCGCCAGCGGCCTCGCCGGAGGGGCGCGGATGCCGCAGCAGCAGCTGCAGCCTCGAGTCCGGCCCGCACTGCCCGGCGCCACCACGAGCTGCTCTCCAGGCGCCGGCACCGCGGGGCCCGCGAGGAGCCCCCCGACGTGGAGGAGGAGTCGGTGGGGGAAGAGGAGGGGGAGGGCGGGACCAACGAGCCCCAGGAGGCCGACGTGCTCGATGTGGCGGCCTTCTTGGCGGCCGTCATTGGGCGCGCCGCCGGGGGGCCCGACCAGGCCGTCCCGGCCACCGCAGGCCTCTCGGAGGCCCACCGAGTGGCCCAGGAGCGCCCCGCCAAGCGGGATCGGGCCCGCCAGGCGCAGGCCGAGGAGGACGAGCAGCAGTCCGACCCGGCTGCCGCTGCTGCTGCTGCTGCCGCCGCCTCTGCCCGGTGGCGCCCTCTGCGGTGGCACCCGGGCCTCTTCACGGCCGCCCAGCGGGAGGCCCTGGCCGACTCGGTGTGGCCCCAGTGCAGGCGCCTGGAGGCCGCCGAGATGCAGAAGCTGCGCGACCTCGGTCCGTCCCCCCAAAGCAACCGGCACGGGCACTGCCACTGGCACTGGCACTGAGCTGACATGGGCACTCACACGGGCACTCACACGGGCACTGCCACTGCCACTGGCACTGAGCTGACACGGGCACGGGCACGGGCATATGCGCACCATCATGCCGATCCCCCCACGCAGACGCAACCTTTGAAGCAGCGCCCACAGGAGGCAGACGCCAAAACCCCGACGAGGGCGCTGCTGCTGAGTCGGGGGAAAGCGCAAAGAGTCAGAAGACGGCTCAGGGGCACCCACACCGAGGGCTGACCCTCCTGCTCCTCCCTCTTCCCCTCCCGCAGGCCTGACCGACCCCCAGATCAACAACTGGCGCGCCCTCTACGCCCGCCGGCTCCGGCGGGAGAAGCCCATGCCGGCGTACATCACCGCCCGCCACCAGGCCCTCGCCCAGGCCCATCCCGAGCTGGTGCCTCCGCCGCCCCCTCCGCCCCCTCCGCCGCCCCCGCCACCCGTCTCGACGCAGCAGTCGCTGATGTCCTTCGTGGAGATGGCCATGACGGCCGTGCCGGGGATGGACCCCCTCGACGCCATGGCCCTGGTCGGGGCCCAGATCCTGGTGGCCGCGGGGACGATGCCCCCCGGGGTGGTCAGCGCCAACAGCCCCAACTCGTCGGCCCTGGTGGCCAACCTGATGAACCTGCACCAGGCCATGGGCTACTACGAGCAGCTCGGGCCCGCCATCCAGCGGGAGGTGATCACCCTCTTCAACGGCATCCTGGCCACGGCCCAGACCCAGGCCCAGCAGGCCCAGGGCAAGCCCCTCAGCCCGGCCTACAGCCAGCTGACGGCCCTGCTGGCAGTCATCCAGGTCGCCCAGACGCTTCCAGGCGGGGCCCCTCCAAGCCAGGCGCCCGACCAGCAGGCCCCAGCCGCGGCCCCGTCCGCCACCACGGGGGCACCCGGGTCGCCGCCCTCCTCTTCGTCCTCCTCCTCCTCCTCCCGCAGCAGCAGCCCCGACCAGTCCGTCCTGCGGGGTCGCGCCCGCATCCGCAGCAGCAGCAGCAAGCAGCCCGCCCCCCGGCGGAAGCCCCACGTGGAGTACATCTCGGAGGACGACTCCGCCGAGGAGCCCGAGGAGGCCGGCCCGGGCAGCCCCAGGGCCGTGCCCCTGCCCACCGACCAGGCCGCCCCGTCCGCCGCCGCCGCCGCCCGGCGGGCCCGCGTCACCGCCAAACGGCGCGGGCGTGCTGCCCTCCGCCGGGGCGCCCGCAACCGGCCCTGGGAGGCCCTGGGCGACGAGAGCTCCGAGGACGCGGGCCAGCCCGCCGAGGCCGAGGCCGAGGCCGAACCCGCGGACGCGGAGACGGAGGCCGAGACGGAGGCCGAGGGGGCGCCGGTTCCCCGATCGGCCGCGCCCCCCTCCGACGGGCAGGCCCCCTCCCCGGCCGCCGCCCTGCCCCACCCGGCCGTCCCCATCCCGACGGGCCCCACGGCCGCCGCCGCTGCGAGTGGGGAAGCGGCGCCACCGCCCGCTGCCGGTGCGGCCGCCCCCGAGCAAAAGGCTGCTCTCCCGCCGGGCGGCTCCGCGGCCCCCGCCGCCCGCAAGACGCGGCTGCACTACGGCAGACACGAGAACATCCCGTGCGGCTTCGCGCCGGCCGCCAAAGAGAGCGTCGAGAGCGAGAGCGACCAGAACGACCCCTACGGGTACAGCATCCGGCCCTCCGACGACGACGAAGACTTCCGCGCCTTCGTGGCCCGGCCCGCCCGGGTGCCCTTCGACGAGGAGGACCTCGACCCCGCCCAGTGCCGCTGCTCGGTGTCCGCGGCCTCCCGGCCCCTCTCGCCCCGCTACCTGGTGCCCACCACGGCCCCGGTCGTTGTCCGCGCCCCGCCCTCGCCGGCCCCCGAGGGCAGCGCCCACCGGGGAGGCCGCGGGCGCAAGGGCCACGCCGTCACGCCCCGCCCGCCCTCGCCGCCGCCCACGCCCCCGCCCGGGTCGCTGTCCCCGGCCCCCGAGGAGCCGCCCACCCCGACCGGCAGCTCGGCTCCCACCACCGCCGGCGGGGCCTCACGCAAGCGGCGCGGGCGGCCCCCCAAGGAGGGCGCGGGGGGGCGGACCCCCAGCCGGCAGTCGCAGGACGGGGCGGCGGCGGGCGGCGGCTCGCGGACCCCCGGGGCCCCGGCCACCCCGCTGCTGCCCGAGGAGACGGCGGCTCTGCTCTTCCCCGCCTGGCACCCCCTGATCCAGCCCCCGGCCCCGGCCCTGCCCGCCCCGACGGTCCCGGCCCTGCCCCACTTTCGACCGGCCCCCGCCCGCGACCTGCGGCTGCCCGTCGGGGCGCTCAGCGACATGGACCGCCTCGTGGCCGCCCCGGCGGCCCCCCTGACGGCCGAGACCATGGGCACCATCCTCGGGCTGACCGCTGCCCTCCCCGCGGCCGCGGCGGGCCTGTCGGCCCGTCGGCCCAGCCGGGCGACCCGGTCGACCCCCGCGGTGCGGGCGAAGGAGAAGGAGGTCGAGGCGGCCGTGATCGGGGACCACTTCGCCACCATCCGCGAGACGGCGGCCGCCCTGGGGATCGACCTGGACGAGCCCCGCGAGGGCCTGCTGGCCCTCGACCCGGCCCTCTTCATGCCCCTGGCGGCCGGCGGGCTGGCCCCCCTGACCCGGGCCCGCTCCTCGCTGCTGGTCGGCTCCTCGCCCCGGGTGACCGCACCCTCGCCCTCGCCCAGCGCCGCCGCCCCCGCCGTCCCCCCAGCCGCATCGGCGCGCCCGGCCCCGGGGGCGCCTGCCCTGTCCGTCATTCCTTCTCCGGCCCCCTCGCTCGCCCCGCCCCGGCCGCTGCTGGGCGCCCCAGGATCCCTGCCCCAGCTCACGGCACCGCCCGCGCCCAGCCCCGAGCCCTTGGCGGCTCTTGGGGCCGCCGCTGCCCCTGCCGCCGAGGCCGAGGCCCCCGTGGCCCAGTCCCCGTCCCCGTCCCCGTCCCCGTCCCTGGGGCGCCCCCTCCAGCGCGCTCGGCCGCCCCCGCTGACCCTCGTGGCCCCGGGATCCGCCGAACGGACCGGCTCGCCTTCCTCGGAGAGCACCCCCGTCACGCCCCCTGCCACGCCCCCTGCCACGCCCCCGGCGGCGCACCAGGAGGAGGCTGCTGCTGCTGTTGGTGGTGGTGGTGATGGTGGCGGCGTCCGTGTTGAAGTGCCAGCGAGCGGCCCGGCGCCCCAGCCCCAGCCGACTGAGCGCCCCGCTGCCTCGCTCCCCCCGGCCGCCTCCGCGCGCCCCCAACAGCCGCCACCCTCGAGCCCAGCAGTGACCGCCCCCGCCCCCACTCCCACCCCAGCACCCACCCCCGCTCCTGCAGCCGCACCCGCCCCATCCCCGCTCTTCCTCCCGCATCCACTCCCGCCCCCGCCCCCGCGGCGACCGAGGGCCTTCCGGCGGCCAGCGGAGGCCCCACGGCCACGCCCCGCCCGGGCCCGGCTGGGCCTGTGTTCCCGGCACCCCCTCGTCCCCCATCCCCGGCCGCCATCCTCCATCCACCCCCCCGGCCCCTTCCCTTGTCCGGGATCCCCGCCACCACCACCCCACCGCCCCCCCCCATCCGCCGCCGCCCCGCCGCCCCGGCTGCCGTGACTTCCGTGACCGCCCCTCGCCCCGCTGGCGGCCCCAGCCACCCCGAAGGGCCCGGACCCCGGCGGCCCCGGCGCCCTCGACCTCCACCCCTCGCGGGCCCTGCCGGCCAGCCCGCTGCACTCGCCCATGCCCCGGCGGTCTGCCAACGCCCCCGCCCGCCCCCGAGGGCGCCGTCTTCGCCGACCTGCCCGCCGAGGCCCCCCAACCCCAGCTACCACAGCCGCCACAGCCGCTACCACAGCCGCTACCACAGCCGCTGCCAGAGCCCCAGGCAGAGCCCCAGGCAGAGCCCCAGGCAGAGGCACAGCTTCAACAAGCCCCATCGCGAGACGGTGAGCCCTCGGCGACGGGCCCCTCTTGTGGGGATGATGAGCATCCCCCGGAGCGGCCCCGATGCAGATCGAGCAGCTCCCAGCCGCCGCTCCTGCCCCCGCTGCCCCTGCCCCCGCTGCCCCTGCCCCCGCTGCCCCTGCCCCCACTGCCCCTGCCCTGCCCCTCCCACCGTTCCCCCGGCCGATGCTGCGCTGGTCTCATCGGCTGCTGCTGGTGGTGGTGCCCCCTCCGAGGCCGCGCCCGCGTCCACCGAGGCCCAGAAGCCGCCCGCCCCGGGTCGCCGCCGGCGGACGGTCGCAGGGACGCGCGCCACCCGAGCCCATCCGGCCCAGGCCGCCCCGCCCGCACCCGCCCAGGCCGAGGAGGAGCAGACCTCTCCATCCCCGACCCCGTCCCCCGGGCGGCGCCGCTCCGACCCGACGCAGCCGCAGCACCATCTCCGCTCGACGGGCCCCCTGGGGCTGCGCCGCGACCGGCTGGGCCTCCGCCAGCTGGACCTGCTGGGCCTGCAAGAGAAGAGCCCCCGCGCCCGCGCCCTGCCCCGATCCAAGAGCCTCGCGCCCCCCGCCACGCCCTCGTCCCCGCCGACCCCCGGACCCGCCCTCGTCGCGGCTTCCGCCCCTCCGGCCTCAGCCGCCGTCACTGAGTCGGCCCCTGCCCCTGCCGCCGCCGCCCCTGCCGTCCCATCATCGCCAAGCTCAGCACCGGCCCCGGCCCCGGCCGCCAGCGCCGACTCGGCGGCGGAAGGGACCGACCTCCCGGAGGCCGCCCCCCAAGCGGCCGCCGCCTCCACACCCGCCTCGCCCAGGCGCCGGGGCCGGCGCGGGAGAGGCCGCCGCGGGGGTGCCTTTGGATCCCGCCGCCGCCCCGCCCCGGCCTCTGCCGCCGCCCCGGAGACCGCCGCACCCCCCGTCACGGTCGGTATCGCCCTGCCCCCGCCCCACTGCCCGCCCCACTGCCCGCCCCACTGGCCGACAGGGACGGGGGTCTGACTCCCTTCGCCACTGCCCCGAACAGCCACCTGCCGCCGTGCCGCCCGCGCCTGCCCCGCCCGCCGCCGCCCCAGAGGAGGCCGCTTTGGTCCCCGCCCGGCCGCTCGTCCCACCTCCCCTCCCCTCCCCCTCCCCTCCCCCTCCCCTGCCGCCCCGTCTCCATCTCTCCCCGTCGCCGCCCCCCCGGCTGGCGGCCCACCGGCCGAAACATCCGAAGCGGCTCCCATCCCGCCCCGCCCCGCCCCCGCCCCGCCCCGCGCCCACGGCTGCCGCGCCCACGCCTGAGCCCATGCCACCGCCGCCGGCTGCCGACGCTGCTGCTGGGGCCGAGGGCCCACGCAGGGGCGCCCTGAGCCGAGGCCGGGGGCGCAGACGAGGCGGCCCGCCGCTGCTGCTGCCCGCGCCCGCGGCCTCCGCCGCCGCCGTCGCGGCCCGAAATTGCGAAAAGCCGAAGCGGAAGGGGGTCGCCGAAGGGGGAAGCCGCCCGTGGCCAGTCGGCTGACACGGCGCCTGCAGCACCCGCCCTGGACCGGCTGCCCAGGACGCGTCCGAATCCCCAGCCCCAGCCACAGCCCCAGCCCCAGCCGCGGCGCCCGGGTCGCCCTCGTCGGCCCCCCTCCGGATGACCACCAGCGAGGCGCTCCAGCACATCCTCGCAAAGCGGGCGGCCGAGGTCTGCCCTTGCCCCTTGCCCCTTGCCCCTTGCCCCTTGCCCCCTTGCCCCTTGCCCCTTGCCCCTTGCCCCTTGCCCCCTTGCCCCTTGCCCCCCTTGCCCCGCCCCCTTGCCCCCCTGCCTTGTGTTCCGCCCTGGGTCCCCCTGCTCCATCATCGATCCGGCGGCACGCTTGAGGGCTGATGGTTTTCTTCCCGCCTCCGCTTGCGGGCCCCTCTTTCGCTGGGCTCGCAGAAGAGGCCGACCCCTGGGTCACCCCCGGCCACCGCCAGGCCCCCTTCGCCGCCGCCGCCGCCGCCGCCGCCGCCGCCGCCGCCGCCGCCGCCGCCGCCGCCGCCGCCCCACCGGCCGCCGATGAGGACCGTGAGGCTCGGGCCGAGGACAAGCGGACAGCCCCCAAGCGCCGCAGTCGGCGGCTGCCCCGGCCGGCATCACCCCGCCGGACCCGCTCCGCAAGGGACCCCGCCCCCTCATGAGCTGGGCCATGGGCGGACCCGCCGCCGCGCCTCTCCGCTCCGCTCATGTTGCTGCTTCCGCTGATGTTGCTGCTTCCGCTGATGTTGCTGCTTCCGCCTCTCTCTTCTGTGGGGGTGCCGGCCCTCTTCCCTCTTCCCTCTTCCCTCTTCGCCCTCCCGTTGGTCTGCTTGTCTGTCGCCCGCATGCATGCATGCATCTATGTTTGTTCCTCCACTGCGGCGTGTCTTTGGTCTGCCGCCCCGTGCCCTGCCTGCCGGGCGTGGGGCCGGCATGGCCGCCGTTCCGGTCGCAGCCCACCCAAGCGCCTTCCATCCCCCGTGACCGTGACCATGACCGTGACCGCGAGTGGGGCCGGTTTGGACTGCGGTCGTTCCCATACAAATCGAACTTCATCTGCTCCCCCCCATCCCATCCCATCCCATCTGCCCCCCCCCATGTTTTTGATGTCTTCTTCTGTTGCTGCTTCTTCTTCTGCATTTTTTTTATTTTTTTTGCGTGAGAGCTGAGCGCTGATCACCGCGTCCTCTCGACTCCCTCCTCCGTTTTGCGCCTCGTCTCCTCCCTCCCTCCCCTCTCCTCCCTCCTCCCTCTCCTCCCCTCTCCCTCCCTCCCCCCCTCCCCTTCCTCATCGGGTTCAGAAGAGGTCCCATTCTTCGTCTTTGTACTCCCGTCCCCTCCCCTCCCCTCCCCCTCGTCTGCACTGCCTTCAAGTGGCCGCCCCCCTTCCCCCTTCCATCCCATGCTTGCACCCCTTCCCTCGCCCCTCTCGGCTGTTTTGCAGTCTGGTCGTCTGTGGTACCACCCCTCTCCCCCTCCTCTTCCCCACCTCCTCTGCAACGGGTTCTCTTGCTCGTCCTCGTCTGTTTCGGCCCGGCTTCTCGCCCGCCCTGGTACACGATGATGACGGACACCATTCACCCCGGGCCGACCGTGGGGGAGGGAAGGGGGAGGGAAGGGGGAGGGAAGGGGGAGGGGGAGGGGGAGGGTCGGGTGCGATAAGGAGGCACACATAGCCTAACGACGGGTCCCCAGACCCACCGCCGCCGCTGCCACCACCACCACCACCACCACCATCATCATCATCATCATCATCATCAGCAGCAGCAGCAGCAGCAGCAGCAGCAGCAGCAGCAGCAGCAGCAGCAGCAGCAGCAGCAGCAGCAGCAGTATCCTCCGTCGAGCCGAACACAGAGAGCCGATCATCATCATCATCATCATCATCATCATCAGCAGCAGCAGCAGCAGCAGCAGCAGCAGCAGCAGCAGCAGCAGCAGCAGCAGCAGCAGCAGCAGCAGTATCCTCCGTCGAGCCGAACACAGAGAGCCGACGGGCGCTGGCGGCCATCACAGCACACCCGCACCGTGCACCCGGCAGCCACGGCCGCAGGATGGGGGCCACGCACCACACAAACTCGACTTCCCATACCGGAGGGTGGGTGGTGGGTCTCCCCGGGGTCTCTCAGGCGAGGGTGACTGCGGGGGTCTCGGCGGCGGGGCCGTCCCGGGGGACGGCAGCGGCCGGGCGGTGGGACAGCTCGGGGTGCATCCGGGGGAGCCTCTTGTAATACCAGACCGCGTAGCAGCCCAGGGCCGACCCGACGGCCACCATGGACACCCACACTGCGCCCCCAGCGCCGTGGCGGTCATGATGACGGTGATGATTGGATTGGATTGGATTGGATTGGATTGGGTTGGATTGGGTTGGGTTGGGATGGATTGGGATGGATGGGCGAATGGATGAAGGGAGAGAGTGAGGGAGGGAGGTGGCGGACCGGGGATGAGGAACTTGTCGGGGGTGCCGGCGATTGAGCCCACGATGAGGATGAGGATGGTGCCCAGCGAGTCCAGCGACTGCTCCACCCCGTTGACCATCCCGCGCCGGTCAGGGGACACGTCCACCTGCCGCGCAGCAGCAACACCCCAACAGCCCAAGGAGGCAACAGCGAGGAGGAAGAAGACGGCACAATGAGCTTCCAGTCACATCTCTTGCCTGCCAACGCGCTGGCCTCTGGTTGGGCTGCGTGGGCTCCATTGCCATTGCCATTTCCCTTCCCATTCCCATCCTCCCAGTCGCTTCCGTCCCTCCGGTGGGGCCGGTCGGTCGCAATGTGGGGGGCGGCCGGACCTGCATGATCTGGGTTTGGCTGAGGTCGAAGAGCCACAGGCCGAATCGGGAGATGGTGATGGTCCCGCAGAAGAGCAGCACCACGACCGTCGAGGGGTTGGGCACGAAGGACAGCAGCAGGCAGCCGGGGATCAGCGAGGCGACCTGCGGGCGCACCAGGGGCGCGGAGGGACGAAAGGGGCCAGGTGGACGGAATGAGGGTTGACTCGCTGTTCGCCGACCGACCGGAGTCGATGACTTCAGGGGCGGGAGTTGGAAGGCGGGCGGGCGGGTGGGTGGGTGGGTGTGGGGAAGGCGGACCTGGAAGGCGAGGCCGAAGCCGGCGCTGCGGTAGATGTTCAGCCGCCTGATGACGAACGGGCTCAGCACACTGCTGAGCAGCCCGATCACCGAGGAGACGCCCTGTGCGCACACACAACAGCGTGTCACGGAGAGGAGTGAGAGCGAGCCTCGTTTGGAGGGTGCGGCCGCTGCGAATGGGAGATGTCCCCGCGGCAGGGGCGGCAGGGGCGGCAGGGGCGGCAGGGGCGGCAGGGGCGGCAGGGGCGGCAGGGGCGGCAGGGGCGGCAGGGGCGGCAGGGGCGGCAGGGGCCGGACCTGGAAGGCGGCCACGACGCGGGTGTCGATCTTCATCAGGACCAGCCAAGAGATGACCAGGCTCGTGTGGGGGCTCAGCGTGGTCACGTACAGCAAGGCCATCGCCACCGAGGCCAGGCAGACGGGCTCTCTCATGTACATCCCCCAGCCCTCCCACAGCGGCCGAAGCGAGCTGCCCAGCAACGCCTGCAGCACGAGGAACCGCGCCGAGGTGATAGTGACGAGATGATGGTGATGATGGTGATGGTGCTGCTGGCGATGGTGATGCCTGGATGTCTGGATGATTATGATGCCTGGATGATTATGATGCCTGGATGATTATGATGCCTGGATGATTATGATGCCTGGATGATTATGATGCCTGGATGATTATGATGCCTGGATGATTATGATGTCTGGATGATTATGACGACTGGATGACGACGACGACGCCGATCCGCCTGAGGTGTTGCGCATGACGATCAGGAGAGGTTTCGACAGACCAGGCATGAAGTCGACTCCGCTCGTTGGGTCTCGGCAGCGGGCTGCGGCTGCGGTTGCGGCTGCGGCTGCGGCTGCGGCTGCGGCTGCGGCTTTGATTCGCCTCGTTCGGCCTGGTTTTCGAAGGGCGTGACAGAGGAAGAGGAGACGGGGGCCAGTGGCGTCCCTTCCGAGGGAGCCGGATTACTCGACGACGGGGCCACAGCCGTGCCTGGGGGGCGGCGCAGATCGGGGCAGCGCCTGCCGGAAAGAGAGAGATGTCAGGAACAGTACCATCGAAGAGATGTCAGGAACAGTACCATCGAAGAGCGTGTGGTGGAAGAGGTGGTGCCAGAAAGGGCGGAGAGGAAAGGCGGGCAGGGACACCGAGACCACGAAGGGGGCGAAGAGGAGAGGTTGGCAGGGGTGGGCAGGGACACCGACCGGTAGAGCCAAACGAGGAGGATCATCTCGGGGATGAAGGCGAATGTGTTCCAGCCGGCCACGATCAAGGCCGTCACGGGACTCTGCGAGGGGCCGTGCCGGGGACAGGGAGGGAGGTGGATGAGCCATGGGATGAGCCGTGCCGGGGGCAGGGAGGGGGGTGGATGCGCCGTGCCGGGGGCAGGGTGAACGCGGACCGAGAAAGCCACGTTGAGGACCGAGACCACGAAGGGGGCGACAATGAACGCGCACATGTCGATACCGCGCAGCCAGGCGTTCATGTTCGAGAGTTCCGCCTCGCTCGGGCCCGCCAAGACCACCATCCTGAGGATGAGGGGGTGAGGGAGACATGACCCGAGAGAAGAACGGACCAGTCCTTCTTCACAGCCACCCCAAACGTGGATTGGGCCAGCGAAGCCACGCCACCAACGAGGTAAAGAAGCCCAAGAAGGGCATACCAGCCCCAGGGGCTGAGCGTCGGTGGGGGGAACTCAGCACTGGGGAACGGTGGTTCGGTTGTTTTTTGCGAGTGCAGTTGGAGACCTTGTGCCTTGGTATCCGTACAAAACAAACATAACCACCAGACAAACATCGATGGCGACCACAGTCACTGCGAGAAGGACAGTGACCAGTGGCAACCTCTTGCGAATATCGATCTGGGCGCCGGCAAGCCCGCCAAAAATAAGGATTGAGCCTTGATCAAATATAGAATACACAGTCGAAGGAGTGTATGTCTTCTGAGCCTCGAACAGGGTCGTCAGAAAGACAGGAACGACGAACTCCCAAACATGATCGCCGATACAGGAAAAAGCGAGCGCGCCGAACAAAGCCACTTTCTGCCACAGCTTGCTCGGACTTCTGGGTGTGTGCGATTGCGAGTCCCCTTGAGCAGGTCCGGAAGGTTCTTCCCTGCGACGTTCCATGGCTCCGGTTCCTGTCGCATCTGGCCTTTGCCAATTTTCATCTCAAGATCGGACCGCGGCAGAAGAAACGCTCAGTTGGACCAAAATTGCATAATTAAAACTGGGAGAAAAATAGTCGACGAGAAAAATCGAAAGGATCATGCGCGGGGCGGGCGCTGGCCGGGGCTGCGAAAAACCACTTTGGGGGTGGATGGCCCGGACTCGGGGGCGGGGCTGGGCGCACCGTCGGTGCCCAGCCTGGAGGAGCGCGACGGGGCGGGGGAGGCCGCCGAGGCGCGGATGGCCTCGACGGTCGACTCGACGGCCTGCTCGGTCAGCTGGTGGGCCAGCGACAGGCGCTGGGTGGCCGCCGAGAGGCGATGGTCCAGATCTGGGGGGGATGTGGGTGGAGTGGGCGCATGAGCGGGGGTGGGGGGGGGGGGGGGGGGGGGGGGGGGGGGGGGGGGGGGGGGGTGATGGAGACAGCAGACCGGTGCCGGACATAGCCACGTCAGAGCTGTGGGCCGGCCGGGCGGCAGACTCCTTGTAGGTGCACGCACCTTGGCCCTGCAGGACATGCGGCAGCCGACAAGGGGCCCACAGAGGCCGCGATGAACATGGTGCGGGCAGGATGTGCGGGCAGGATGTGCGGGCAGGATGTGCGGGCAGGATGTGCGGGCAGGATGTGCGGGCAGGATGTGCGGTGGGTCGGAAGGGGCGGGGCGGGGCGGGGGCGGGGTGGGGTGGGGCGGGGCGGGGCGGGGCGGGGCGGGGCGGGGCGGGGCGGGGCGGCGGGCCGGACCTCGCGCTTGTCGTTCTCCCAGTACCCCTCGTAGGTCTCCCCATTGGCGTAGACGCAGACGCCTGCGTCCACCCCAAGCGCCGCCCGGGCCGGACAAGAGGGCATGAGTGGGGCAGGGATGGGGCGGGGATGGCGCCGGGGCGGCGGGTGGCAGCGGGACGCGGACCGTGGCCCGACCGCATGCCGGCCCGCCAGGCGCCCTCGTAGACGTCCCCGCTGGCGTACCGGTGGAGGCCCTGGCCGTCCCGCAGGTCGGCCTTCCACTCGCCCTGGTAGCGGTCCCCGTTGCCCATCTCGCACGTCCCCGAGCCTGCCGCCCGCCCGCCCGCCCGCCCGCCCGCCACGGAAGTCGGCATGAGCGGCCCTGGCGGCCAGGGGAGCAGCAGCAGCAGCAGGAGCCGAGGAGGAGCAGCAGGAGCGGAGGCCAGGAGCGGGAGGGGCGGCGGACCGGCGCGGAGGTTGTCGGACCACTCGCCCGTGTAGACGTCCCCGCTGGGGTAGCGGCACACGCCGAACCCCTGGCGCCTGTCGCCCCGGAACTCCCCGTCGTAGCTGCGCCCCCAACCACAGATCGAGCATGGATCAGCCCTGCTGTCGGGGGGCAGGTGCCGGTACGGGCCCCAGGGGGCGGGGCGGGGCGGGGCGGTGCGGGGCGGACCACTCGCCGGATGCGAGCTCGAGGACCCCGTGGCCATGCATGGCGTCGTTCTCGAAGGCCCCCTGGTAGAGGGCCCCGTCCTTGAAGCGCATGATGCCGATCCCGTGCCGCTGCAGGCGTCACGGGCGAGGGAGAGAGAGTGGAGGAGCGAGGTGAGGTCGACCGGCGGGGATGGAGGAGGAGGGAGCGGCCCGGAAAGGGCGAGGAGGGGGGCAACCGACGGGGGGGTGGGGGTGAGGGACCTTCCCGCTGCGCCACTCGCCCTCGAAGACGTCGCCCGATGCATACTCCATGATGCCCCGCCCGTTGTCCCGCTGGTCGGCCCGCCACTCGCCTGTGGGCCGCGGAGCAGCCAGAGCATGATGATCAGTGATGATGGGCCACCGGGGCGACCCGGGCGAGACCAATCATCACAAGGGGCCGACAGGGGTGGGGGCGGGGGCGCGGCGGACCGGTGTACTTGTCGCCCGATGCGTAGATCATCGTGCCCGGGCCGTGCTTGCGGTCGTTGGTCCAGTGCCCCTGGCGCCCCCCCCCCACCGTTCCCCGGTCCCCCCGCAGTCAGTGGGCCCGTTCCCGTCTCATCCAGTCTGGCGACCCGGGGAGAAGGCGGGGACCTGTACACGTCCCCGTTGGCGCAGGTGAGGGTGCCCAGGCCGCTCCGGCAGCCGCCCCGCCAGCTGCCCTCGTAGGCGTCCCCGTTGGCGAACTGGCAGGTGCCCTCGCCGCACCGCTTGTCGAAGCGGTACTCACCCCGGTACGTGTTCCCTGGGAGGAGGAGCGGCGGGGGACGGGAGGGGGGAAGGAGGGCGTTCGGTGGGCTGGCCGGGACGGATGGGGGGGGCAGCGCAAGGGAGGGGCGGTACTGCGCCGGTCATGCACGTGGACCCATCCATGCCCCATCCCTCGCCTCCCCTCGCCTCCCCTCCAAGGGCGCCCCAGGAGGGCGGGAGGTGGCGCGGGCCGCGGACCCTCGGCGTCGATGAGTGTGCCCACCCCGTGTGCCATGTCCTTGCTGAACTCGCCCTCGTAGACGCCCCCGTCGGCGTAGGTGAGCTTCCCGTTGCCGTGCCGGTAGTCGTCCTTCCACTGGCCCTCGTACCTAGGTGCACCCCCGGCCCAGCCCCAGCCCCAGCCCCGCCCCCCGGCCAAGGGCACTGTCAGTCTGGCAACGGAAGGGGGCCGGCTGGGCTGCTCGCCGCAACTCCCACCGGGCGCCAGCAACGGGCGTTGGCCCGGAGGGAAGGCGGGCCCGTGGCGGACCGGTCGCCGTTGGCATAGGTGCAGGTGCCCTCGCCGTTGCGGAAGTCCTCCTTCCACTCGCCGTCGTACCGGTCCCCGTTGGCGAAGACCATCGACCCGCGGCCGTTGCAGCGGCGGTTGTTGAACCACTGGCCCTCGTAGGTGTTGCCGCTGCTGTAGAAGGCCACCCCGTGGCCGGCCATCTTGTCGGCCTCGAACTGGCCCTCGTACCGGTCGCCCGAGGCCAGGTACAGGATGCCGAACCCGTGCCGCTGGTTGTTCAGCCAACTGCCCTGGTACCTGCAGCAGGGGTCGCAGCGTCCCGTCGACATCCCAGGGTGATGTCCACCAGGTCCCGGTCGCGTGAATAGGCAGCCATCGTCCCCATCCCCTCTCCCTCTCCCTGTCTGTCCCTGTCTGTCCCTGTCCCTGTCGTCCTCCCCGTTCCCCGCCCCTTTCCCTCCCGCCCCGCCCCGCCCCGCCCCGCCCGGGACCCAGTCGGGATTGGCCGCCGAGCGCAGACCGGTTCCCGTTGGCGTATTCGCAGGTTCCCTGGCCCGTCCTGCAAACCAGGGAACAGACAGAACAAATGCATGATTGATGATGAAACCGTGGGGACAGGGGGTGGGTGGGTGGGTGGGGGCTTGGCCCGGGCGATCCAACATCGCTGGGGGCGGACCGAGTATCGTGCGCCCACTCGCCGAGATAGCGATCTGATGGGCTGATCCCCTCCGTGACGGTCAGCTGAGGCCGGGCGTGGGGGGCGGGGGTGGCGGGGGAGGAGGGCGGGGATGCATCCGGGGAGGGGGAGGGAGCGAACTCACGGGTTCGCATCCCCGGGCGGACAACTGGGGGTCGGCCCGAGAGTTTTGGTGACGATGTGTACAACGCCACGTGGCGCTGGGATGGAGAGAGGGTGGCGCCCCGGGCAATGGTGGGATGGGGGGAAAGGGTTGAAGTGGCTACAGAACGGAGGAGAACATTCGAGGGAGTCGGAGAAGGAGAAGGACTCCCGGAGTAGGATTGTGAGGGCGAACGAGGGGGAGCCGAGAAGGTAAGTTGGGAAGGGGGGCGCATCACCAAAGATGAGCTGAGTGACTGGCGGATGTCACCACCAGGAGAATTGCTTGGCCTTCTTCGTGTTTGCGTTTCTAATGTGGTCGGGTCCTGGGACATGAGAAGGGCAAATGGGCACAAGCCCGTCCGAGGCCGTTCGAAACAGGATCACCGAAGGGTAACGTCTACTATCTCTTTTTTAACGTCTCGAGGATGGAGAGGCCGCCGCTGAATCCAGGAGATCGGGGCGCCCCGATCCATTTCTCTATTGAACAGCAAGCATTTAAGGCCCCTCCAAGAGACGAAGTAAAACAACGAAAACAAGAAGTCGACCAATTCTCTCGACGGAAACCACTTGGGGCGAAACCAGACTGGAACGCCTCTGCCCAACCAGCTAACTTCAAACCCTATGCATATTTTCCATCTCGAACACTTTCTAGAGTCCGTCCTCGCCCGCCTCAATCGAATCGAATCACCGCCCGTTTTTTAGTATCAACCTCTTGAGAAGGCGAACCACTACGATTTCCACTCTCCCGCACCCATCCCCAAAAATCCACTTATGAGTGTACCAAAACCCGAAAAATTCAACGTGGACCCGCTGCTCCACTTCGGCCTCACCCCGGATCCCCCGGGTGACACTGGGGCCACACGGACCCGGGGGAAGTCCGCCAAATCATCCAATGCGTCTCGGGCCCGATCTTCATCTCCCCGTCGCCGTCCCACGGGGTCTGCTCTTCCCATCCACGAGAACGCCGCCACCCGGCTGGACGTCTTCTCGGACGGGGAGGAGCCCACCCCTGTGGAGCGCGCCCCGGAGGAGGCTGAATCCGAGGGGTCTGGGGAGGGCGTGGAGGGCGACGACGGGGCCCCGTCCGTGCACTCGGAGATGTCCGGGCCGGGCTGGAATGCCTCCACATACATCGACCCCAAGGAGCGGGCGGCCTCCTCGGACGTGCAGTCTGCATCCCCCCTGGGCATGGCACACCGATTCCACTGACCCTTCGAACCCACGCCCTGCAGGCACGAGCGCACCAAGCAGCACAAGGAGGTCCTGCGGGCGACGGGCCGGCTGCAACCGCGGGCCCCGACTCTGGTGCAGCGGGAGACCCAGCATCTGGAGGCCGTCCGGCAGGCCCGCGCCCTGGCGGCAGCCCCCAAGCCGGCCTCGGCCCCCACGAGGCCGGGCCCATCGCCCGAGATGGAAGCCACCAGGAAGAAGGTCGGGCTCTGGGGAGAGAGAGAGAGAGAGAGAGAGGGGGAGGGTTGCGGCGGCAGTGGGGTGTTGGCGGCTGGTGCTGCTGCGGGAGCTCCCTGTCTGACCAGGCCGCCTGTGCGTGGGGCTGGTGAGCGTAGGTGTGGCGCGACATGCAGGCCACCCGGGGCCCGCCAAACCTACAGATCGCGCGGACCCATCCCGGGACTTACGTCTGTCCAGCCCCCGCGGCCAGCACGGAGAGGCACGAATCCCCAAGGCAGAGCGCCGAGCCCAATTCTGATTATGTCCGTGCGTGCGCGTGCGTGCGGGCCGCGGTGGCGGGGCCAGGGCTTCGTGGCGGTGGAGCAGCGCGAGGGCTGGTCGTGCTGCATGGCCTTCGCACGGGACGCCCCGGGCTGCGCCGTCCAGGTGGCCAACCGGGACCGCTGGCAGCTGGGCGGCTTCGACGGCTCCAGCTGACCCTGCCCGCCCCTTCCCGCCCCTTCCCGCCCCCTTCCCACCCCCCTGGGAGGGTCAAAATGTCCTTGTTCCTTCACAAGAACCGCCTCGGTCGCAACGGACACGGACGACGGACGGACAGACGACGAGATCGCGGACATGGCACACAGGTGGGATGGGGGTGGGATGAAAAAAGCGAAAAGGAAGGAAAGGCGTTTGCCGAGGCGCTATACGGATCCGGGATCCGCACACCACACAGACACACACAGACACGAACACAGACACGAACACAGACACGAACACAGACACGAACACAGACACGAACACAGACACGAACACAGACACGAACACAGACACGAACACAGACACACACACGAACAAAGGCTGACGATTGCCGATAAGGATCACTTTCCAAAAAAAATGGGACCAAAGAACAAAAAGCGCACGCACAAAGAGAGGTAGAGAGACGAGGATGCTGCGAGATGAGGCGAGGGAGGGGGCCTCAATCTGCAGAGGCGAACTGTGCAAGGGGAGCAATAAATTACAAGACGGGAGATGGGTGAATGACCACGCGCGGCAGCGCGCAGGACGAGGGGGCAGGCCGGTCCGCTGCGGAAAGACCGGCTGGCGGCTGCGGCGGGGAGCACGAGATGGGGGCATGGAGACCCACCAGACGGAAAACGGGGGAAACGGCATGTCCACCAGACGGAAAACGGGGGAAACGGCATGTGGAAAAATCAAAAATCCAAGTGGGGCAACTCAATTGTGTAAGAATCAGAGTGGGAAAGTCAAAGTCAAGGATGGAAAAATCCAAGTGGGAACGAATTCAATGAAACACGTGTGTCATGGGAAAATCAAAGTAAAGTGGGTGCGGAAAAAAACAAAGTGTGGAAACCCGACCATGCAAAAACAGACGACTGCATGCAGAAAGCCGACCATGTGGAAAGAGAAGCAGGCCCAGAAGGGCAAGAGAAGAGGAAAAGGCGCGGAATGCGCAGAGAAACCCGCCCCCCAGCCGAAGGAACCCGCCACTCGGGTTGCTGAAGGCTGGCCGGGTCAGGTCGCCCCACTCGCACTCGGGGGGCCCCAGAGAAGGAGCTTCGAGAATCGCATCGAGAATCGCATCGAGAATCGCATCGAGAATCGCATCACGGGTCGCATCGAGAATCGCATCGCGGGTCGCATTACGGCACGCGGGGCCGGACGTGGGCACATGGAGGCCGATCACAGGGCGCCCCGCTTGCGGATGAGGGCGGGGACGTTCTGGAGGAGGAGGGTCTTGAGGGTGGCCGGGCTGAAGGGCTTGGTGATGAAGAAGTCGAAGCCCGCCGCCAGGCACCGCTGCCGCTCCGACTCGATCGCGTTGGCTGTGCGCCCCCAGCCAGACACACAGACACCAAGGCACACAGGCGGCGCACAGGCACAGGACACACAAACACAGCCGCAGATGAGGCACGGCGAGCAGATGCCACCAGGTCAGGATGGTCGGGGGATGCTGGCGCCCGGAGCCAGCGCCACGGGGAGGACCATGCGAGGGCGGAGGGCGGACCGGTGAGGGCCACCAGGATGGGCCGGGTGGCCGGGTCGGGGAAGTGTTGCATCACGTGGGCGGCCGTGGTGAAACCGTCCTGCGAGGATGGACAGGAGGGCACGAGGACAGGGCAGGCCGACCAGGGGGAGGTGCATGAAGGACGGGCAGAGGCGAAGGGGACGGAGGAGGCGAGGCGAGTGGGGTGGGCATGGATGGGGGTGGCGGACCATGACGGGCATGGACAGGTCCAGCAGCACAACCAGTGGCCCCGCCTCAGGGCCGAGGGCGATGGGGGCAGGCGGGGGAGAGGGGGCGTCCGAGTCGCCCAGTGGCTCACAGGAGCCGCCGCTCGCCTGGGCGGCCTGGGCGGGCACCCCCAGGGCCTGCAGCAGCAGCAGGCCGTGCTCGAAGACGGCCACGGGGCGCTGGTTGAGGCGGCCCAGCACCAGCTGCGCCACCCGCTGGTTGACCGGGTTGTCCTCCACCAGCACAACCCGCATCCCGGCCGGGGCGGCCCCACCGGCCCCCCCGTCGCTGCCCGACTGGGGCTGCTGCACCGGCGCGGCCGAGCCCAGGCCGGGGATCAGGGGCGACGGGGGCGACGGGAGCGCCGGCTCGGCCGAGCAGGAGCAGCACGAGCCACCGGGCTGCGGGGACGTCGCGGGCCCCATGTCGGGCGAGGGCACCTGGGCCGAGGCCCCTGCCGTTGCCGCAGCTGGGGCGGTCGAGTCGGCGGGCGACTGGGGCACCAGCACGCGGATGGTGAAGGTGAAGGTGCTGCCCAGGCGGCCCTCCTCGGGGGCCGAGTCGAGCCCGATGCCGCCGCCCATGCCCGTGGCCAGGTTGCGCGAGATCGAGAGCCCCAGCCCCGTCCCGGGCTGCCGGCTGGCCGAGCTGTGGGTCAGCACCTGCCGGAACCGGCGGAAGATGAACCGGTGCAGCCGCCGGGGCACCCCGCACTGCGCCACCCGCACGAGACACGCCCCGACGACGACATGGGAGACAGTGGGTGAGCGAGCGAGTGAGCGAGCGAGCGTTAGCGAATGGTGGCGTGGGTGCGACCGTCTGTCCGCACGGAGGCGACTGGGGAGGGGGGTGGACAGCGATGCTGGGAGGGCAACTGGGTGGAGCGCGGGCGGACCCCCGTGTCGGAGACGGAGAACTCGATGGTCTTCAGGGCCATGGGGGGCCGGCCCTCGCCCACCTGCAGGCTGGCCCGGTCGGGGGCCAGGTCGTCCGAGGTGATCCGGCCCGCCTCCTCGGGCCCGCCCTGGGCGCGCACCTCCTCCTCGTCCCGCAGCACCTGGATGTCCCACGGGTGGTGCTCGACCTGATGCCCGTCGGGGCTCGAAGCAGCGGCACCGCGGGAGGCGGCGAGGGTCGGGGTGGGCTGGTCCTCGTCCTCGTCCTCGTCCTCGTCCTCGCTCTCGGGGGTGACCGAGGTGATGAACGTCATGGTCGGCGATGCAGGCTCCGCCTGGGCCGGGGCCACCCGGGCCCGGACGACGATGCGGCCCTCGGGGGGCGTGAACTTGGCCGCGTTGCTGAGCAGGTTCACCAGGATCTGCCGCAGCCGGGTCCGGTCCGCTGGGGGGAGGCGGGAACGGGGCGATGCATATGGGCGAATGAGCGTGCGAGGAGGCGATGATGAGGCGGCGAGGGCCTGGGGGTGAGGTGAGGTGGATCGCAGGGGGAGCAGGGCAGGGGGAGCAGGGCAGGGGGAGCAGGGCAGGGGGAGCAGGGGGGCAGGGGGCGGGTGGGCGGCGGGTTAGCGGGCGGATGTGTGCGCTGTGTGTGTGTGTGTGTGTGTGTGTGTGTGTGTGTGTGTGTGTGTGTGTGTGTGTGTGTGTGTCGTGTAAAGAAGGAACGAAGTAACGGGAAAATAAAACAAAAACCAGAGAGGTAGAAGAGACAGCACGAATGTCACTGCACCCGTGGGCGAAGGAATCCCCTGTGGAGGGCGTTTGATAGGCTCGTTAGGGAGAGGACGGACCTGCCGTCGTGGCGTAATGTAGTGTGTGTGTGTGTGTGTGTGTGTGTGTGTGTGTGGGCAGGCCACCCGTCAGCTCAGCGGACCGAGGACCAGGTGGGGCAGGGCGGGGTCGGCCTCGACGGCCAGCCTGAGGGACCGGGCCTGGATGAGGCCCGTCACGCACTGGGTGGCCTCCCGGATGCACTCGTGGGGGTCCATGGCCGCGTAGGTCAGCGTCAGCCGGTGCGAGGAGATCTTCTCGAAGTCCAGCACGTCGTTGATGACCGTCTGCAGGTGCGAGGCCGAGTGGTGGATGATGTCTGCCCCGGGGGGAGGGGGGGGGGGGGGGGGGGGGGGGGGGGGGGAGGGAGGACGGGGCGGGTGGATGGGCGGATGGAGAAGAATGTGAGGCGGCAGGAAAAGACGACGGAGGGGAAGCGGGAGGGACGATGAGACCAGAGGCTCCCCCCCACAGCCCACCACCCACCACCCACCACCCGCCACCCACCACCACCCCCGGGGCCGCCTCGGGGCAGGGGGGGGGTATGAGGGCAGGGAGGCCAGGGGGCCAGGGGGGCCAGGGGGCGCCGGCGACGACTGGACACGGGGGGTGGGGCGGGGGCGACGCGGACCGACGAGCTCGCGCTGGGCCGGGTCGAGGTCGGTCTCGGCCAGGAGGGCGCTGGTGGTGACGACCCCCCCGAGGGGCGTCCGGATCTCGTGGCTCATCTGGGCCAGGAAGCTGCTCTTGTACTTGCTGCTCCGCTCGGCCTGGGCCAGGGCCGCCTCCAGCTCGCGGGTGCGCTGCTGCACCTGGGCCTCGAGGCTCTGCGCCAGCCGGTCCAGCTCGGCCTCCTTCTGGGCCCGGATGGCGATCTCGGCCTCCAGCCGGCGCCGCTCCTCGGTCAGCTCCCGGGTCCGCTCGGCCACCCGCGCCTGCAGCACCTCCTCCGCCGTCTGCTGCCGGATGAGCAGGTTCAGGCAGTGGTGCAGCAGCGGGATGTGGCTCCCGCCTCCGCCCCCGCCCCCCTCGCCGGGGGCATTCTGGGGCAGGTTCTCGACGGAGAGCAGGTCCGAGTCCTCAGACAGGGAATCATCCGAGGCAGACGAATCCTGATCGGAGGGCGGGCCGGCGTAGGGCGAGGGCAGCACGGCCGCGATCGAGGACGGGTCCTCCTGCCCGGGCCCGGGCTGGGGTGGGGCAATGGTGCCGATGGCAACCGTGCCCACCAGCGTGTTGTTCACGAAAACGGGCTGCAGATGGCCCTGCAGGGGTGACAACGAGAGTGGCGCGGGTGATGGTCGTGAGGCACTGCCTTCGCCAACGGGGCGCCATTCAGCCACAAGGCCCGCCAATCACCGACAGACCTCTTCGTTGTTCGTCACGGGCGAGACGTTTGGTGGCATGAGGAACCACTGCGAGCGAGAGCGGGATGGACCAAAATGGGTGAGCAGTGAGGTGGGCCGCCATCACCCCGGGGACCCCGCGGAACACCTCGACAGACTTCGTCGGTCGAAGTGGCCGTGTCGGGCGGAGCCATGCCACCAGTGGAGAGGTAGTAGTGCTCCTGCAGCAGCGGGAGGGCATCCTGGTCGGAGATCACCAGCGGGTCAAAGACGCACAGGGCCGAGACGGGGAAGGTCGAGGAGGCAATCAGCTGATTGCAGCACTGCTCGTAGGCAACAGCTCCGTCGACGTTGTCGTACAGTTCGCCGCATCCCCGAAAGCCCGCATACCCGTCCAGCTCGGCTTCCTGAAGAATCGATGTGAGGAAGGTGGTGCGAGGAAAGGTCGACCTTGATCAAAACCTGCCATGCGGTTCCAATGGCTTCCTTTTGGAGCAAGCCCGAGCTATGAATGTAGAAGGAGTGGTCGAGAGCGATTACCTGCAGCAGCATGGCCAAATTTTCAAAATCGAAATTGTGATTTGCGTCAGAGGACCTGCGAATTTTCCGCAGCTGATTTGACTTGTGGATTCGCAAGAGACCGCTCGTATGCCACACCGAGACGTGGGGACATGACGATGACGCAACGTTCATGACGGGCCAGAGCGCCCATGATGAAACTCAGAACAGTCACATCGATAGCATCTTGAGAGGAAGCCAAAAGAAGAAAGTGGGGAGGGTGATGCGCAATTTTATCGACGAGAGGGCTCTGATCCTTGTCACATTTGCAATCCAAATGGTGGTGATGGGGCAACTGTACAGGTTCTTCGAACAGAAGGGTACTTTCCGGCATATCAACAATCATTTTCGGCGAAAAGGCTCGTGGAGCTTGATGGGGAGCTTGACGGGAAGGTCCACGAAGAAAATTGGTGCAGAGGTTATACGTACTACTCCCACCGCTCAGCGGCTGGCCGACGATATTCGTCTCCCCGATTTCGAGGCCATCAAAAGGGAACGCATCCAACGTGCCCGGGAATTGCTTCAGGCACTTGAACCCGCAGTGGAGCCCTCTCGTGCCGCCATATTGATTCAAGCGTGGTGGCGTGGCTGTCTGGCCCGTGCCGAGGCCCGCTACCTGATTGATGAGCGTGAATATCAGCGTCAGCGTCAGGAAGATATGAAGGAACTGGACCGTGTTTCCAGGTCTGACGTCATGCTGACCGCCAGATCTCTCCATTCTCTTGGCAGCACCGCTTTACGGCGGGAACATGAGGAAAAGGTCAGAATTGCTCATCTATGGGACGTTCAAAAAGCGGCCAGTGTCTATACGATCCAAAAGGCATGGCGTCAATACTTGGCCCGGAAGCGCGGCCAACAACTGTCGCCCGCCCCACAGCCGCCGCACCCCTCATCGACACTTCTCAGTATTGCGTCTCCCCGAGCTTCCACCTCTCTCCCCCAACCAGCCCCACCCGGCCAAACCTTCGCCCCCTTCCCAGCCGTTCTACCGCACTATCCCGACATGGGCCCTGTCATCGAAGGTCCGTGTTTGCGAGACCCAGTCGGCAACGCGGGGCCTGAGTTCCCGGCCTGCTGATTGGTTCCTCGGTTTCATCCACTTTTTTTTTTTTTGCAGAACGTCGGGCACTGCTCCAACAACTGCAAGAGGAGCACGCCACTCTCAGGGAGGAGCAGCTGTTTCTCGATCGGGTGGTCACGTTGGCCATCTCCCTCAATGCCACCAGCAGGAAAAGGTAGGAGGGAAGAAATCGTTTTTGGCTTTGTAAAAGGAGACGGGGGAAGCTGCCTAGAAGCAGCCGCGAAAGCGGAATAAAACAAAGACATCGGACTCTACTGAGTCATCTTCTCCAGCTGCATGTCAAGCTCATCCTTCCGGGCCTTCATGGCTTCCTCGGTCATGGGCTCCCGCCGCCCACCACGACGTCCGCCCCGTCCGCCACGCCCACCGCGACCGCGGCCACGACCGCCGCGGAAACCTTCAAAGAATGGTCTTGTGTCGGTGTTGAGTCAGGGGCAGACCAGGAGCGCGAGCCAGAACCACAGAAACAGGAGCAGGAGCAACCGCAACATTGCTGGCAATGCTCAACTCAATAGCGGCACCGCTGACCAGAGCGCCTTGATCAACCAGCGTAATGTATGGACAAAAAAAAGCACCGCTACAAACCTTGGAATTTGTTCATAGCAGCGATGGCATCTGATCTCCGAGAGAAGGTCAAAAAGGCGTCACCGGTGGAACGGTCAGAAGCGTCATAAATAACCTCGGCATTGAGAGGGTTAAATTCGGCAAAAACGCTCTAAAACAGTGATATAGAATGTTCTCCGCCACCGAGGAAGCGACGGACCTTCAACCCATCGGCATTGACGGAAAAGTGAAGATTTTTCACTTGCAGTTTCGTCATACCTGTAGAACAACACAATCTCGATTGCACCAAAAAGGAAGCTTCACAAACCACCACCCTGAACGCGCCCAGTGGCACGAGTGTTAATCTGATCAGCCTCAGAAAGGTCATGCTGCCATTGCCGTTGCTAGAGTGGATATAAACTAAATTCGTTCACCTGAGAAATCAGTTGACCATGACATAGGGCTGTGCACGACGAGGCCGAACCACGCGCTGGCGGATGGGTCCAGCGGGCTGAGAAACGGGGACAGGAATATACATCACCTGCTGAGTGGGAGCAGGGAAAGTGGCGAATGGTTGTTGGACAACCACAGCGCGACGGGGTGCGCCGCCGCGGGGACGCATGCCACCGCGCCTCTGCCGGGGACGAGTGAGTTGCTCGAGAGGAATGTCCTATAATAGCGAAAATGAAAGCGCCGAAATTCGCGAATTCATCGTTTGAGCTGAGTGTGGGGAGGAATGGCGAAGAACGGAACGAGGTTCTGCATGGTGGGCGGTACCCGGGGTGTAAAGGCAAGCCTTGTTTTGAACTCGACACGCTTCCTCCAACAGAAAGGCGCTCAAAACAACCAGCACAGCCAGATCGATAAATCGAGAGGGTATGGATGACTGTCAGGACTACACGCCAACCTTGCCACTCCTCCGGATCATACCCTCCTCCTATCCAGTTCACCAGCTCGTCCCGGGAGGTCAAGCTCTCTGATGACACCCAAGAGGGGCGACAGTGCAGCGAAATCATTCTGGGCAAGTGCCTCGAAGCTCAGCACCTGGAGGCCTGGACAGGCAGGTGCCTGGACAGCAGCCTCAAGGAGGTGATTATGCTTTGACCGGGAGTGCAGCTCAGGGTGTGGTCAACGGGCTCCAATCCCGGTCCCAGTCTTGCAGTGTTTGTTTACCACATTGAACCGTGTTGTTTGGTGGCTTCCATTACTCGAAGCTGGACATTGAGCCGTTTTCGTGATTCCCTCAGGCACAAAAGGAAAGGAGAACGGAATCTTGCCCTGCTCTGGCTCTTCGTTTCCACTACAGCTCATCAATCAACCAGGTCGAATTGAAGTGGAAGTCCAACCCGGGCCAACGTGATTGATCTCATCACTTCCGCGATTCGCCCCCCCGGATTTGATTTGAGGGATCTCAAATGGCCACATTTTCGATCAGCTGCCTTGACGAAAATCCACCTTCTTCACTGGCAACTCCAACAACAATCCCGCTTGCAACTTCGAAAGGGTCCAGCCGGCAGCGCCCCCGAATTCTGGACCCGATCGTTCCGCATGTTGCCACAGCGAAACTTCGCACATCTCTGGCAAATAGCGGCGTACCTCCCCATTTTTTACTGTTATCGACTTCTCAGCCTGCCATCGATGTGACATTGCTGAATTACTTGCTTGGGGCTATTCATAAGAACGAACGTTGTGTGCTTGTTGAATCATCTTCTCGGTTCCAAATCGCATTCGCACGCGCTCTGACGTACCCACTGGTGAAAGAAGCCCGTGATAAGGGGCAGGTGCGCTTCACCTTCTGCATCATTTCCAACAACTTTTTTTAGGTGGTTGCGCTTCGGCATGATTTTTATAGCAGAGCGTGCTCCAAAAAATCAGAACTTGACCCCGATGACTCCCGGTCGCTTCTTGATGTCTGGCGGGTACTGATTCGGCAAGCCGAAAAGGACGGCTATTCTGGTTTTCGTGGATGTGGTGAGGTCAACAACAACACCCTCGCCTGTGCCTACGAACATGACTCACATGTGATCTGTGCACATAGCATCTTTCCCGGTCTGCTCATCTGATCCACTTCGATGACGACCAGTAGTGTGTCGGTCTAGTCACCTTCATGTGCCTCTGGGACCCGACGACCCTGCCCGACCACCTAACCTTGCCCTTGTTCGAGTCGCACAGCTGGGTCTCGACGGGCGGCCTGACCCGCACCCAGACCCCCCTCTCGGCCACCCAGGACGATGTCCGCATCCCCCGCGGTGGCATCCGCTCGATGTCCTTCTTTGCTATAGTGGTTCGCCAGCTACCAGGACTCCGACATGGGCGGGGTGATTCCCCCGGGGCAGGTCGGCCGCCCGAGGTGGGTTCGTTTCCACAGCCCGCTGTCCCCCTTTGTAGCACATCGCCGACCTCTCGGCCGTGCGGCCCATCTTCGTCCAAAACAGCCTCGTGGCCACCCTGGCCGCGCCGCTGGCCAGCCCTCCGCCTTTGGGGGGTGGCCCAGGGCTGCTGCCCTCGCCCTACGCCCAGGGCACGGACGTTCCCTTCCCCACACCCTCGCCCGGCGCACAGCCAAGGACCCCGGCAGAACTCCCCCTGTGCCCTGAGGAACCCTCCCACGTTTTCGCAGGGGGAAAGGCTGTCGCCCAGGGCAGCGGGCCCTCGCCCCTCTTGAGGGGGGAGGTGGAGGCCCTGCTGCGCCTGACCGCCACGCCCCAGCACCCACCCGCGGCCGAGGAGGCCGCTGGCCACATCCCGCTGCTGCACCACTGCCTGAACCTGCTCATCCGGCAGCAGACGGCGGAGGAGGTGCTGCAGGCGCGGGTGGCCGAGCGGACCCGGGAGCTGACCGAGGAGCGGCGCCGGCTGGAGGCCGAGATCGCCATCCGGGCCCAGAAGGAGGCCGAGCTGGACCGGCTGGCGCAGAGCCTCGAGGCCCAGGTGCAGCAGCGCACCCGCGAGCTGGAGGCGGCCCTGGCCCAGGCCGAGCGGAGCAGCAAGTACAAGAGCAGCTTCCTGGCCCAGATGAGCCACGAGATCCGGACGCCCCTCGGGGGGGTCGTCACCACCAGCGCCCTCCTGGCCGAGACCGACCTCGACCCGGCCCAGCGCGAGCTCGTCGGTCCGCGTCGCCCCCGCCCCACCCCCCGTGTCCAGTCGTCGCCGGCGCCCCCTGGCCCCCCTGCCCCGAGGCGGCCCCGCCCTCTGGTCTCGTCTCCCCCCTCGTCTTCCATTCTCCATCCGCTCCACCCGCCCCCGTCCTCCTATCATCCACCACTCGGCCTCGCACCTGCAGACGGTCATCAACGACGTGCTGGACTTCGAGAAGATCTCTCGCACCGGCTGACGCTGACCTACGCGGCCATGGACCCCACGAGTGCATCCGAGGCCACCCAGTGCGTGACGGGCCTCATCCAGGCCCGGTCCCTCAGGCTGGCCGTCGAGGCCGACCCCGCCCTGCCCCACCTGGTCCTCGGTCCGCTGAGCTGACGGGTGGCCTGCCCACACACACACACACACACACACACACACACTCGCATTACGCCACGACGGCAGGTCCGTCCTCTCCTAACGAGCCTATCAAACGCCCTCCACAGGGGGATTCCTTCGCCCACGGGTGCAGTGACATTCGTGCTGTCTCTTCTACCTCTCTGGTTTTGTTTTATTTTCCGTTACTTCGTTCCTTCGCACGACACACACACACACACACACACACACACACACACACACACAGCGCACATCCGCCCAACCCGCCGCCCACCCGCCCCCTGCCCCTGCTCCCCTGCCCTGCTCCCCTGCCCTGCTCCCCCTGCCCTGCTCCCCCTGCGATCCACCTCACCTCACCCCCAGGCCCTCGCCGCCTCATCATCGCCTCCTCGCACGCTCATTCGCCCATATGCATCGCCCCGTTCCCGCCTCCCCCCAGCGGACCGGACCCGGCTGCGGCAGATCCTGGTGAACCTGCTCAGCAACGCGGCCAAGTTCACGCCCCCCGAGGGCCGCATCGTCGTCCGGGCCCGGGTGGTCTCCGATGGCTCGCCCCCCAGCGGGGTGACCCTCCACCGAGCCGACGACGACGACAATGACGACGACGAGGACCAGGCCCCGCACGAGGAGACCCGCGCGCCCAGCGCCTCAGACGGGGCCCTCTCGCCGCAGTCCAGCCGCGAGAAGCGGTGCATCCCGTGGGACATCCAGGTGCTGCGGGACGAGGAGGAGGTGCGCGCCCAGGGCGGGCCCGAGGAGGCGGGCCGGATCACCTCGGACGACCTGGCCCCCGACCGGGCCAGCCTGCAGGTGGGCGAGGGCCGGCCCCCCATGGCCCTGAAGACCATCGAGTTCTCCGTCTCCGACACGGGGGTCCGCCCGCGCTCCACCCAGTTGCCCTCCCAGCATCGCTGTCCATCCCCCTCCCCTGGTCTCCGACTCACGCCGCCACCAACTCGCTCGGTCGCTCGCTCGCTCGCTCGCTCACTCGCTCGCTCACCCACTGTCTCCCATGTCGTCGTCGGGGCGTTTCTCGTGCGGGTGGCGCAGTGCGGGGTGCCCCGGCGGCTGCACCGGTTCATCTTCCGCCGGTTCCGGCAGGTGCTGACCCACAGCTCGGCCAGCCGGCAGCCCGGGACGGGGCTGGGGCTCTCGATCTCGCGCAACCTGGCCACGGGCATGGGCGGCGGCATCGGGCTCGACTCGGCCCCCGAGGAGGGCCGCCTGGGCAGCACCTTCACCTTCACCATCCGCGCCCTGGTGCCCGCCGACGCCGCCCAGCCCCAGCTTGCCCAGCCCGACCCGGCCCCAGCCCCAGCTTGCCCAGCCCCGGCGGCGGGGGTCTCGGCCTCGGCCCAGGTGGCCTCGCCTGACATGGGTCCCGCGACGTTCCCGCAGGCCGGCAGCCCCGGCGGCTCGTGCTCGGCCGACCCGTCGCCCCCGTCGCCCCTGATCCCCGGCCTGGGCTCGGCCGCGCAGGCGCAGCAGCCCCAGTCGGGCAGCGACGGTGGTGCCGGCGGGGCCGCCCCGGCCGGGATGCGGGTTGTGCTGGTGGAGGACAACCCGGTCAACCAGCGGGTGGCGCAGCTGGTGCTGGGCCGCCTCAACCAGCGCCCCGTGGCCGTCTTCGAGCACGGCCTGCTGCTGCTGCAGGCCCTGGGGGTGCCCGCCCAGGCCGCCCAGGCGAGCGGCGGCTCCTGTGAGCCACTGGGCGACTCGGACGACCCGGCCGGGCCGGCGGAGACCCTGGCCATCTGCCGGACCCCCAAAGCCCGGGCCGCCGGCCCCCCGACCTGGGCCTCCGAGGCCCCGAGCGCCTCGCTCTGCTTCGCCGAGGAGCGGCTCGGCGCCCAGCCGCCCGTCGCCCGGACGCTCTTCCCGTCGCCGCGCCCCCGCTCGCCCGCATCGCCCTCGGCCGTCCCGGCGTCCCCGCCTGCCCCCATCGCCCTCGGCCCTGAGGCGGGGCCACTGGTGGTGCTGCTGGACCTGTCCATGCCCGTCATGGTCCGCCACCCCCCGTCCATGCCCGCCCCGCTCGCCTCGCCTCCTCCGTCCGCCTCGCGCTTCGCCCGTCCTTCATGCCCCTCCTGGCCATCCTCGCAGGACGGCTTCACCACGGCCGCCCACGTGATGCAACACTTCCCCGACCCGGCCACCCGGCCCATCCTGGTGGCCCTCACCGGTCCGCCGCCCCGGCCCCTCGGCCCCCACCCTGGTGCCCGCGTCCCTTCCCCACAACCACCCTGGTCGCAGGGCGTCATCTTAGCGCTTGCATCTCATCTGCGGTGGTCTGTGTGTTTGTGTGTCCTGTGCCTGTGCGCCTGTGTGCCTTGGTGTCTGTGTGTATGGCTGGGGGCGCACAGCCAACGCGATCGAGTCGGAGCGGCAGCGGTGCCTGGCGGCGGGCTTCGACTTCTTCATCACCAAGCCCTTCAGCCCGGCCACCCTCAAGACCCTCCTCCTCCAGAACGTCCCCGCCCTCATCCGCAGGCGCCAGCAGCAGCCGCCCTTGCCCTCCTCTGGGCCCCAGCCCGCAGCCCAGCCTCCGCCTGTGGGCGACGGCCCCGCTACTGCTGCTGCTGCTGCTGCTGCTGCTGTTGCTGCTGCTGTTGCTGTTGCTGCTGCTGCTTCTGTTGCTGAGGCCCAGCCGAGTCGGGCGGAGCGCAATCAGTCTCCCCCGCCCGAGGCGGCGCCCTCTTCTCCGGCCCTGCCCTCGGGTGCCTGCCCCCAGCGGCCCCGCCGTCGTCCCTAGGCGGCCCGGCCCGGGGGAAGAAAGGCCGCTGGGCCTCGCAACGTCCCCCTCCATCCACCCATCCATCCATCCCTCTGCCCATCATCAAGGTATTCCCCATCATCATTTTGAGTGTGGTGACGTATTGCTTGCTTTTTCCGGGTTTTCCGTCTGGCTTTTCCGTCTGGCTTTTCGTTCCTTTGGTTTGGTTTGGTTTGGTTTGGTTTGGTTTGGTGTTCCTTGGCCGGGCCTGGTGTGCATCGGTGGGTGTACCTCACCCCCCTTCCTCCCCGACTCCGCCGCCCCCACTCCATCGGCCAATTGTTTTGGTTGTCTTTCATTCCCCTTGGCACTTGTCGTTGGCTCCCCCTCTGTCGTTGCTGGTTTGTCGGTTTCGACACGGGGCGGGACCGACACTCATCATCATCATCCAATCATCATCCAATCATCATTATCCAATCAATCATCATCATCATCATCATCATCCAATCATCATCATCATCATCATCATCATCATCATCATCATCCAATCTTCATCATCCAATCATCATCATCATCCAGTCGGCATCATCATCATCTAATCGGCATCATCCATCATGATTTCATTTGGCATTTCTATGCATGTCATCATTTCCCCTTGTTTGTTTTTTTTCCTTTGCTGTATTCCCCTTGTTTGTTTGTTTTTTCCTTGCTGTATCCGTAGTCTCGGTCGTTTGGCGTTCCAGAGCATGTATTATGTGTGTGCGCCACGTGCGTGCGCCTGTCTGCCTATATGTGTCTGGCTGTCTGTGTGTGTCTGGCCGTCTCTGTGTGTCTGGCCGTCTCTGTGTGTCTGGCCGTCTCTGTGTGTCTGGCTGTCTGTGTGTGTCTGGCCGTCTCTGTGTGTCTGGCTGTCTGTGTGTGTCTGGCCGTCTCTGTGTGTCTGGCCGTCTCTGTGTGTCTGGCCGTCTCTGTGTGTCTGGCCGTCTGTGTGTGTCTGGGCCGACTGACCCTTGTTCGCTGCTATCTGCTTGCGTATGTTGGCCTGATGGGCACTGCTTGACTATGGCGCACTGCTTGACTTTGACGCTTCCCTCGTGGATTGTGCCTATACTTCTTGCGGTGTCCTTCCTCCCTCTTTAAAGTCTGTGTGTCTGGCTGTGTGTGTCTGGCTGTCTGTGTGTCTGTCGTTCCCCCCCCTCTCGCCATCTCCTTCAGTCTTGAAATGGTCATGATGGGGGCCTCGTTTACTGCTCTCTTCTCGACCTCCTCCCCCTCGTGACCGCGCGTGACAGGGTGGTGATCTCCGGCTGCGTCCGCCTTCTCGCTCGCGCCGCATCGCACCGCACCCATCACCACAATCACCACCACCACCACGCACAACCACCCTGCCGGAAAACTGTTTTTTTTTTTTTTCAGTTTCTTTCGCCCTGCCCACGGGCCGCCGGTACCGTTTGGTTTCTTTTGCTGTCCGCGCCGCCGCTTTTTTGGACATCCTGAATGACTCTGATTGCCGACTGAGCGCCCCCTTCGGCTCAGGTGGCTGCCCCCACCCGCGGTTGATTTTGAGCTTTCGTTTCGACTTCTCCATGAATAAGAGCCGCCAGTGGTAGTGACGGACGTGCCTCCTCCTCCTCCTCCTCCTCCTCCTCCTCCTCCCGCCCATGAGACCGAGGAGAGCGCGGGCTCTTGGGCCGAGGCAACAAGCAAATAAATGGGGGGTGGGCGGGTGAGGGGGAACGCGGGGGAGTGAGGGGCGGAACAATCGACGACCAGCCGCCGACGGGCTGCTCACTTCCTGGCGGCTGCGGCGGCAGACAGAAAAGAAAAAGTGGCGGCGAAGGTGAGTGGGGTGGCCAATGTGGGGCAAGGGAAGGGACAATCGGCAATCGAGGGCACAGTCCAAGCAGACCGGGCGGGGAGGCGCGCGGCTTGCTCTGGGAGGCCGACTTGGCGACGGGCTTGGCAGCCCCAGCGGCGGGCTTGGCGGCCCCGGCGGCGGGCGGTGGAGGCGGGGAGGCCCGGGGGGATGGGGCGGGCGAAGCGGCCGTGCTGGCGCCCGGGGCGGGCGAGGCGGCGGGGCTCGCGGACTCCTCCTCCTCCTCGTCGGAGTATGGCTCCGGGGCGGGGATGGGCGGGGGGGAGGGGGAGGGGGAGGCGGCGGGGCCGGGCTCGACTCGAAGTTGTGCTTCCACTCCTCCATGGCCGCCTTGAAGGCCCGCTCGTCGCTGGAGCGCTCCCACTTGGAGTTGACGACCAGCTTGACGGGGATGTGCAGCCGGGAGACCTCGCAGAGCCGCTCGGCCTCCGACTCGATGATGGGGTCCCGCTCGCGGATCATCTCGAACCGCTCCAGGTAGGGCATCATGACCACCCGGACGAGCATGGCCAGGGAGTTGTCCTCCAGGAGGCCCTTCATCTTGAGCTGCTTCAGGACGGGGCAGCTCTGGGCAATGTGCTGGGCAAAGCGCTTGGCCTCGGGTGGCAGGAGGGGCCAGGGGTTCACGTTGGGGCGGGGGTCACGCTGAATATCCAGAACCTGATGGTGGGTCGAAGGCGGGGGGGGGGGGGGAGGCGGTGATTGAGGGGCTGGTCAAAGGCGCCAGCGGACCTCGAGACGGGGCAGGGCGAAGCCATCCTCGGGTTTGAACAGGTCGGCCATGTTCCCGTCGCCAAAGGTGGACCGGAAGATGAAAGTCTTCAGGGTTTGGTGGCGTTTGAGCCACTTGCGCATTTCCTGTGACAGCCCGGTGGGTCAGTGAAACAAACAGTGACTGAATGGGACAGACAATTACTTCGTGAGGCTGGAACTCCCAACCACTGTTCCGAGAACTGCGGTTGAAGTCGAAGTACTCGAGGTTCGGAAGATTTAAACGGGTCAGGAGTGACTTCATGGTACCGGTCTCGCAGCAGAACTGACGCAACAAATGGAACCAAATCTAACCACGGAGAGATCCAGACCTCGAGTTTCAGAATGTGGATCTGCCCAAACTTCGTCAAGATGTGATCGGTGAGAATCATTGCACTCTTGTGATAAAAATCGACGTAAAAGCCGTCCTCGTTACGGTTGGAGAGCCCCACCTCGAGACCACCTGCCACCTTGCTACCAGGGGGCAAGTTAAACACATCCCAATCGTATGGGAACCGGAAATAGAAACGGTAGGTGGGTCCGAACTCGCAAACAGGCGCCGGAATGCCCAAACAGCCCGACATTGCCTGAGAAAGAACAACGGTCGGAAGACGTCAAAAGAGCAGGGAGACCTCCTGCTGCCTTGGACGGGGGAACGACAACTATCCTTCTTAATCGAGCGCTTGCTTGAAACCGTTCAGATGGACGAGGATCCAGCTCGTTTTAATTGCCCTGTGTGCCAGGTCTCCGATTTACCCTCGGCGATTTTTGTGTTCGAATTCTCTCCAGGACATTCTCGAACATCCAGTCACTACTAGGGCTTGCAATCACACATTCTGCCGCGACTGTTGGAACGGGTCTTTGTCGGCTTCGGAAAAATGCCCTCTCTGCAGGCACGTTTGCACTTTGGGTGACGGTCTGTTTTTTTTTTTGGCGCGCTCAATTTATTTGCGGCACCAGCTCTCCCGAACGCGAACATGGATGCCGAGCTTCATCGGGTCCAGCGCAAGTGCCGATATTCTGGGTGCGAAGTGACGATGGCCTTGAATCTCCTTCGCGACCACGAGGCCTCATGCCCCCACGCCGACGACGAGCCGATCCCCACGGTGGAGCCGCACGGGCCGGCGCAGCCCAACCGAAGCACGTTCAACTGCCCGTACGAGTGCGGCGCCGAGCACCTCGACATCAAGCAGCTCGTGGACCACGTGCTGGCCGACCACAAGCGCGTCAAGAAGCCCGTGGTCTGTCCGGTGGCTCCCCCCCCATGGGAGCAACTCACCCACACGCACATGTACACACGCCCGCTGCAGGTCTGCCCCGTGTGCGCGGCGATGCCCTGGGGGCGAGCCGACCAAGTGTCGGGGGACTTCCCGGCCCACCTGCAGGCCCGGCACCGGTTCCAGTACGACACGTACACCGACTTCGACAAGGACGACGACGAGATCCTGCGCGAGGTCATGGCCCGCTCCCTCGAGGACAGCTAGACCACGCCCCCCCGGGAGTCGGTATTCCCCGATCAGCATCATCACCCCCTCCTCCCTCCTCCCTCCTCCCCCTCCCCCCCCCGCGATGCGGCCGTTTCTTTCCTCGTGTTGTCTGGCCACCTGTCAGGCGGCCAGGGAGCGGAAAAACTTCCGAAGGGTGGGTGGGAGGGCGCAGGCAGGTGGGAGGAGGGAGGGGAGTGCCCGAGCGCGGGGTGGGGGTGGGGTGGGAGACGCAGCTGGGGGCGGGAGGAGGCGGCCGGGGGGAGGGAGACACTCGCACACACACGCAAAAAGAAAACGCGGGCAGAAGCTCTGGTCTGCCCTGGGGGGGCGACCGAGGCGCAGACGGAGCGGCAGGGGGTAGGTCGGGGGGGTTGGAGGGGGCCTGGCGGGCTCCCCCCGCCCAGCAAGCCGACAGGGCCGGCGAAGCCGAGGGGTCGGGAGGGGCCGCGGGGCTGCGGGGCGCCCCCCGAGCGAGCGAGGGCCGACGGGGCGGGCGGCACCTCATCGGGTGGCCGTCACGGGCAGGATCTGAGCGGGGAACCCAGCCGAAAGGCCCCAGTGTCAGGACGGGTCCTCAGTCGGCTCGCCCGCAGCAGCAAAGCAACCGCACGGCGGGTGGGGGTGGCAGAGCGGATGCGAATGCGGATGCGGATGCGGATGCGGATGCGGATGCGGATGCGGATGCGGGGGGTGCGGGGGGTGCGGGGGGTGCGGGGGGTGCGGGGGGTGCGGAGGTGCGGAGGGTGCGGAGGGTGCGGAGGGTGCGGAGGGTGCGGAGGGTGCGGAGGGTGCGGAGGGTGCGGAGGGTGCGGAGGGTGCGGAGGGTGCGGAGGGTGCGGGGGTGCGGGGGTGCGGAGGGTGCGGGGGTGCGCGGACCATCGCGTAGAACTGCTGGAGCCGCTCGGCGTTGAGCTGGGCGGTGGCCTCGACCAGGGCCTGGCACTGCTCGCCCGTCAGCCGATAGGTGGGGGCCAGCGAGGGGGCCATGACGGTCGTGACCCACTCCAGGAAGGCGCCCCCCAGGCACTTCTGGCAGGTCCCGTGGAAGGCCGCCGCGTCGTTGGCAAGCTGTGTCAATGATGTGGGGCGTGGGGCGTGTGGGGCCGGACAGGCGAACGGCAGGGTGAGTCGAGTGGGGCAGCATCTGGCCGCGGCTTTTGACGCCCCGTGCCGCCCAGGCGAGGCGGTGGGTGGGGAGGGGTGGGTGGGTGGGTGGGTGCGCCGACCAGCATCGACTGGGCGTCCTCCCGGCGGGCGGGCGGGGTGGCGAGGGCCCGCACGGCGGCCGGGACGGCCTGCTGGAAGAGGAACTCGCTGAAGCCCGCCTGGGCGGCCCAGGCCGGCACCATCCCGCTCAGCGACTGGATCGCCGCCCGCCGCACCTGCCGCCCCGGCCCCGCCCATCCAGAAACCAAGAGCGCGCACATGGGTTGAGATGAGCCATCTGGGGACGGGAGGGGGCGAGGTTCGTGGACATCTGGGGAGGGCGGGTGGCGGGTGGCGGGTGGCGGGTGGGAGCTGACCAGGATGTCGGGGTGGGCGCCGGCCGCCTGGACGACGGCGTTGAGGAGAGCCCCAAGCAGCGTGGCGCACCCTGGGCGGGGGAAGGGAGGGGAGGGGGAATCGGGAGAGCATGAAGCCGGCGCAGAACAAGTGGGGGTGGGTCGATGGGCGTGCGAGTGTGTGAGTAGGGGCAGGGGGCAGGGGGCAGGGAGGGCAGGGAGGGCAGGGAGGGCAGGGAGGGCAGGGGAGGGCAGGGAGGGCAGGGAGGGCAGGGAGGGCAGGGAGGGCAGGGGGGGCGTCCGGACCGCCCTCCTGGAGGACGGCCAGCAGGCGGGCCGTGGGGACGATGGTCTGGACGAGGATGACCAGGTTCTTGGCAAGCTCGTGCCGCTCCCGGTCCACCTCTGCGCCCGCCCACCACCAGCCACCATCACCCCGCAGCCCACCCGACCAGCGATGTGAGGGGGCATGGCGAGGCCAGGGCGAGCCGCCCTCCCCGGCCCAAAGACCAGCAGGCGGATGGGTGCGTGTCGTGTCGTGTCGTGTCGTGTCGTGTCGTGTCGTGTCGTGTCGTGTCGTGGGAATGGGGCACGGCGGGGCACGGGGCGCGGAGGGGGCCGCCGACGGACCGGCGGGGGCGACGACGTGGCCGCCCTTGAGGACGGCCTCCATGGGGTGGGCCCCCTCCTCGGTGCCCAGCAGCCCCAGCACCCGGCCCAGCAGGGGCGGCATCACGGCCGCCAGCACGGGGGCCAGGGCCTCGGCCTGGGCCTGGCGGAAGCGGTGCACGAGGTACTTGACCAGCCCCAGAACCTGATGAGGGGCGGCCGCCAGGAGGGCGGGGCAGGGATGAGAGGCAGTCGGGGGCAGCCAAGAGGGGGCCGATCGGGGGAATGGTCAGGGGTGCTGCGGGGGGATGATAGCTGATGATGGAGTGAGGGCAGTGACGGGGTGTGGCGGGGACCTCGGTGATGATGGACAGCTCGGCCGTGCCGATGAGGATGGGCGTCAGGGGCTGCAGCACGGCCAGCACCTCCGCCCCGACCACCTCCGCCATCCGGCGCACGTAGAAGATCACCTGCACGGGGGGCGCCGGTCGGGTCATATCAAGTGGGGCAGTGAGCATGATGGAGGGGGGGGCTGGGCGGGCCTTGGATCGCATGTCGTCCGTGGCCGCCCACTGGGCCACCCGGGCGACGGCCTGCAGGGCGTCGGGGAAGACCCCGTGGATGTCGCTCCGGGTGAAGCCTGCCCGCCCGCCCGCCCCGGTCATCATCGCCCGTTGGGGGACGTGAATCCAGTGTCCCGTCCCGGACAGGGGCGGCAAGACACAGGAGTATGGGGGGGGTCACACGGGGAGGGGGTGGGGGGGGGGGGGGGTGGGGGGGACGCCAGCGGACCGACGCAGAGGTGGCCCAGGGCGGTGATGGTCTGGCCGGCGGCCTGGATGAGGGGCGGCGTGACGGGCTGGGTGACGACCCCGTCCAGCTGGGCGATCAGGGTGGCCAGCAGCACCTGCCGCCCCCACCCGGGGTCATGATGCGCACGAGCAAAGGACAGATTGAGGATTGCGAGGCAGTGGCGAGTGCGGGGTTTGTGGCGGGGCGATCATGATCAAGATGCCCCGCACCACCACCACGACCCCGCACTCACACGCCATGCTCCTCCCACGTCCCACGTCCTCCCACGTCCCTCCCTCCTCACTGGCGGGGAGTGTGGGTGGGGTGGGGTGGGGTGGGACCTTGAGGGCCTGGGTGCGCTGGTCGAGGGGCATCATGGTGGCGTTCCCCAGGATCAGCCCTGCCCGGCCGCGTGGGGGAGGGAGCATCAGCGTCGCCAGGGGCGGCATGTGAGTCGAGTCGTTGAGGCCAAAAAGATGGCGGGGCGGGGCGGGGCGGGGGACGGGAAGTGGACGGGGGACGGGAAGTGGACGGGGGATGGGAAGTGGACGGGGGGGGGGGGGGGGGGGGGCGCGACCGACCTGCGGCCTCGTAGAGGTTGTACGTGACGGTCAGGGCCAGCTCGGTCGAGGCGGGGATGGTCTGCAGGACGCTGGTCACGGTCGACAGGATGTGGGCCGCGTAGGGCACCAGCGGGGCCCCGCCAGGGCCCGCAGGACGCGCAGCAGCAGGTAGGCCGTCCGGGCCTGCACACCAAGGTCGCTCGCACGGCCCACGGTCGAGTCGCTCAGGAAGACCTGCGGCCGGTGATGATGATCATGATGATGGTGGTTGGTTGTGGTGGCTGTGGTGGCTGTGGTGGCTGTGGGTGGTGCTGAGGGGGGGGGGGACCAGGTCGGGGTGGGGCGGGAAGAGCCGCATGTATCGTACGAGCACCTCGAGCCACTTCATGACGGCCACCCGGTTGGGGTGCTGGTGGATGGGGATCCCCAGCAGGGCCCGCACCATGGCCACGGTGCCCGGGCTGGTCAGCTCACTGGGGGGGGGGGGGGGGGGGGGGGGTCGATCGGTGGGACGGCGGGTGGTGAGGTCAACCTCTGGGTGGCTGAGGCTGCGCGGGGCCGGGGGGGCGGGGGCGTGGCGGGGGCGTGGCGGGGGCGTGGCGGGGGCGTGGCGGGGGGCGTGGCGGGGCGTGGCGGACGTGTCGGGGATGAGGTCGGCCCAGTGGAAGAGCAGCTCGCAGGGCAGCTCCAGGGCCGAGGCCGAGGCGGCCCCGGGGAGGCCCATCTGGCCCACCGCCAGGGCCACGTACTCCTGCAGCAGCGTCCGGGCGCCGTCCGGCATGATGTGCCCCAGGGTCTGCACACCAAAAAGTGGGAAATCGAGATCAGTCAAAAATGGGGAGGCATATGATGATGTGCCCCAGGGTCTGCACACCAAAAAGTGGAAAATCGATATCAGTAAAAACACGCGCAGCACTTGAACACCTGGTTGGGTGGGGTGGTTGGGTTGAAGAGATAGGTTGGAAAATAGTCCGAGGCGCGGTGGGGGAATGGTGCGTGTGAGGACCGGGAGTCAGGCGATGGGGTCCAGGCGATGGGGTCCAGGCGATGGGGTCCAGGCGATGGGGTCCAGGCGATGGGGTCCAGGCGATGGGGTCCAGGCGATGGGGTCCAGGTGATGGGGTGCAAGCGCAGTGGGCGGGAGGCGGGGCGGACCTTGAAGATGAGGGCCAGCTCGTGGCGGTACTCGATGAAGGTCGCCTCGTCCTCGCTGTCCTCGCTGGGGACGGCCTGGAACCACTCGGGCAGGGCCATCTTGTGGCACACCACCTGCAACACCCCCGGCCCGCACCGCCCACCCCGGCCCACCCCCCAGCCAGCCAGGACCAGCAAGCGGATGAACGGTGGCAGACCCTGGCCGCACACGCAGACCCAGGCGCCAAGCGGATGGGCAGAGGCACAGACAGAGGCGCATGCGCAGGCACAACTGCCCCATGCGCGCCCCCAAGGCCTATCAGCGACAGGGGGGGGGGGGGGTGGGGGACCTGGAGGATGCGCGCCAGGACGGCCGCACGGCGGCGTATCGAGGGTGGGCCTCGGGGACCCGCTTGAAGATGGCGGCCTCCTCGGTGACGCACTCGAGGACGCTGTCCGAGACGGCGATCTCGGGCGAGGCGATCCACTCGGCCGCCACCAGCCCGTGCTCCACCAGCGCACCCAGGGTGTGGTCTGCGGGGCCCCACATCAGCCAGCCCAGGCGCCGCCCCATATGAGCGGGAGCCGGGACGGGGGGGGGGGGGGGGGGGGGGGGCGGTGGGGAGTCCCCTCCCGCCGCCGTCGCCGCGCCACTAGCCATCCGTTTTTGCATGTGTGCCTGTGTGCCTGCGTGCTCTGTGCATGTGGGGGGGTTGCCGACCGAGGAGCTGCTCGCGCTGGCCGGGCACCAGCCGGGCCTCCCAGTTGTGCTCGTCGGGGGCCGGGGAGCCCGCGGGGGCCGGGTGCGGGTCGGGCTCGCCCGAGGCAGCCTCGGCGGGGCCCTTCGGCTTGCCCGCCGGGTTTGAGGCTCCAGCGCCTCCCAGGCGGCCACCAGCTGGAGGCCCAGCTCGGACAGCAGGTGGGCCATCTGAGGGGGGAGGTGTGTGTGCCGTGGTGACCCCGGGGGGGGGGGGGGGATGTCGATGAGCGGCGGCGATGGCCGAGGACAGAGACGATGACCCCCGGCGTCCTCACCACCGCCCATCTCCGTCATCAGTGCCCAACATGGCATCGTGGCCTCTCACGTCGGCATCATCGCCACCATCGTCTGGATGGAAGCGGGTGCGGGGCCGAGCAGGGGAGGGGGGCAGCCGAGCAGGGGAGGGAGGCCCAGGCTGACCATGGCGGGCAGGGAGGTCGAGCTGCCCACGGTGGACGAGGTCGCGTGGGCGAGGGGCAGGGGCGCCATGGGGGCCGTGGGCGGGCTCGTGGCCAGCGCCACCGCAGCCGGGGCGGTGCTGGTCGGGAAGCGGGCAATCATCGCCAGCAGCTGCGCCAGCCCACCAAAAAACAGGTGCAGATGTTGTGTGTGTGTGTGTGTGTGTCGTGTAAAGAAGGAACGAAGTAACGGGTGTGTGTGTGTGTGTGGGGGGGGGGGGGGGGAGGGAGGGGGGGATGTATGCCGGGGGGATGGCTGGCGGACGCCGAGGGAGTGCAGGAGCTGCAGCTTGGCGGGCGGGGCAGCCTTCTTGTGGACGATCTCGTGGATGACCTCCACCACGTGCGTCCGCACCTGCGCCATCGCCAGCCGCCGCCGCCACCAGCCCCGCCAGCCCCGCCAGCCCCGCCAGCCCCACCAGCCCCACCAGCCCAGCAAGAGACGCCGCCAGTCACGGAGCAGGGAGAGCAAAGATCAGCCCCAGGAAGCGGCGCGAGGGTGCGGGCGGGGGCGGGGGATGGCGCGGGGCTGCTGCCTCCGGCCGACGGGCCTTTTCGGTGGGGACGGGGCCTGCAGGGGCGCCCGGCGCGGCCCCCGGGCCGAGGGCCTGGAAGAGCAGCCCCAGGAAGCGCTCGTTGACCACGTGGCCGATGTCGATCCAGCCTGCCCAACCCCAGCCCCCCAGCCCCACCGGGGGCACATCCACCACAAGCACGGGTGTCGGTTCCTGTGATGGGCATCCTCCTCCACCACCCATTCGGGGCCTGGGCCGGGCCGGGTCGGGGCGGCCTGTACGGACCGACGTACTTGGCGATGACCTTGAGGACCCCCACGGCGATGTCGGGGGCGGCCAGCATGGAGGCGCTCAGCAGGTGGTACCAGGCCTCCACCAGCGTCCCCACGCAGTCCACACGCATGGCGTCTTTCTGTGGCGCATGCCAAAACCACGCCGCCGCGTCACGCCCGGTGAGGAGATGGGGAAGGGGCGGGATGGGGAGGGGATTGGGGATGGGAGATCACCGGGGGGTGGGGGGTGGTATGGACGGCGGACCACATCGCGGCTTCGCTTGACGTCACGCGCCTCTCGACGCCCCGTCGCCGAATCGGAGATGATCTCCTCGTCGACCGCATCCAAGATGCTGCGGGGGCGGGGCGGGGCGGGGCGGGGAATTCGTCAGACACGACGGGGTGAAGGAGGACACGGACCGGAGGAACATGTCAATGACTGGGGGACCGGCGCCGTTGAGGACGGCCATCAGGTCCTGGAAAGCCCGCGGCCAACACTACAGGCAGCAACCGAGACACCGTGAAAGAAGGCTCTGACAACCCGATCAGACCTCGGGGTAATCATTTTTGACAGTCAGTGCAAAACACTGGGCAAACTTGTTCCTCACAACTAATAGACGAGCGAGATCGAAAAATAAGAAGGGGGACGACGCGCCGAAGGACAGACAGGGGGCAGGAACATTGACGGGGCAAACATCCCGAAGCCAAGTGAAAAACGAAGTGCGAATCAACTCCTTTTGGGGTTCGGGGACAGTTTGATAGCTACCGAATCAACGGTCACGTGCCGTGTGCGAGAAGGAGAACAGACCGGTTCGACACGATTTCAGTCAGCTGTTGGAGCGACCAGAAGACAATGTTGGTGTTCTTCGATTGAAAAAGAAACCGGAGACAAATCTGTCGGAAGGAATGCCGTGAATGGGATGAAAATTGGCGTCCAACAAACATTGATGCCATCGGGACCAAAAGCCTGTTCCTCAGCATAGGCGAGTGCTTGGGCCCGTGTCTCTTCAGTTGCCGGCTGGCTCCGGTCGTAGGCGAGAAGCACGGCCTTCTCTAAATCACTCATCTTTGAGGGAACTCGTCACGGTGCTTTGCGATAATCGACGAGGAGAGACAGCCAGGTGGCCGGAAACACCTGCACCAGTCTCGTGGGAGGCTCACTCACCACGCACCTTTCCATAAAAACCACCGATCCGGCACCGCTCATTTTTATTGATCGCTGGTGGTGGGTACACTAGTTATCGGCCATCCCGGACAACGCACGACGCAGTTCGTCCACTTCTTCTTGGTGAAGATCCATTCCCTGCTCAGTCCACTCGTCCAACTGGTGCAATACGTCAGGAGCCTTTGCCTTGAAATGCGCAAGAATGACACTGGAGAAATCGCTTCTTGCCATGCGCGCCTTGCGGAGCTCCGCCAGCATTGCGACTCGGACCGTCTTTGCAAAGACAAAGAAAATGGCGCGGACAAGACATCCCTCGAGCAAACCTGAGTGCGGATGTTGCGGTTGTACGAGTTGGATGCCCGAGTTCCAGCATCGGTCCCGAGTTGGGCCTCGTAGCCCGGCTCAAGGAAGAAGGGTCGTTCTGCTCCCAGGATCATCGACTGAATGCTGATGAGAACCTGCAGAAGGGTAGAGTGCGTGGGCGACCACACCTCCCCAGCTCCGCCGCTCCACGTGCCGAGGAGCGAAAGACATACTGTCCCAGCTGCCCGGATGGGAACGGTGGCGTGGCGGTCGAGGTGAGTGTTCAGGAAGGCAGAATGGCGATGATGCAGACACTCATACACATTTGGGCCAAAGCGCACGGTCTGATCGTATGTCGTCATAAATTGAACTTTTGGGGGACACGCTGGGTAAGACGGCTCGCAATAGATGGCGAATTCAAATGCCCCATTTGCGTAGGGAGTGCCCTCAGGACCCGTCATCAGGACCTTCAGAAGTTGGGCGTGGTGGGCATCGGCGACACAAAAGATGGAACTTCCATAGGTGATGGGCAACGAGTTTGCGATGACTGCGAGGTCTTGCAAAATCCTAATGAGGGATGCTCCAGCAGGTGAAGAAATACACGCAAGGAACCTGAGCATGCTTGTTCGAGTGGGTCCCGTCGAAGAGCTGGCAAGTCGGGCGGCAAAGGCGTGAGGTTGGGCAAAGCCCTGGTCGCAAATTCTGAAGGCGTGCGCCTTCATCAGCGCTATGTAGCGCTCTTCCTTGCTTTCCTGGCCGGCGGAGAGTGTCGCCGTTTCACCTGCCGTGGAGGGGGGCACAGGAGCAGGGGGGATCTGGTCGAAAAGTTCGACGAGGCGTTTTGCGAGATCAATCGAGGGCATAGTGACACGCAGGGGGTCGAGACCCGGGTCCGAGTGAGCCGGCTGGCAGTCAACGGGAGGATGAAGAACGAGGAACGTTCGCGCTGCGTTCGCCACAGTCGCAAGAAGTTCGCGAACAGTTTTCCTTGCGATTCCGGGAGATGGAGGAGGAGTCTCGTCCAAGAGGCCCCGAGAGGACGAAGAGCCCACAATCGCAGCAACGATTTTGACGAGAGCTGAATAGCAATGGCACTGGGATCCCCAGTCGAGGAGCGAGTCGTTGGAGAGCATGAGATTCAGGACAGAGAGAAGACGGGATCGAATCGCCTGATTCGAAAGAATGGTGCTTGCAGTGGGCGCCTCGAGTTCACTGGCAACCCGCTCCAGAAAAGGAGCTCGGGCCAGCGAGAGCTCGAGGGTTTCCGATCGACTGCGATCAAGTCCAGAAAATCCCCCTCCGGGAGCACCTGGTCGAAGGTTGCTCCCATAGCCGGTGCCCTTGGCCCAGAAATTCGGGGGTTGTGATGATGATGCTGATGGTTCTTCGGCCTTATAACTTGTTGGAGGTTCCCTAACTTTTTGTTCCTCTAGCTCGGGGAACAACTTTTTAAACTCACTTTCATCAGAGAGCTGCGGAGGTTCCATTCAAACCAGTTTTGCCGGACAGATAGCTTTTATGCCCTCGTCTCTTTTGGTTATCCTCGATTTATGGGACGCAAAGATCCTCCGAAATCTAATGCGCGCGGTGGTCGGGCGGAATTCTCTTTTGAAAATATCATGAATTCCTCCGATCGTGACTTCTATTTGGGTTTGTCTTGATGGGACATAATTTTTATTGTTCTCTCGCTATCCCTGCAGGCCAGACTGCCGCCACTCATCAGGCATGGTACAACAAAAGCACTAGCGACCCAACACAGGCACCGGCAGCCAGCTCTGTCAAGAAAACCGAAGAAGAGTTGATGCAGGAAATGCTCCATGGCCGTGGGCGGGCTCCAGCGCCGCGACCACGACCGCCACAACAAAAGCTTGCGCCTCACGAGCTCGAGCGCTTGTGCGCGAGAGGTTTGTTCAACGCTCCCTTCCGGCTCATGCCAATGGAACCCCATTTACTTCGCAGGGGTCACTTCGACCGAGATCGACGAGGGCACCACGACCACCGGCGGCATTGGGACCGTGGCCCCGTCGGAGTTCGACGAGATGTTCGGCGAGAAGCGTCCCGCAGGCCCGCCCTCGAGTACCGCCACCCGGATCAGCGACGACCTTGCCAAGGGGCGGATGCGCATGTTCGTGTCGGAGGATGTCCTCCCGGGGACCATGCCCCCACCCGAGGAGCATGCCGCCCCGGACGCCGCCGACCGAAGAGCAGCCCGGTCCGAATCGATGTCCGGGTCCGAAGAGCAGCAGGAGCGCAAGAAGGGAAAGGCCCACCGCCGCCACCATCGCCACAAGCACGCCAGCAAGCACGGCAAGCACCACCGAAAGCACGGCCGGTCCTCGTCCTCCTCCTCGGGGTCGTCGGCATCATCGGCTTCGGGGAGCGGAACGAGCGGCGGCGAGGAGGACCTGCCCTCGCGCATCGACGGCATCCTCCTGATGGCCCTCGCCCACCGGTACACATGCACCCACCGCCGCCCCAGCCCCGCCTCCGGTGCCCCACCACCGCCACCGGGGGCGGCCTCTTCCTCCACCGGGACGCCACCGCCCCCGGCGGCCACATCGGCGGCCACGGCGACCCGACGATGACCGGGCCGTGCGTGGGGGCGGCAAAGGAGCAGGGCGAGGGATGCGAGTGAGGGGGGCCGTTTTTGAGGGGGCGCGCGGCTGATCGGTCGGTCTTGGCGAAAACCACCGGAACATCAACAAGCAAAAACAACAACAACCGAAAGCGAAATGGGGGGTGGGTGGGTGGGTGGGTGGGGAGGAGGAGGAGGAGGAGGAGGAGGAGGAGGAGGAGGAGGAGGAGGAGGAGGAGGAGGAGGAGGAGGAGGAGGAGGAGATCATCTACAGCATACGCGCAACAGGTCCAAGGCAGCAGAAACCACAAAACCGAAAACACCACCACCACCACCACCACCACCACCACCACCACCACCAACGACGACAACAACGACAAGCAGAACAAGACGAAGACCCGGCGCACGATGATGATCATCACGCTCCCTCAGCCCGAGGCCACCGGGGCCCCTTCCCCTCCGTCCGGCTGGGGCTGTGGCTGGGCGTACACCTCGTCGTCTGCATACTCGTCGTGCCCCGCCCCGGGGGCGCCGGCCGGGGCCGGGGCAGCGGCCGGGGCGGATGGCGGGGCGGATGGCGGGGGGCTCTCCTCGGGCAGCTCCAGGTGGGGCGTGGGCATCTCGGAGGCCTCGGCCTCGGGGATGCTGGGCCTCGCGGGGCCCCCGGGCCGCCGGGCGGGGGGCACGGCGGGGCTGGCGGCCTCGCTCAGGGTGATACTGAAACTGTCGCTCATGGTGCGCGCGTGGCCGGGGGGCGCAACGGCGGCCGGATCTGCCGCCGGCCGGAGGATGGCCGGGGAGGCTGCCTGGGGGCCGCCCGGGGCCAGCCGGCCGGGGGGGATGGCGGGGCTGAGGGCCAGGTCGGACAGGGAGATGCTCTCGCTCGACAGGGTCATGGCCGTGGGGGAGCGCACCCCGGCCGTTCGGGCCCCCTGCGGGTCGCTGGCCGTGAGGGCCATCGAGGCGCTGGCGGAGGGCGGTGCCAGGGGGGGCGGCGGAGCGGCGGTGGGGGCGGCCTCCGGGGGGGCGGGCGAGACGGAGGGCTGCAGCTCGGGCAGGACGTGGGGGATGGCCAGGCTGACCCCATCCGGGCTGCTGGGTGGCCCGACAGCGACGGGCGCGGGGGCCGGGGGAACAGCCGGGCCGGGGGAGGGACATTCGGGGGCTGGTCCCGCCGGTGCAGACGGAGGCGCTGGGGCAGAGGCCGGGGCCGGGGCCGGGTCTGGTGGCTGTGGCTGCGGCTGCGGCTGCGGCTGCGGCTGTGGCTGTGGCTGGGAGATGGGCGGGGCAGCCGCGGGGGCCGTAGATAGCGGTGGGTTGGGGATGGGCTGCGAGGGGGCCGGTGCGGCCTCTCCTCCTGGAGGGCTGGCCCGGGTCTCCGGCTCCGGCTCCGGCTGTGGCTCCGGCTGTGGCTCCGGCTGTGGCTGTGGCTGTGGTTGTGGCTGTGGTTGTGGCTGTGGTTGTGGCTGTGGTTGGGTGTCTGGGGCGGCGGAGGGGGATGGTGCCTGTGCCTGGGATGGGGATGATGGCGACTCGGGCTGCTGGAGCCGGGCGCTGGCGGGCCGGAGGAGGTTGGCCCGGGAGCGGGTGATGGCCAGGGCCGTGGGGGAGCGGGGCACGCCGCGGGGGGCGGGCGGCGGCTCCATCTCGCCCGACGTGTGCCCTTCCTGGTCCGGGCCCTGGTCCGGGCCCTGGGGTGTCTCGGAGGGGCTGCCGGGCGGGGGGGCGCCGAGGGGCGTCTCGGGGAGGGTGCGCAGCGAGTGGGGGGCCAGGTCGGGCGAGCGGGGCGAGAAGGTGGTGCGGGTGGAGGGGGTCGGCGGCATGGAGGTGGCCGTCTCCGAGCTGGCCGGGAAGAAGGACGACGAGGGCCCCGTGGCCCCGGCCGGGGGCCACTGGATGGTGCCCAGGCCGGGCTGGGAGGAGGTGGTGGTGGGCGAGGTGGGCAGCCCCCGGAAGGAGGAGGTGGCCTGGGAGGAGGGCGGCCGGTGGCTCTCGGGGAAGGGGTACTGGCGCGACCCGGGCCGGGAGGCCTGGGAGGAGGGCGGCCGGGAGGAGAGCTGCGTGTCGGGGCCCATGCTGCTGCTCATCAGGACGCTGTCCGAGAGGGGCTGCTCCATGGCGTGGCTGCCGCCCCCGGGCAGGCTGACCATCTCCGAGCTGGTCGTGGTGGGGCTCTCGGGCACCGGGTGGTGGCCCAGCAGCAGCACGCCCCCCCCGGCCCCCATCATCATCCGCTGGGCGGCCTCCTCGGCGGCCCCCTGGCGGGCGCCCCGGGGCTCATCCCGTGCGCGGGGCCGGGGGCCGGGCTGGTCGAGGGGCGGGGCGGGCCGCTCGTCCTCCCGGGAGCCGGTCAGGTCGACCAGGGGCGCCGTCGAGGCCCGTATGGGGGCCGCTACGCCCGCGGTGCGCCCGTGGTGGTGGCGCGGACGGGCCTCCTGGGTGGGCAGGTAGGCCGAGGGGGTGAAGAAGGCTGCCCCGGGCTCGCGGGGCGAGGGCAGCGAGGGCGCCGCGGCGGGCCCACCGACAGGCGCGAGAGGGATGGCCTGGGCGATGGCGCTCTGTCGGCAAGGCGAGTGCGCGAGGAGGAGGGGAGGGAGGGAGGGAGGAGGAGGGAGGGGGAGGGAGGGAGGGAGGGAGGGAGGGAGGAGGAGGGAGGGAGGGAGGGAGGGAGGGAGGGAGGGAGGGAGGAGGAGGGAGGGAGGGAGGGGAGTGAGCGAGAGGGTCCGCCAGGGTTCGGGCGCTGCCCGGGCTCGGCTGCTGGGGGTGGACCACGTACAGCTGGGCCCCGGGGGGCAGGGGTAGCTGGACCATGGCCCCGTCGGGCCCCGGGACCTGCACCACCATGCCGCCCGCCATGGCCCCGCCCTCGGGGTGCGACGACGACGAGCGGCTGCTCATCCGCCCGGTGGCGCTGCGGCGGCTGAGCGGCCCGCCGCCCATTGGCGGCTCGACGCTGGCCGACCGGCGGGCGGGGGCCGACGTGGCCACCGCCATCCGGCCCGCATCGGGGCTCAGGCCGCGCGGGGCGCCGGCCGACGAGGAGGTCGAGTAGAAGGGCGACCGGCTCATTGAGGTGGCCAGCGAGCCGCGCATCCCGCCCGGGGGCTGGTAGACGGCCGGGGCCGAGGGGGCCGCCTGCTGGGGGGGCGGGCCGCCTTGGCCCGGGCCCGACGGGGCCTCGGCGGCCGGCCGGGCGGACCGGCGGAGGCTGCGCTGGAGGGTCTCGAAGGGTGGCAGGGTCATGTGGCCCGGGACGGGCGGCTCGGTGACCACGGCCACGCCCCCGCTGCGGAGGGGCACGAAACTGTGGCTGGGCGAGACGCTGCGAGCCCCGCCGCCCCGGGTGCGGGCCTTGCCGGGGGTGGGGTCCAGGGCCCCGAGCCACTCCGGCCCGGCGATGCTGGCCGCTAGGGAGGCCGCCGGGGAGTATGCCAGGCTGTAGGGGCTCATCATGGCCGCCAGGGAACGCCGGCCCGCCGCGGCCGAGTGGACCGAGGAGGGCGGCCGGGCGGGCGTCAGGCCGGGCGTCCCCAGGTGGCTCTGGCGCGAGGGCGGCGGCCGGACGGGGGGCAGGTCGGCGCCCGTCGAGGGGCCCTCGTCGAGGCCGCCACCCCGCGAGAAGGACCGCCCCAGGGGCACGGGCTGGGGCGGCTCCAGGGTGTGCCGGTGCTGGGTGAAGGTGGCCAGGTTCTCGAGGTAGTTGATCCGGTGGGCGGTCCGGTGGAAGGAGGGTGAGGTCCACCCCGTGGCCAGCACCGAGGCCGGGTTGTTGTCGTTGCGCCAGGGCTCCCGCAGGGGCTGGGTGGGGTTGGCCGACCGGGCCGTGGGGCCCACCGACCGGCGCCCGGTGACGGTGCCGATTGAGCTGCCGCCCGCCCCGGGCGACGGGCCGTGGGCCGGCGGGCCGGCGGGCGTGTCGGTGGCCGTGGCGGAGGGGGCCCGGGCCCCGCGGGCGCTCGGTGGGACGATGGACGAGAGGAGCTGGGACATCCGGGGCACCGTGGGCGAGAAGGCCCCGTGGGACCTGCCGGACCGGGAGGGGGGGGGGGGGGGACCGGCAACGGTGAGCGGCGGTGGAGCGCGGGTCGGGCGGGTGGGCGAGGCAGACCTCCGAGAGCTGGGCGTGGCCGCCTTGTAGACCGGTTTCTGCCGGGCTTCGCGCTGGGGAAGGGAAATGCGTCCATCATTATCATGAGGCATCAGCGGGGAAGCATCGGGGGGACGGGGCGCAGACCGCGCGCATGGCCTCCTCGAGGGCCCCCAGGCACTGGTCGTAGAGCAGGCTCCCCGGCCCGCCGCACCAGGAGGCCACCGCCAGGGCGCGGCGGTACGAGGCGATGCAGGCCGGACGCTGCATGTGCTCCTGGAGGGTGGCGGGCATCCCAAGGGGGGGATCCTGGTGAGTCACGCCCAGTGGGGCCGATCCCACTCGGCCCGCGGAGAAGCCCTGCGTGCTGCTCCGTCCCGTCCCAGGGGGGCGGGAGACCAGGGATATGGGGCGCGAGGGCGGACCTGCTCGACGGCCTTGTTGTGCCACCCCGTGGCGACCATCTCCCACCGTTCCAGGTCGGCCAGCGTGGGCCGAGGGCTGCCAGTCGGCGACGCCGAGGCAGTCGCGGCGGGGGCGTCCGATGGCGGGGCGGTCGGGGCGTCCGATGGCGCTGGCGGGGCCGCATCGGGCGCGGCGGCGGCGGCGGTGGAGGATGAGGGAGGCTGGGCGGCGGGCTCGGCCTCGGGCGGCTGGGTCGTTGCTGGAGGAGCATCGACGGACACCGCCGCTTCGGGGGTGGACGCATCCGGGGGGGCGGGTGTGTCCGTGGGGGCAGGCGCAACATCGGGCGGGGCGGGTTGGCTCGCCGGCCCGGGTTGGGTCCCGGGATCGGAGTGCGGCTCCTGGGGCGGAGGAGCTTCCTGGGGGCCCAAGGAAGTCGTGGAATGTAAGAGAACAAGATCGCCCGCGGAGGGGGAACCCGAAGGGGGAGGGGCATCGTGTCGCGGGGGCGTTTCAGCACGCATGTCGTCGGCAAGGGTTTTTTGAATCTTCGGTTCGAGTTCATCTGCGCGAAGTAGTGCTAATGCCTTTTCTGCGTGATCCAGGGCAAGGGGGTGCCTGTGTAATGGAACAAGTACGGATGAAGGCAAGGGTGAAAAAGGATGACAAACCGGCCGAGCTTCGAGAACAATGCGCATACTTTAAGATGTGTCTGTGGGTCATGAATTGGTTTTTGTGAAGCTATAATCGTCTCCAAGTCGCTTGCCGTGAAGTCACTCATTGGCAAGAGGACGCGGGAACGGAAAGATAGCATATGTGTCCTGGGAGATAGCGTCCCGCTTTGACGGCAGAGCCTCCCGAGAGAGTTTATGACTCTGTAGACACCTTCCCTGTTCGACGGACAGGATGATTGGACAGAACCCTTCGACGAAACCCAAGAACAAAAAAGCAAGAAAGATAAAAGAGTTTTCTTCACAAACTCGCTCATGATGAACCATTTGGTTGTATTACATCTGATGCTGCGCCGAACTGTTTCTGTGTGTCGTGAGAATAGGCGAAAGTTGGACTGGGGCCGTGGACCTGGCCAGGTGTTAAGCTCCAGAAATCCGCAACTTCAGGCGGCGTGATTGGCGAAGATGAAGGCATCTGCTGACTTGGGGGGGGCGCATTGGGAGAGGCGTCGGTCGGTGAATGAGGCGGTTGCTCAGCTTCTAAGCGGCGGCCGAGCCGAGACTGGAGCCTGTCGAGCGCTTCCCCGAGCTCTTGAAATGAGGCTTGTAGTGCCGCGTCGAAGATCCCGCTGCTTCTGTGTGGTGGGTTGACAATATTTTGTGGTTGTGGCGGCTGAACAGGGCCCGGCTGTTGTTGCGGCGGCGGAAGGGAACGTGTTGACGAGGGGTCGGAAGGCACTTCGAAGATCCAATCCGACCGGACAGCATGGGGATTCGGGGCCAGAGGCTGCGGCTGAATTTTTGCTCCGCAATTCGGTCCCGGGGACCATTCATGCAAAATGGAGTCAACGAGCGTAGAAATCGATGAGTGGGACAGTGGAGGATAATTTGAAGAGAGCGGTCGAATCGAAACAACATGGGGCTTCGTATCAGGGGTCGGTTCCGAAGTCGGAAGAATGATTCGTGCAGTGAAAGATTCGGGGGGATCGACCGGCGAGATCGGGAGGGAGTCCTTGGAATTGGACGGAAACAATGGGAAAAGATGCTGAAATGGGGAATTTGGCTGCTTGGAAGCGGGATCCCGCGGTGTGGGACGCCACATCGTTGACAAGGGCAGGCGTTCAAACTCACACGAACCAGTCTACTGCGCCGAGGTCTTCTCCTCCTCCTCGTTTTCTGAGGCGTGAACGGAATGGCAGGCAAAACTCCCATCGTTATTGATGCGGGTACCGGTTATACGAAACTAGGCTATGCGGGCAACCTGGATCCAGCTCACATTATCCCCACTGTGGTGGCCACCCGTGATACTTCCAAAGAGACCACTCTCCGTCGTCAGCCCGGTCAGCCTTTTTTCCTGGTGAACCACAAATCCTGATCACTGGATAGGGCTTGAGGACCTTGACTTCTATGTTGGAGACGAGGTGAATGCGCACAAAACTACTCACCTTCCCATGTTCCCGATTCGTCACGGGCAGGTGGAAGATTGGGATCTGATGGAACGCTTTTACGAACAAGCTCTGTTTAAGTACCTTCGTTGCGAGCCCGAAGAGCACCTCTTTATGATGGTCTGTTGACATTCTGTGGTTTTCCTCTCCACGATGGATCTTTCTCTCTGCCAAATGTCGTGTCCAGTCTGAACCCCCACTGAACACCCCCGAAAATCGCGAGCTTCTTGCGGAGGTGATGTTTGAAACCTTCAACGTCAAGGGTATGTACATCGCCAACCAGGCTGTCTTGGCTCTTGCTGCCTCTTCGGCGAGTAACGAGCATGCCCCTCGCGAACTCACGGGTACTGTTATCGATTCTGGCGATGGTGTTACCCGTGTTATCCCTGTGGTCTGAGTGTCCATTTCCATCAATGCTTTATCACTTCTCCGGTAGTCCGATGGCTGTGTCATCCCCGGCTCCATTAAAAGCATTCCTCTTGCCGGCCGTGAGATCACCCGGTTCATCCAGGAATTCCAGCGCGAGCGCGAGCCCGGCGTTGTTCCCCCGGAGGACGCTATGGAAGTGGCCAAGAACATCAAGGAGAACCAGTGCTACATCTGCCGCGACCTGGTGCGCGAGTACCAGCGGTACGATGCCCAACCCGACCAGTACTTCATGAAGTACCAGGGCCAGCAGAACATCACCAAGCGGCCATACACCCTCGAAGTCGGCTACGAGCGCTTCCTGGCCCCCGAGCTCTACTTCAACCCCGAGATCTTCTCCACGGAGTACTCCACCCCCCTGCCGGATGTCGTGGATGCTACCATCCTGTCGTGCCCCATCGATACCCGCCGTAGCCTCTACCGGGTCTGCTCCTCCCCTGTCCCCGGATCCCGGTCTGACACCGCTTCCTCCCCCTCTCTTGCAGAACATCGTCCTCTCCGGCGGCTCGACCCTGTTCCGCAACTTCTCGCGGCGCCTGCAGGACGCCGTCAGGGAGAAGGTGGACGCTCGGGTCCACAGGAACGAGGAGCTCACCCACGCCAAGGTCCGCCCCCCTTTGGAGGATTCGGGGGATGGGGGGGGGGGGGTGCGAGATGGTGATGTTGCGGTCATCTGTCGCGCCGGCTTACGATTGGTCCCTTGTCCCTGTCCCGTGCAGGTCACCCCGATCGAGGTCAACGTGCTGGCGCACCCGCTGCAGAAATTCGCCGTCTGGTCGGGCGGCTCCATCCTGGCCAACCAGGAGCAGTTCGTCCGCATGTGCCACACCAAGGAGCAGTACGACGAGGTGGGCCCCTCCCTTTGCCGCCACAACCTCACCTTCACCTCGGCCTGCTAACGGCCGGGCGCGCACGCCGCCACCCACCCACCCACCCACCCTCCTCGGCCACCCCCGCCGGCCGGTTGTATCTACCTTTGCCTTTGTCATTTCGCCTTGCTCTTGTGAAGCTTCCACCCTCGTTTTTCTCCTCCCCCCCAATAAAACTATCCCCTCTCCGACAGCCCCGTGTCCAGTGCCGCCCCTGCCCCCGCCCCGCCCCCGAACCCCGCCCCCCCTGGCCCTCTGCGGGGTTGCGCCCTCCCTTCCGCCCTTTCGACTGACACCCGGAAAGACAGCGAAGATTTCAGATTTCACAACATGGGTATGTGTGGGGTGGGACGAATGTACAAAAAGCGATGCGTACAAATCGAAGGGGGGAGGAAGGAAGCAGCGACCTCCACCAGGGCGGCCTCTGGCTGGGAGGGGGGGCGGCTTCACCGGAAGGTCGGCTATCCCCCCGTCGTGGACAGCACCCCAGGGAGAGAGACCAAAACCGTTTGGCTCCTCGTCCGTTCGGGACTGAGACAAGGCGCGGGGGGGCGGGGGGGGGGGGGGGGGGGCGGACCTTCCATGCGGCGGGGCTGCCCGTGGGGGCGGGGCTGGCCGGTTCGCTGGGGCCGTCGGCCTGGTCGGCCTCGGGGGGCAGGATGCGCGGCTCGGCCTCGCTGTCGACGCTGGCCCCGTCGTCCTCGGGGGGCGGCGATGCCGGCTTGGCGGCCGGGGCCCGGCGGGCAGAGACGGGGCTGCCGGCTTGGGGGCGGCGGCGGCCGTGAAGAGGCCGGCACGGGGCCGTGGCGAAGAGGGTCGACCCCCGGTCAGCGCCGCGGCGGCACCCGTGGGCGCATGCTCGGCGGTCCTGAGGCCGTGGACACGACGACGGGTGAGCACGTATGCAGATGTCGGGGCCCGGGGATGCCGGGTGTGCCAGGTGGGGGTGGGGCAGATGGTGGCGGTGGCGGATGGGGCGGGCATGCGGGCGGACTTGTTGTCGTATCGCAGGACGCTGACTCGGGCGGCGGGTGAGTGGTCGCGTGCCCAGGCGGCCGCATCGAAGTGTGGAGCTGGCGGGAGTCGGAGGGGGGGGGGGGGGGGTGAGACCGCTGGTGCCGGTTCACCCCTCAGGGGTGGCGGCTGTTGGGAGGGCCGAAGCAGCCGGGAGGCGGACCGAGGCGGTTGGAGCGCAGGTCGATGATGGCCAGGGTCCGGTTGACGGTCAGCATGTCGAGCATGTCCTCGGCCGCTGCCCCGGATCGGCCAACCAACGGGTCCAGAAGACGGAAGATGGGAATGCGGCGAACACATGGCAATGCGGCGAGCAATGGAAAGAACCATGGAAATGCGTGGTGTGGGAAGCGGTCGTGGGATGCGGTGCGGGGCAGTGGGTGCGGGTGCGGGTGCGGGTGCGGGTGCGGGTGCGGGTGCGGGTGCGGGTGCGGGTGCGGGTGCGGGTGCGGACCGCGTTCGGTGATCTTGTTGCCGTGGAGGTCGAGGTCGTGCAGGGTCTGGTTGGTCCGCAGGGCGGCCGCGAGGGCCTTCCCCGAGACGTCCGTCAGCCGGTTCCTGGCGGACCCCCAGGGGGCCCCGAGGGGACGGGCGGCAGCGGATGAGAACAAGAGCAAGGAGTGTTGGGGTGTTGGGGGGTAGGGTGGCGGACCGCTCGAGGGAGAGCGTCTGGAGGGCGTTGGGCGAGGCGAGCAGGCCGGCCACCACCATGGCGCCCGGGTCGTCCAGCACGCAGTCGCCCAGGTCGAGGCTGGTCAGGTGGCGCCCCGCCGGCCCCGCCAGGAAGGCCACCAGGGTCGTCAGCCCGTCCGTGCGGACTGCGGGGGCGGGTGGGCACGGCCCAACCAGGGCAAAAGACACAATGTGAAGACGATCCCGCAGCACGAAAGGGCACGAAAGGGCACGAAAGGGCACGAAAGGGCACGAACCCTCGGGGCCGTACTTGGCCAGATCGGGGTTGTGGAAGAGGCTCACCGTGGTCAGGTGGGTCAGCGCGCCCGGGCAGCCGTACCGCTCCAGCCGTTCCAGCCCTGCGGCACAGCAGCAGAGGGCCGGTCGGCGGTGATGATGGTCCCACAGCACCGAGGCCGGGAGTGGGGGGAATGGCGTGTGGGTGGGGCGGTGTGGCGTGGGAGGGAGGGGTGGATGCGGACCATCCGGGACGGCCTGGGCCGTGGGGATGAGGGGCGGCGCTTGCTGGCCGGGGAGGGGGGCCGGGGCCGGGGCCGGGGCCGGGGCCGGGGCCGGGGCCGGGGCCGGGGCCGGGGCGCGCACCACGTCCAGCGGGGCCACGCCAGGCGCCGCGCACGAGTCGAGCAGCAGCAGCCCCAGAACCTGCCCGCCAAATCGAGCACACACACCCCGGCGATGATGGGCGAGGGGCAAAAGGGGACACTGTTGGGGACGGGGTGGTGGGACCCAGACCTGAGCGCCGCGGAAGGAGATGTCGTTGTGCTCCAGGGAGATGCGCTCGAGGGCCAGGGGGCCCCGGGCACACGGTTTGGCGGGGGCCCCGGGGAAGGCTGCCGGCGTGGGCGTCCGGGCGGCGGCCGGCTTGGCGGGGGCTGCCGACTCGCCACACGCGACCCGGTGCTGCACAGGGAGAGGCCGGTCAGTCGTGCCGGACGCCGGCTGGGAAGAGCGGGCAGACCCGGCGGGCCAGGGCCCGGGCCAGGGCGAGGACGGCCTGGTCGGTGAGGCCGCACTTGGCCCAGTCGAGGGCCCGGATGGTGTTGTTGGCCACCAGCGCGTCGGCCAGTTGGGCCGCGCCTTCGTCCCCGAAGGCGTTCCAGCGCAGGTCAATGTCAGTCAGGTTGGGCACGTTCAGCGCCAGGAAGGCGCCGATCCACTACGCGCGGGGTGCGGGGTGTGCGGGGTGTGGGGTGTTGGGTTGTGGGTGCGGGGTGCGGGGTGCGGGGTGGGGCAGAGCTCGTGAGGAAAGGAACAGTACCGGAACGCTGGTGAACTCCGCGCGCCATTGACGACCCCCCCCCCCCCCCCCCCCCCCCCCCCCCGGGGGAAGCAGAAGCGGACCTTGCAGCCCTCGGGCCCGATGTTGTTCGAGTGCAGGTCGAGGCTGGTCAGGGTGTGGGTGTCGTTCTGGGCCAGCCCCTCCATCAAGGCGCGGCATCCCCGATCGCCCAGCCCATTCCACTCCAGGTTCAGAGACTTGAGGCAGCGGGTATGCTGCAGGGCGCGGCCAATGACCACACCCCCGTCGGGTCCGATATCGTTGTATCCCAAATCGGCCGTCTGGAGAACACGGGAGTTTGCCATGGCGCGGGCAAAATAGTGCACCATTTTTGGACCTTTTGACTGCGTGGAGGAGCGAAAGAAAGAAACGCGACAGACCCAGCTGGCAATGCCCCAGATCCAGATGAACAATGGTCTCAGAGGCGGCTACAAGATCAGCAAGTCGTTGTGCCTCGTGAGGGAGCACCTCACGCCATCGAATTTGACAAGTAATAGTGCCATCCATGGTGGGACGGAGGGCTGCTTCTTCGAGCGCACGGCCGGCCTCACGAAGGAGCTCCTGTACCCAAAAAAATGAACGAACGTATTACCTTCCCAACAAACAGCCTGGTTACGCTCGGCGGCATCTTTTTCTGCCTGCTCCTCAGCGCTTAACCGCTTAGGGGGGTTCTGCATTGCCGAAATTCAAACAAAGAATTGCGTATGTTGGCAGGGTGATTGAGGTCGATAATTTGCAGACCAGTTTCGTCGACGGCGTACCATCGGAGAGCAGATTCTTTTGAAACCATCCGCCAACTCGCCTCGAGGAGGATAGGCCAACCTTAAACCATTGGAGGCCAGCCACAGCGCGTCTTTGACAATAGAGCCCAAGCTTGTCCGGCGCGGCGCCCTCTACGACAGTACAAATTGGACAGGGAGGGGCAGGTTGGAACGCCGTGCGTGGACGAGGTTCACATCACGGGGAGATGGCCGCCCGGGGGAATCGCCTTGGAAACGCGACACCCTGCCGAGTGGCAGACCCAACTCGCGGCACGCCACACCTCCTCCCCCCTGGTCCCCCTGCCCCAGTCATCTTGGGTTCCCTCCAGGGGGCCGGGGGGATGGTGACACCACAGAACATATAAGGGTTTGGTCCTCGTCCTAATTGGATTGGGCTCGGGTGGAAGGAGACGTCAAACTGGGTTTTTTTTCAATCCTCAGGTACATAAAGGGGAGTATGGATTGACTTGTCACTCGCAGAATTGCTATTCCCCCCTTTTTTTTGTTCTGGCACTACCTCCCGTTCTCCGTAACTTCTTCTCCAAGCACGACTCCTCCGGCAGCCGCCCCATCGTCCCCGGCAGTCGCCCCATCGCCTCCTTTTTGTTCCGTCGTCATTCCGCTTTCTGACCCCGCCACTTCCTGCAGCAGTGGATCCGCGAGCAGCCGGGCATATTCCTCTCATTTTTCGGACACATACGAGAAATGCCCGTGTCGAACGGCTCCTGAATGCATCCACGGTCTGCCACGGCGTCCCTTCTGCCCTCTTCTGTCATCTTCTTAACTTTTTTTCTAATTTTATTCATTTTCTCCTTGTTTATAGCCTGATACCCGTCTCAGCGTATGGCGCGATTATCTTCTGCAAAACCTGTCATTCCCATTTATAGCCTCGTGGTGCGATCCTCTCCTTTTGGATCAACACTGCGAAAGGGTAATGGCTCGTGAATTGGAGAATGCCGATACGTACCGAGGCGCCTGCCTCCGGGTGGATTTGGGCAGTGATGACGCCGGCAACCACACCGGTCTGCTTCAAAGTTTGGGCATGCTCATCTTCTCCTTCAGGGAAGTCGGTTGGACAGAGACTGGTCCCTCTGGAAGATTTATTCGTCTCGTCGGACTACATCGGTGATGATGGTTCCGAACTGCTCCTCGAGGTTCGCCGTTCTCGCCTGCCAGGGGGCTCATCTTACCTTTCTGGTGTCCCTCTCCAACAGGGTGACGTCACCCCTGGTCATCCTGGCTTCGTGCGTCGCCATCTGACCCAGAGCGACGTGGTGGCCCTGGCCATCGAGGATTATCGCTCCTGGCGGCAGACCCTCTGTCTGGACATGCGCACCCCGGAGGAGCGGGCCAGGTGCAAGTCTGTCACTGCTTTTTCGATGACGACTCAGTTTTTGTTCTCCCCGCACCGGCAGCACCGCGGCCACCCCGGCCCCTTCCCCAAATCCAGGCCGAGGCTCGGGAACCCCGGCGGAAGCGGCCCTTCTCCAGGCCGCCTCCCAACCCTCGCTCGATCTCCTCCAGCAGCAGCTGCAGCGCCCGCCAAGTGAGATTCTCTTTGACATGCCCTCCCCACCTCCTGACGAGCCGCCCCCCTTCGCCCAAACCCCCGGCCAGCCCTCATCCCAAGCCCGAACGCCAACCCCATCACCAACGCCGCCCCAGCCGCACCTCAATAATGGCCCATCATCCGCTCGGGCCCCGACTCCATCCACCTCGGTGACCTGCCGACCCCCGATCGCCCACCCAGCGCCCATCCCGCCACCCGCGGCGCCGCGACCCCCGCCGCACCCACCCGGGGCCTCGGGCCTGCCCAACCCGCCGCAGCTGGTGCCCCGCTCGATGGCGACCAGCTCCGAGGACGAGCCCTGCGACGACCAGCTGGGCACGGCGTGCGCGCGCCAGCGGATCGAGATGGCCCGCAGGCGCCAGGCCAGCCAGGCCGGCAAGCGCATCATCATCCTGCGGCCCGGCCCCTCACCCTCGCCGCCGACTGCTCGACCAAAGGCGACTCCGACAGCATCGACTGAGGTGCGATCTCGGCCCCGGTCGTCGTCCCGGCTGCCGCCGCTGCTGGAGGCCCTGATCAACGAGCCCGTGTGCCCCTGCCGCAGCGTGGCCGTCGACGCCACGGCCACGGCCTTTCCGGCGCCCCCGCTGCCATCGGCCCCTCCGGCCCTGCCACCACCGCCGCCACCACCGCCGCCGCCACCACCGTCATCATCTATGCACTTCCCCGCCCACCACCCGACCCTCGTCGCCGTCCCTGTGGTGGGCTTCCCAGGGGCGTACACCTTAATGGTGCCCATGGCCCCCCAGGGCGCTATCCCCCACCTGCCGGCCTTGCCCCAGCCCCACCCCCGGACGCCCGTGCTGGACACCGATCAGGCCGACGCGGAGATCAACGAGATTGTTGAGACCACCCGCAAACGTCGCAAGGAGCGCCACATGCGCGGCGAGGGCGAGGGCGAGGGCGAGGGCGAGGGCGAAGGTGATGACGATGGGGGAAGCCTCGAGGAGGATGACGACGACGATGATGATGACGATGATGATGACGACGACGACGACGACGACGACGACGACGACGACGACGACGACGACGACGACGACGACGACGGCGGCGGCGGCGGCGGCGGCGGCGGCGGCGGCGGCGGCGGCGAGGAGGGCGGCGGCGAGGAGGGCGGCGACGATGGCGAGCTCGGGGGGATGACCAGCAATTGGGAGACGCCGCCCCATCAGCCAGCCAACTCCCAGCCCCCGGCCCGGACCACGCCCGCTCCCGTGGTGCGGTGGGGCGGCGAGGACGAGTCAGTCTCCACAAATGCCACGCCCGTCCCCCCATTCCAGGCGGGGTCCCTGGGGCCCTTCGCGCACCACCAGTGCACCCTCGATCACGACAGCTCCGAGGTTGACAAGGAGACGGTCGTGGGGTCGCCTTCGGGCCCCGACGGCTCGGGCCGCCCCGAGGAGGCCGACATGGAGGCCTTCTTCCAGCAGCCTCTCTGGGTGGGCGGCCAGCACGGCCAGGCCATCCTGTGCCCTGCACCCCCCGGGCCCCAGGCGCCCTCCGACCTGGCCGTGGCCACGTGTCCCCTGCCCGACTCGGACGGGCCGCTCTCGTCCGCCCTCCGGAGCGCCGCCTCCTCGCCGGGACCCAGCACGAGTAACCCCGGGGGGTGGCTCCCCTGACGGGCATCGCGGCGGTTTCTCTGATGGGCACCCCGGGGGGTTTCTCTGTTGATGGGCACCGCAGTGCTTCCCCCGGTCCAGTCGACATGTGTTGTCCGTCTTCTCTGTTTTCCGCAGTGGTTGGGTGGTCTGATCATATCCCTTTTGGGTCGAGATGGTAGTTTTGCATTTCCTTGTTTTTCCTCGTTTTGTTCTGTTTAAATTATCTTTCGAGGTGGTTTGTGCAATGTATGTGCATTTCACATTTATTTTTGCCAAGCATTTATCTCCTCCTCGCCTGCTATGCGGTTTGTCGGATGGAATGGGGTTTCTCGATGTTGGGGAAACCACACCTCTTCCTCTTGCTTGATTCGCCTCTCCTCCTCCTTTTTTTTTTTTTGCCTCTCCATCTTTTATCATATGAAAGGAATAAGATATTGCATGCCCAGACTGGCGTTTTGAGTTTCAAGTTGGACGGCAGCCTGCATGCCTTTGTGGTGAACACGCTATCTCTTCGCAGTAATAAACGGGATGCAACCGCCTCAACGGGTCTCCCCTGGTCGAGAGCATCACCAGTCAATTTTATGTCCAATTTGTTCGGAAAAAATCCAGATGGACTCTCTGTTGTGCTCCCCCTGTCATCATATCCATCCGTTTGACGCGTCCACCGAAAGGGAGCAGCAATTGATTTGTCCGATCTGCTTAAACTTTATCGATCAAGACCGTTGTGTTGTGGGACGATGCGCTCATCATTTTGATGAACAGTGCGTCCGAAGAGGACCCTCCGCCTTTTCTTGCCCTCTCTGCAGACTGGAGCTTCAAAAAACTGGGTTTACAGTCTGTTCTTGGATCGATTAACAATCCTGTTTGCCGATCAGAGGATAGCCTTTTACCTTTGCCCCAACCTACCGCTACGAGCGACTGCGTGCGCACTGCGTTTTTGCGGGCTGCCCATGGGAGGGTCGGTCCCTCCTTCCCTCCCAGGGTTATTGACGGAGATCATCCCATACAGGACCGTACCCACGGCTGCCGCAGCACCTGGTCACGTGCCCCCACCAGCGTATCCCGTGCCCCCACGCCGACCAGGGGTGCCCCTTCCAGGGGACCCCCGCCGAGGTGGCCGCCCACCAGGCGCCCTGTGAGGTGGCCTGCCCGGCACATCCCGGGGTGACCCACTGTCGTGGAGGGCCTGTCTCTTCCCCACCCGTCGCTGTTGCTGGGGATCGTGCTCCCGGGCGGGAGAAGAGGCCCGCTCAGCAACCGGCGCCCGCCGACCTGCCCAGCTGCCGGGCGGGGGTCATCGAGCCCCTCGATGAGGCCCAACAACGGTCCCTCACCAAAACCAGGGTCCGCCTTCTCCTTCCTCCTTCCTCCTTGCCGTGCGATCTCAGAGACCCCCCCCCCCCCCCCCCCCCCGTTGCACGCTCCCGGCACGGCCCCCAGACCCGGATGAAGCAGTTCATGGGGCTGCTGCTTGTGCTGCTGGTCCTCGACGCCATCGGATACATCGTCACCCTGGCCCTGGCCGGCGCGCGCAACATCTGGATCCTGGTCTTCCTGATGCTGCCCCTGTGCTCGGTGGCCCTGGCCCTGGTGGGGACCCTCAGGGCCATCCGCGGCCACCAGGCGCTGAGCACCCTCGCCCTGATGATCACCGCGCCCATCCCCGCCGCCCCCGGTGGAGACCCGCTCGCCCCCGCGAGGTGAGACCAGCTCTTCGAGAGCAGGCGAAACCCGATGCAGAGGATGGGAACGTGGTGGGAAGAGGCGTGAGAGGAGGAGGAGGAGGGAAAAGAGAATTCCGAGTCCCGTTTCTACTGGTGGTCGGCCAGAAAGCGAGCGTAGCTGGGGCTGCTGTGCCAGCGCCAGGCCGTCTCGACGATGCTCTCCAGGGTGTGGCGGGGCTGCCAGCCCAGCACCCTGCGGGCCTTCTCGCTGCTGGCCACCAGGAGGGCCGGGTCCCCCGGGCGCCGGGCCACCTCCTGGACGGGGATGGGGTGCCCTGTCACCCGGCGGGCCACCTCGATCACCTGGCGCACCGAGAAGCCCTGTCCCGTCACCCCCAGGGGAGAGCCACGCCCCATCGTGTGAGCCGCGTGCCGCGGCTGCGGGAATGACACGCGCCCGCCTTTGGTGGTGGAGGGAGGCATGGACAGACGGTGCCTGTGCCGAGGTTGAAGCAGTCCGAGGTGATCGGGCTCTCGGCCGTCTCGGGGCGCATCAAGTAGCGCAGGGCCGCCAGGTGGGCCGAGGCCAGGTCCATGACGTGGATGTAGTCCCGGATGCAAGTCCCGTCGGCCGTCGGGTAGTCCGTCCCGAAGATCTGCTCGCGCCGCCGCCAATCCGTGGGGGGATTGGACCCAGGACGGGGCCAAGGGACAAGCCGGGGTGGGAGCCGGCGGAGGGGGGAGGGGGTGACCTTGATCTGGCTGCGCTTGCCCAGGGCCACCTGCAGGATGAGGGGGATCAGATGGCTCTCGGGCTCGTGGGCCTCGCCTGCGCAACCGAGGATGCGTGAGCCGGGGCAGCTCGGGGTGGGGTGGGGGGCATGCCGGACCAACAGTGCCGTTGGGATGAGCGCCGGCGGCGTTGAAGTACCGCAGGGCGATGGTCTTCATGCCGTGGGCCCCGTCGCACCAGCGGAACATCTGGCGGGAAGGAAGGGGAACGACCGGAGGCACGTCAGATGGGAGCTCGCCCGGGGTGAAGGAGGAGAACAGGAACGGAGCGGTGGATGCGGCAGACCTCCTCGAGGGTCAGCTTGGTGTTGCCGTACGCGTTGACGGGCACTTTGGGGGTGCTCTCCGAGATGGGCTGGTCGTTGGGGGGGTTCCCAAAGATGGCCGCCGTGGAGCTGAAGATCAGGCGCTTAACACCAAACTTCATCATGGTCTGTGAGAGGATGATCCCCCCGTAGACATTGTTGTGGTAGAACTTCAGGGGATCGGTCATGCTTTCTCCTGATCAGTCGAGAATGAGCGGGACTGATTCGTGGGAGAACTCTTGCAAACAAACCAGCTTCGATGAACGCGCACAGATGAATAACAGCGACAATGTGATATCTGGAGAAAACTCCTTCGAGAAAAACGGCATCGCGGACATCACCAATTTCGAGAGCCACAGGGAGGCCGTCCAAAGCAGCACGGTGCCCCTTTATCAAACTATCAACAACAACAATGTTGAAATCCCCGGAGGCGAGCAACTCACGCACAACATGAGATCCAATGTAACCGGCACCGCCACACACTGCCACGTATGGCTTTCCGCTTTGTGAAGAGGAGGGATGAGGATCCGACGACATCATCACCCAAATGAGGACAAGGGCTGCTCCAAGGAGGACGGGAAACCCAAAACGCAGGAGACGCCCCCTCGGCATGAATGTTTGACGGTCGTCAGAAAAGCGAGGCGGTCAATCGTTATGGTGCGCTCGGAAGAGAGAACCAAGCGCCCTCTGCAGCCAAAAATCAGGGCTTGTTAAAGAAGGAAGAGGGAAGAAACATCCGCAGACCCGGAGCCGTGTATCGCAAAAATATGTGCAAGCAGCTGTTCCGACGAAGGCACCAAAGGCAATGGCAATATCCTTGACAACTCGGGTGATTGGTACCAAACCCGTGTGCCGGCAGAAATTGTGGAGCAGGACCGCGACTCCGCCCTTGTGTTGGGAAGATAAATGTGTTTCCCGGGTACAACAACAGACCATGCATACCCACACCCAGATGGGAGGGAGCACTTGGTGGAGGGGAGGAGCTCGATTTGCTTGGGAAAGGGTCGCCCAACTGAGAATGATTCGATAGATCATGTTGCCGGCATTGGCCCAAATCAGTCCGAGGACGCCAAAGCGGGCAAAAAGGAGTCCCATGACTCCAAGATATACTACACAGCCCAAAGTGAGCGACCCGTTGGACAGGAGCACCTGAGGAGAACGGCATGACGATGATCGAGTGAACGACGCCGGCTGGCACACCAGACCAGTTTGCGGGGGACCAAGGCCCGTGCTGCCGCCTCGGTCACCCCGTTGATGGCCATCAAGAACACCAACACGCAGTACCATCCCAGCAGATCACCGGCCGAGGGGCCTGCCCGACCCGAGGAGAAGCAGGCGCGAACGGCTGAGGCTCAGGGGGGGGGAGGGGAGGGAGGGAGGGAGGGGAGGGAGGGGAGGGAGGGAGGGAGGAAGCCGCCGACCGTCGTCCTGGGCTGCGTACCGTGCGCCGTAAAGGACCTGAATGAGGTCGCCGGCCAGGGGCGGCCCAAAAATGGCCACCGTGAGGCCCAGGTAGAGGGCGCACTTGAAAAAGAGCACCAGGGCCTGCTCGAGGGCCGCTAGAACCCCGTATGATGTGTGGTGTGGTGAGAGCCCAGGTCCAGGACGAGGGCCGACCTTCGCGCTGCCGAACGGCCTCCCCGGCGGCCTTGGCGGGGTTCAGCCGGCAGAAGAACTCAAAGGCGCGCTCCTCGATGGGCGCCAGCAGGCAGCGGCACACCAACGAGCCCAGGTTGACCACCACACTGTACAGGCCCTTGGTGACCCCGCTCACCGCGGCCGAGCTGCCGGCGGTGGTAAGGATGGTGGGGATGGATCGTGGTGAAGGAGGATAGAGGAGATCTCCCTGGGGTGGGGCGGCAGACCTGATCGAACGCCACCGCAAGAACAGCTCCGCTCCGTCACTCATGAGCCACTTCACGGCGTGGCCCCAAGAAAGCGCTGCAAGAAGTGTGGGCGCGTGGTCGAGCGGTGGCCCCCCGACAGACCGAAAGCCTCGCGGAAGAGGACCCCCATTCCCCGCAGCCCCCCGAAGTGGGGCAGCAGCTGCCACATCGAGACCAGTTCCGCCCAGGGATCGTCTTCCTCACCATCGACACTCGAGGCCGCCGGCGTGGCAGCGGACTGCCTCTTCAGGCGCAGCTGGCGGGCGAAATAGCCGTACATGATGGCCGTGTAGAGGCACCCGTACACCAGCTGGGTCAGCCCGAAGGCGACCGGGTTGGGCAGCTGGCTGGTTCGGATCAACACGAGCTGGACAATGGCCTTGACGACAAGGCTTGCCCCTGGGTTGGGATGTGAGCCGGAAAAGGATGGGGGAACAGCAGCGAACGGGCCTTCTGCCAGGGAGAGGATGACATACCGGGACCGGGACCGGGCGAGGATGTAGAGCGGCTCTGCGAACTGCTCCACCGCCACAGCCACAAAGTACAGGATGGCCGCCCAATGGAGGGGTTGCGCGTCGTGGGTGGCCGCTCCTCCAAGGGAGCGGAAAAGCAGGGGAAGAACTGACCACGAAGGGGGCATGTGAGCGCCGAAGAGGGGGCAACGCGACGCAGATGCAGACAATGGATAGCGGATGTACATGCGATCCCAAGAGGAACACTGAGCCAGGCAAAAGTAATGACGGCCTGGAGGTTCGGTCGGTCGGGACCGGAGCCACCCATACACCGCAATGCAGCTGTCCGCATGGTTTCCGAAACCAAAAATTTTACAGCAGTCAAAAGGAGTGCCAAATCTACATTTAAAACCCCAAACATTTCGGGTCCCACCTGGCGGGCGACCATAAGGTTGATGAAGAATGTCTTGGCAGAAAAATCAGTCTCAGTTCAGAGAGCGAATAATTTGCAGGCCAGAAGCCGAGAAGAAAGTTGGAGTGCCGAAGAAAAGAGGACTCCCCGAAAGGCACGAGCAAGCGAATTAATTTTCGGCATAGTGGCTTGAACGCCGGCTCTATCCATATCGACGGAAAGAAGTCGTGATGGAACAACTCGGCCTTGGCAAGCATGATCGTGAGGATCCTGCACCCGATCATCAAGCTTCAGAAGTAGGGTTTGTTCTTTTTGATACTCTTTGCCGAGATCTAACTTTGCCACAGCCGTGAAAAGCGTCCAAAACCGGAAGAGGAAGAGGACGAGCCAGAATACATCCCTGTCGCAAAACGGAAAGAAATGCGTCTGCAGCAGATTCGTGGTCGCGCAAGGTCTGGCGGGACTTGATCCGCGTCCCTCTTACGGTTGATTCATGCAGTGGGGCCCCCATCCCTCTTGATGAGCCTGCGAAAGAAGGCGGCGTTCAAACTTTGATCGACCAGCACGCAGTCATGATGAAGCAAAAAGAGGGTCTGCCCAACTTTCTCCGGTTTTTGGTTCCACCAGGGCCTCATCTCCTCGTCAGGGAAGGTGGAGGATGTTCAGGCGGAGCTTGCCAAGGAAGACGACCAGATTCTGTCCGAGCTGAACGACAAAGCACGACCTCTGATGTCCGTGGCCGAGTTAGCCAAGGGTGTCCGCTACACGGAGCCCCTGAAGACCTCGTGGCGTCCGCCCCGGTGGGTGATGGATCTTCCCGAGGACGCCATCCGGACGGTGCGCAACAAGTTCCACATCATCGTCGAGGGGGACAACATCCCGCCCCCCATCTCGCGCTTCAAGGACTTCAAGCTGCCCGCCCCCATCCTCGAGGTCCTCAAGCTCAAGGGCATCAAGCAGCCCACCCCCATCCAGATGCAGGGCCTCTCCGTCGCGTCCGCAGGCACCCGCCCGCCCTTGCTGGATGAGAAGAGGGTGGTGGATGATGGATGATGTGGGCTTCCTCAGTTTTCTGCCGCACGCCCCATCGGCGCCTCATGCCGGTTGCGCCTCTCTCCCTCCCTCCCTCCCTCCCTCCCTCTTGCCCTCTCCTGACTTCTCCTCTCATGCCCTCTCATGCCCTCTCATGCATGCAGCCTCTCGGGGCGCGACATGATCGGTGTGGCCTTCACCGGGTCGGGCAAGACCCTCGTCTTCGTGCTGCCCATGGTGGTCCAGGCCCTGGAGGAGGAGCGCCGGCTGCCGATCATCCAGGGCGAGGGCCCCTTCGGCCTCATCCTCTGCCCATCGGTCTGCCGCTCTTCCTGCCCCTCGCTCGCCCGTCCTCACATCCCCCCCCCCCCCCCCCCCCCCCCCCCCCCGCAGCACGAGCTCGCCAAGCAGACCTTCGACATCACCAAGACCTTCTGCGATGCCCTCGCCCAGCAAGGTCCGTCCCGCACGCATCCGGGCGAGGATGGGCGCGGGAGGGTGCAGAGCAGCGGCAAGGGCAGGAGGATGACGAGGCTCATCGGATTCTGTATCCCCTGGGGACCGGGCAGGTGCGATGCCTGCTGTGCATGGGCGGCATCCAGATGCGCGACCAGGACGACGTCCTCAGACGGTCCGCCCCCTGCGATCGCCCACCTCACACTCGGCTCCCCAGTGGGCCTCACATTGTGGTGGCCACGCCCGGCCGGCTGATCGACATGCTCAAGAAGCGCCGCTTCACCCTCAACTTCTGTAAGTCCGTCCGCCTGGCTGCCTCCTCACACCCCCCACACACACACACACACGTGACGCATCCCCGCGGGTTTGTGTCTGTGCCTGTCTGTCTGTCTGTCTGTCTGTCTGTCTCTCTGTGTGCCTGTGTGCAGATTCGTTGCGCTGGACGAGGCCGATCGGATGATCGACATCCGGTTCGAGGACGAGGTGCGGGGCATCTTCGACTTCTTCCGGCACCAGCGCCAGACCCTGCTCTTCAGCGCCACCATGCCCAAGAAGGTCCAGGAGTTCGCCAAGGAGTCGCTCGTCTGCCCGATCGTGGTCAACGTGGGCCGTGCCGGCGCCGCCAACCTGGACGTCATCCAGGAGGTGGAGTACGTCAAGCAGGAGGCCAAGATGATGTACCTGCTCAACTGCCTCCAGAAGACCGCCCCCCCGGTGCTCATCTTCTGCGAGAACAAGTCCGACGTGGACGACATCCACGAGTACCTCCTCCTCAAGGGTCCGCCCCCATGCCCCGCACCCGCACCGATTGCCCCTGGCCTTGCTGTCTTGGCCCCCCTTCTCATGGCCTGTGCTCCTTGACCTGTTGACCTGACCTGGGCGGATGGGCGGATGGGCAGGGGTTGCCGCCGTGGGCATCCACGGGAGCAAGGACCAGAGCGAGCGCGAGTACGCCATCCTGGAGTTCAAGCAGGGCCGCAAGGACGTCCTCGTGGCCACCGACGTGGCCTCCAAGGGTCTCGACTTCCCCGACATCCACCACGTCATCAACTACGACATGGTCCGCCCGCCCGGCCTCCTTGCCCCCCCCCCCCCCCCCGTGCCCGCACCACCTCCCTTCCCCTTCCCGACCGACGCTCTTCCGTCCGATCCATCGCGGCCCCTTCTCATTCCCCTTCTCATTCCCCTTCCCCCTTCCCCCTTCTTCCCTCCCCCCTCCCCCCCCGCGCGCAGCCGAAGGAGATCGAGAACTACGTCCACCGAATCGGCCGTACGGGTCGGTGCGGCAAGACGGGCGTGGCGACGACCTTCATCAACAAGACCACCCCCGAGTCGGTGCTGCTCGACCTCAAGTACCTGCTGGTCGAGGCCAAGCAGACCGTCCCGCCCGTCCTCAGGGCCCTGCCCGACGAGACCCGTCCGTCCCCGCCTCCCCTCCCCTCCCCGCCTCCCCTCCCCGCTCCTGGGGCTTGCGCCCCGCCGGGACGACATTGGGGGGTGCGTGGTGTTGCTGGTTCGCTCACGGTTGTGGGCTCTGCTTTGCTGTGGGGCCGGCCAGCGGGCGGCGGGTGCCCCATCTGCGGCGGTCTGGGCCATCGGGCGGCCAACTGCCCCAAGCTGCTCTCGCAGACCCTCAAATCCGCCCCGCGCCGCGAGGCCGAGATGAACGGCACCGACTACTAGGCGCCCCACCCGCCTCCCCAGCTCCGGCCCCTCCCCTGAGAGGTGCTTCCCCCCAAGCGGGTTCCTCGCCTGCCGGTTTGTGTTTGCTGCTGCTGTTTCGCTTCTGCTCGGCCGGCCCTCGCCGCCGCCCCCATCCCGTCCCTCCAACCGTCCGAGGTGCTGCAGGGAAAGACCAGCGTTTCTGTTCGCGGGCTCCTTGTCGCTCTGCCAACCCCAACCCCCAACCCCCTCCATCCTCTCTCCCCCCCCCCCCCCCGGCCCCATGCCGCCCATGCCGCCCATGCCCCTGCCGCCCATGAACAAGAACCATCACCATCTTCCCGGAAGCGCGGGGGCGGCGGAAGGAACGCCTCGCCCACCGGGAGGACTGCAACGGCACAGCGCCACACGAGCCGACAGAAACGGGCGGCAGGCACAGAGAACCAGACACGGATCCCAGCCAAGTCGGCCGGGCGGGGCGGGGCGGGGAGAAGGGGAGGGGAGGGGAGGAGTCATGCGTCAGACACGGAAAACGGGACGGACGGACGGACGGAGGAGGGCCCGGTGGGGGGGCGGGGCAGGCGCTCGTGGCGTCGCCCTCGGCCCCCCCCTGCCAGCACTGCCCCTACGAACAGCCCGCAGAGGGATGAAGGAAGGAAGGGGAGGGGGGGTGGGGTGGGGTGGAGGGAACCGGGGAGGGGCGGGCCCGAGTCGGGTCGGCGGCACGCTCGCCGCAGAGGCATACGGACGCCCCACCCAGGGCTCCCCCCAAGGGGACAGCATCCACCGAAGACAGGCTGATGGGCAGGAGAAGGGAGGGGGGAGGGGAGGAGGAGGAGGACGAGGACGAGGACGAGGAGGAGGAGGAGCAGGAGCAGGAGGAGGAGCAGGAGGAGGAGGAGGAGGAGGAGGAGGGGAAGCACACCAGAACGAGAAGAACAAGACGACATCCCCCCATGGCGACGATGAACAACAGGGTGATAGATAGGGTGGTGATGAACATGGTGATGGAGATAACGATATAATGATGACGATGACGATGACGATGAAGATGGAGACGGAGTTTAAAAGATAAAGATCGATCGGATTCAGACGAACAACATGCAGCACAGGATGGGGATGGGGGAGGGGGGAGGGGAGAAGAGGGGGAGGGGAGGGGGAGGGCGGGAAGGCCGGCCGGCCGCGCACAGGGCCCCCATGCCCTGAGCACTCGCCAATACGACACGAGCAGCGCCCATGGGCCACCCACACACCCATATACACACCCATATACACACACACCCACACACACACACACACACACACACACACACACACACACACACACACACACACACACACACACACACACCCAGACACACACACACCCACCAACAAACCAGACACACCCACGGCACCACGCAGGAAGAGAGGAGGGAAGGGGATGGGGATGGGGATGGGGAGTGAGGGCGGGAACGCGGAGCAATGGAGCGGGTTGTGGCCGCCTCCTCGCCCCGGGTCCCTCGGGGGTGGGGGGGGCAGGCTACGGCATGGCTGCGGGTGGGTGCCGCTCCTCGCGGGGGGCAGGGCGACCGGCTGGGGACGGCGCTCAGCGGCTGGGGGGCCGCCTCGGCATGGTAGTGGTCGTGGTCGTGCCCTGCCTCCTCGTGCCCCACCTGCTGCTGCTGCTGCTGCTGCTGCTGCTGGGGGGGGGCATCCTGTGGCTGGGGGTGCTGTGCGGGGGTGTCCGCGTCAGACCCGGCCTGGCCGGGCAGGGGCAGCAGCGGGGGCAGCGGGGGCAGCGGGGGCAGGGCCAGCTGGGTGAGGTGGGGCGGCGGGGGCGGCGATGGCGGCGAGGCTGGCGGGGGCAGCTGGGGCAGGGCCAGCTGGGTGAAGAGGGGATTCTGGGGCGGCAGGGGTGAGGGCGGCGGGGGCAGGGGGGGCAGCTGGGGCAGGGCCAGCTGGGAGAGCTGGGGCAGCAAGCTGCGGGCGGCCGGGTGGGGGCCGTGGGCGGCCGGGTGGGGGCTGTGGCCGAGGATGCTGCTGCTGCTCGCGTAGCCCAGCGACGGCGACGGCGACTGTGACTGGCCCGGGGTGGCGGGCCCCAGCAGGGCCGCCAGGCGGTCTCGCAGGTCGGCCAGGGTGTAGGGCTTGGCCAGGAAAGTCGCCCCCTGGGCCACGAACTCCTCCGCCTCCATGTCCGAGAGCCTGCCGCCCCCGCCCCGACCCCCCCAGCCCGTGCCGCAGCCATTGGAAAAGCAGGCGGACTAGTCCAAGGGGCATAGGAGCATGGGCAGAGGAGCATGGGCATAGGGGCATGGGCATAGGAGCATGGGCATGGGGGCATGAGCATAGGGGCATGGGCATGGGGTGTAACGAGGGCATGGCGGGCGGGCCGACCGGAGCAGATCAGGACTGGTACGGCGGGGCTGATGCGGCGCAGCTCGGCGAAGGTGGCCTGGCCGCTCATCTCGGGCATGGTCATGTCCAGCATCACCGCCCGGAACCGGCCCGGGTCAGGCCGGAACAGCTCCAGCGCCTCCAACCCGTTGGCGGCCTGGGGGGGGGGGGGGGGGGGGGGGGGGGGGGCAACACATGGCCGTGAACACCATGGCCGTGACCATGGCCGTGACATGGCCACCGTGAACGTGGGCGTGGGCGGGTGGCGGGCTGGAGGCGGGCTGGGGGGGCCGCGGAGGGACCTCGACCGAGCGGTAGCCGAGCCGGCGCAGGTACCCGGTGGCCACCTTGCGGACGATGGCCTCGTCGTCGACCAGCAGCACCGCCGGCCGGTGGGGCGAGCGGCCGTCCCGGTCGCGGTGGTCCTTGGCCGTCGATGCCGAGCGGGTGGATGCGCTCGAGCGGCCCGAGCGGGTCGACAGGGGCGAGGGCGGGGTGCTCCCACCCAGGGCACGGGCCGCCACCGCCCCGGGCCCGAGGCCCTCGGCCGACAGGAAGGGCGGGGCCAGGGCGGCGCCCTCGGGGGGCGCCAGCGGGAGGCGGGTGGCGGCGGGCCGGAGGGAGCCGGTCGGGGAGGAGGTCGGGTCGACCAGGGCCGTGGCCACCGGGCCCCCCGGCGCGGCCGCCCCCCCGGCGATGCCGGGCAGCAGGGGCGAGGACATGGGCAGGGCCAGGGCGCCGGGGCTGCCCCAGTCGGTGGCCTCCCCGCCGTCGGCGGCCTCCTCGACGATGGACCCGTCGAAGCGCATGCTCCGGGCGGCGCTCTCGGGCCGCAGCAGCGAGCGGCCCCCCGACGGGGCGGCCCGGACGTGGTGGGCGGGGCGCCGGGCCACCATGACCACGGTCCCGCCGAGCCAGTCCTCGCAGCCCCCGCTGACGACCGAGTCGTTGAAGCTGAGGTTGTGGGGCGAGAAGAGGTCCTCCATCTCGGGCTGGGTGGCGCTGGCGGGCCGGCCGAGGCTGCTGCCGGGCCGCCCCGGGTCGCCCGACTCGGAGATGGACATGGACATGGTCGAGCCCAGGTGGGCCGTCAGCCTGGGGATGCCCCCCGGCATCTCGCTGCCCGCCGAGGGGGACTGGGGCGTCTGCCCCAGGGTGTCCAGCGAGGTCTCGCTGCTGGCCGTGACCAGGCCCCCGCCGCAGCCCAGGCCGCCCTCGAGCAGGGACTGCGAGACCGGGCCCCCGGCGCCCCCGCCCCCCAGGCGGCTTGGAGCTCCCGGGGCGATACCCACGGTGGCCAGGGACCCCGGCGGGGCGGGCAGCCCGCAGCAGAGGCCGGCCAGGGCGCCCCGGGAGGCGGCCAGGGGCATGGAGCCTGTCCGGTGGAGCAGCGTCAGTCCGGCCGGGGCGGGCAGGGTGGGCAGGGGCGCAGTCGCCGTCGCGGTCGCGGTCGCCATCACCATGGGCGGCGAGAGGCGCCCCGGGCCGGTGGGCTGCTTGGGGCCGTCGCCGCCCGCCGAGCCGCCCGCCGCCCCCCCGACCACCTCGCTGCCGCCCCTGCTGCTGCCCCCGCCCGGCCGGGCGCAGGAGGACGAGGGGCAGGTCGACCGGGGCGAGCCGGCCGTCAGCGGGGTGCCCGAGGAGCTGCGCCGCGAGCAGGGCGGCTCCGAGGTGGACAGCAGCGTCTCCGAGAGGACCGACAGGGACGGATGCGACCCGCCCTCGCGGCTGGCCGGCCGGACGGGCTCCGGGATGGCGCTGTTGGTGCCCGTGCTGCTGCTGCCCCCGGGGACGGCCAGCAGGGCCGACGGCGGGGCGAGCGGACTGCCGCCCTGGAGGGCCGTGGGGCTGGTGGCGGGCGAGGAGCCGCCCCCGCCCGGGGCGGTCAGCGGGACGAAGAGGTCGAAGACCGTGCCCCGGCCGGGGCAGCTCTGGACGGCGATGGTCGAGCCCAGCGAGGCGAACGTCCCCAGGACCGACGAGAGCCCGAGCCCCGTCCCCCGGCCGGCCTGCGCGACCATCCCCCAGCCCCCCAGAGGATATTTCAATGCCAGAGGCAGAGTCGGGCGGATCCGCGGCCCCCCCCAGCACCCCAGGTCCCCCCCATCGGCCGCCGCCGCCGCCAACCACCACCCACAGACCACAGACACCACCCGGGGGGGGGGGGGGGGGGGGCGGACCGTCTTGGTGGTGTAGAAGGGCTCGAAGATGCGCTCCATGACCTCGGGCTTGATGCCCTCGCCGCTGTCGCGCACCGTGATCTGAGCCGACCCCCACCGCACCGCACCGCCCCCACGCCCCCACGCCCCCACGCCCCACAACCGAGCAGCCACGGTCAGTCAGTCGGTCAGCCCGCGGCTGGTCGGGTGACCCTGGGGGAGGGAGGCGGATGCCGACCAGCAGGTAGTCGCCCCTGGTGGGCGGCTGGCCCAGCACCCGGATGGTCCCTGCCGTGAGGTCCGCCGGCCGGCAGCCCTCGGGGCCCGGCTGGGCGCGGCTCAGGGTCACCAGGGCCGCCCCCGTGGCCGGGTCCTCGAGGGGCATCGGCAGGGCCCCCGCCAGCGAGAGGTTGCTCGTCTGGTAGACCAGCTGCCCCCCCCGGGCCGACATGGCGTCTCGCGAGTTCACCCCTGCGCCCGGGCGCCCCCGATGGGCCCCCGGCCAAGCGGCCACACAGACGCACAGACACAGACACAGACAGGAACAGACAGACACAGACACACAGACAGGAACAGACAGGAACAGACAGACATCAGCAAAAACGCCTGCGCTGGTGCTGATGTGGTGGTGCAGGATGGGGGGCAAGACAGGGCGATTGGGGGGGGGGGGGGGGGGGGGGTGCGGACCCAGGTTGAGGAGCCCGTTCTGGATCATGGCCGCGTCGCCGTAGATCTGGCTGCGGGCCGCGGCCAGGTGGGTGCGCAGCTGGATGGCCGGGGGGACGCTCCGCTTGAGGACCCCCACCACCGACCGGACGATGGCGTGCACGTCGACCAGGGCGGGGGCCTTCTTGTTGCGCCGCGAGTAGGTCAGCAGCTGGGAGACCGACTCGCCCGCCCGCAGGGCCGCCTGCATGATCTCATCGACCAGCTCCAGGGGCGAGGGCCCCGCCTTGGCGCTGTTGGGCATGTCACGGGCGGGCGCCGTCAGGGCCGAGGTCAGGTCGAGGGGCGGCAGGGCGCGGCCCGCCGTCGGGGGGCCACCGCTGGGCAGCTGCCGCGCCGACGGCGGGGACGAGGTGAGTTCCTCCGCCCCCTGGCCCTGGCCCTGGCCCTGGCCCTGGCCCTGGCCCTGGCCCTGGCCCTGGCCCTGGCCCTGGCCCTGAGATGCCGGGGGTAATGGCGACGCGGGGAAGAGGGCCGCCGCGAGGATCGTGTCGGGGGCCGCCCCGTCCGTGGGTTGGCTGGCCCCCGGCCCGCATGCGGCCTCCAACGCCGAGGGGCTGGGGGGCTGAGGGCCCGTGGCCGGGTCGTGCTGCTCCGAGCGGGCCGTGGCGGGGGTGGAGGGGGTCGGCGGGACGGCCGGCCCCGGCTGGAGCTGATCCCGGAGCAGCTCCGAGCAGCCCACAATGCCGCTCAGCAGGTTGTTGAAGTCGTGGGCGATGCCGCCCGCCTGCCCAGACACAGACACATGGACGCATTCCCACCACCAAAACCAGAAGCAGCAGCCGAAGGAGGGTCAGCAAAAGTGCCCTGGCTCTGCGCGGTGGCGTGGCGAAGGGGCGGCAGGGGCGGCAGGGGGCGGCGGCCGACCAGCATGCCGAGGCCCTCCATCCGCTGGGCCTGGTGGAGCTGCTCGGTGAGGCGGACGCGGGCCTCCTGGTCGATGAGCAGCGGGGTGAGGTCCTCCAGCAGCAGCAGCCGCTCCTCCGCCCGGGCGGGGATGCTGTACAGGAGCATGCACCGGGTGCGGCCCCCCCGGCACGTGATCGAGATCGGGGCGCCCTGGGGGGCGGTCGCCGCGTAGGCCAGCAGGGGCTGCTCGGGGGGCTGGACAGGCGCCGGGTTCAGCTCGGGCATGCTGCTGTCGGGCGAGAGCGGCTGGCCCCCGGCCGCGGCCCCGCACCCGGCCAGCCCCGGGGCGGCCGAGGTAGAGGCGGGTGTGGCGGTGGCGAGCAGGGGGTCGAGGATCATCCGGGAGGAGAAGGACCGGTCCGAGGGCGACAGCAGGGTGGGGGGCGTCAGGGCCGAGGTGGGCGTGGGCGGGACCAAGCTCGAGCAGGTGCCGCTCCGGAAGAGGCCCATCGGCTCGCCCCCCGCGGGGCACCCGCACCCCTCGAGCAGCCCCGCCCGCGGGCGCACCATGAGCGGGCTGGTGGCCAGCTCCTGGGCCGTGCAGCCCAGCAGGGCCTGGAAGCGCGGGTTGACGTAGTGCACCAGGCGCAGCTCGCGGACCAGGGCCACCGGGAAGGGCAGCCGCTCCAGCAGCCGGGTCAGGACGGACCCCTGGGCGCCCAGCTGCCCCAGGGCCGCGTACACGGCCGACCACTCGCGGATCACCGACCGGTGCGGGGGCGGGGCAGGGGCCGCCAGGGGGGCCTCGGCCGAGGTCGAGGGCACCAGCAGGTAGCGGGTGATGGGCTCGAAGAGGGGCGAGGAGGTGGGCGAGGTGGGCGAGGGGCTGGCCAGGAGGCGGCTGCATGAGGGAGCGCAGCACGAGGAGGAGCTGCTGCTGCCCCGGGTGCTGACCCCCGAGGGGCCCCGGCTCAGCCGGGCCATCAGGTCGCCGCCGCTCCCCGTGGGCGGCTCGTCCCAGGCCGAGGTCTGGATGCGGAGCGGCATCAGGGAGCTGCCCCGGGAGCGGGCCGTGCGGGGCGGCGAGGGCGAGGGCGAGGCGGGCCGGCTCTCGGCCAGCACGGGCGGGAAGTCGGCCGTGCTGGTGCTGGCGTCCGGGTCGCGCTCGTGGCCGCCCATCAGCAGGGGCGGGGGCAGCAGGGGCGCGGGCAACAGGGGCTCCCGGGGGCTGTCGGGCGGCGGGCCGGCCAGCTCGGGGGGCGCCAGGATGTCCCCGCTGGTGGCCTGGCGGATGCCGGCGAGCACGGCCTCGGTGACCCGGCGGCCGCGGTACATCAGCCACCCCATAGCGCAGCCCCCGACCAGCAGAGCGCCCCCAAGGGCCCCCAAGATGCCCGCCATGGAGGTCTGGTGGCCGGCCGCGACGGGCAGCAGGGCCATCACGTAGAAGCCCAGCCCCGCGTGGGCGTGGCGGGTGACGGATCCCTGGTAACGCCCCCCCGCTCCCACACTGTGGCCCTTTTGGAAGGTGGCGGCCCGGTGGGCAGCAGCGCAGGTGGCGGCGGGCACGACGACGGGCGAACCGAGGATGGTGGGCTCCTCCCCCTGGGCTGCCGCCATCCAGTCGACATCGGTCAGCTCCCTGCGCCACCGCCGCCACCAAAGGGGGCGGACAGACAACCCGGCCAGATGAGCGGGCGTTCGCGCACAGGAGGGAGGCTGGGTCGGGCGGAGGACGGAGGATGGAGGGAGCCGCAGGCCGACCTGAGGAAGGGGCCGAAGAAGGGGTCCGGCAGCAGCTGCTCCCAGGGGGCCATCAGCCAGCCCGAGACCCCGCCCCCGTCGCGCCCAACCGCCAAGACGCGCCCCTCCTCGCTCAGCACCAGGGCGCCTCCGCTCGCGGCCGGGACGTGCAACGCCTCCGAGAGGCCGCCCAGGGCGCGGCCCGCGCCCAGCTGGAGGGGGGCGCCCCCCTGGAGGGCGTGCGGGGACGGTGCCAAATACAAAAGCGATGGTGCAGCCTCGGATGGCGAGGGGGCTGGCTGAGGCTGGGCCATGTCGGCCAGCAGCCAATGGGCTGTCGATCTGGTACACCAAAGGGCGGGGGGGGGGGGGGGGGAGGAGGGGGGAGGGGAGGAAGGCATGAGCGGAGGTGCTGTGAAGAACGTCGACCTTGCTGGGGGCAGGGAGACATTCGCGCATTCAGCTGTCGGCTCCTGTGACATGCTCGAAAGCGCCCGTCGCTTGACCCAGCCCAAGCAAAGGCCCCCCGCCGGGGCCGCCAAAAAGCCCACCGCCGTGAGGGGCGGGCCGGTGGTGTTGCAGTGAGTGGTACCCCCGTTGGAGAGGCCGCACTGGACCAAGGCAGATGATAAAATAATGGCCACCTGGGACCAGTCATGCGTGAAGGCGAACTGCGCGGTCACCTGAAGAGACGGTGGATGAGGTGGTGGTGAAGGATGATGACAGACATTGTCAATAGGGAAGGAAAGGCTCTGCAAATCCGCCACTTGAGTGGCCCACACTGGAAGGCGATTGACAATATCGTCCAGGGAACGTTCGAATTGGAGGGCAAGTGAAGCGTGGGCATGAAAGTGAAAAAACATGGTTGTTTCCCCTAGCATGTCGTGAGCGAGAGATGTGCCCGGAATACTTTAAAAAAAAAAAATCGAACCTGATAAAAGATAGAAGAAGATCCCCACGGGGACGCTAACAACAGCCACCAGAAGGAGCGAGAGCGACGTTATGAGGCAGTTGAGACTGGTCTCCTTCTTCATGCGAACCCCATTTGGCGGCAGAACTTTTGTTTTCCTTAGCTGGACCAAGGAATAGACAAGCTGAATTCTAAGAGGCACAGACCAGGTGGAAGAACAAGTGGCAGAGTGATAGCGTGTTCACCCGAAAAGGCATGCAGACTGCAGCTGTCAAATCTGGGCTGCAGTACTGGGGAAGCGGCGAACCCAGAGCCTCCTCGGGGTCCCACAAAGTTAACGAGAAGCTCCACGGGCCCTTCGAAGGACGAACAAGGACGGCTGACGGATCCTATGGGGCCATTGGAATAAGCAGTCTGCATACTGAGAAGGGGGTTATACGGTTATTATGCCTCAAAAAAGATAGAGAAGCCACAAGCCACGGAGGATAAAAAAACAACTACAACGAATTGAGCCAAGCGGCACTGGGTCCATGGACCATGGACTGAGGAAAACTCCGGATTTACCGTTTTACATGACGTTGCAACCGTAGCAGCAGCAAGGCCAGTCGGGGGCCTCGACACTGTAGTCGGTACCGTAGATGAAGAAGATCTTGGTCTCGGCGCCCTTGGCGTACTCTGCCCACGGGAAAGGAGGGCGAGGTGAGGTGGAGACCGCGCAAGGGGCAAGGCAGACCGGCCCGGAAGATGGGGGTGCCCGTCACGCGGAGACGCTCGCGGCGGAGGAGACCCTTACCGTTGCACCGCTGGGCGAACTGTGGCCAGCGAGCAGGGGGAGGGTGTGACGGGGCGATGATGAGAGGGGAGCCAGCGGGGGAGCGGGGGCGCCAGACCTCGCCCACCATCATGGCGTCGACGCGCTGCGAGATGTTGGGGCTGATACGGAAGGTGTTCAGCTGCTGGGCGGGGATGATGTAGGGCTGCTCCTCCTTCCACAGGTCGATGGCGGGAGCCGACTTGATCTTTTCGACGGGCAGCCCCTTCAGGAACTGGGCCTCGGAGTCCAGCACGTGGTCCAGGTGGATGTTCTGGAAGGCCACGATGACGGCCTGGTAGTGGACCAGCTGGCCGTTGCCGGAGCAGGTGGGGCAGGTCACCTGGGGGGAGATCGAACATGTCAGAGCAACCGACGGGGCGCGGGGCGCAAGCAGACGTGGGTCCGGCCGCCGCACTCGTGGCAAGTCTTCCAGCCGCCGTTGCAGTGGGGGCAGTCCTGGCGCCGGCGCTCGGTGCGGGTCGACCCGTCGGGGTTGGAGACCGTGTGCGAGTGCTCCACCCAGCCTTGGCCGTTGCACGCGTGGCAACGCTCCCGGCCGTTGCCGTGGCAGTTGGGGCAGGTGATGCGACCCCGGCCGAAGCACCGGTAGCAGATTTTCACCTGGGGGATGAAGGCAGGTGGAATGGTGGGCCCACAGTGCGAAATCCACAGACAATCTCGGAGCCAGGGAGGGGGATCTCGTGCTGCTCATCGTGGTACCATTGACCGGGCTGGCAGTTCAGTTCCCAAGGGTTGGGCGACATACCCTGGCTGATGGGGCCGCCCGAATAGGGGCGATGGCGAGGACGCAGGTTCCGGGTCTCAAATGTGGCGTCGAGATAAACGGCTGCAAAAAAAACAAAGACGAAAAAATGATGTGCAAAAGACGGATAGACAGACTGATGGCATCGGCGCGAGCGAAGTTCGAGATCTTGACTTCCTTCACAAATTTATGAGACATGCAGCAGGCGGCCTTGGTGTGGGCATCGAGAATTTCCATGGCCCGCTCCTGGGAGATGTTGGGGGATTGAGTCTGCAGCTGATTCTTCACCACATACTCAGCCGGGTTCATTTGAAGCTGGGGAACTTGGCAAACAACGACGGCATCGGGGTTAAACCCAGCAATTTCGGGGTTGGCGGCCTTGAAGGCGGCCATTTCAGCATCAGACATGGCGGCGGCGCCGGCAGCAGCGGCGCCGGCCATTGCAGCACCCATCTGGGCAGTGGCAGCACCCATCTGGGCAGCCATCTGGGCAGCGACGACAGGATTCCCAGTGACCTGAACGGTCATCCCGGGGGAAGAAGTCGTTTGCACAGTCATTTGGGGAGAGGCAGTCATCTGAATGGACATCTGAGTGGAATCTGCAGCTGCCATCGTAGCAGCACCCATAGCGGCACCAGTGGCGGCCATAGTCATGCCCATTTGGGCGGCCATTTGCTGTTGCATGGCAGCAACCGCGGCTGGATCTCCGGAGCCGCTCATAGTAACACTAACTTGCATCTCAGGCTGAGGCTGCATTTGTTAGAAAAACAATGGAAACGGGTAAAACTAGGCCCAGGAGCAACTCTCTATTCTCATGTCCTGTTTTCTTCGTTTTCTTTTCTTGTTTTGCCTGGCTCGGTTCGCTTTGGGGGGACTTGTATCAGTGACGCTAGTCACTAGACATGGCGACCGGTTCGTGACTGGATTTCGGAGGTTAGATGACTTCGCAATTTTTCTAGAACAGGGTTGCATGTTGTCCCACAGATGGAGAATCCCTGGCCTATTTTGGGCCAGCTAACGGGGACTGGTATGAGACAACATTACGATTTGGGAGTTAAAATTCGGTCTGTTGGTTTCCATCTCGCACTTTCATGCGCCACCTTCAGTGCGCGGTACGCCTCATTTATTCCAGATGTTTTTAATACATCAGCGATTGCGCTTCGAAGCACTTCTGTCGAACGCACACTCCAGAGTGCGGAAGTCTGTCTGGTCGGACCATCTCCTCCATTCCCCCTCCCCAGTCGCTGCTTCAAGGCCTCTTCCCCGAGGGCTCAGGCCCCGTCCTTCCCGATGGAAATTCGTCATTACCGCACCAAATTCAGGTCTCGATCGCCGCTCCATCATGACCATCAGTCTCGCTCTTCTCGTCTCGGGGTGGCATTCAGGTGTTTCCCATCATGAGCAGCCAGAAAGACGATGACTTCGTGATGCGCTCCTACGATATCTGTCCTCGGTCTGTCTCGCCCCGCGCGCTGACCGCCCCGCTTCGCCCCACCCTCCAGCCCCGGCCTCACGGCCCAGGGTCCGTCAATGGGTTGTCGGTGCGTCCGGGGCCATGGACACCGGCCGGCCGGTGTGTGCAGTGTGGAGGCCATGCGGGTGCCGCTGGTCTACCAGGCGCCCGACTGGATCGCCGCCATGCAGGCCAACAGCGACCTCCTCGACCTGCTGGCCAACCTGTCGGGCTTCGACCGCCCCATGGCCGTCGAGCACTTCAACTGTCCGTGCAGCTGCGGCCGCAGCCGATGACTTGGGAGTGCCGCGGCGGGGCGGCGGCGGCGGCGAGGCGAGGCGGCGAGGAAAGCGGCGTATCTCGGACCTCAGGGCGGGCTGGTGGGAGTGATGGAAACTGCCCACAATCGGCCTCATCCGCACACCGCGCGCGGTTGGGTGTCGGGTCCCTGCAGGGGTGGCCGACTACCTGCTCTGCCGACGGCAGCAGGGGCTCGGCCTCTACCCGGGGGTCACGGATGAGATCTACGACCGCACCATATCCCTGCACAGCTGGATCGTCCGTGTCGGCCGGGGGGATGGGTAGGGGCCGGCTGCGCGGGTTGGGCGCGCGGCCTGAGGTTGGGGTCCCACGGGGCTGACTGACCTGCGCGGCGGTTGGGCGGGTGTGCCGGCTGCTTGGGCGCCACAGCAAACCCGCAAGTTCCCGTCGGACCGGGCCTTCTGCCGCGCCTCCATCGGCCCCTTCGTCGCCGAGGTCCGCCGCGGCCTCACCACCGTGGCCATCTCTCGTTCATGGCCCAGGCCATGACGCGGGCCTATCATTGAGTTTCACCGTTGCTTCTTTTCGTGGGGGGCGGCCGCGTGCTGTTTGGGCAGCTGCTCTCCAACTGGAAGAGCGACCTCGCCCACAAGGCCGACGCGCGCCTCTTCCGGCTCTACTCGGTCTGGCCGCCGCCCCATCCCCCCGCACCCCCCCCCCCCCTCCCCGCCCCGCACCCCCGCCACCGCACCGCATCGCACTCCGCCACAGCACCCCGCTACCGCACCCCGTCACAGCACCCTAACGACCACCCCACCCGTGGCACCGCAGGCACACGACACCACCCTGATCGCCCTCATGACGGCCCTGAAGAGCCCCATCCCCGGTCCGCATCATCTCGCCCCCCACCCCCCCCCCCCCTCCCTCCCCCTCCCTGTGCATCTCATCTTGGCCATCTTCATCCTGCCACGCGCGCATCTTCATCTTTGCGCATCTTCATCTTGGCCATCCTGCCGGGCCGCTGGGGCAGCGCCGTATTACGCGTCGCACACCCTCTTCGAGCTGTACGCGAGTGACGAGGCCCACGCGAGCCCCTACGTGCGGGTCCTGTACAACTTCCAGCCGTGCAACATCCCGGGCTGCGGCGCGGCCGACTGCCCCTGACGGCCTTCTCCGAGTCCGCTTCCCCATCCACTCTCCCCCCCGCCCACCCCCCCACTCCACCCTCCTACCACCCTCATCGCCCCGCTCGTGTTTCCTGCCCCGGCCCCGGTCAGGGAGGTCTCGGATCTGCTGCCAGGGGACAGCTGGTCCTCGGGCGACTGCGGCGCCGCCCAGCCGAGCGCCAGCCCGTACTACCTGATCGTCACGCTGGGGGCCCTCTGCGCCATGCTCTTCGTGGCCCTGGTCATCGTCATGGCCGTCAAGTCCGCCCTGCCCCCTGCCCCCTGCCCCCTTGCCCCTGCCAGGGCAGCCGCATGACCATCCCCGACCATCTCCGACCTCCTGGGCCCGACGCAGGCGTGGCACGACGACGGGCAGCGGGTACCGGAAGCTGCCCGCCTTTGCGACGGAGGACACCATCACGGCCGCAACCCCCGTGTGAGCGGCGCCGGCCGGCCCTGGGATGGAGGAGGGAGCCGCCACCCCAACCCCCAAACCCCAACCACCGAACCCACCTCCCCGACCCCCCATCCATTTCAGGGCCAATCAATCAAGTGCATTCCAACAGCGCAGACGGCGACGAGCGAGTGGCACTGGGGGGTGGGGAGAGAGAGGGGGGGGCAGAGAAGCTGGGGAAGACTACTGGTTGGCCTGCTCAGTGAGGTGTCCCCGGGCCTGGTCGGTCCACTCGCGGAAGCGCAGGCGGACATCGGCGTCCTTCTTCTCCTGGGCGAACCCCACATCGGCCACCCGCAGGGCCGTGGCGCTGTGCTCGTGCTGCTCGGAGGCGTCCGCCGGCTCGGCATCCGCATCCGCGGGGGCCTCGTGGGGCACCAGGGGGGCCCACCCGAAGAAGCCCTGCATCCGGGCGACCGTGTCCTGCTGCTGCGCGCCGTGGGTCATCGGGGCCGCCGTTGCGGGGGTGGGGACGGGGGCGGCCTCGGGGGCGGCGGGCGGGGCGGCGGGCAGGCGCAAGCACTCCGGGGGCAGGGGCTTCCAGTAGCCGATGTGGGAGGCGCCAGGCTGCAGCTGAACCTCCATCGCCGGGAACCAGGTTCGCAGGGCCTCCACCCGGTCGGGGCTGGCGGCCAGGTGCTCGTCGGCCGACCCGTAGATGCACACGGTGGGCCCCGGGAAGATGGGCTGCCTGTGCCGGGCCATGAAAGAGGGCTGCACAACGGGGGCCAAGAGGGCCACCCGCTCGGTGCGTTGAGCAAAGGAGGGTTGTTGGAGGAGGCGGCTGAGGACGACAGCCCCAAAGGAGAGAGCCACCCACTGGATGCGCCCGTGGATCAGCAATTTCTCGAGCAAGCGGGCAATGGGTTTGGAAATGGGCCCAAGAGCCCCCTTGTTCGCAGAGAGTTCATTCGTCACCTGTGGGAGAAGGGAGATGGTGACACGGGAGGCAACGAAAACAGACCTGCCCCAAAAAATTGGTGTAATCGATCAGAAGGACTGGGGGACAGTCACACCTTTCACAGAGCTTAACCAAAAGAGGACTCCAGCGGGCTGAAGCGCGAGGGACACCCGGCACACCGACTCGGCCATCAAGAACAACCACAACATCGTCAAAGGTGCGCGGAAAGAAACCACGCGTAAAAATGCTGCAGATTACGCCTGCGTCTTCGGACGTCGGGGCAGTATTGTGAAGGCCGTGCCAGGTTGACATCGCGCGCAAGCTGAGCTCTTCTTCTGCACACTGACGCTCGCCCCTCGCGGAAACCGCGACTTTCAGGCAAAAAACGCGAAACGCGAGGGGAAAAAAAAAGACTGTACATGTTATTCGAGGGACCCGAATCATTACTGAAGTCCAATCTCAAAGCCATGGGTCGTGTCGTCGGGCTCCGAACGGAGGGGCAAGCATGCACGAACATGGATCTCACCCAACCGGGTGGCCAGGGCAAGACCCACACCTGTGCTGAGTCGCACCCGGTGCGCCAGAATGTGGCGCATTGGAACAGACAGGGGGCCTATCGAAAAGAGATGAAGAGAACGGGCATGTGACCATCAGAAACAGACGGGTGGCATCCTCTTCGCGAAGGGCGGCCGAGCCTGCGCTGACGAAGCCCAGGGCGCGAATGTTCCGTTGGGCGAGCCAGGGAACCGACGCCGAAAGAGAGCTTGACATGACCCACTGGGCATCGGCACCCACGGCGTACCCGTTATCGTGGGGACCCGCGCGGCGCTCGCGGAAACCATGGAGGAGACCCGATGCTACTCGCGGAGATGAAGAAGAAAGCTGAGCGAGTGCCTGGCAGGGATGCGGACCGCCTCCGCCCAGGAAGAAACGGTCGCTGATGTGGGACGGATTCTGGTAGGCATTCTTGCCCCAAGGCCACAGCAGGCCCGCCATCGCGGTCAGGTTGAAGTGGACCCCCCACCTAGGAGAACGGGTTGGCTCGCGAGTTTCGGCGAGGCAGCGCACAGACCGTGGGATGAGAGGCACGTCAAGTTGGTCGTTGAGCTCGTGACGAATGAACTGGATGCCAGCCCCAAGCCCGGCCATTTCGTTGCAGATCGTGAACCGGTGGGAGATCCCCTGGGGGGTCCGCTGGATGACGCACAGCGTGTGCGCCAACGAGCTCTTAATGGTATCGCCGAGCTGGTGGAATAAGGCCGACGTATTAGAGAGAATCACGCCCCCGAAAGCAGACCTGGGTGACCAGATACCGGGGCAGGGGCATGATCGGGATCGCGGCAGGTTCGCCAACAGCCGTCCCTGTCGGGGATTTGCGGGGGTTCGTCATGGAGCTCCAGAGGGTTCGGAGGCCGAGCACGGGTTGCGGCTGCGGTGGCCCGATGGGGATACCCTCTTCCGCGGCAGCGGCTGGGTCCAAGGAAGGCAGAGCATCCACCATGCGCAGCATGAGCTTATAGTTGACGTCTTGGGTCACCACGGTGGTCTCGGATTGGCGGGTCCAGCGTGCGGCCGTCCCCAGGCCTAGCTGGCGCTCCGAATAGCCGGACTCGGGGAAGGTCGTTTGGGCCAGGTGCGTCTCGACTGCCGTGGAACCGGTGCCGCCGAAGAGGAACCGAGAGATCCGGGTGAGGGGCTGGGAGGGAGACGGCTCGGAGACGTTGGACCCTAGAAGCACACAGAAAACGTGAAAACAAACAACCGACTTGTGTCCTGACCCCAAGCGCACGGGTCCGTGTAAGAGAAATCGAACGCAAGTCCATGACGGGCACCGAGAGAGGCTGACGCACGCAGCTTTTGTGCTCCGTCAAAAAGATTCCTGAGCATGAAGCTTCCACGAACATGAGCCCCGTGACGCCGGTCGGCATAGGCGCCCAGTTGGAATTGAGGAATGCTCTTTTCTGAAACATCGACGAGAAGGTTGATCGGGGTTCGTTCATCCTTTTTCCAAAATGCCCATTTTTTGGGAGGGTGCTGCTCCACATGAATGTCAATGAATTTGAAGATGCCGAGTCCATCCAGGAAATCGGCTGACTGGTGGAGCATTGATTGGAGTTCTGAGAACGAAGTGCACTGCTTGACACCACGGAGAGAGTTTCTTACAAGCTCCTCGCGACCGCCTGTCGCGCCGGACACCACAACTTTCTTCACCTCCATCAAAAGAAGGACGGAGACAGTGGCTGAGTTTGGTGGGAAGTGCCGAGTTAGATTGAGACGGCGCCGGGTTCCCTTTTTTGGCACGGGCTCACCTTTCATTAGCCTCTGCCCATCACTCCAAAAAAAACGCCCATCACTCCGAAAAAAAAAAAAAAATCGGGACATCCGTATTCAAGTCCTCAATCTCCCGGCTCGTCAACCTCGCCTGCTCTCCATGTGATTGGGACCTCGTCAGTCCGGTATCTAATCAGCAGTGATGATGAATCTGTCTCGAGGAGATAATGAGCGAGCAGACCTCTGTGTGCAAGTCGTCTGTTCGATGGGGGTGACCTGGCCCTGCAAAAAAGAAAGAAGTCCAGTATATGCAATCATGGCGCCGTTGTCGATACAGAAACTAGGATGCCCAAGAACAATCAACCAGATTTGGTCACCAAATGTGCGGACCGTTCGTCCATGGCGCAAAGAGATCCGCCTCGCTGAGTCACCATGGCCCGCATCATGTCTTGCAGCCGTTCGTTGCACGCCACGCCACCGACAATGAGGACCTCCGAACTGTGACAGTGGGCCATCGCCCGCTCAGTGACCTCAACCAACATAGCGAAAACAGTTTCCTAGGAGAGAGGCTGATAGATACACAACAGTCGTGGAGAGAAGCAGCGGACCTGCAGAGAAAAACAAAGATCGGCTTTGGTAGCTGTCTCGGCGGCCAGCATTTCAGTAGCCCGCTTACTGATATTCGAAAGCAGCCCCGAGAAGGACACATCCATGCCTTTGACAACATAAGGAAGCTCGATGAACTGCTTCCCTCTGCAAAAGCCATGAATAGCACCGGGAGGGAATGAAAATGCCCAACGGACTGTTTGGCCAGCTGTTCGATCTGCCAACCTGGGGCAGGTTCATTGGGGAGCTGGAGAATGCGAGCAAAGCGGTCGAGACAATTGCCCACAGCAATATCGATGGTCTCGCCAAAGATCCGGTACCTTCCTTGGGCAAAGGCGATAACCTGTGTATTGCCCCCGCTCACATACAAAACAACCGGATTTCTGGCACGAGTGACGACACGGCCCATCTCGATGTCTGCGAAATCGAATTGGAAAATAGCGCAAGGCAAGGAGATCTACAGACGGGCCACACAGTGGTTCACGCCCACAATTGGTTTGCCCCACAGCTGGGCCAGCATTCGCACAACGACCGCAACAGAAACCAAGGGAGCGGCAATGCCAGGTCCTATTCAACCGAATGTGGTGCCTGGACGGGTCCTCGTCTACGGACCTTTGGTGAAACAGATTACGTCAATGTCGTTGGGGGTCATGTGCGCGATTTTGAAGGCCTGTTTTGCCAGTTCAAGAACATGTTCTCGGTGATGCCTGGCCGTTTCTTGGGGCAGAAACCCAGTCCCCGGGGGAGTAATATAGGTCTTTCGGACGTTGGCGAAGATGGTCCCATCGTCTGCGACAATACCCACACCGACTTTGTTTGCGCTTCCTTCAAAACCAATAGCTATGCACCGCTTCCCATCGGTTCTTGCCCTTTTCCGGGGAGCGGCGTCAGAATGCGGCGGTGTGGGCTCCATTCGGATGATAACCTGTTGAACCCTGGGGCTAGCCTCAATATGCAAGCGGGCGCCGAGATCCCTTCAGTCGTCCCTCCTCCTTCGGCGACGATGGAAGAGCACCCTGCGATGGTGGCGGAAAACTCCCCTGTAAATGTGGAATCAGCTCCCCAAAGTGCCGTTGCCACCCCAGATGCGACCAATGTTGAGCCGACACCTCTCGCCGAAAACTCCACTGTGAGTTCGACTGTTTCGGAGAATTCTGAGCAACCCGCTTCCGAGTCCCTTCCATCAACCTCCGCCGAGCCGGCATCAGCCCAAACTGCTCCAGACACTCAAACTGCCCAAGTTTCAGTTCCACCTGCTGAACAGGCCACCCAACCTCTCGTTGCTGAGCAAACTCCTGCTTCGCAGGTGGCGGCCATCACCACGGACCTGCCCAAGAGCGAGGAGCCCGGCCCGAAGCCCGAGCAGGAGCTGACCCCGGTCGAAGAGGAGCCTCTTGACCCTGTTCGGCTCCAACTCCGAGTTTCTGGATTTGCAGAGGCCGAGATCAGCGAGGAGGTCTGACCGTTGCTGTCCTCGGCGGCTGATCTTTCCCCTCCCCTCTCCTCCCCCTCTCTCCCCCCTCCCTCCCTCCCGGTCGTAGGATCTGAAACTCTTCTTCGCCAAGTACCAGCCGACCGCCGTGATGATCGACTCAGGTCTGCACCTCTGGTTCCGCCACTCCACACCACACCACACCCCCAAAACAGTTACTTCGTTCCTTCTTTACTCGACACACCCCCAAAACACATGTAAAATTCGTGGCCCCACAGATCACTGCACATCCATCACCCCGGGGTCCGATCCCCGCGCCCATGTGCGGCGATGCGCCCAGACACATCTCAGGGCCTGATCGGCCCCACGCTCAGGCACAAAGCGGGCAAGAATGCGCCCTCACTGAAAGCCAGCACCCCGCATCGAATGTTGGCAGAGGAAGGCAGGACCCCGGTCAGCGTGCCACCAGCGGAAAGGCACCATTCAGAAGCGGAGCGGAAAGACACCATTCAGGAGCGGAGCGAATGAGAGGGGAGACCCCTTCGCCTTTGCACCAATCCAGACGACGAGCCCGAAAGGCATCATCCGAAGAGTCGTGAAGCATCGGCAGAGGAGACGAGACGCATCATTTGCACCACCCCACCCATGCCATGTGCCCATCCACCCAAAACGGAGTCCGTCGACCAAGGTGCCGACCAGGTCGTGGAAGGAGAACCGCCGCCCCGCCCCTCCCCTCCCCCGGCTCCCCCTTTCACGGTTTCCCCCGCCACTAAACTCCATCATCCCCACCGCTCGTCCCCCGGGCCAGCCTTCGCATGCCCTGTTCCCCCTGCCTGCCCCCGCGCTTGCCCTTGCCTCTGCCTGCCGGCCCGATGATGAGGCGACCGACGGAGACGGTGGGCCCCGCCCCGCCCATCCGCCCACGGCATTGCGGCGACCAAGCGGCTCCATCGGATGGTGGCGGGCGGGCGACTGTGAGATCCGCGCTGGTCAGGGGTCACCCCGGCTGCCCGGCAGCACACAGCTCCGCCCCCCGTGCGGCTGTACGGTCCCGCCTGGCCTCCCCAACCCCCCCAGCCCCCCAGCCCCTCCGCGGGAGAGGAACCGTCCTGTCCGAACTGTTCGTCCCCATGCCCCAGGCCACTAGCGGCAAGTCATTCGGGTTCCCCGTGAGAGGGCAAAGAGGGGGCAAAGAGGAGCGCACAGCACAGCGCACAGCAGACGACCTTGGGGTGAAAGATGGCCCAGACACAGACACAGACACAGACACAGACACAGACACAGACCAGAGCAAACAAGACCTCACCGCCAGCATGACACCCGCCAGCCGCCAGCCGCCAGGAACCATCACAGCACAGCCGCCACTGCCGCCACTGCCGCCACTGCCGCCACTGCCACCAGGAGCCAGGAACCATCACAGCACAGTCACCACAGCCAGCCTTTTCCCCACAAGTGGCACGCACGGCCGCCTTTCCACTCGCACGCCTGCTCCCCTGCCCCCCGCTCGGCCCCTCGGGTCCCTGACTTTCCCCTTTCCCCCATGCTCCCCTCGACAGGGCGCGCCTGGGCCACCGTCCAGCTGGGCAGCCACCCGGCCTGCGTCGAGGCCCAGCGGGAGCTCGACCAGTCCTTCATCCGCCTCCGCCCCAGGCCCAAGCCGGCACCACGGTCCCCCGCACCCGCTCCCGCAGCCGCCCCGGCCACCAGCACCCCGCCCCGGCCACAGACACAGCCCCCGCGAGCAGCGCCGAGGCCCCGGCCGCTCCCTCCGGCCAGCCAGCGTCCGATGCCGAGCCCTCGGCCCCCATGGCCACCGAGGCGGCCCCCGCCCCGGCCGAGGCCCAGCCCGCCGAGGCGGCGCCCGTCGCCCCCGCCCCCGCCGAAGAGCCCGCTGCGGCCCCGACCGCCGACCAGCAGCAGCAGCCGGCAGCCCCCGAGGCGGCCCCCATGGCCACCGATGAGGAGCCGCAGCAGCCGCCGATTGCCGCCGCCGCCCCCGCTCAGGAGCCCAAGGCCGCCGCTCCTGCCGAGGCGCCCAAGCCCGCGCAGCAGCAGCAGCCTGCCGTGGAGCCCTGCCCGCCACTGCCGAGCCCGCCACTGCCGAGCCCGCCCCTGCTGAGGAGCAGAAGATTCTGGCCGAGGAGAAGCCCACTGCCCCTGCCGAGGAGCAGAAGACCGCCCCTGCCGAGACCGTTTCACCGGTGGATGCCGAGGGGCTGACCCCCTACCGGCTGACGGTGCAGTTCGAGGTGGCCGACACGCTGCTCTTCGTGGGCAACCTCGACACCAAGGTCGCCCTGCCCTCTGCCACGCCCCTCTGCCACGCCCCTCTGCCACGCCCCTCTGTCGCGGCCCCCCCCCCCCCCCCCCCCCCGATCGGTCTGCCGTTTGCCATGGCGCGGTCTCGTTTGGCTCATCTGCGGCACCCGCACCTTTGGCCCCGCAGTACACCGACCCCGAGCTGCGGGCCTTCTTCTCAAGTACGGCCGCATCCTGGCATCCGTCCGTCCGGCCCTGCCTTGCGCCGCCATGCCCCTGCCATTGCCCTGCCCTGCTCCCCCGTCAGGCCTCCATCTGACCTGCCCCCCCCCCCCCCCCCCCCCCCCCCCCCCCGCGCACCGGTGCAGATTGTGCGGTCGCTGTCAGCCCCCGAGCAGAGCCTGGGCTACGGACTGGTCGAGTTCGCCAGCCGGGGCATGGCAGCCGCCAAGGCGGCCACCTCGGGCATGACCCTCAACGGGCAGTCCGTCCCGCCCGCCCGCCCGCCCGCCCGCCCGCCCGCATGCCTCCCCGCACGCACGCACGCACGCACGGGCACCTGCCCGCATGCCACCCCCGCCCGCACATGCGCATGGGCCTGCCCGCATGCCCTGCTCGACCACCCCCATCCCCATTGCGGGCCTGAGGCTCACCATCGGTCGGGTGCCCCCCCCCAACCCCCCCCCCCGCTGTGGCCCGGCAGGTCGCTCCGGGTGGACTGGTGCGAGGCCCGCACCGAGCGGGCATACCACAGCACGACCCTCTTCGTGGACCGGCTCCCACGCACCATGACGGTCCGTCCGCTCCCCCGCCCGCCCACACCACCACCACCCGCCCACACGCACAGGCCCGCCTTGCTTCATGCTCCCCTCGGTCCGCTCTTTCCCCTGCCCCGCTCGGCCCTGTGCCCCGCGCCCCGGCTTGCCCTCCGTTGGGGCTCTTGGGGCTTCCAGGAGCGGCGCGACCTGCAGGCGCTCTTCGAGAAGGCCGCGGGGGGCCCCGGGTCGGTGGTGGACTGCCACATCGCGTACACCCACCCCGGCGGCACCCCCGCGGGTTCGGCTTCGTCGAGATGGCGTCCCCCGAGCAGGCCGAGACCGGTCCGCACCCCGGCCCAGCCCGCCCGGCCCCTCCCATCCCGCCCCCCTGCACCGCGCATGCCCCATCACAAGCGCTGACTGCCCCCCTCGACCCGCCCCCAGCCCGGAGTGGGCTGCAGGACTACAAGCTGGGCCCGGACAACCTGCTCAGGATCGCATTCGCCAACCCGTCCAAGGCCCGCCCACGCCCCACGCCCCTCCCTTGCCCTGCCCTGCCCTGGGCCCCCTTTGCCCTGTTCGGGAGGCAGGGCGTCCGAGCGAGCAGGGCCGCACCGGGAGAGGCGGTCGCCAGGCCCAACGCTCATCACCGCGGTGTGCCCCCCCCCATCTGCCATGCCTGCCCTGCCATGCCTGCCCTGCTATGCCTGCTATGCCTGCTATGCCTGCTATGCCTGCTATGCCTGCTATGCCTGCTATGCCTGCTATGCCTGCTATGCCTGCTATGCCTGCTATGCCTGCTATGCCTGCTATGCCTGCTATGCCTGCTATGCCTGCTATGCCTGCTATGCCTGCTATGCCTGCCTGCAGTCTCGGGGCCGGGACTACGACCGCGGGCGGGACCGGGACTACCCGCGCGGCTCCTCGGACCGGGGCCGCGACACGCGCGACTACCGCGACCGGCGCGACCGGGACGGCGGCTTCTCGACGGGCTACAGCCCCGCCCCCTACGCCAGCAGGGCCCCGCGCGATGACTATGTCCGCCAAGCCCCCTGCCCGCCCTGCCCCTGCCCGCCCTGCCCTGCCCGCCCTGCCCATGGCCCTCTGGCCCGCCCTGCCCGCCCTGCCCCTGCCCGCCCGCCCCTGCCCGCCCTGCCCGCCCTGCCCGCCCTCCCATGGCCCTCTGGCCCGCCCCGCCCCTGCCCGCCCTGCCCCTGCCCCTGCCCCTGCCCACCCTGCCCATGGCCCTCTGGCCCGCCTGCTCCCTCCCCTTCCCTCCCGCCCTGCCGACTGACTGGGGGTCCTCATCATCGTCATCACCGCGGCTTTTTTTCGACTTGGGCTCGACGTTGCTGCAGTACGGCCGCGGCCGCGACGACTGTCCGTCCCTCGCCATCCCGCCCGCCCCTCCTCTTCGCCCCCTGTCCCCGTGTCCCCCCTCGCGGCCTTTGTGCCTGTGCCTGTGCCTGTGCCTGTGCCTGTGTCTGTGTCTGTGTCTGTGCCTGTGCCTGTGCCGTCCTCATCTCCCTCTGGCCCCGCCCCTCCGTGGCACCGCACCTTCCAGACGGCCGCTCCGGCCCGGCATACCGGGGAGCCCCGGCCCCGTACGGGGCGCGGCCCTACCCGCCCTACGGCGGCTACTCCCCGTACCCCCAGGGCGGCTATCCCCAGAGTGGCTACTCCCAGGGCGGCTATCAGAGTGGCTACGCCCGGGGCGTGTTCCAGCCCAACCCGGCCGGCAACCCGCAGATCGCCTCGGCCGTGGCGGCCCTGGTGGCCGTCGCCCAGCAGCAGGCCGCCCAGCAGCAGACCAGCCAGCACCAGGCCCAGGCCGTCCAGGCCCAGGCCCAGGCCCGCTCCATCGCGGCCGTGGCCGACCTCATCCAGCGCGGCGCCGCCCAGCAGCAGCAGCCCCAGGCCCAGCGCTACGGCGCCTACCCAGCTCAAGCCCCCACCCAGCAGCCCGCCTACCCGGCCCAAGCCCCGGTCCCGGCCCAGGCTCCGGCCCAGGCACCCGTGTACGGCGCATATGGGGCTCCGCAGTACCAGCACCCGGCCCCGGCCCAGGCCGCGTTGCCCCAACCGGCACCTCGCCCGGTGGCCGCCCCGATGCAGCCCCAGCCGGTCCACCCGGCCCCGGCCCCGGCCCCGGCACCCCAGGCCGCCCCGGCCCAGTCCCAGCAGAGCGCCACGGATGCATACACGGCCGCCTACTACCAGCAGTACTACGCCGCTTACCTCCAGCAGCAGCAACAACAGCAACAGCAGCAACAGCAGCAGCAACAGCAGCGCCCCGCCGCCGTCGGCCAGCAGCCCCAGCAGCAGCTCGCGTACGGCGGCTACCAGCAGCAGCCCCAGCCCCAGCAGCCCCAGCCGGCAGTCCAGGCGGCTCAGGCGGCTCAGGCGGCTCAGGCGGCCTACTATGGCCAGCAGCAGCAGCAGCAGCCCCAGGCGGTCCCCGGGGGCTATGGATACGGCGCTGCCTCATACGGGTACCAGCAGCAGCCCGTGGCCGCCCAGGCGCCAATGGCCCAGCAACGGCAGCCCCAGGCCCAGATGGCCCAGATGCCCCAGCAGCCGCAGCCGCAGCCGCAGCAGATGTCCCTGCAGCAACAGCTGGCCCAGCAGCAACAACAACTGGCCCAGCAGCAGCAGCAGCCCCAGCAGCAGACCCAGCAGCAGACCCAGCAGCAGCAGCAGCAACTGACCCCCGAGCAGCAGCAGTACTACCAGCAGTACTATGCCCAGTACTACGCCGCCCAGGTCTGCCGCCGGCCCCAGCCACGCGGCGGCTCCCCCGCCACGCCTTTCGCCTGCCCCTCCTCGTGCCCCTGCGCCCCAGCTGCTCGCCCCGGCTGCTTTGCTACCCCCCCCCCCCCCCCCCCGTACCCTGCTCGCCCCTGCTCGCCCCTGCTCGCCCCTGCTCGCCCCTGCTCGCCCCTGCTCGCCCCTGCTCGCCCCTGCTCGCCCCTGCGCTCCCTGTGTCCCGCCCTTGCTCGCATCCTCATCTGCTCGCTCCGCCCGCCCGCCCGCCCGTGCGCAGATGCAGCAGCAGCAGCAGATGGCCGGCCAGAAGCACCCGCCGATGCGGCCCTCGCCCCCGCCGCCCTCAGCGGCCCCGCCTGTAAAGGCCCCCCGTCCCCGTCCCCGTCCCTCCCGCCTCGAGCCCAAAGAACCCGTCTTGTGTTTTGTCCGCTGGGCTGCCGGGCAATAAGTATGCATATCTTAGGAGGGGGAGCGGGGGGGAGAGGGGAGAGCGGAGGGAGGAGTCACTCAGTGCAACTTTTATACCGGCGCCTGTTTACTGGGCGCCAGGAGCCCCAAGGGCAGGGCCGCCCGGAGCCGCACCGCCTGCACCGCCGGGGCCGCGCCGCCCGCACCGCCGCCGGGGCTGGGGGCCGGGCCGGGGCGCGGGGTGGTCCTCGAAGGCGGCCATGCGCTCCTCAGCAGGAAGTTGATGGCGGCCTCCTCGTTGCTGTCGCACGCGAAGTAGGCCTCCAGGGCGGCCTGGGGGAACCCCGAACTCGGCAATCTGCAGGGGAGGAGGGGGGGGAGGGGGATGGTGAGCATGACGGTTGGGACAGACCCGCTGCATGACCTCGCGCTCCTGGGGGGTGATGCGGATGGTGGCGCCCTGGGCCGTCCGCTGGACGCGGGCCTCGATGGGGGGCGCGTCCCCCGCAGCACCGGCCGCCCCGCCGGCGGCGGCAGCCCCAAGGAGGGCCGCAAGGTCGGCTGGCGACCCCGAGGCGAGGAAATGCCCGACGGAAAGGCGGGGGTCAGGGCGGGGTCGATCGACAGAGCAGGGGTGGGGCACGGGCATGGGGAGGGAGGGGAGGGGCAGCAGACGAGCGCCGGGGGCACCGCCGGCCGCGGGGGCGGCGGGGGCGTCGGGCTCGTTGAGGAGGGCCAGGAACTCGGCCGGGTGGGCGTTGATGGCGGCCACGATCTCCGGGTGGGTCGTCTGGAGCTGCTGCAGGATGGGGCCCAGGAAGGACCGGTCCCGGCGCACAAGCTGGCCAACACGGGGAGGGGAGGGGAGGGACGGGGGGCGGCGAGGCGGTGAGATTCCCGCGGCTTGGTGGGCGAGGCGAGGCGCCAGACCTCACGGAGCTGGGGCAGCTGAGGGTGGGCCCGCAGGGCGGCCAGAGGGTCTGCCGCGCCGGCAGGGGCGCCCGCAGGGCGGGGCACCAGGCCCGGGGGGATCAGATCGAAGCCGCCCGCCCGCCCGGCGCCGGCACCCGCGGCACCACCCGCGCCACCGGCCGCCCCTGCGCGGGCGGCCTGCAGCTGCTGCATGAGACCAGGGTTGGCGGCAAAGAGGGCCGCCAGCTCGGGGTTCTCGCGGAGGGCCTGCTGCAGCAGGGCCGGGTTCTGGGCCAGCAATTGCACTGGGCCAGGTGGCAGGGTGGCAGGGTGGCAGGGTGGCGGGGTGGCGGGGTGGCGGTGTGACACAGGCTGGGTGGCAACCAGAAGACCCCCTCCTCCTCCCCCTCCCCCCTCCCCCCCCCTCCCCCCCTCCCCCTCTCCCCCCCCCCCCCCCCAACCGGGTTCCTGGGCTGACAGACGCATGGCCATGGGATCGACCTCGCCCTCCTCGCCCTCCTCGCCCTCCTCGCCCTCGACGCCCATCCCGGGGCCGCCGATGTCTTCGGGGATGCCGTTGGTCAGGTACTCCACGGCCCGGGACTCGTCCCCGAAGGCGGCCTGGAGGGCCCGGACGACCTCATCCCGGGGGAAGCCCATCTCGCAGAGGCCGTTGATCTTCTCCTCGCTGGGGGCCGCCGGGGCGCGGGGCACGGGGGGCGGAACGGGAGGGGTGGCCAGGGGGGCGGGGGGAATGGCGGGGACGGCTGCCGGAGCCGGAGCCGGAGCCGGGGCAGCAGGGGCAGCAGGGGCAGGAGTCGAGAGGGGGGTGGCGACAAGGGCAGGAGCTGCGGGGGCAGGAGCAGGGGCCTCACGAGCCGGGGTCGTGGGGGCAGGCGGGGGGGCCTGCTGGGCGGGAGTCCTAACAAGCGGTGATGGGCAAATGGGAAGATACGAAGAAGACGCAGACTCAGCAGGCTTGGGGGCGGCAACAGGCTTGGGCTGTTCGGGAGAAAACCGACCATTGAAGGAACCTCTCAAAGCCGGGGCATCAGACCTTCATTGCCAGAAGGACAAGGAAAGAGTTTTCTGAAAATTGTGATGAGGGAAGATCACATTGAAATCGTAAAAAAAGTGGGGCTTAAAGGGGACGAACCAACAATACCGGCGTTGGCAACTGTGGATGTGTTCTCCAGGACCTTTCCCTTGAAGATCAGACGCTGCTGATCCACAGGGTGGCCCTGAGCGTTCGAAATGAGCTCTTTCACATGTTGAATCTATTCCGACGACCAAATTGAGCGTGAACAATAGAATGAAACGAGTTTCTGACAGTCATGTCTGGCTCCACATCCAAAGGAGTTTGCTGGTCATTGAGGGTCTTGATAATGACACGCTAAAGAGGGGGAAAAAATCAGGCCGCAGAGAGGTGCGGTACAAAACCATTTCGATACAGGTGACTAAGGACAGGGGTGAATCCACTGCGTTCGAACAAAGCACCACCAGTCGGAGTAATTCTTTTCTCCACCACCCGCTTCTCCATTCGAGACACCTTTCAGTTTGCCGCCTCCGTCCGTCATTTCACTGCCATCCCATCCTTATCACACCGAGGGTCCAAAATCTGCATGTGGCAGGCGAACTTTGGTCGGGGCCAGCTAGTGTTGGGCCAACGGGCGGTCTTGGTGCTAGCGTCTGGGTGATGTCCAGAACCAGTGCTCGCTTGGCGGATCAGTGTCGTTGCCGGCCACCATGGGGTCCCGGGTGTCCGGAGAGGTTCCGGAGAGGTTCCGAGAGTGGGTGCACATGTGCAGGAGTTGTGGGCCTGGTGGCTCCAGGGCGCCCCATGAAGTGACTGGACAGGTTGAGTTCGCCGCAGGCTCTTCTGGACGTCGATCTCGGCGACTGCTTCTCGAACATAAATCAATCCTTCTTGACAAGGTGGGACTGGTAGCTCGCCCACCCGACGAAAATGTGGACCAATGAAAAAAGATATCCAATACAGCAGCCACCGACAGATGAAAACATACAAGGGAGCGGCCATTTCTGTGGAAGGAAACGAGTTGAGATGATTCATTTCTTCGAATGTCTCGCCCATCAGACCTGCCACCACCGATCCCAGTCGAGAGGAATCGCACAAGCGCCGAACCAAGTTCCCAACATCGTCCCCAGATACAGGAGGGCGGAGATTCGGTGGGATAAAGAAAGCGGCACGACAATATCTCGTTGTGGGAGAAAAAGGAGCGCAGGAACAAGATCGGGACGCAAGAGAAAGGCAAGAGAAAAGTTTGACCGGAGCAAGAGGAGAACAGGAAAACAGCTGAGAGAGGCCACCCATAGAGCAAGTCCTGCGGTCTCTCTAATATCACTGAATGAAGAAGTCGATACAGCGGCGCAAGAAATGTTTACAGACGTGGTCAATGAAGCACCAAAGAGAACGGCGACGAGCCAAACAGAGAGAAAGGTTCCGAGAAAGGTGATGAAAAATCTGGTCGGAGTCCGCATCTCTGACTCGACACGCAGTGGCGGCACAAAAAGCCGGAAGAGCAGCACCAACCACGGCGCACCGGTCTTGCCGGTATTTGAAGGGCCTCTCTTAGGAAAAGACGATCATGCTGATAAGACAGAAAATGGAATCGGAGGAACTCCATTGATCAATCAGGAGGCGAACAAAAAGAAAAACAAAATCTCGAGAGATTTCACAGGCTTGACCCCCCCCCCCCCCCCCCCCGCTTGGCTTGGCTTGGCCGAGGCGCTGCGCCCGGCCGGGGTGGTGGGTTTTGATGCTCTCTTTCTTCCGGAAAACCGGGGTCTTTGAGCCGCCGGATGAGCGGAAATCCATGACCTCGAGTCAAAGCGAAAAAAACCGAAAACAACGCTCCGAGCCGGCACAACACGAACGCGAAGGCGGGGGGGGGATGGTGGTGTGGGAAGGGATGGGGGGTGGTGTGATGAGAAAATTACTGGGCAACTCCAGGAGCGGGGCTGCTGAGGCAGGTGCGCAGGCGGGTCTGCTCCTCGAGGGCCTCGGCAGCAGTCGTCTTGCCTTCCCAGACGCGCTGGAAGAGGCGCCGATCGCCCACGGAAAGGTCCACCAGGGGCAAGTGCATAACCTCTACGAAACAGCATGGCCGATGAGCAAAGAGCGGGATGCACACGACAGACGGCTGAACTCCTGGCGGACGGCGGCGCATGCGAGAGAGGGGCTGGCGACCTCCTCGGGAGTGGGAACGTGCAGGGGCAGGTAGTGAACCTCGGCGCAGTTGTAGAGCTGGCGGGGGGGTGGATTGAGGAAGAGCGCCAGGACAAAGACGGACCTGCGTCAGATTGCGGAACATCTGCCAGAGAGCGCCCGACTCGGTATAAACGGGGTTGAAATAGCGGTGAGGATAGCGAAGAGCAATCGGCTGAATGGGGACACCGGTCCGGAAGATGCCCTCCTTAAAGGACACTGGTCCAGGGCAACAAAACAAAAAACCGGTCGATATAACATAGGGGAACGAGAAACAGACAGATCTGGCGCCCATTGTGGGTGACGCCCTCGGGGAAGATCACCATGGGCATGGTGCCTGGAGGGGGGGGGGGGGGGGGGGGGGGTCAGCAAAAGAAGTGGCGCTCGAATCAAATGATGGGTTGGCGGGCGCAGACCTGGCGTGTGGGTGCGCTTCATGAGAAGGGCCCCGACATTTTCGCGGCTCTCCTTGGAGTACCGGTCGAGGAAGACCATGCCCCTGTCATGCATCCAGGCCCGTCAGCGGCAGTCCCAACCAAGCAAAGGTCACAGACCAAGATTTGGCGGCGGCTCCAATCATGGCGCGTTTCTTCAGCTCGGCCTTTTGGAGGAGATGAGGCGTTTGCAAGCGAGGCGAGGCGGGCCGCAGACCGTGGCCACGAAGGAAGTGCAGCCTTCCGACGCAACAATAAGGATATCTTGCCAAGACTGGTGCGGGCACACCACCGCGGGAATGACAACACCCTCCAGATTGAGCCTACGTTGTGCGGCCTGCCGGAACCAACGCCAAAGTGTAACAGAGAGGACTCAAAGACGGACCAGGGCTTCCTTTTTGCCGTAGATCTTGATCCGCATGAATCCGTAACAAAACAGGATCCCGCGAGCACAAAATCGAGAAGATGCAAGAACCACATGCCGGCGCCAGTTGTTGGTCGTCGGGTTATTTTCATCGAATTTGGTCCCGAAAAGGGCAACTGGACGATGGAAAGTCAGTGGCCCAAAACCCCAAATCTTTCAGACTGGTCAGGAAAAATAGCATATAAAAAGGAATCGAGAGAATCACGCGAGGAATGAGAAGAAAAATGGCGCCAAAGATGGTCCGGGCGACAACCCAAATTTGACCCCAGAAAGTGCGTGGGGGATTCACATGGAAAAACGGGAGGAAGCGCTCGCGGAAAATGGGATCGCGCGTACTCTTCGGTGGATCAAAGACCATGAGAAGGTATCAGCCAACTCAGCCAAGGAGAAGAAGACTGTACAGATGGAATTTGTCCCACTTCTGGGGAAGTCTCGCCCTGAGGTCGAAGGGACGATCCATGCGCAGCAGGGCCCACCAGAATTGAAGCGTTATCAAAATGGGGACACATTTATCAACTGGAAACCTCTTGGTCTGGTTCCTCTTTCTTCGGCACACTGAATCACCGCCGTCCAGGACTATCAATCATGTTTGATGGGCGTACAGAAACCCTCAGTAATATTTTTGTGTATAACAACTCGGATGGTTTCTCGCAGTTCCGGGGGACACTACCACATGGTCTCACTTTCGCCGAAACCAATTCAGATATTGTCCGGAGGTTCGTGATATTTCGCATTTGTCTACCAAAAAGTTCTCTTTTTTGTTGGTAGGTTGGGGGAACCGCAAACGAAGGGAGGGCGGCCTTTGCCTGTATGGATTCGATACGACCATTTAGACCCGTGCGTCCAGGTCCTTGTATCCTCGAGCTTTTCTTTTCCAAATCTGCCTTAGATCGATTTTAAATGCAATTCATTCGAAGACCGCAGGAATCCTGTGAGTTCGATGTGCTTTTACCGAAATCCAGCGTGACAGGTGGGACACTTGATCGAGGACCCACCGCTTTTTTCCCGACTCGGTGGCCACGTCCTTTTTGTCGGTCCCGCAGAGCGGCTAATTCTTGCTCATGTCCGACTGCCTTCCATCGAGATGTTGGAGGCATAGTTCCACCCTAATCTCTGGACATTAACCGTTTGTGTTTGCGCACCACCAACAAGGAAAGAGAATTTAACAACGCACCAGTTTTCCCTGCGTCTGACTCTCCATCCCCTGGTTGAAGTCATTCGATCGTGTGTGTTGACCCTTTGACCCGCGATGCGATCATGATCCAACAGAGATCCACATCTCGGCTTTCAGATTTTATCTTTTTACAGCAAATTGTTCGGTTCTGTTCTTCATTTGTTCTTGATCAATCTCGTTGCCCGAAATTAGGGGAAAGGGAGTTACGGTGTGGTCAATAAAGTCAAAAGGAAAAGTCCGCTTGACAGTAATTCTTCTCCATTTCCATCTAACATTCCGTACAGTTGATGACGGGATTTACTGCATGAAACAAATCGACATTGGGCAGCTTTCCCGTCGAGAGCGGGATGACGCAGTGAACGAAGTGCGAATCCTGGCCTCCCTGAACTCTCCATATGTGATCCATTATTTCGATTCTTTTGTGGAGCCGGAAAGTCAGCTCAACATTGTCATGGAATTTGCGAAAAATGGGAACCTGTGCGAATATCTTAAGGTCCGTTGTCAAAATGTATGCGCGTAAAACAAGCTCTTTTCTTGCGCTGGGTCCAGTCGGAGCAACCCCACTCGCTTCCCGAGGACACTGTGTGGAAGTTCTTTATCCAGATTGGGCTGGGCCTTCACCACATCCACTCCAGCAAAATCCTTCACCGAGATATTAAGACACGTCTGTTTTTGCCTTGGGAGGGGGGGGGGGGGGGGGGGATCCACGCCCACCCATCACACTGCCCACCCACACGCTCACCCCACCGACCTAACCTAACCATACCCGCCCCAACGCCGCTAGTGAACATCTTCCTCGACGCCGACAACACGTCTGTTGCTTCCTTGGGTGCCCCCCAAGCGGGTCTCACCACGGTCTTCTTTTGGGCAGGGTGAAGATCGGCGACCTCGGGGTGGCCAAGCTGATGGGCACCGCCAGCTTCGCCCACACCCTCGTCGGGACGCCCGTCCGTCCCTGGGTCCCCGCTTTGATTGGGTGGATGGGTGGGGGTGATGGCGGGGGTGGAGGGAGGGATCAATTAGCGTTGGGCTCGTCCCTGACCTTCTCTGCCCTGGCTCTCGGCGGGGGGGCAGTATTACCTGTCCCCGGAGCTGTGCGAGAACAAGCCCTACAACGAGAAGTCCGACATCTGGGCCTACGGGTGCGTCCTCTACGAGCTGTGCACCTTCAGGCACCCATTCGACGCCGACAACCAGGTCCGCGCGCCCATGCCCGCCCGCCCCGCCCCGCCCCGCCCCCGCCCCCGCACCCCCGGACCCGCCCGCCCACACGACCCGCTCCTCGTCTGCACTCGGGACCGCACCAGGGGGCCCTCGTGCTGAAGATCCTGCGGGGCCGCTTCCGGCCGCTGGAGGGCTACTCGGCTGACCTCTGCGACGTGGTGGCGCGCTGCCTGACCCGGGACCCCCGCCAGCGGCCCACCCTGGACGACCTCTTCGCCCTACCGGCCCTCAGGCGGCGCCTGCTGGTCCTCGGCATGCAGGCGCCCCCACCCTTCCATGTGCCCGGCCAGGTCCGCTCCCGACCCCACGCCAGACACCAGAGATGGTCCCACACCGCCAGACACCAATCCGCCACACCGCCCCTTCTTTCGCGGCCGCCACGTCATCTCCGTTGTTTGGGTGCTCGTTGCCCCACTCGTGATCGCGGCAGCCGTCCTCCGTGCCGGCCGTGATCCACATCGGGGGTGGCAGCCGCCCGGGGACCAGCGAGTCGGCCGGCGAGGACGCCGAGTCGTTCAACTCGAGCCTGAGCAGCTTCGCCCGGCTGGTGGAGGCCGGCCAGGACACCTGCCGCACCGCCGCCGCCGCGGGCCCTCCCGCCACCGCCACCGCCACCGTCACCGTGACCCAGGCCGCCCCGCAGGCCCCCCAGCCAGCGGGCGTCCTCAAGACGCCGCCGCCCCAGGCGGGGCTCCGGGTGGAGGAGGTCGAGTGCGGCCCGGGGGCCCCGGGCGGGGAGAACATGAGCCGGGACGACCTGGGCGAGACGGCCATGTACTCGGGCAGCGAGGGCAGCATGATCATCCACCGGCCCGAGAGCCCCGCGGACCCCTCGCCCGAGGGCAGCCCCAACCCGGTGGCCGAGATGGCGGCCGCCCAGCAGGGCCTGGGCCGGATGTCGGTGGGCAGCGAGGAGGACGGCTACCTGTCGCCCCCGCCCGTCGGGCCGGCGCTCCTCTCGCCCCCCGTGGCCCGGGCCCCGTCGGCCGTTGCCCACCGGCTGGTTGCGGGCATGGGGCCCGGGAGGCCCACCGTCCATCCGGGGGCCGTGGGCCGGTCGACCGAGGGGCCCCTGGCTGGCCCCGCCAAACCGGCCCCCGCCCGGGCCGCCCCGGGGCGCGGCATGATGGCGGGCAGCCCATCCGTGGCCAGCGTCCCCAACCTGGCCGTCGTCGGCCAGTCGCCCCTCAAGTCTGGCGCCCCCGCCCCCCGCATGCCCCGCCCCACATGCACCACACCCCCGCATGCCCCGCCCCACATGCACCACACCCGCATGCCCCGCCCCACATGCACCACACCCCGCATGCCCCGCCCCACATGCACCACACCCCGCATGCCCCGCCCCACATGCACCACACCCCGCATGCCCCGCCCCACATGCACCACACCCCGCATGTCCCGCCCCACATGCCACACCCCGCATGCACCGCCCCACATGCAGCACCGCCCGCCCCACATGCACCGCCCCACATGCATCGCCATCGACCCTGCGGAGCCTCACCGCATCCTCGCTCCCTTCGGCTCTCGTAGGAAACACCCGCCCGCGGCTCCCGCCGTGCCCAACAGCCGCAGCCGCAAACGAACGGCCGCCGGCAAGCCGGTCCGCCCCCCCCCCCCCGCCCCCCTGTTCGCCCGCCCCTGTTCGCCCGCCCCTGTTCGCCCGCCCCTGTTCGCCCGCCCCTGTTCGCCCGCCCCTGTTCGCCCGCCCCTGTTCGCCCGCCCCGCCGGCCCTGCCGCCCACTCGGGTTCTGAGCCATCCTCCTCCTCCTCCTCCTCCTCCTCCCCCCCCCCCCCCCCCCCCCCCCCGGCGCAGTCTGCCCCCGCCCCGGTTGGGGTTGCGGGCCTCATCCGCCGAGTGGCGGCCGCCAAGGTGCCGCTGCGGGCCCCCCTCAGCCGCGGGCGCTTCCTGCCCGGCCGCAGGCGCAGCGAAGCCGACTCCGAGCTGGCCGCCGCGGTGGCCCTCCTGCCCAAATGTCCGCCCGGCCGCACCCCAGACGGCCTCACTCCACCACCCCTTCGCTCCGGTCTTCATGCGCCTCCTTCGGTGGGTGGGGCGGGGCAGCCGTCCCCGAGTCGCGCCCGAGCACGGTCGCCTCGCTGGAGGCCGAGATGGGCGGCGGGCTGGAGGACATGCGCATGGTCGACCTCGACGCCAACCCGAGACTGGTCCGCCCCGGGTTCCCCACCCCCAACGCCAGGCACCCCCCAACGCCATCTCACGGGCCCCCCAGCATCGCCAGCATGACTCGCCCTCACCGGTTCTGAATCCCCCCCCCCCCCCCCCCCCCCCCGACCGGCCGGGGGCGCAGGGTCGGTTGATGAGACCGAGGAGCACAGCGCCCCGGGGAGCATCAGCGAGCCCGAGGGGTCCCACTCGCCCGAGGAGGCGGGCGCCTTCAAGCCCATCGCCTCGCCCTCGGCCCCCTGACGGCCCCCATGCCCCACACCCGGCGGCCCCCGCCCCTGCGCCTGTCGGCCATGCCCGCCCCAGGGGCCAGCCTCTGGTCCGAGGAGGCCACGCCCCTCACGGGGGCCACCCGGTGCTGCACCCCGCCCCCCCTGGGCGCCGCCGGGGAGGCCTGCCCCATCGCCGACGTGGACGTGGACCTGCCCGAGTCGGCCGGGGCGCCCCCTGCTGGCCGCCAGGCCCCGCCCACGGCCCCGCCCACCACCACCACGCCAACCCCTCGGCCCCGCCCATCATCCTCACCACCGCCGCCACGGCCGCCACCAAGCGGCCCAAGCCGCCCACCCCGCCCCCGCCCCGCCACGCCCGCCCTCAGCGAGGGCTCTCCCGCCCGCCCCGACGGCCACCCGGCCCAACCCCGTCGGGCGGCACTACCCCACCTTCATGGCGCCCCCCGTCAGCGGGGCCGGCTCGCCCTCGACGGCCACCCCCAGCGGCACGCCCAGCGGCACCCCCGCCCTGGCCGGCGGCCATCACAGCCAGCCCCTCGTCCGCTCCCCGGCCGCCTCCGCCTCCTCGCCCCTCTCCCAGCCCCTCCCCACCCGGGCCACGCCCGTTCCCGCTCCCGCCTCGGTGTCGTCCCGCGCCTCCACCGCCGCGGCCCCGGCCCCCGGGGCTCCCCCGCCCCAGGGCAGCCCGGCGGGAACCCCCCAGAACACCCCCCCCGTGGCGGCCATCAAGAAGCAGGCACACTACCCGGCCCACCTGGCCCGCAAGCCCCTCGCCTCCCTCCCCGGGGCCAGCGGCCTGCCCGGCAGCGCGTACACGCCCTCACCCCCCACGCCCCGCGGGGCCGCCGAGGGGCCCCCGTCCCCCTCGGCCGCCTACAGCCCGCTGAGCCCCTTCTCCATCCCGCCCTCCACGGCCGGCGCCGCCACCGCCTCGCCCTCGGCCCCGCCACCCCAGCCCGGGGCCCCGTCGCCCCCCGGGGGCCCGCCCACCCCGCGCGGCCCCCTGACCCCCCGCCACCGTGCGGCCATCCCATCCACACCCACCCTGGAGCTCTGCGAGGGCCCCGGCCCCGACGCCACTTTCGGCCCGGGCGGCATGTTGGGGGCCCTGCCGCCCCCCGGCCAGGGGGCCCTCGTGGGCGGGGGCGGGGTCGTCTGCGCGTACAAGATCAAGGAGGGCGCCGCCGGCGAGGGCCCCGGGGCGACCGTGGGCAACCCCTACGCGGGGGCGGCCGTGGGCGAGTACATGCCCACAACCATCGGCGAACTGCCCCTGGTCTCGCCAAGGAGACAGGTCCCCGCCCCGCACCCGCCCCCACCACCGCCCCACCTTCCCCAACCAGGGGGCTCTCGCTCGATTTCTCACCGTCACCCCCCCCCCCCCCCCCCCCCCTCCTCCCTCCCTCCTCCTCCTCCTCCTCCCCCGGCCTCTTGCAGTACCGGGCGACGGTCAGCCCCACGCCCCTCTCGACCTCGCCCTCGCCCCGGTCGGTGCTGCCCTCGCCGCCCCGTGCCGGCTGGACGACGCCCCCGCCGGGCATGGGCACGCTGGCCTCCCCGCGGACCTCCTTCCCGGGGGGCCACGAGGCCGACGCGCCCCTGCCCCCGGCCCCCCTGCGGCCCCGCCAGCGGGCCGACATCAACGTGCTGCTCACCCAGCAGGCCGACCTGCGGGCCGCCCAGCGGCGGGCCACCGAGAACGCCCAGCGGAGCGTCCCCGAGGCGGGCCAGCTGGGCCGGCTGGTGACCATCTTCGCCGAGCCGCTGCGGGCCCACCAGCCGCTCGTCCCCGAGGCCCTCCAGCGGCAGGTCTTCGGGGTGATCAGCTTCGAGCAGGCCGGGGTGCTGCCCGACGTGCGCGAGCTGGCTGCCCTCCGGGTGCAGCTCGAGGAGAACGAGCGGGCCATCCAGGACCTGCTCGCCTCGGCCGCCGGCCAGGGCCCCGCCCCAGGGGGCTCCTCGCCGCCCATGCCCATGCCCATGCCGGGCATGATGCCACGCATCCACCCGCCCCCCGAGGAGTCCTCCCTGGCGCAGCCCCCGCACGGCCTCGTCTCCATGGGCTCCCGCAGCGCCATGCGGCTATGACCCCCCCCCCCCCCCCCCCACACACACACACACACCAACCCCCTTGTTGTGCACCCCGCCCTTCTTCCTTTTCGGCTTTTCTTCTGTGTTTGTTTCGTGTGTTCATCCGTCCGCCTCGTATCTGGGGCTCCCCCTCCCTCCCCCCTCCCCGAGACAAGCCCTTCGGCAACAGCGACCGGCCACGCAGCCTTGTTATTCCCCAAAAAACAGCCCAAAAAAGAAGATAAAGACGCCCAAATCCCCGGCCTTGCCTCTCGTCATAACGGGAGCACCGACGCAGGCACGCACATACGTGCGACCTGGTCGGGGCGCCACAAGTAAAAGAGGAGAGAGAGAGAATGGAGCCTTCAGTCATGTGCGTTCTGCTCTCTCAGGTGCCGTCCATCGAGGACGGTAAGGTCGAGGGTCCACACGCGGTCATAGAGTTGTTTAGTGGGTTTCCTTGGCGAAGCGGCCCTTCTCACGCTTGCGACGATCCGCAACCTCCTTGCGAACCCCGTAGCGGATTTTCTTGGAAAAGGTCCTCCTACGCATTTGTCGTTAATCGGTAAATTCGGGACAGTGAAGAATACAGACGTCCTTCGAAGCTGCAAGAACTGTGCAATCTTGCGTGCCCGCTCGCTGAAAGTGTACTTCCCCACCATCTGTACAGGGGCCGGCGTGAGCGGATCATATCGCACCTCGTAAACGTGCTGGATAGATGCTGCGACGCAAGTGGGACGGTTGGAAATCTCCGTGTGTGTCTTGATGGCGACGTCAGGCTTTGCAGGAGCAGAAGAAGGGACAGGAACTTCAGTCGTCATTTTTGGAATGGCAGGAGATTCCGGGGCAGCGGCTCCGGATTCAGAATGCTAGATGTACAGGAACAAACAGGAGATCAAATTTGTGATGGAGAAGGGGTTAAAACGGACAGCCTCTGCTGCGGCGGAAAAAGCAACATCAGGCACCAAAAACTCGTCACAGGTTGCAGCGGGGTCAGTTTGAGCGCCAAATGGAGCAGATTCCTGGAACCAGGCGGCATCGTTCCCGGACCAGAAGGAGCTCTTACTCGGAGTCTTTTGGGGGAAGAGGAGGCCATCCTCCGAGGGGAAAATGAGCGAATCCAGATCGGTGTAACTCATTTTTGTGGGTGAAAGTAAGGGTGTATACGTGTAACGCAAGTAAAGCTGGTTCTTCTCAGTAAGGATAAACCGGGGGGATATCACTGCGCCGGGAACTCCGATGTTGGTGTTGAGCGGCGTAAGGGAAATCGGTCTCATTTCTCACGCTCCCCTCTCGCCCTCCTCATCCTTTTCGCATTTCCTTCTCCCCTCCCCCTCTTTCTTCGTTCTTCTCCAATTGCCCCATCGTCCCCGGGCCAATACGTTTCCCCCCGACACTCTCGCGCTACACTCATTTCTCGCTACACTCCTTCATTTCGACATGCCCTTCGCTCCTCCCAGGAACACGATCGAGAAAAGAACACACAAACCCGCCGTAACACTCACACGGCTAAGAGAAAAGATTTGGGACGCATAGAAGGACGATCTAAGATTCCGCGGCGGAATCAGGTTGGGAAAAAAAGAGTCTGTGGTCAGACCTGAAAAACGAACATTGCAAATCCGAAAGAGGCCACAATCAGAAAGAAAGGCGGAGAGGAGAGCCAAGCGAGTTTTGTGTAGGGGGTAGGCTTATCAATCCCGCCGTTTTGCCGGCGGGCCGAACTGCGAGACTTTCTGGTGAGCATCTGGACGACGGAGGAGGACAGACAGCTTCGACCGCCAGGCGAGGCATGCCGGGACGACGAACCCGATGAAGAATCCGACCGTCCCCGAGAGGGAAACGACTGTTGGGGCAGGGTGGCAATCCTTGAGTCCCAGAGGCAGGCAGGCAGGCAGGCAGGCAGGCAGGCGGGCGGGCAGGCGGGCGGGCGAGGGGGGGGGGGGGGGGGGGGGGGGGGGGGGCGGACTGGTGGGAATGGAATGAACGGCGGCCGCGAGGGCGAGGGGCGGCACGATGGCTGTCAGTCGGCAGAAGATCCGATAGCCCCGCTCACTGGCCAGGGGTCTCCACTTTCGGATGGCCTTAGGGAACAGTCCCGCGAGCACGTTGCTCAGCACAAGCGCTGACATCACCCCGCCAACGGGACGACAAGCGGCCCCGCCAAATCGTGTGGTGGTGAGTGGCATTGCATCCCCGCCCACGGGCCACCCCTCTGAAACGAGACAAGGGGTTCTTCTCGCACCGAGAGTTCGGTGGTCGGGGTGGGAGCAGCAGACCTCCCAGGGGGACGGCCGAGAGGACGTCGATGGCGGGGAAGAGCACCACGAACGACCGCAGGATGGTCACGGCAACGTTGAAGGTGGCGCTGTGGCCAGGGGGGAAGATACAGTCAAGGAGCCTGCGGGGGACGGGGACAGACCCGGCCGGGGAGTAGCGGCCCCAGATGACGTTGATGGCCGACGGAGCCTGCATGAGCGTCAGATGGCCGGCCGGGGCGATGGTGAGTCACAGGCCGGAGAGAAGAGAACGGAACGGCGGCGGAGGTGACGGAGGATGGCAAAGAGAGCACGGCCAGTGCCGGAAGGACACTTCAGCCGCCCGACCGACCTGTGAGCCGAAGTAGAGCGAGCAGACAGTCCCCATGAGGGCATAGAGGCACATCGTCGTCACGGTCGCCAGGGCGAACATCCTCATGGCCTGTCCCCACCCAGCCGCCACATCACCATCACAAACCCCGAGAGCCCCGTATGATGTCGGCTGGGGGGGTGCCGGGCCAGGCGGGGCGACCTTGGTCCGGTCGCGGAGGTCCGTGGCGAACATGGGGATGCCGTGGTGGAAGAGCTGGCAGAAGATGCACGCGCTGAAGATGGCCGGCAGGCCCGCGGCCGAGAAGAACGCTGTCTGGGCAGTGTACGGCCCCGGCCCGGGCGGCGGCGTGGCTGGGGGTCCACCCCACCCCTGCTGAGCCTGCAGCCCACCACGCGAGGAGATGAAGACACATTGGAGACCCTGAGATGGCCCACCCGTGGCAGGCTGGTACTGTGGGGGCAGTGCGGCGGCCGGACGTCGTATGGGGAGGTGAAGATAGCCACCAGGGAGGTGGTCACCATGCAGCCGATCGAGAGGAACCGGAAGATGGTCAGCGAGACTTGCAGGATTTTCTGTTGGGTGGGGTGGCGGGGTGGGCGACGGAGACCATGATGAGCGGGGGAAAAGGGCGGAAGAAGGCGGTGTATGGCGGAGCGGATGGTGCCGACTTGCTCTGTTAGGTTGCGCAGGGAGAGCACGATCGCCAAGAGGGCGAACACGGCCAGGACAATCCAGTAGCTGTACTGGCAGCCCCACGACCAGTCGTGGTCGGGGTCGCTGGCGTGGTGTGCAGGACGAAGGGAGGGGTTGGGTGAGGTGTTGGGAGGCGCAACAGGACCCGGGTGTTTGACCCCAGGGGTGTGTGGGTGGTCGGGTACGCGGGACAGACCACTTCCCGTCGGAGATCCCGGGGAAGGGGATGTACGACACGACGCTCGTCGGGAAAATGGTACAGTAGGACCAAAGGACCTAACAGAAGGCTGACATCCAAGTTATGTGCTCGCAAGGCAGACCGTTAATTCAAAAAACGCGAAGAAGAACTGGTATATTAGGCAAGCCCATGGATGGATAAAATACCCACAGAGATCAGAAAGTTCCCAGAGAGGCTTGTACCTTAGCTCTGTATGACCCACTTCTGTTTCGTTGATGGGTCTATCAGGCGGCGGCGACTCGTGGGGTTGGTCAAGAACGGCGACATCAAACCCCTCAAATTGTGGGGTTCTTGCGAGACTCTCAAGGACCCAGACGGCGGTGAGGGCACAAATTAATGTGATCCCACACAAAAAAATCAGTGAAAACCCGAGTCCGCCCAAAGCGAAGGCCCTCGGAATCGCCAAAATACCAACACCAATATTGAAATTGATAACAAAAGCCGCCCCCACCAACAATCCGTACGTCTTTTGCTTTTCGGGCATATCTTGTGTCAAACAAAAGAAAAATGGATGTTCAGACTTCGGAAAGGAGGGCAGACATCGTGACAAACGTAGCGGAAATCTCCCGGGGGTTCCACTTACCAATCGCAGCCGCGGACTGCAGCAAAGCTGATCCGGCCGAGGTGTCACGTCGGATATGAACAGTAGACACAACAAACTGTCAGAGGAACCGGACATGTCCATTCAGGAAGGTCTCTATGGGGGTGCTTTCGCACGGGGCCATCCATTTCATTGAAACCCTAGGCCCTCCGGAGCTCCACTGTCCTACGTGGACATCACACAGTCTGTTTTCATTACGTCATGACTTTTCCCGACGGGATTTGCAGCAAACAATTTCTCAAAAGATGAGAATGTGTTGGCCCTCCTCCTTAGGTTGGAATTTGAGAAACCGTTTGCATCGCGACCTGTTGAAGACTACTCTAGAATATGCAATGTCGCGCGCTCGATCTTTGGTCTCATGATTGTCCCCGGTCAACTGCAGATGGCCGTGATGCGGCACGGCCCTCTTTGGCGGAGACACGACGCGGGTCTCCCGAAGAACGTCGACGAAAAAATCACATCTTTGGCCAAAAAGGCTTTAACGGCATGTGAAGATGGCCACCCTTCCTCCATGAACTCCACCACAACACCTGTCGAGGGCACACTCGAGAACCCCACCACCTTCAAGAATGACTCCACACGGGACCCCACCACCGCCATCGCGGAGGACATCGAAGAAGACTCCACCTCCGCCTTCAGGAATGACTCCACACGGGACTCCACCACCGCCATCGCGGAGGACATCGAGGAGGACATCGAGGAGGACTCCATACCAGTCGAGGCCTCGACACTGGTCGCCGTGCCGGACGAGCCCCTGGGCCTGCCGCCCCACCATCGCAGGCAGAGACCGAAAACGGACGGTGAGCGGCAACAGGCCCATAGGGATCGCATCGCCGAAAGATATCGGTCTGTTCATTCTCTGCTCTGGCTGATTGCTGATTGCATCAGGTTCCCAACAGGTCACTGCGTATCAAACGGGGCTCTGTATTGAACATGAAGCATTGTCCCACAACGACCAAATGCGGGGTTGGATCATAGGGGTCGGGAATGGCGGGGGTGCGAATGGCGGGGGAGGGAAGGAGGAGGAGGAGGAGGAGGAGGGGGAGGAGGAGGGGGGGACGTAAGGACGTGCGCGTCTGATGGGGAGTATCCTTATTGTCCCGTTGAGCAAAAAAATAACAGGAAAGAGGGAGCCGCGCTCACCCTCTGCCAAAAAAAATGACCTTGCTCTGTTCCTTTCCCTCAGTGAGGCCCGGAAGATCTTCGACAAGCTCAAGATACTGCACGCCGGGGCCGGAAACGCGGAGGGCTCGCGGCCTTCTTCGAGGGTGAAATGGCCCCGTCGTGGTGTTCGACAGGGATCCACAAGCATTGGGTCAAGAGACGATGAAGCGGGCGATCCGACCGCTGCTTCTCATGCTTTCCGAGTACCTGACGAAGTCCCCAGAAGAGTTCGGCAACATATTATTCGAGCTGGGGCTCGTTCACAGGAGGGCACAGAAAGAGGTCTTTGGTGAGTGGGGTGGGGTGGGATGAGAGTGAAGGGTGGGGGGTGGGGGTGGGGTGGGGGGATGAGACAAACCTGCGACTCATCTTCCTTGTTGTTCGCCTGGTACCTAGCAAAGAAGGGATGGCCGCCGTCGCAGAAGAATGCCGACGGACCATGGAATCGACATACTTGGCCACAGCAATTTTGCGGTGGGTCGGCCGTCCAGGAGTGAGCTTGCGCACCCTCAATGACAATCGGCTGGCCCTCGAACTGGAAGGTGAGCCCAAGAGCGGCCAGAGGCGAAGCCGTCGAGTTCTGTGGGGAAAGGTGACTGTTCCACGCGACGTCACCGACAAAAGGTCCGAAAGAAAATGAATGAGAGGCATGAGAAAGACCTCACCTCCCTCCCCCCCCCCCCCCCCCCCCACACACACACACACACAGCTTCACAGCATGATTGATGACCTCCGCCTTGACATTGGCGAGGCGTTCGTCTGCGGTCCCCCATTGGCCTCAGATCAAAATCCTCGAGTCCGCCAATACCAAGGCCGACTGCGCATCCTCAACGTCCGGCAGCAGCTCGCCTCGATGCTGCAACAAACCTTCGCCGAGCCACCCTACTGTTCCACTACCATTCCCCCCGGTGCTCACCATATCGCCCACCCGCCTGTTTGCTTCGGGCAACTCCAACCATCCGAGGAGCCAGCAAAAACGATTGCCCCGACGACCGAACAAAAGACCGCTCCGATGTCAGTTCTCTTCTCTCCCTCCACCACCGCCACCAAAAAGAGAAGCGCCTCACGGCCAGTACACGTACGCAAGACACGCACACGACGCACACTCGCATACTCACGATCCATACACGGTTCTGGCTTGATTGTGCAGCCCCAATGCCCAACGCACCACCTCCAATCTGTCCAATCGCCCGGGCATCCCCGAAGCTCAAGACAAGAAGATGGCTCCGAATCAAACGTGGTGGGACTGGATGTTGAAGAACAACCCGACATGGGCGAGACAAGTCTTCCCACACCTTCACCCCAGCCAACAATTCAGCTGATACCAATCTTGAATCCACCTCGGCTCCCGCCACTTCCGCCACTTCCGCCACTTCCGCCACTTCCGCCACTTCCGCCACTTCCGCCACTTCCGCCACTTCCGCCACTTCCGCCACTTCCGCCACCACAACCACAACCACCACAACCACAACCACAACCACAACCACCCCACGAACTCCAGTCCCCGGTGGCAGACCTATCGGGGGGCAACGACCTCCACTTGGCGTTCATGCTCCAGACTGATGGCTCGCCGATGGGCCACGACAATGTCGAGGCCGTTCTCGTGGTGGCCAGGCTTCTGCAGGACGATGAAGTGATGATCACAAAACAGCACCATTTGGTACCATTGGTCTTCGGGTTCATCCCGGAGACCAGGCAAGTCACCGGTGAAGTCTTCGCGATTCTCGGCCAGCGCATCTGTGATGCCATCCGTGAGCCCTTCCCGATCGCCCTCCCGAGTGGTCGGAACGTGAGAGTCTTCCTCCATCTTGTGGCCCAAGGTGGAGATGGCAAGGCGGCCCAGATTCTATCGGGCTGCGCCATGGGCACGGACCCGCGGCGAGACCCCTGGGCACCCTTGCGCCTGGACTGCCCAGAACACCGCGGCCTCTTCGACTGGGACCACGCCATGCAGCTGGCCCTCTACTACCCGCGGACTGTCGCATCTGCGTGGGCCGACATCGCCCTGGAGGCTCCATCGACCGTGGCCTGCCCGCCGCTCCTGCGCGCCCCGTCCCCACAGCACCAGGGACGCTGCCCAAGAAACAGGAGCAGATGTACAGATGTGATCCCCAGTGTGTTGGGACGGTCACGACCTTGGATGGTCCGTTTTTGCTTTTCTCCCTTTCTTGACCCATCTCTGTAGCTCTGCATATCATCCGAGGCTTTTCGTTCCAATTGTGGACATTGATGGCTTCCCGTCTGGGATCACTGCCGAACGGGAAGATGCGGATCGACACGTTGAACACACGGCTCGCAGAGCAACTCAACATCAAGGCGTGGAATCACAAAACTCCGAGCCATTCATGCCGTGTATGGCGCATCGTTTGGGCTCTCGGAGAGGTGTTGTTTGCCCCTCCGGTCCTCAACTCCCAGGGCCCTGGGAGCGACACAGCCCAGACGATCAAGAGGATGGTCCAGGCAATGGGGGAATACTGCGCCGCTATGTACGGTGGCGGCGGGAGTGCGTACAGACGGGATGCCAAGGGGCTCCTCCGGCTCGCTGTGAACAGCTACACCCTCCTCAAGGGGCTCGTCGACTTGGGCGGGCCGGTCGGACTCTACGGGGCTGGTGTGTGGCCGCACAGCGTGGTTCTCTTCTTCCTGTTTGAGCCCCGCAACGTCGCCACAGAAGGTGTGTATTGCGGGGAGGGATGAGTGAGGGTGAGTGAGGGTGAGGTGAGGGTGAGGGTGAGGGTGAGGGTGGGGGTGGTAGGGGAACACTCATCAATTTCGGACAGAACTGGAATCCACGTGGCGGTGGGTGCGCAGTATGTACCGGACGGCTGGGACGCTCGATCGGACTGCAGAACTCTGCCGCAAGCTCCAGCTCACCGGCCCATTCGTGAGGCGCGCCGTCGGCAACTCGGCCAATCGCACACGGGACCGAATCTCCCGCGCGTGGGGTGACCATCACTACCAGTCCATTGAGATGGCGGCAGCCGGACCCCTTGACGAGGCACTCAAGGTCATTGGGGTGGTGGGAAGGGAAAGCGCAGACCTTATCTTGCCCTTCTTGTGCAGACTCTTGGCTTTGACCTGGGTTGCGTCAGGGTCCCGATTTCGGGGGCCAAGGTGCGATACTTGTGCGGTGACCAGGTCCGTCTGCAGCAAACGCGGAATTCTCATGGATATCATCCGCAGGATCCGCCCCTGGACAGCCCTTGCCCCCTCACGGTGCGGCAGGCAACCCTGCTGCTCCGAGAACGAGGGCTGCAAGAGTTGACCCGGGTCCCTGAGAAGTTCAACCCAGGTGAACCACGAGCGCTTGCGGACCGCATCGTCACCAGGGCTCAAACCAAAAACAAAACCCGGCCCAAACGATTCAAGGAACCGACCTTGACGGATGCCCCGAAAGCAGGAGGCTCCAAGCACACAGCGGCGGCAAAAAAGCCAAAAAAGCGGCCCCGAGCAGCTGCCAAGGTGAACGTGAGGAAAAAAGGACGAACTGATGCCGAGGCAGACAGCGATGGGCCAGCACCGTTCGAAAAAGCCGCAGCCGCGGTCTTGGCTGTTCCTGTTCCTGCTACTGCTGCTCCTGCTGCTCCTGCTGCTCCTGCTGCTCCTGCTGCTCCTGCTCCTCTGCCATGGAGCTTGCGCAGTCGAACAGCGCGAGTACGCACCGTGAACATCATGGACGACGACGACGACGACGACGACGACGACGACGGCGGCGGCGGCGGCGGCGGCGGCGGCGGCGGCGGCAGCGGCCAGGAGCGCCCAGACGAAGATGGAGAACCAGGGGCCGCCGAAGAGGCTTGTCCGGAGGAGGGAGACAATCAGGAAGACGACGAGGACTACGAGAAAGAGGAGGATGCCGACTGGATGGAAACATTCGATGAGCTGGCCGAAGAGGACGGAGACCTGTGGGCCGATTCAGAGGAGGGCGAAAAGGCAGATGATGGCACTGAGGACGAGGAAGTAGCCGAATGAGATGACCCGAGACGGTAGAGGAATAGCTTTTTTTGGTGGTTGAACTCCCCGTCTGCGAACCAAAACGTCCCACAAGCGCGCAAAAGAGCATGGCAGGGATGAATCCCACGCAAGACAGCATGGGCCAAAAAGGGCACGGTGCTCGATTCATGTGCAGAGTGAGCTCGGGGCATCGGTCACCCAGAGAAAAAATGAAAACGGAAATCCTTGTAAAAGAGTCAATTTTCGGGCATCAAGTCAGTCGACCCTCCCCGCCCAGACGGACCTGCCCCATGCGCTGGCCTACTCGAACCACTGCCCGCCGGGCCAGCTTCGTGTGGGTTGGTGTGGGCCCGCCCGGGCCTGCGTCCAACAGAACAACGACCGAACACGAACGAACGAGCCAATGAAGGGAGCTCCGGGGAGGAAGGCAAGGCAGGGCCAGACCGGAAATCAACCGTCACGCGGTGAAATCAAAAAAGGGCACCGGAGAGGGTCGCGGGAATGGTTCAGGGCTTCCTCTACATGGAGGAGGGAGAAAGCGAGACAAATCTGACCTGTAAAAGCCGAGTAAAACCGGGTACGGCCGCTTCATGACAGGGCAGTGGTGAGAACGGTGACTACACGGCCAGGCAGGCAGGCAGACCTCTTTTCGTCAGGAGCGATGTGGCTGCTTGGAAAGGGCCGTCACCTGAGCTGAAACCAGCGGGCAGGTCGCGGCTGAGGCCAATGAAAGAGTGACCCGCCACACCAGACAAAGGCCCCTTCGGGGAAGGTGAGTTGGCCTCGAGTGGGTCGAAAACAACCTTCAAGTGGTCAGTTGCCGCCGCTGATATGGGGTTTCAAAAAGACACGGGTGGTTCCCTATCCAACTCCAATGGCGATAATCGGCGCACAAGTGGTGACCGGGAAAAAAAACATCATGTCGATCGATATAGCGTTCAACCACCAACGTGCAGGACGGGGAACGACCCCAACAACCCAGAATCCAAGGTGCATATTGAGGTGTTGTGCCTTGAGGGCTGAACAAAGCGACCCTTCGACCAACAACGGTGTGGGGAAGTCTTCCGGACAGAAGCGGGGTCGAAATATTTCGTGACACCAGAAACAGGGTACTGTTTACTGCAGTACGCGTCCGGTAATTTGATGGAGGCTCATCGTTCTGGTCGGCGTGGTCCACAAACCGAAGAGAGTCGGTGGAGTCACAAGCTCACATATATTCTTCGGCATGGCGCCATCAAGGAGGGCGTCCCCATCAATCATGCTGGCCAGGTGAAAGTCAGCGATCTCCTTGCGCACAACCAATTTCGCGGGTTGACACCGGAAATGCTGCAACGTGTTGTCGATACAAACGATAAGAAGAGATTCACAATTGAAAATATTGATGGCGTTCCTTATATTAAAGCGGTCCAAGGCCACTCGATGGCCGTCTGTCGTGTTCCTTCCTTTTGTCGAAGTCCAACGTTTCCGTTAGGTGGAAGTTGACATGACCCCCATCGCCCGCGCCGAAGATGTCCCCATCGCCGTCCATGGGACCAACCTCGCCGCATGGCAGATCATCCGCCATCAGGGGCTGAAACCCATGGGGCGCCTCCACGTCCACTTCGCCTCGGGCCTGCCCCGAGAAGACGGCGTGATTAGCGGTCTGTTTGGAGTCTCTGCCTTGCCGATCGGATTGGCGACCCTGCTGTTTTCCTGCAGGGATGCGGAGTTCCTCGGACGTCCTCATCTACCTGGACGTCCGTCGGGCGTTGGCAGGTCTGCCCCGGGTGATGCGGTCATCCTCACCCCTGGCGGATCCTTCCCCTAGATGGGATGGCCCTCTTCCGCAGTGCCAACGGAGTCATCCTGACGGCCGGTCTCGGGGGCGTCGTGTCCCCCGCCTACTTCCTGAGGGTCACCGACCGGCGGGGTCAACCCATGCCCATGGCCTCAGAGGCCGACCGGCCGTGAGGGTGCACGCGCTATGCGGATCGTATTGATATGGCGCTCCGGAACAGAGCGAGAGCAACAGCACGACGAGCCCGCAAGCCCCTTCGGTGAGGACGGGCTGTTGCTGCGGATGCGGACGATGGAGGCGCCACCGGGTGGGCGACGCGTGCTCCCGCAAGGAAGATACGTCTTTTTTTTTTTTGGAGAGAGCGAACAACAGCAACAAACAAGCAAAGAAGAAGAAGAAGGACAAGAAGGACAAGTACAAGATAAAAAGAGTGAAAGCAAGTCCCCCCAGTGGGTGGGTGGATAGGGAAGAGAGTATCGGTTTATTCAACGTCCTCGCCCCTCGGCCTGTCGCGGGCCCCTTACATGGTCAGGGCGGCGTACAGGTCAGGGTAGAGCACGGTGGGCGTGTCCATGTTGAGGAGCACGTCGCCGTGGCCGTAGGTGGGGTACAGGTGGGCCGAGGCCAGGGCGGCCTTGGGCAGGGCGGGCAGCAGGTACTGGGTCACGTCGCGCTGGTCGGAGAGGGTGTCCCGGCCCCCGTAGAAGATGTGCGTGGGCACGGTGAGCTTGGACAGGTCGAACTGGGGCGGCTCCTCCTGCCCGTAGAGGGCCATGTTGGCCGCGGCCCCGTAGTCGAACCGCTGGAAGCGCCCCGTGCGGATGAGCTGGGCCCAGTGGACAATGTCCTGGGCGCTGGTCCCGGCCGGGTAGTGGGCGGCCAGGTCGTCCAGCTTGCTGCGGGCACCAGGCCAGGCGAGGGGAGCGAGGTCGAGCGAGGGTGAGGAGAGAACCCCACGGGAGGAGAGCCGCGGCACATCGGATGGGGTATACAGGGCAAGGAAGGGCGACAGACGCCTTGTTCCACTGGTTGCCCTCGCAGCCGACCGAGAGGCACACGGCGTTGGAGCAGAACCCGGGGATGTCGCAGAGCCAGGGGAAGATCTTCTTGACCGAGTCGACCACGTCGAAGTCGCGGGTGCCCAGGGCGCTGATGAGCTCGGGGAGCTTGATCGTGGCCAGGGCCTGGAAGAGCGGGTTGCTCACGTGGTGCATGAAAACGGTCGGGTTGAGGCTGATGTACCGCTGCACCATGGTCGAGACGTTGGCGGCGCGGGGGGAGGAGGTCAGGGCCATGAAGGCCTCGGCGGTGCCCTCCGAGTGGGCAATGACGGCGCTCAGGGAACGCTCGCCCATTTGCTGCAAAACAAACTCGACAACCGCGGGAACGTCGACCATCCCGATGTTCTCGAGACTCCACTGCCAAAATTCCTTATCCTGGAAAGAAGGTGAGGCCCAAAGGACCGGGAAACGGCCGGCTGACCTTGGGGCTCCACTTGACGTGACGGCGCGAGTCTGTTGTCCCACGGGCATTGTGAATCCAGATATCGTAGCCCTGTTTCGCTGGAAGGCCGTCAAGAACGACGACTGAGAAGAAACGGACCCAGATCGTATGGGAACGCCTGATCCGCGATCACGGTAATATACGATGAACACATCACACCAGGAAGCACAAGGATTGTCCCACGGTGAGCCACCAGAGGAGAATGGTGCATATGTTGAAGAAGGAGGATGAAGCCATCAGGGGACGTGAAATACACTTCATCCACTGTAAAGCCACGAGCGCGCATCACTTCGGTCGAGTTTCGTTTGATGTCGGCATCAGACGCGGCCAGCACGCTGGCTGCAAGAAAACAGAGCACAGCGAAAAACGCCATCTTAGTTTTACTCACCAAGGGATTGTCCGCTGAACTCAAGCCCGCACAAAATGACAGAAAAGGTTCTGACGGTCGGGAGTCGACGACAAAATTGATATTGCGAGGGATACGCTTATTTCCTTCGCCTTGGCTCGGAAAAAGATGCCGGTGGCAGAAATGTTGTGATACAGTCCCGGCCCCCGTTGTCCGGCAGTTCGAAGACAGCAAAAATATCCCTCCCTTCGAAGGGAATTTTATAGGTTTTTTGGATGCGTCCGGCTTGATTTTCTGTGTTTAGCAATTCAACGTCCCTTCCGGTTCGAATTCTGTTGCAAAGGTCGTCGTACTAAGAACCGTTTACGCGAGAACCATTTTGGTGCATCACAGACAATTGCCTGGGTCATCACGAGACCCGGATATCTTTCGCCAATTCTTTGGCAAGCATGCGCAAATGAGTATGCTGGGTCTCGATCAGTCTGAATCACAGCGGCCTTCTTGCCCTTTGGCGGCATCGAACTCGAACCGGCTGAATGTGCGGTGGTGGAGCCTCTATCACGTCGAGGTGAAAGAAACCATGCAGGAAGTTCCGCTCCCCGAGGCCATCCCACAGAAACTCGCCGAACGTCCCATCACCCTTCTTGCACCTGGCAGATTTATTTATTATTCTGAGATTTCGCATTTGTTGCCCGAACAGAGGCGGGGGGTCGCTTGCGATTTCTATATTGAAGGTATTGAGAAGGACGACCAAGACGGACAAACTGAGAAACGTTCTTTCGGGCATATCAAAGGAAGGATCACCAATGTTGATCATCACAGCCCGATCCCCGAGTTTTGCCGTCGAGTCTCGAGCGGCAATTTGGCCCTTCGCTACGTCGCTGAGATGGGGGTAGTGGCCGCCGAGGATCCGGTGTTCATCAACCACACAGATTGTGATAGGTCATAAAGTTCCATTTTTTTGACATGTTTCTTCACTGTCCCCGCCAACCCCTCCCCAGCATCCTTTCTTCGGCCATTGTGCGGGGTATCTTGCCACCTTTACCGGAGTTTGGCGAGGCTGTCATCGCTGCAGACCACACGGGATCTCCAAACCCGATTGCTGACTTATTGCAGGTTCGGGCGGCCGGCATCCCCCCCCCCCCCCCCCGATTGGTTTTCATCATCATCCGTGCTCCATTCCCCCAGGCACTCGACTCCCACAAAAGTGTGGCGACCTCTCTCAAATGGCTTTGCGCCTACATGCACGGGATGCCATTGGATGAGCCCACGAGATGCCGGGTCGCAGGCCGCCAGGCCGAGCGCCAGTCGATCGCATCCCTGGTTGGGGCGGGCCGTTTCCAGCCCATCGGAAGCGGGGTCGTTGTATGCGTCCTGCAAGAGGGCGATATGAACGCCGAGCTCACCGTGAGCCAGCTTCCCGAGGCCGTGGCCATTGTCGTGGGGGCACCTCGCCTCGGGGGCAAGTGGACAATCCGCACCAGGCTCGGCCTGGCCGCACCGCCCGGGCTGACCTTCAACGAGATCGCCCCGGACAAGTTTGTCGACCCACTGTGGGGTGGCCGCTGGAACGCCGGCGCCAATCAGCGGGGAGGGGGCACCGTTATGCATCCCGTTGAGTGGGCCGGCCGGCTGGCGACAAGGATCGAACAGATGCTGCAGCCTCAGGCCACAGCCGCGCACGTGTAATATCCCTCCTTTTATTGCTCGTCCTGGGGGGCCTCAGAGGCGGGGATGGACAAGGTGCCCGAACTGAGCTGCTGCGCGGTCGGAAGTGGGTCCACACGGGCTCGCGAGTCTTCTGAGGCGCAAGAAAAAAACGAAAACAAAGAGGGACGTCAACAAAAAGGAAATCGGCCCGATTCCCAGCAAAGCAAGGGCCCTTGACACTCTGTCAAGTGGCTGGTCCTGGAGAGGTTTTTATTCGCATTCCCGTCAAACCAAAGTTCTCCGTCGTGTGCGGGCATTGGCATGGCTGCCAGCCCTCCTCGGACGAGTAGTAAAAACACACTTCATTTTTGTAAATTATGCGGGTCAAGTGCCAACCCTGTCGTGCTCCAGTGCTCACACACATTATGCACGAAATGTCTTGGGAAACTCAAGTCGTACGAATTCCTCTGCAGCTTTGATGTCAACACGGTAACACCATCGCAGAGGTGTCCCGTCTGTTCCTCACCGTGCCTCGGTCTCGTCATCTCGTTTTCCAGATGCAAATCATTTCCATCAAGTGTCCCATTTGCGCACTCCCGTCCGATCTTCCAACCCACCTTCGAGGAATTGGATCCACTGCTCCCACTCCTTCGGCAGGTCAGTGACGCCGCCCCCTATTTCTCACCCCAGCCAACTGCGGGTAGCCCCCGAACCGGAGCCGCCCATCATGTGCGGGCTCGAGTGTGGCCGGCCGGCCACTCTGGACTGTATTACCTGTGGTGGCTCCCTGTGCGAGGAGTGTTTCCAGCAGTCTCACGCCCGCGGGTGGTTTCGCCAGCACAAAAAGGCGCCTCTGGGCGCGGTCTGTCCCTCCCCGCGGCACTGTCGGCTCACCCACGACCGGACTTGTGACAGGCCCGGACCCAGCGCGCCTCGCTCTGCTCGGAGCACGACCGAGAGCTCGACCATTTTTGCACGCGGTGCCGGCGCCTGGTGTGCCCAACCTGCTGCGCCCCGGGTGGCAGCCACCAGGGCCACGCCTGGGTCCGCCTGGCCGACCGCGACGCCCCCGAGCGGGCCCAATGGGAGGCCCTCCGCCAGGAGCTGATGAGCATCATGGAGGTCCAGCGAAATGCCCTGCGCGAGTCGAGGCGCGCCATTGAGGGCGACATCGAGGCCATCCGAAAGGTCCGCGCCCTCCGCCCCCCGGTGTCTTCCTGGCACGGGAGTGTCATTTCTGCGCAGCATCTTGTGAGAGGGGGCATCCAACCTGCTTGCTGCTGCTCGGCTCGGGGGGTGCCGCTGCGTGCAGACCCACGAGCGGTTCGAGGAGGAGGCCGAGTCGGCCGTGGCCCATCTGACCCGCCTGCTGGAGGAGCGCCGCCAGGTCCTGGTGCGCACATCCCGCGCCATGGCCACCGAGAAGGGTCCCGCCCCTGCCCCCTGACCCCCTGACCCCCTGACCCCCTGCCACGCCTCATCCCGCACCCCCACAATCACCATCGGACGGGTCCAAAGGCTCATGTTTGGCGGTGGCTGGGGCTGTTGGCGGGGGCGGGACCTGCTTTGGGGGCTCCAGTGGAGCGGCTGACGCTGCAGCACCGGGCGGCGGGCCAGGTGCTGACGTACTACGAGGGCCTCATCAGGCGCCTCCAGGAGGCCGCCCAGAAGGGGGACCCCTTCTTCGAGGCGGCCGCCCTGGAGGAGACGCACACCTCCCTTCTGGTCCGCCCCTCCCTCATGGTCCCTCCCGGGGGCCACATCTTGATGCCATCGGACCGGGGGGTGGCCTGCAGTACTTCGCCCCCAGCCGGATGCGGATGGAGCCCTTCGAGTCCCCCCGGGTGCGCGCCTCGGCCGACGTGGGCGCCCTGCCCCAGGCCCTGACCTCGCTGGGGGCCATCTACCGGGACGGTCCGCACCTTGCCCCCTTGCACCTCCCCTTCCCCCCTGGCTCCGGTCACGCGCCCCCTCGTCGCCCGTCCTGACCTCTGGCTCCTCATCTCTCCCTGGCGGGCCCGCGGGGGTTGGTGGCGTGGCGGTGCAGTGCCGCCCGACCGGCCCGAGGCCCTGGTCGTGGCCCACGAGGACACGGAGGCCCTGGAGCTGGCCCTGGCGCCGCCCCCCTGCGCCGGGCCCCCCATTGCCGAGATCATCCTCGAGGGCTGCCCCCTGCGGCCCGAGGCCAGTGAGGAGGCCTGGGTCCGGGTCAGCCAGGGCGGCACCCAGGCCCAGTGGCGCTGCTCACACCTGGCCGGGGCGCCCCTGCTGGCCGGCCAGCGGTACCGCTTCCGGGCATGCGCACGCAACGAGGTCGGCCGGGGCGCCTGGTCGGCCCCACTGGACATCACCAAGGCCGGTCCGTCAAGCTCCGGCTGCCGGCCCCCATGCGCCAGCTCGTGTTGTTCATGCGCACTCCGATCTCTCCCGCCCGGCCGCCTCTTCCCGCTGTGCTGTTCGCCCCCCATGTGCAGCCCTGCCGGGGGCGCCCGAGGCCCCTCGTGTGCAGCGGCAGACGGCCCGCTCGGTGACCGTCCAGTGGCAGCCGCCCCCGGCCGACGGGGGCGCCCCCCTGCTGGGCTTCCGGCTGCTGATGGCCCCCCTGGGCCCAGTCGACCCCGCGGCCAGCACCGCGGCCCCGACCCCGCCCCCACCCCAGTCCCCACCCCAGTCCCCGTCCCAGTCTCCGCCCCAGTCCCCGTCCCAGTCCCTGTCTGTGGCAGGGCTCCCGGCCACGGCGACCTGCGATCAGCCCTCCACGACGCCATCCTCCGACCATGACGGCGATCCCCAGAGGGACGGGGCGACCAGCGCGGCGTTGACGGGCGGGGATGCCGAGGCCGAGGCCGATGGCACGGACGTGGGGTGGGTCGAGGTGGGCCGGGGGGCGGCCCTCCGGTGGCACTGGGCCCTGCGGGCCGACCCCGAGTGCACCCGGGAGGACGAGGCCCCCGACGAGGGCGGCCCCCTCCTGGAGGCGGCCCCCCACCAGCTGGCCGGCGGCTGCCGGTACGCCTTCCGGGTGGCCGCATACAACGCCCTGGGCGAGGGGCCCCTCAGCCCGCCCATGGTCCTCTTCCAGCACCGTCCGTCTCTGCCCATGCCCCTGCCCCTGCCCATGCCCATGCCCATGCCCCTGCCCCTGCCCCTGCCCCTGCGTCGCCGCCCCTGCCTCGCCGCCCCTGCGCGTCCCGACCCTGCCGTCCTCTCTCTGCCTCCTGCCGCTCGCGCACTTTGTGATCCGTTCGCGGCTGGGCCGGGATGTGCGGTTGGCGGGCGGGCCCGTGCAGCCGTGACCGAGCCTCCCGCGGGGCTGGCGGTCGTCTGCGAGGACGCCGACGGGGTGACGCTGCGCTGGCAGGCCCCCGCTCCGCCGCCTCAGGACCCCGCCGATCCGGCGACGGCCCAGGCCCCCGTCCTCGGGTACCAAGTGCAGGTCCAGCCCCCTTCCCGTCCCGTCCCGCCCCCTTCCCGTCACCGTCACCCCGTCTTCGCCTTCCCTCCGCCCGGCCCTCATCCACCCTGGTTGCGCGGGGACCTTGTCTGGGGCGCAGCTGTCGGAGGACGAGCGGCCCCTCGAGTATGGCCGCTTCCCCGAGCCGCTCCTCCTGCCCGCCCCACGGCCCCGGCCACTGCCCTCGGCAGCAGCCCCGCAGCCCCCCGCGGCCCCCGTCCCGCCCACGCCGGCCCCCACCCCGGCCACGCCGCCCCGGCCACGCCGGCCCCTCGCCCTTCCCACCCCTTCCCACCCCACCCCCACTCCCACGCCCACGCCCACCCCGGCCCTGCCGCCGACCCCACGCCACCCGCCGCCACGGGGCCCGAACCGGAGCCCGCGACGCCCTTTGCGGATGTGCCGCCCGACCGGCTGGCCGCCTGCCCGGAGGGCAGCCCGGACCGGACCGGCGCATGGGCCGGGGCGGGTGTTGCCGTCGGGCCGGACGCCCTCCAGTGCACCGTGCGGGGGCTGGCCCCCGGGCGCAACTACTTCTTCCGCCTGCGGGCCCTGACCGCCCTCGGCCCGGGCGGGTGGAGCAGCCTGGCCCCCGTCAAGAAGCGAGGTTCGCCCCCCCCCCCCCCCCCCCCCCCCCCCCCCCCGCCCGCCCGCCCGCCCGCCCGCCCGCCCGCCCCCGACATCCTCTCGGCGTAGTCGGCTTCCCGCTCACGGTCCCCCTCCTCCCTTGGCCACCGTCACGCCTGTTTGCGGGGGGTGCGCGCAGGACCGCCGGCCAGCCCGCCCCGGCCGGTGCTCCTGTCGGAGGAGGCGCTCACCCTGCGCGTCGCATGGGGCGCCCCGGGGGCCACCCACGGCCTGCCCGTGGCCGCCTACCGGCTGGCGGTCAGCCCCTACGAGCCGCCCTTCTCGGCCCACCTGGGGGTCTCCCTGCCCGACCCGGGCCGCCCCGCGGGGGCCGACGAGTGGCTGCTGTACGAGGGCCCCGAGTTCGCCTTCTGCTTCGACGAGCCCCGCGTCCTGGCGGCCCTCCGCGGGGTGGCCCCCATCCCCCGCGACCAGGACGCCCCCTGCGCGGACCCGGCCGCCCCCCTGGGGATGCAGCCGCCCCCGGCGGGGCACATGCGGTGCGGCTACTGGTTCCGGGTATGCGCCTGGGGCCCGCTGGGGCTGGGGCCCTGGAGCGAGCCGCTCTTCGTCCAGAAGAAGGGTCCGCCCCGGCCGCCACGCGCGCCCCCCCTGCCCTCACCACCCTCGCCCTCGGCATTGGCATCGGCCTCACCGCCGCATCTGCTGCCTTCATCCGCCCACAGCGCCGCCCCTGGGGCCGACGCGCCTTCGGCTGGAGAGCGAGACCATCATCGATGTCGGCCTGGCCTGGGAGGCGCCCCCCGAGCACAGCGGGGCCGCGGACGGGGTCTTCCACGCCCCCATGACCGGCTACCTGCTCCAGCTGGCCTGGCTGCCCCCAAGCGCCGGGTCTGTGGCGGCCTCACAACCACGTTGGATCTGAGCTCCCAAAAAAATGCGGAAATGAACCTCGAACAACTCACGGCATTTTGTATAATGCATGACGGCATGGCATAGAGCAGCGGCATATCTCCGACCACTATCGCGTCACCACTCGTCGCAAAAGGAAAGATCATCGCACCGGGCGCCCAACCAGGATCCTCCCAACCAACAGCACGATCGCCGGAAACAGCAGCAGCGAATACACTCAAGTGGGGATTTTTTTTTTTGGCGACCCATAATGATTCCGAGGTGCCGCCCAAGGGGCCTTTATCAGGGGCCCCGTGGGTTGTAGTACTTCGGAACCCCTTCGGGGGTCATCCGCAAAAATTGGAACGATACAGAGAAGATTAGCATGGCCCCTGCGCAAGGATGACCTAATGTACTTCGAGAAAGGTACTCAATTTTTTTCGACTTCGTCCTCCTCGAACGGCCGATTTCGAATTCGATCGATTTCTTTTTGAAACTTTGCGTGTTGGAAAACCACGAGCGATGTTCAATAATGCGACGCGTCGTCTCACCCTGCAGGTCGCAGCCCCCCGAAGAGGACGCCTACCGGGAGATCTACCGGGGCCCCGCGTGTCGCTACGCGCACCGGCTGCCGGCCAGCCTGCCGGAAGGGCTCTCGGCGGAGCGGGAGAAGGACCTGCTGCCTGGGGCCTGGTGCGGGGTGCGCCTGTGGGCCCGCGTGGCCGCCTGGAGCGCCGTGGGCCGCAGCGACTGGGGCCCGGCCGTGGCCTTCACCAAGAAGGGTCCGCCCCCCGCCCCGCCCCCAGACCATCGCGCTCACACCGCCACCGTGCCGCACAGGACTGCCGGGCCCGCCCGCGGCTCCCGTGCTGGTCGAGGACCGGGCCGGGTCGGTGGTGCTGCGGTGGGGGCCGCCCGGCCACCGGGGCCACGGGGCCATCGGCGGGTACCGGCTCTTCCTGCTCTCGGAGCTCGACCTGGCCGACCCGGCCGCGCCCCTCTGCCCGCCCGCCCACGCGCCCCACAAGGAGCGGGGCGAGGGGGCCCGGGCCCTGGCCTGGCAGCGTGTCTACGAGGGCCCCGGCAGCCTCACCCAGGCCGCCGTGGGGCGCCCCCGGGAGGAGTGCGAGGGCCAGCTGTCCCTCGTGGGCGGCCGCTGGTACCGGGCGGCCGTGGCGGCCGTGGGGGACGTCGGCGAGGGCCTTTGCAGCCCCGTGCTGCGCTTCCAGAAGGCCGGTCCGTCCCGATCCCTCTCCCTCCGTGCCCTCCGTGCCCTCCGTGCCCTCTTTTTTTCAATGTCCGAGTTCCATCTGCCCCCCCATCCCCCTCGTCTCTCGGGCCTTCCTCTCGCCCCCGCAGCCAAGCCGCCCCCGCCCCCGGCGCCGCGGATCCTCAGCCAAACTGCCGAGTGCGTGCGGATTGTCTGGTCGCCCCCGGCCGACCACCCGCCCACCGCCGAGGGCACCGCGCCCCCGTGTCCCTGCCCGCCCCTGCTGGGCTACGTGGTGCAGCTGGCGCAGATCTCCGGGGCCGCCATGGCCGCCGCCGCCACGACGCCCTCGCCCCGCCTCGGCCCCGCGGCCGCCCCGCCCTCGCCCTCGCCCCCGGCGCCCCCGGCCCGGGCCTCCTCGCCGTCACCACCTCCCGCCGGGGCGCCACCATCCTCGCCCTCGGCCTCGGCGGCCACCCCACCGCCCGGCTCGCCTCCATCGCCACCCGCCGCCGCCCCGGCGCCCCCGCCGGCCAGCACCCCGCGGCGATACGTGCGGCCCCACCCCATCCGGCCGCCGTCCCCCATGGCCATGCCAGGGCTGGCCGGGGCCGGGGCCGGGGCCCTGGTCTCGGGGGCGGCCATCCCGCTGGGGGACGAGCTGCCGCCCATCCCGGCGGACGCCCCCGCCCCGCCGGCCCTCAGCCAGGAGGACGACCGCTGCCCCGCCCCGCCCGCCGGGCCGGCCATGTACCCCGAGGCCGAGGCCACCTCGGTGGTGGTGGCCCTGCCCCCGGGCGGCCTGGGGCAGCCCCTCTGGCACGACGTGCTCCGGTGCGGGGCCGCGGTGGGCATCGGGGGCTGGGAGGCCCGCGCCCTGCGGATGGGCGGCCTCTACGCGTGCCGGCTGGCCGCCTGGAACGCCCTCGGCCTGGGGGCCCCGTCCGAGCCGCTCCTCTTCCGCAAGACCGGTCCGCACCCCCCCCCCCCGATCCTCGCGCCTTCGCGCGGCCTGTGAGGCCACCGGGCATTCCCACCGGAGGGCCTCAGGCCCCGAATGGACCGCCGCCGAGCCACCGACCCGCTCACACCCCGCGCACCTCCCTTCGCTGCTGGGGGCGGCGCCTGTGGTGTTCGGCTGCTGTGGGCCCGCAGGGCTGCCCGCGGCGCCCCCCAAGCCGATGCTGGTGGAGGAGCTGCCCTCGCACCTGCACCTGCGCTGGGCGGCCCCGCCCCACGACGGCTGCCTGCCCCTGCGCGCCTACCACGTGCAGCTCTCCGAGTCCCTGCTGGCCGTGCCGCCAGCCGCCCCGCCGCCGCCCCGCCTGGGGGGCACCCCGCGCCCTGGGGCCGGGGCCTGGGCGCTGGGCGGCGGTGGGCTACCCGGCTCGCCCCGGCCTGACTCGCCCCGGGTGGGGGGCCCGCCCCCCGACACGCCCTCCTCGGCCAGCTCGGGGGCCCCGGGGGCCCTGGAGGGCCTCTGGCGGGAGATCTACCGGGGTCCGGCCAGCAGCCTTGAGGCGGTGGTGCCCCTGACGGCCCCCGAGCGCCTCTGCCGGGTTCGCCTCTGCGCCGAGAACGGGCTGGGCCTGGGGCCATGGGGCGAGGCCCTCGCCATCCGCAAGAAAGGTCCGCCTCCCACTGTCATGCCTCGCCGCCGCCCCCGCAACTCGCACTCACCGCCCGCTCTCGTCGCCCTCCCGTGGTGATCTGGTCCGCCGCCCCGCGCCACGGACCCCCTCCCCCCCCTCCAGGCCTGCCGGGCGCCCCGACGGGCCTGCGGATGGTCAGCCACGCCCCGGGGGCCCTGCAGGTGGCCTGGGAGGCGCCCCCCGAGCACGGCGGGGTCATCCTTGCCTACCATCTGCAAGTGGCCCCCCTGGGCCCGCTGCCGGGCGACCCGCCCGCCGTGCCCGAGCCGGTCCTGCTGCCGCCCCGCGGCCCCAAGGTGCCCGCCCACCTGGTGCCCCAGGAGCCCTGGCGCACCGTCTATACGGGCTCCCTGCCCGCCGCCGAGCTGGGCGACCCGCAGGGGCTGCCCTCCATGGGCCGCTGCGCCGTCCGGGTGCGGGCCCTCAACGGGGTCGGGGCCGGGCCCTGGTCCGACCAGTGGGCCATCCTCAGGCTCGGTCCGCCCCGCCACGCCCCGCCACGCCACGCCTTGTCCGCCAGCCCTCCACCAGCCCGCCCCCGGCGGGGTGGGGATTGCGGCTGAGGTTCCGCCAATTGCTGATCGCTGGCGTTCCCTTTGGCCCTGACGTGGTGGCGTGTGACGATGGGGTCGACCAGGGGTTCCCGGCCAACCGGCCAGCCTGCTGGTTCTCGCCGAGGGGCCCACACAGTGCATCTTCCAGTGGCGCCCATCATCCTCCCCGGCGGGTGGCCGCCCCGTGCGCTTCCTCCTCCAGGTCTGCCTCCCCCCCACTCCTCCTCATCGGGTCCGCCCCACGGGGAAGGCGCTCGAGCATCCGACCCCACCGGGCCCGGCTGCCCCACCGCGGGCTGCCCTCACACCCCCTTCTCTCCCTCCCCCAGACGGCCGTCCTGGTGGCGCCGCCCCCGCCCCCGCCTCCGCCCCGACCGCCATCCCCCGGGGGCACCACGCCCCGCCTGCCGCCCATCTGCCTGCCGCCCTCGTCGTCCCCCGACCGGGCCTCCTCCCCGCCCCCGGCAGCCCCGGCCGGGGGCGGCCCCGCAACCGGTCGGCTGCCCCGAGTGGCCGGGGTCGGTGGCGCACCTCGGCCGACCGGCGTGGGGGCTGGGCTGGCGTGGCCCCCCCCACGGGCCGCGGACCGGGACCCGGACCGAGCCGACGCCGCGCCCCTCACACCCCGCGTGGCCAGCGGGCCCGCTGCCAGTGCCGGCGCCGCCCCCGGCGCGGACTCCGGCGGGCCGCCCGAAAGGCTCGACGCCCCGCAGCCGCCCCTGCATGCCGAGGGCAAAACCGAATGGAAGGCCCGCCCCGCCCCCCACAGCCTCCCACCCAACGGGCCCCCCGCTTGGCCAGCCGCCTGGCGGCTTGGTGCCTCTGATGATGGGCCGCCTGTTGGCTGATCGGCTTGGTGCCTCTGATGATGGGCCGCCTGTTGACTGATCGGCTCGCTGCTTCTGGTCGGGGGGCGGGCCGTGGTCTCGGGGTGCTGCCGGCGGGCGGTGGTGGGGACACAGACGGTCTACGAGGGCCCCGAGCAGCTCTGGCAGGTGGACGGGATGCTGCCGGGCGCCCAGTACGGGGTGCGCCTCTGCGGGGTCAACCCCGTGGGGCGGGGCGAGTGGGCCGCCCTGACCATGCTCAAGCACGGTCCGCGCCTCGCCCCCCCCCCCCCCCCCCCCCAGCTGACTGGGCCCATGACGCACGCCCTCCGGCCACCACACACCACGCTCGCCGCGGTGGCCATTGATTCGCCGCCGCCCCCCCCCCCCCCCCCCCCCCCCCCCGTCCCCGCAGCCCTTCCGGGAGCGCTCTTCCTCCTGCGGCCGTCCCTTCCCGTCCCCGTCCCCGCCCCAGACCCTGACATCGCCGCTGGCATCGCCCGCCAGCAACAGCGGCGGCGGCAGCGGCAGCGGCAGCCGGCCCTCGAGCCCCCGGGCCTCCTGCCCCGGGCCCAGCTGGCCGGCCAGCAGCGCGAGCGCGAGGGCCCCCGGGGCGGGCGGCAAGGACGAGCCGACCGGCTTCTCTGCTGCCAACGGCGGGGCGCGGTGGCTCTCGACCTGCCGCCCGCTCCGGGCGCCCGGGGCCCGAGGATGCGCTCTTCCTCGAGTGGACTGCGCCCTGCTGGGCGACCCCGAGACCCCAATCACCGTCCGTCCGCCATCCCTCGGGCGGACGGGGCCTCGGCCCCCCCCCCCCCCCCCCCCCCCCCCCCCCCGAGCCGCCAAACGGCACCGTGGGGTCTGACCGCCGTCCGTCTTTTGCCCTGACCTCCCGTCGTGGTGGTGGGGCGGCTGCAGGCCTACTGGTGGAGGTGGCCACCGTCCCTGTGGCCCTGCGCCACTTCGCGCCCATCCTCCGCTCGGGTCCGCTTGCCCGCCCCGCCCCGCCCCGCCCCGCCTCCCGCCTCCCGCCTCCCGCCTCCCGCCTCCGCCGCCCGAGCTCCACGCAGAGCGCTCGTCCCGTGCCCCTCACGGCCCCACCGCCACCTCTCTTGATGTTCCGTCGTCACGGCGCTGTCTGGCGCCTCCGGCGGGCATCGCCTGACCGCGCAGGGGCACCCAATCCAACCTGCTCGTCGGGCCCGCCGAGGCCCCGGCCGCCGGCTGGGAGGAGCTCTTCAGGACCCAGTCGCCTTCCTGCCAGGTCGGCCGGCCCCCTCGATCCCCCCCCCCCCCCCCCCCCCCCCCCCCCCCCCCCCCCGTCCGCCTGAAGCTGACGCGGCCGCCGGCTGGGTCTCCACTGCTCCTGGCGGGGGATGGGTGGGAGCAGGTGGACCGGGCCCGGATGCCGCTGCACCGGCACTACTACTTCCGGGTGACGGCCCTGACGCCCATCGGGGCCGGGCCCCCGAGCAACGTCGTCCACGTCCCCACATGGAACGGTCCCTCCGCCCTCCCTCTCCTCTGGCTCCAAGGGCCCTTCACGAGAAGCCCCCAAGCGCTCACCCACTTTGCATCGCGACGACCGGCCTTTCCGCTCACATCGCCCCCTCGGGCCCTGCCCTGCTTGGACGGGGCGGTGGGCAGAGCTGTTCTACCGCGAGGACGGCGAGGCGGAGGGCCTCTTCTCGTGGCTCGGGACGGACATGGGCAGGGCCCCCTACCGCAACCCCGCCCTGGGGCCGGAGCCCCTCGTGGCCGCCACCTGCTCCTCGACCGAGGGTCCGCCGCTCTTCCCCATCCCCCCATCCCCTTGCCCCCACCCTCCCCTGCCCCACCCTCCCCTCCACGACTGCTCACTCTCGTTCTCATCCCCTTGCCGCGACGCCGCAGTGGGGGCGGCTGCCACCCTGGTTGGGAGGGACCCGGCCGCCTATTACTACAGCGAAAACCAGGCCGCCCAGTGGGTTCGCATCGAGTTGCTGGGCGGCAGGCGGGTGGCCCCGACCCACTACACCCTCCGCACCCGGGCCGGCTGCGAGCGCAACCACCTGCGCAGCTGGAAGCTCGAGGGCTCTGCCGACGGGCAGACCTGGGTCACCCTGCGGGCCCATCTGAACGACGATGCCCTCTCCAACTTGCATTCTCAGGCCACTTGGGCCGTCGAGTGGCGTCCCGTCCCCGGGGATACACAGGTCCGCAAATGTGCTCCTCCTCGACCTGGTGTTGTTCGGATTTGTGCTCCGCTCGCTCATCGTCCTTGCCCCCACACGTGTTGTGCAGTCCTTCCGGTTCATCCGGCTTTCCATGACTGGCCACGACTCCTCTGGCTATGATTACCTCATGCTTGGCGGCATCGAGCTCTACGGCCTCCTTGTATCTTGACCGCCTTTGTATTTGTTTCTCTGTTGGTTTTATTTCCTCTGCGAGAAGGCGCCAACGTTGGCGTTCTCGGGTCAGGCAAAAATCGCGGATCATTCTTCAGCCCCAATTTCGTGTCCGGCGAACGACCGTGCCGCTTGCTTGGGTTGGAGACTCCTTACAAGGAGAGACGATGGACCGCAACACACTACTTCTTCAGATTCTCGCACTCTCCATCATCCTCGTTGTTCTCTTCCTCCTTCGAATGTGGCTTCTCGCTCGCAAGAAGCCCGCAGTAGCATCCTCCTCTGTCGATTCCCCCCCGACTACAGCTCTCTCTCCTCCCACAACATCAACTGGTGCCGCCCGTACTCGGGCTCGCGCCACGTCTCGTCCTCCCCCTCGTGAAACCGTGGCTCCAGAAGGCCTTCTCGCCACCCTGAAGGGCCATGCTGGTCTGCGTTTCTGCTTCTGCTTCAGGCGCACCCACACCCGTTCCTCGAACAGGTCCCATCACCGGAGCTTCTTTTTCTCCGGATGGCAGTCTTTTCATCACCACATCCGTCGACCGGACGATGAGGGTGACCCACATGGAGACCCTCCGCAGCAGCTCGGTTCAGACGGTTCGCGTAAATCTGCCCCTGGACAATGCGTCCGCCTGCGCCTTCACCGCGGACGGACACTTCGCCGCTCTCGCGCTCGAGAATAGGTCTTCCCTTCGATCGGTTTCCCCCATCACATCATCCCACTACCGACCCTTCCCCTTCCCCTTCCCCTTCCCCTTCCCCTTCCCCTTCCCTCCGCCCACCGCCCCCTAGCCACCAAATCGCCCTCTACGACATGTCCCCGTTGGCCTCTCATCGGGCTCCTGTCCGCTTCCCTTCCCGGCCCCCCACCGGGAGCCCTTCAAGCATCTCGTCTGCACGGAGCGCTTCCTCGCAGCCGCCTCGGACGGTCCGCCACCCGCCCTCCTCCCTCCTCCCCACTCCTCCCTGCCTGCCTCTCCCAGTCGGATCCTGGGAACTGTGATTCGGAGTGACACAGGCCAAGGGGCGGCAGTTGAAGTGGTATCCTCTGCGTTTGTCTTGCCGGGGCGACCCGCGGGGGGGGGAGCAGACCACCGTCATCCGGGTCTACTCGCCCCAGGGGACCTGTCTGGCCAACCTGGAGACGGCCCAGGTGCGCCTCTTCGACCTCGCCGCCTCGCCCGACGGCCGCTACCTGGCGGCGGGCTCGTGGCTGTCCGACGTGAAGATCTTCGAGAGCCGGCTGGCCAAGGACCGCGTCACCATCGAGGGCTTCCCCGTCACCATGTACCTCAAGGGCCATCCCGTCCGTCGCCCCGCCTCCCAATCAGCTGGGCTCACATACTCCTGGGCGCGCCTCGCAGACTGCGGTGTACTCGGTGAGCTTCTCGGCTGCCAGCCAGCGGATGGCCACCATCGGCAAGGACGACACCCTCCGCGTGTGGCGGATTGCCGGTCCGCATGACGTGGGACTTGCTGGGCCCCCGCCCATACTCACCATGCGCCTCATCTAGATCGGGAGCTTGCCGGCAAGCACTGGACCGAGCCCGAGCAGCTGCGCCTGTATTCCGTCAACCCGACGGGCTGCCCTGCCCCCTCGTTGCCTCCTCGTGTCTGCTTGTCCCCCGATGGGCTCCGGGTCGCCGCGGCATTTGGGTCGAACATCACGCTGTACGACACCCGCGCCGAGACGGCAACTCCGTTTGCGACGTATCCGGAATCAGGTCCGTATCTCTGTCATCCTTCCTTAACTCGAAGCGGGCCTTCCGATACAGGACCTGTGACGCATCTGCTGTGGTCTCCCGATGGGCACATGCTGGCGAGCTGGACAGACGGCGGCCGGGCTGTCAGATTCTGGAAGGCTGACCTGTAAATTCTCGTGTCCTCCTTTCTTATGAGTTGGTCAATGTGAAGGCAGATCGGGGCGGGGGTGGGGGGGGGAGCGAAGAAGTCGATGTCGATCATCGTTTCTTCTCTTTTGGTGGATGTCCTCGGTGCTTGGGATTTCCTTCGGCGTGGTTCAGGTCATGCTTTCGAGGGGTTATTGTTCCGGTTCCGCCAGTCGCTGTTCTCGACGAGGGCGGCGGCGACAGAGGACCTTTCCGGGGGGAGGAGGATGGAGATGATGACGATGAAGATGAGGAAGATGTTGATTCGTCGCCGCTGCTTTCGCCGAGATCTTCGTCAGTTTGCAGCAAAAGGGCGAGCTCTCTCTCCAAACGCGATTGAATTGGTGGCCGCTGCCTTGCTCGCTTGTCCCTGGAGGTCTTGTTGTTGTTGGCTACCTTCGGCGGAGAGGGTGTTGTGGCTTGTTTCGCAGGAAGAAGATGTGCAGGCGGAGTCTGCTGACTCGGAGGGGAGATGGTGGGCGTATCGGTCACCGCCGGGGCTGGGGCGTGGGGAGGGACGGAGGCTAGCGGAGAAGGCGGATCGAGGGGGGGCTGAGAAAGTTTGGAGGGAGAGTGTGGTGGTTCGGATGACCCGACGGAGGGGACAGCCACGGCCACGGCCACAGCAGGGGGGCCAGTCGGAGGGGGTGTCAAGAGAGAAGAAGAGTCGATTGGGTTTGGAGAACAAGATCGAGATCGAGAACGCCGCTTGACAGCAGCAACAACGGCTTCAGCGGGTGGTGGACACGGAGAAGCCGAAACATCCTCGGAGAGATGTGACGAGGAGAGAAATTTTGAAAGGCGACACTGAAGAAGTGTCACCTGCTGCTGTGTCGCAATGAGACGCTCATTGAGGATCGACCCTTGCTGCCGAAGCTGCCAGAAAAGTTTGTGTTCAGTTCATTGATGTTTCAAACCTTGGTTTGTTCGGTTTCTAATTGCTTAATCCTCTCAAGGTCTGTCCCGTGGTCGGTTTGACGGAAATAGTCTTGAAAGAGATGAAGAAATCTCGAAAGGTTGTCGACACGTGCTTCAAGGTCAGAGATTCGTCGGATGGACGGGCTGTCCATTGAGAATAATGTCGGGCTCGTTACACCTCTTCCGGGTTGGGCCGTGTTTTCGTGCCGGCGAACAGAATTTCAAAAATCTTCAGAGGGTCATCCCCAGGGATAATCCGTCACTGTCATGTCTGCGACCGACGAGAGCAGGGTTTGGGACAAACGAGATTCCCACTGTCCCTATCTACTATCTAGCGAAACCACAGCCAAGGCGGGCTGTAATTTTTTGCGCGTGACGACGGAAACATCCCCCGAAAAACTTATTTGGATTTTTTTTAGGGGTCAATCGTATTCAGGTGCATACGATGCGTGCGCGCCAGAAAAAAGGGAGCTTAGTCGAAGAGACCGCCAAGAGCAGCGCCGTCATCCTCAACGGGTTCGGGCTCCTTGGGCTTCTCGGGCTCCTTCTTGCCCTTCTTCTCCACGGGCTTCTCCTCGTGGGCGGGAGCAGCGGCGGCGGGAGCCGCAGTGGCAGCGGCCAGCTGGGGAATGGCGAAGCCGGTGGCAAGGGACACGGCAGCAACGTTCTGGAAGGCGTTGCTGATGATGAAGCGGAGGGAGGCAGCAGTGGGAATGTTAACGCCCAGAGCAAGAGCGGCAACGTTGGCGGAGGCCTCGTGGAAGGCGGTCATGAGCTGATCGTCGGTGATGTCAAGGATGTCGGCAGGGAACATGGAGCCAGCCTCGAAGATCTGCTTGCAGCGCATCTCATAGAAGAAGGGCATGATGTTCAGCTTGGCGAGAAGGGTCGCCTCAGAGCCACCGATCTTCGCGCCCTTCTTAATGAGGGTAACGTCGTTCAGAATTTCAATGGTACCCTTGTTGATCTTAGTGGCGATGTTCAGGGCCTGCAGGAAAGAGGTCTGAGTGGGCTCGAGACCGGTGTTGCCCTTGGGGACTAATGAGAAAGGCGGAATGAAATCACACCGGAAAGTGTTCGTACAGACTAACGACATCGTTGTCGGCGAAGTTGCCGGCCTTGGCGGGGGCGGGAACCTTGTTCTTGGCGATCGCGTCACGGACGCCCTTGAGGTCGGCGTTGGAGAAAATAAGACCAATGGAGCCGCGAACGTTGTCCATGAGGAGATCCAGGCCAGCGGCATCGGGAATGTGCTTGAGGGCATAGCGAACAATGGACTATTTTGCACGATTAAGTCGTGAATATCGCGTGCCAAACACACAGACGTTCTTGCCGCACAGCAGCTCGGCCTGACCCTTCAGAGAGTGACGGATCTGGGCCATCATGTTCGAGGGGACGTGGTCAATGGAGACGACCATGATGCGACGGTACTCACGGAAGAACCGCTGGATCTTCTCAATGAAGGCGTTCTTCTTCTCGACACGCTCCTCCTTAGTGATCTGCTTCACCATTTCTGATTGTGTTGTTTTTTCGCGGCGCGCAACAATACAACGGTGCCTGGGGTGAAAACTGCTCTTCTCGCTTCAGAGCGCAACGCTGGTTTCATTTCTCCCGCCCGTTTCTTCTGTTTTCAGGGATGATTTCCTGTTGTGAGATACAAAATACCTCTCGTGAATACAGTTATGGCCCTTTGGAAAAATTATTCATGGTCTCTGCTTCCTCGATTCATTATCGTGAACTATCCTCTCGTGCTACCGGGTAGCGGTTCGTCTCTGCTCACTTGTGCAGTTAAAACAAAAGGTTCGCTCCTCCTCGGGGAGATCGTAACTAACGAAGATGGTACTACAGCACAGATTTGAGGGAATCCAGACTTTGTCATGGAGCACAAAACGCAACACTCCGCTCCACAGTTCTCGCATCTGTTCACACAGGCTGAGCAGAGCCCATGATCACACAGAGCGCATTTCTCCACGGCCGCGCCGTTTTGACACACAAAACAAAGCCCCTTAGGCTTTGCTGAAAGAGCACGGGATCCGTCGCGAAGGGTTTGTAGAGTTTTCTCTTGACGGACAGTCAGAAGACACGAATAAAATTGTCAGGCAGACCGTACGTCGATTGAGCTGCCTGGTTCATTTTCTTGCGTCCGCTGGCATTCACTGGTTGTTCTTCGGATTCGTCATCAACCCAGCGTCGCCGGATTGACTCCATTTGAAATAACTTCCTGGCCCGGGGACCGGCCGGCCTTTGCCGGCGAGATCCCTCTCGCCTTTTTGGTTCCACTCCTTTTATGGCCTTGTGGCGGCCTTGTGGAGATGTTGTGGTCTATCATCTCTGTCTTCGAGTGTCCCACCCCATCCACCATCCACCATCCACCAACCACCATCCACCATCCACCATCCACCATCCACCATCCACCATCCACCATCCGCCATCCGCCACGAGCAGCATCGGGACCCTTTCTGTTGGGTCCAGTTCGAGCTCGCACACCAAATCACCCGGGGGCATGACGGGGGGTGGGGGGGGGGGGGGGGGGGTGGAATCAGAGAGACAGCTCCATCTTGCGCTTGGGCTTGCGCACGGGCTGGGCATTGGATGCCTTGTCCGCAAAGCGGAGTGTGCACAGGGTCTCTCCGATGCTCGTGGCCAAGGGCGAGAGAGCCGACAGCATGAGGCACTTGGCGTCGCCCGCTGCGTCCGTCCAAGAAAACCCAGTGGGCGAGGGGATGGAAAGGGCCGAGCGGAAGGAAAGGGCCGAGCGGGGCGGCGTGGCGAGGCGGACCGAGCGCGGGCTGGAGGAGGGTGGTCAGCTTGGAGTTGCGGAGGGGGATGTGGGCCTGGCCGTTGGCCCGGGCCATGATGACGTCCCCCAAGGCGGCCAGGGACTTGTTGATCGCCTGGGTCTCCTTGAGGCGGTCCCCCGTGGCCCCGCTCTGGGCCAGCCGCTCGCTGCCCGCCAGGTCGACCAGGTTGAGGACCCCGTGCAGCGTCTGCAAGCCACCCACGATGTCCGAGGGCCTCCCCGGTTGTTTCGCGCCCCAAAAGAGCGGGACGCCCCCCCCCCCCCCCCCCGTCCGCCCGTGCCCGTCCGCCCGCACGGGAGCACAGACCTGGGAGGCCGCCGCGTTGCGACCGGTGATTCTGAGGATGAATACCGAGTGCGACCGGCTCGACTGCTCATTGCACATGGTCGCCGCGGTGGCCCGGGCGGCGTTGGCGCGCCCGATGAGCTCGAAGACGGTCGCCACGGCCGTTACCGGGACCGCAGTCAGGTCGGGCACCGTCACGTCGTCCCCTGCACGGGCCCCAGCACCGTGTGCGACCGTGATGATGGGGGGGGGGGGGGGGGGTGAAAGTGGGTCGGCTGGGCGGACCCTCGTGGTGGATCTCCAGCTTGCGGGGCGAGGCGGCCGGCGGGACGAGCAGGTCGCGGAGGGTCTCGTTGTAGATCTAGCCTCCCCCCACCCCACCCCAGGGCCCGCCAACGAAGAAATCCCACCAGGTGATCGACTGATCGAGGCGCCCTTCCGGTGATCGGGGACGGGGGGGGGGGGGCTGCCGACCTCGACGAAGGACGCGGTCAGGGTGTAGGCCCAGCCCTGGCGCTCGAGGTCGCCCTTGGTGCGGAAGATCTGCTCGACCGCCCGGGGGATGACCCCGCGCCCCTCGCTGGTCGGGTCCTCCAGGGCCGCGCCCTGCATGGTGTACGTCTGGCCAAGAGGGCAACCGTCCCCAAACGCAGAGGCAGGAACGACAACGGTGTGCAAAGTGAGGCACGCTGTCCCATTAGTCTGGTGCGTGTGTGCGTGTGTGTGTGCGTGTGCGTGTGCGTGTGCGTTCGTGTGCGTGCGGGTGGCAGGCGGGGCGGCGCACCTTGCCGCTGCCCGTCTGGCCGTATGCGAAGATGCACACCTGGTAGCCGTCGAGGGCGCTCTGCACCAGCGGGGCGACCTCCTCGAAGAGCATGCCCTGGCTGGCCGTGGGCGGGAACACCTGCGCACACAACCACACGCAGGGTCGCACATCAGAGCGTGGACACGGGTGCTAGAGCGTGAGGGGGGAGCGGGGCGGGGCGGGGACCTTGTCGAAGGTGAAGTTGAACTTCTTGGGGCGCCCGTGGTCCTCGTCGACCAGCTCCAGCTGCATGTTGTCGCAGTCCGCAGGGAAGCCCAGCGCGCACTGCTGGGCCTCGTTGCCTGTGCCGCCCCGCCATGACCCACCGGGTGGCGCGGTCAGCAGGGTGCGCACATGTCTGGTGGGGGAGGGGGGTGGACGGGGCCGGTCGGGGGAACGCGCGACGGACGGAGGGGCGGCCTGACGCGGCAGTAGACCCGGATGTTGCCCTTGAGCTCCTGGATGGTGTTGTGCATGGCGCGGCGCTTCTGCTCGTCGGCCCGCATCTTGGCCTCGTACTCGGCGATGAGCCGGTCCCTCTGGGCGACCTGCAGGCCCGCGCCCACACAGGCGCCAGGCGCGATGATGAGGCAGATCAGCTGGCCACCAGGGAGTGCCCACACCGACGAGCCGTGGGCCCGAGGGCCGGCTCCCTGGGAGGCGCAGGGGGGGAGGGGTGCAGGCAGGCGGAGGCGGACCTGGATCTGGAGATCGGCCACCTGGGCCCGGAGCTGGTCGCGGCAGAGTTGGCACTCGGCCAGCGTCTGCCGGGTGGCCCCGTGGGCGGCCTCAGACCGGGTCAGCTGCTCGGCGGCCGAGCGGAGCTCCCCCTGGAGGCGCTCCTCCTCCTGGTGGCCCCGGGCAACCAGGTCCCGCTGGGTGGCAACCTGCAGGCCCGCCCGATGAGGAGGGCTGATGACGGGCGGCCCGACGCACGGAGGGCCGAAGCAACGAGGTGTGGGGGCTGGGCTGTGGGGTGCGGTGGCCAGGCTGGCGGACCTCGCCCTTCAGGTCGCGGATCTCCCGGACGGCATCGTCGGCCGTCTTCTGCAGCTGTTGGCGAGCTGCACGCGTGGGAGGCGGCCGGTGGGGCAGGAAGGCGCGTTGAGTGGGAGGTGCAGGCTGGAGGCCCCGCCCCGGCGGCCCGCCAAAGACCAACGGACGGACCTTCGCGCTCCCCCGCCAGCTGGGCCTTGGCCTCGGACAGCAGGCTCTCGAGCTCCTCCACTGCGCCGCCACCCCAACCAAGGACCAACCGCAACAGTCAGGACTCGCTCAGGGTGGGCGGGTGCGAGGGGGCCGCTCAGGTGGGGCGGTGATGCCCACGGACCGCGGGCCGCGAGGGCGGCCTGTCGCTGGGCGGCCTCGGTGAGGCTGGCCGAGGTGGCCCTGGCCTGCGCCTCGAGGGCCTTTTGCTTGCGCTCGTCCTCCAGGCGCCCCTGCAGCAAGAACGCCCACCCGACAGGGGCACGTCAGTGCCGCCAGCCACAGGCAGCCACTTGGGCCCACCCTGCCTCCATCCCCCGGGGCAGGCGCAGACCTTGCGGTCCCACAGGGGTCGGGTGCCCCTGGGTCCGGGGGTCTGGGAGAGGGGCTTGCCCACTGTCCTGCGGGTGGTGGCCGTGGCTGGGACCCCGGGGACACCCACCCGGCGGACGGACGCAGTCCGAAGGGCGGTGGCGGTGGTGCTGCGGGCGGTCGAGGATGCGGTGGGGCGGGTGACCGAGGAGGAGAGGCTCGACCGGGTGGAGAGCGACGAGAGTGAGGACAGCGAAGACGACGACGAGCGCAGGCTGGAGACGCTGCCCCCGCTGTTGCGCCGGGCCGTGGTGGATGGGGTGGAGGAGAGGCTCACCCGAGGGGCTTTCCGGGTGATGGGCGTGGCGGTGGGATTGACGGCTGCTGTTCTCTTCTGCGCCAAAACGCCGGGCTTGCGCGCTTTGGGGGCTTTCATGGCATTGGGAGTCGGAGGGGCCAATTCTTTGGCGATTTCCTGGGCGGCTGAAGGGGAGGTGCTGTGATGCACACGGAACGCTCCGTCCGTCTGTGAATAATCTGGGAGTGCCATTTGGCTGTCGCGTGGGGTTGAGGGAACTTCGGGAAAAGAAGGATCATACACTGAATCCTGGAGAAAGGGTAGAAAAACATCGAAAGGCGCAGCATCGAAGAAACAGACTTCTGGACCCGGAGATTTCCTGCGAATAGCAGAGGCAAAGACCTTGGGTGCGCGCAGTTTGCTGGACGGAGTCTCCAGAACGGACATGTGTTTGTTGAGCCCGCTTTTTGAACCGAAAAATTGAATTGAAGTCCAGCGGGTGTGGCCTCCCGGGTCTCGCGGCTATTCGCTCATGGATCGCGAGAGCGAAAATTTAATTGCCGCGCTCCTGGCAGATGATGCCCAATTTGACAACGACGGAGAGGAAACATCAAGTGATGGCGGTGCCCAAAAGCTCCATAGTGACGATGAGGACTATGGGAAACTGAAAAAACGTGCCACTCCCACTCCCCACCAGAGTCCGCTTCCGAAGGTTGTCACGGCTAACCCTCGTTGTTCACTTAGAGAGGACAGATGCAGACGAGGAACCCGGTAAGGATGAGAATGTCAAGAAGCCCAGGAAACCGAAGTCCGTTTTCCTGCCCTGCGGGGGCCTTTTTCCGTCTCCACACTCACTGGTGCATGCTTTCCTTGTGAATCTGCACTGTCATCAGGGTCACCTGGACGACCGAGGAGCATGCCAAGTTCCTCGAGGGCCTGGAGAAGTATGGACGCGACTGGCGAAAGGTCCGCGAAGAACCGCGCGATCTCTACTGTTGGCTTCACCATTCCTGGCGGCTCCCTCCCCTCGGTTCCGGCGGCTAGATCGCCGTCTTGGTCGGGACCCGCGAGTCGACCTCCATCCGGAGCCATGCTCAGAAGCATTTCCTGAACCTCTTCAAGCGGCACGAGCCGCTCCCGAACAAGGTCGGCCGCCCCGCCCATCGACCGGGCCCTTCGTCACCGCCCCTTCCTCTCTTAACCCCCCCCCCCCCCCCCCCCCCCAGGTGCTCGAGTCCGGGGTGGGATACACCCTCTCCGGCAAGCCCCTCGACCTGTCGGGGTCCGTCCGACTGCCGGCCGTCCTTTCCGTTTCCCGCCCGGGGGCCCGCCATCGCTTCCTGCAAGGCCTCACCAGCACACCCACAACTTCGCCCCCACGCGCAGCGGGAGCCGCCCTACACTACCAGGTCACGGGGCCCGCCCCCGGATGCCCGGCCGGCCGGCCCCGAGGCGGGTTCGCAGCCGGGCAGCCCACCCACCCCAAGAAGTCGCCGGCCCGCCCCAAGCGGCAGACCCGGGCCCGGAAGGCGGCCCGCTGCTCGGAGGACGAGGCCCCCGCCCCTCCGGGGCCGACGAGACCCCCCACTGGGAGCTGCTCCCCGAGCGGCGCTCCCTGCCCCGCCGCTCCACCAGGACGGCCGTCGAGACCCGGTCCGCCCCCCCCCCCCCCCCCCCCCCCCCCCCCCCCCCTGGCCACCCACCTGCGCGACCCAGGGGAAGGGCCCCGACTCGCTCGGTCCCCTTGACGGGCGTATCGGCTCTGCGGCTGCTCTGCGGCGGCGGTGGTCTGGGGGGGCCGGGCGTGGGGTGGGCCTGCGGGCTGGATGGTCGGGCCGGGTGCAGGGACCCGCTCTCGCTGGTCTCGCTGCTGGTCCCCAAGGAGCACCCCTTTCGCGTCGAGGTCACACCCCGCCCTGCCTGCGAGCCCCCAGCCGTGCCACCATCATCAGACCCGCGTTGAGTATGATGCGACCTCAGCCCCCACCACCCTGGGGCCGGATCCACCCTCATCCTGGGGGCCATGTCCTCCCCTTCCCGCACGCCCCGGGGCGCGGATGGGCAGGTGCACCCGCGGGCGCTGCTTGCGATGGACATCCACGCGCACCTGTCCCTCCGCGAGCTGATCGGCCTCCTCGGGGGCCACTGGGACAGGGCCAAGGGACGTCCGTACCCCACGCCCCCACGTCCCCACGCCCCCACGCCCCCACGTCCCCACGTCCCCACGTCCCCACGTCCCCACGTCCCCACGTCCCCACGTCCCCACGTCCCCACGCCCACGCCCACGCCCACGTCCACGTCCACGTCCACGTCCACGCCACCATGCGGCCCGTCCATCCTCAACGTGCCTCTCAGCATCCCTCTCACACAAGATGGCCCCCTTCCTCGGCGGGGCGTGCTGTCTGTCTGTCTGTTGCTCCGTGTGGCCTGCCTGTCCGTCGATCGGGCTGTCCGTGTGGCCTGCCTGTGCCCGCGGGCGGCGCAGTGATCCAGGTGACCCACGCGCGGCCCTGCGGGGTCATCAGCAGCGAGGCCGACGGGGTGGAGATGGACCCCGCCCAGCAGGTCCTCACAGCCGAGGTCTGCGTCACCCCCACTCGCCCCCCACTCGCCCCCCACTCGCCCCTCAACACTCATCATCCCCTGCTGCTCTGGTCTGGTCTGGTCTGGTCTGGTCTGGTCTGGTCTGGTCTGGTCTGGTCTGGTCTGGTCTGGTCTGGTTTGGTCTGGTCTGGTCTGGTCTGGTCTGGTCTGGTCTGGTCTGGTCTGGTCTGGTCTGGTCTGGTCTGGTCTGGTCTGGTCTGGTCTGGTCTGGTCTGGTCTGGTCTGGTCTGGTCTGGTCTGGTCTGGTCTTGTCTGGCCTGCCTGGGGGGCTGGCAGACCTTCCGGGCGCAGGGCCTGACGATCGTGGGCTGGTTCCACACCCACCCCACCTTCAGCTGCCGGCCCAGCGTGCGGGACGTGTGCACCCACATGAACATGCAGACCCACATGTTCCCCGACACGCCCTTCATCGCGGCCATCGTCGGTCCGCCAGGCCGTGACGACACCCCCCTCCCGCTTGCCGTCATGTCCCCCTGTTCGTGGCCCATTCATGATTGTTCGTGTGTTTGTGGCCCATCCGTTCTTGATTGTGGCCCATCCGTCTTGACCATGGCCCATCCATGACGATCGTGCCCCTGTCCCGTCGTCCACCCCCCGGGGTGATCCTGGCTGTGCAGGGCCGTACAACCCGCAGCTGGCCAGCCCCATGTCGGAGGTGATGTGGTTCTACACCCGCAGCGACCGCCGCCCGGCCCACCTGCCCTGCGCCCTCATGGGGGCCGCCCAGGCGCCCGGCCCCGCGGTGGGCGGTGATGACGCGCCCGCAGGCAGCGACACCGGCAGCACCGCCGGCAGCGAGGAGGGCAGCAGCATGGTCGACCCGGGCGATGTCGCCACCCTGGTCCGCCCACCGATGCCACCACACACACACACACACACACACACACACACACACACACACACACACACACACACACACACACCCCCACGCTGCCCCGGCCCTGGGGCTGGGCGCCCAGCATGGCCCATCCGGGGATCTCATCCCGTCGCCAACCGGGCCACCCTCACGCGGGGTCTGTTGTGGTGGGTGCGGCGGGGTGTGGGCGGCGCAGGGTGCGCTCTTCCGCGAGGGCGCCCAGCAGCCCGCCTGCCCGCGGCTGCACGAGGCCTGGCGGTCGGCCGAGATCTTCTCCGCGGCCCGGAGCGCGGCCTCGCTGTGCCGCACGATGGGCTGCCCCGAGCCCCCGCCCAACGCCCAGGCCCTGGTGGCCCTCCTCAGCGGGCCCCACCCCGCGCCCCCGACCGCCTCCGCCTCGCCCGGCCCGGCCGCCAGCCCCGCCCCGGCCGTGGCCATCCCCGCCCACGCGACAGCCTGCCCAGGATGCAGTAGCGGCAGCAGCACCTCGTGCGTACCCTCCGCCGACCCCGCGGCTGCCGCCCCTGGTGGTGGTGGCGGTGGTGGCGGTGGTGGCGGCGGCGGCGGAAACGGGGGCCCGCCGGCGGTGGTGAGCCGGCTGGAGAAGCTGAAGCTGTCTCTGGCCCTCCACCTGTCCGTCCCCCGGGCCGGGGTCGTCCCGGCGCCCTCGGTGGCCCCCCTGGATGATGCCGCCGCCGCCGCCTCGCCCCAGCCAGTCGCGGGCCCCGCCAGCCCCGGGCCGGGCAGCCCGCCCTACCGCAACCCGCTACATGTGGCTCCGCTGCGGTACGGCCCCCAGACGGGCATCCCGCGGGCCCTGGACGCCCTGCTGTGCATCCTCAGCGAGCCCCTGCCCAGCAGGCACGCGCCCCCGCCACCCGCCCCGACGCCGGCACCCCCAGCCCCAGCCCCAGCCCCAGCCCCAGCCCCAGCCCCGCCCGCCGCCCCGGCAGCGCCAACGCCAACAGCATCGGCAGCCCCTGGGTCGCCCCCCGGCAGCGCCCCCGCCGCCTTTCCGCGGCCCCAGGTCCCCGACACCCGAGCCACCGTGCCGGCCAGCCTCGGCCTGCCCCCGTCACCGGCGCCGCCGCTGTATGTCATTCCGACCCCCACCCCGACCCCCACCCCGACCCCAGACCCGGCGGGCCTCTCGTCACCGGCCCCCTCCTCGGCCCCCCCGACCCCGACCCTCCCTGCTGCCCCCACGGCCCGGACGCTCGCTGGAGGGTGCGCCCCGCCGCCCGCCCTGACCTCGCTGGCACCCGGCCAGCCGCGGCCCCCCCGCGCGCCCCCAGCCCCCGCCGCCGTGCCCGCCCCCCCGCTGCCCACGGCATCACCGCCACCGCCACTCACCCGGGCGCCCGCACCCGCCGCGGCCCAGGCCGCCTCCCTGGGAGCCTCCCAGGTGACCGTCCTGATCCGCGGGCCGCCAGGAGGGGGCGGGGCAGCACCGGGCAGCAGCGACGACGACGAGGATGACGATGAGACCTCGGCCGCTGGAGGCCCCGCAGAGGGGCGGCAGGCGGACCCCGCGGCAGAGGACGCCGAGGGCCGGGCGGAGGGCGAGGGCGAGGGCGAGGGCGAGGACGCCTCGGCGATGGAGGCCGAGGAGGACGAGGCCGAGGGCGACGAGGACCGGCCCGACGACGCCGACTGGGGCCGCCCCGCCAGGCCCCGGCCCGCCCGGTCCCGCAGGAGGCGCCCCGCCGAGGAGCCCGCCCCGGCCGAGGCTGAGGCCGACCCGACCGCAGCACTGGCAGCCCCGAGCGCCGCCGCCAACACCAGCGCCAGCAGCGCCAGCAGCGCCAGCAAGCGGCTGGTGGTCTTCCGCCACGGGGCCCAGCGGCCCCCCTCGGCCGCCGGCCGGCGCAAGAGGCCCCCGCCCACCACCGCGGCCAGGGCACCCGCCACCCGGGCGGCGACGGGCAAGCGAGCCCGCCGACGGAAGAGCCGCGACGAGGACGACGAGGACGACGAGGACGACGAGGGCCAGGTCGACGAGGAGGAGGAGGAGGAGGCCGGGGCCGGGACCGGGGCCGGGGCCGAGGAGGAGGAGGAGGAGCTCACCGAGAATTCGCCCGCCCATGGGCTGCCCCCGGCCCCCACCGCGACCCAGCCCGCGGTCCCGCAAGGCGGCGGTGGCGAGGGCGAGGGCGAGGGCGAGGGCGAGGGCGAGGGCGGGGACGGCGACTTCACCGGGGACGACGAGGCCCCAAGCAGCCGGCGCGCCACGAAGCGTCCCTCCACTCGGAGCGGAGGCCGCCGCAGCACCGCGGGCGGCCGGGGGGGCGGCACGCGGCGGGGCCGGCGGGGCCGGGGCGGCCTGGTGGTCTTCGGCCGACGGACCCCCAACAAGCCCACCGCCCCTGCTGCCCCTGCTGCCCCTGCTGCCCCTGCTGCCCCTGCTGCCCCTGCTGCCCCCGGCCCAGTGGCCGCCCCCTCAGGATCCCAGCCGGGTCAGGACAGCCCGCAGGAGGCCGCCAGCGGGGACGAGACCGAGTGAGGGCGGGACCCCCCCCCCCCCATGCCGTTGCCGCGGCAGCCCGCCTCTCCCGCCTCTCCCCGCCTCTCCCCCCCGAGCCACGGCCGCCAGGCGTGTGGCGCCGGGTGCGAGTGGACGCCTTTCCCCTTTTTTCCTCTTCGTGGCCCGCCGCCTGGGCCCTAGCGAAGGGGCCGCATGGCTCGTGGGCACCCTCCTCGGCGGGCCGCTCGGGGGACCTCGGGATGCACGGCGGGGGCCGGGCGCACGCGGCTGGCTCGCAGCCCCCCGGCCCCCCACGTACGGGCATTCAACTGCCCGATGGCCACGGGTGTGATCCGTCTAGATGACACCATGATGATTATTGGATTGGTACTCCATGGAGAAACTTAAAGCCGTACGCACAGAGAAAACACAAACCTGCAAGCGATGAGGGGGGGGGGGGGGGGTCATGGGAAGGTGGAGGCCAGGGAGGCGCCGACCGGGGACCCGACATCAAAGGGGCAGAGAAGGCTCACGGGGTGGAACCGGCATCTGTCGCCAAGGCCGCGGGGGGGGGGGGGGGGGGGGGGGGGGGGGGGGCGAGGAGGAGCGGCCATTCGAAGGAAGCGACAGCGGGGGGGAGGGGCGGGCACGCGACCACCAGGAGCGACACACAACGACACGCGAGCAGCACCACGGACGAGATGGTGGGGGGTTGGGGTTGGGGTTGGGGTTGGGAGGTCGCAAAGAGGGAGGATGAGGGTTGGCGATGGATGCAGTGCGCGTGGAGGAACGCGCGAGGGAGGAGCAGAAGACAAGCAGCGGAGGAATGCCGGGCGCCATCCAGGCCGAGACCAGACCAGCACAAGACCAGAGGAGGCGCGGCGGTGACGTGGCGCATCTCGGCGGAGTGGCGCGGACAGGGGCAGGGGCATTGAATTGCAGGGCACGAGCAGCAGGGGCGAGCAGCAGGGGCAAGCAGAGCACGGGGCAGGGGCAGGGGCGGAGGAGCGCCAGGATGGAAGCGGCAGCGCCGAGCCCAGTACGGGACGGAGGCAGAGAAACGGAAGCAGAGCCAAAAGCAGAGAAGCGGAACCAGAGAAGCGGAAGCGGAGCCAGGACCAGAAGGCGACTCCGGAGCAGCCGGAGGGCATGCGCGCGGGCACCAGAGGAAACGAACCAAGGCAGGCAGAGTGAAGGCGAAGGCGAAGGTGAAGGCGAAGGCCAATCGTCCTCCCAAGGGAGTGGGGAGTGGGGAGGGGGCGAGGGCCGGCGAGGGCCACGGGTGGGTCGCACACGACGGCCACGACCGGCCTTGCACAGCGCCGCCGCGGGGGCTGAGGGCGCCGGTGCGGGCGGGGCAGAGGCGGAGGAGGCGGAGAGGTGGCTCAAAAGAGAAATGCAAGCGAAAGGTACAGGAACCAAAATGAACGCAAGAGAGAACACCCAGAATGACCCGAACAGCAGGGACGAAACCCAAACAAAATGGCAAACGTTCCACCAAAACAAAACAAAACAAAAAACAAAAGGAAAGGAAAGGAAGGCGGATGGATGCTCTGACGCTGGGCGAGAGGGAAACCCAGACGCACGAGTCCAGAGGCAGAACAGGAGAAGGAGAAGGGGGAGTCATAACAAACAAAAGAAAAAAGGTGTCGCACCGGTGTGCGGCAAACTGCCAAACGGCAATCCGGGCGTGCGGATGTGCAGCCCAGACGATAAAATGGTGCCCCAATGGGGAGCCGGCACAAGATGGTGCTGAGGGCCGACGTGAGGGGCCAGAGAAGACAGGAACCAACCGCAGCCAGGGGGCGGCTCCACACCACCCGCGGGGCATCGCCAACGGTGCTGGGCGGATGGAACCCGTCCCCATGGTTTAGGACAAGGGCGGGGCGGGGGCGTTGCCAGGAGCGGCGGCGGCGCTCGTTGGGGGGTCTGGCTCGGGCAGATCCCCCCCCTTTTGGTGGCGGGGCAGGCCGACCCGCTCCAGGACCTGGGCGGCGGCGTGGCAGAAAGGAGACACCCGAGTCGGGCGAGACGGGCGGTGAAGCACGAAGCATCCGGACAGCGGGGGGGGGGGGGGGGGGGGGGGGGGGGGGGGCAAGAGATGACAAGACAGCACCAGCTGCGGGCCGGGGCGGACCTCCTTGATCCGCACGAGCTGGATGGGCTTGCCCAAGAACTCCTGCATACCCACCTCGAAGCACCGCTCCCGGCCGGCCGTGAGCATACCCGCGGTCAAGGCGCAGATGAACGGGGCGGGCAGGGGAGAGCCAGAGAGGCGATGGTTGGCCAGGATGCGCGTGGTGGCCTCGAGACCGTCCATCTGGGGCATCTGCACAGCCAGCCAGCCCAGGGGAGGGGAGGGCAGGGCAGGGGGGACGGGGGGAATCGTGCAGTGAGGATCACAGGTATCGCCAGTGTCGCCATAATCATCGCCATAATCATCGCCATAATCATCGCCATAATCATCGCCAACGCCAACGCCAACGCCGTCACTGCTCTCCCTCCCCACCGCGACCACCTGTCCGCCGACCATGATGTCCATGAAGATGAGCGGATAGCGGCGCTGGCGGCACTGCTCGACGGCCTCGGTCCCGTCGGTGGCGAAGTCGGCCAGGCAGCCGAAGTGGCGCAGGATGCCGCCCAGCACGGCCCGGTTGACGGCGTCGTCATCGACGACCAGCACCGCGTGGGGCTGCAGCTGCTTGTGCTTCGCCGACCGGCCCGGCCGCAGGGCGCCCCGCTGGGCCCGGCGCGAGGTCGTCGGGGAAGGGGCAGGGTCGGTGGGCGACCGCCGCAGGGCGTTGCTGGGCGGGGATGGCGAGGGGCTGCGGCACTGGCCCTCAACGGCCTCGGGGGCGGCAGCGTGTTGGCTCTGGCTGCGCGAGCGGCTGGCCGCCGGGTCGCCCGAGGAAGACGAGCGCCGGCGGGAGCGGTGCGAGTGGTGATGGGACACGCGGTGGGGGGAGGGGCAGCTGTCGACGGCCGTCTCGAGGGGGGAGAGCGGCCGCAGGGAGGGCGGAGGCGGGAGCACCGAGGAGGACAGCGCGGTGAGCCGGGGCGTGGAGGGAGAGAGAAACTGCTCCGAATCGGAGCTGGCCGTCACAGGGGTTGACACCCTGCGGTCGACACGCAGCCAAACAACCCGCATAACATCATCGCACAAACACGGGAAACGCCCATCATGGGAAGGAATGGCGACGCAAACGGCCCGCCCTCCCACAAGCGCATCCCCCCCCCCCCCACCTCCCTCTCAGAGAGGGGGCCACAGACGTGGGGACGGGCGAGCTGGAGGTGCTGGGCTCGGGCTGGGGGTCGGCGCTGGGGCCGGCGACGAAGCCCTTGCACCGAGCGGTGGGCGAGACGTAGCACTGCTCGTCGTCGTCGACGACGGGTGATGGGCACAGAGGGCTCGCGGGGGCCACGGGTCCCGCGATGCGGAACCGGAAGACGCTCCCACAGTCGGGGCCGGCGCTCTGGCCTGTCAGCACGCCGCCCATGGCTTCGACCAGGCCCGCGGCGATGGTCAGGCCCAGGCCGGTCTGCTTGATGCCCCGCCGGGCCAGCTCGGCCGTGTGCGGGTGGAAGGGCACCCCGGACGGGTTGGAGAGGGTCGCCTGGTCGGGCTGCTGGATGAGCGGCTCGTGGAAGAGGGCCCGCTGCTGGGCGGCGGTCATCCCGATGCCCGTGTCGGACACCTCAAAGGACAGCAGGTCGGGCTGCTCCGGCGTCGGGGCCGGCTGGATGCGGATGGTGATGACCCCCTGGATGGTGAACTTGACGGCGTTGTGCAGAATCTGGGTGAGGACCTGTCCAGCGGGCGGGAGAGGGAGCGAGGGGGGCGAGGGAGCATGGATGGAGAAAGAAAGAACGTCAGATGGTCGGACGACGATGAGGGGCGATGCGGCTGGGACGAAGGGGGTTCGGCCTGACCTGCCGGGTCCTGTTGGGGTCGCAGAGGATGCGGTCGGGGGTGCTCTCGGCGATCATGATCTGGATATCCACGCGGTGGTGCCGCCCCGAGCAGAGGGGGCACTGGGGGAAAGGAAGGATCGTCCACCCGGCTTCGTCCGAGGGAATTGGGGTCGGGTAGGCGCCTGCTGCCACGGTGGCGAGGATGCAGGGGTCCCCCGGGGGCGGGACAGGGAGCGGGCAGCCCGGGAGGGTGGGAGAAACCGACAGGGGCGACGAGGAGCCCGAATCGACCGATTTGCGAGAGGGAGAGGGACGCAGCATGGAGTTGGACAAGGGCCGGGGCAGCTGCAGGGTGGGGAGCAGCGGTGGCTCGGAGCTGAGGTGCAGGTCGTCATACAGGGGGTGCACGGCCTGCGACAGGAAGAGATGAGGGCGAGCGAGGCGCTGCAGTGTTCAGACCATCGCAGCCTCGAATACCAGTGAGCGCAGCGAGGAAACGACCGGAGTGAGGCGGATCCCTCCCAGCCGGAGCGTGCCAAGATCAACGAGATCAGAGACGACGCTGTGTACTGAGCGAAGGAAACGAGGGGGAGAATGGAATGGGACGGTTGAGATAGAGGAGCAGAAATAATGGGAAATTCGAATACCAAGTCACAGACGATGAGTCGCCGAAAATTCGATGATATCGAGATAAGGTCTTAACCTCTCTGGAAGTTCCGGGTCGAGTGAGAGTATGTGACATGCACCTTGAATACCTGTTGGATTCAATGCGAAGACAGGAAATAAATGGGAACCAATAAAAGTGAAGTTGGCCAGTTGACGGAAGTCCAGCAAACCATTGAGAGGAGAGCGCAATTCATGACTAAGAAAATTGGCCTTCATTGCGAAGAGTGGATCAACACCAGTCTAGGGAAGCAACCACAAATCAATTGTACATATGGGGGAAAGAAAAACGTTTGAACGAACAATTTTGCCGTCGGCGCTCATTTCAAGCAGATTTTTTGGTTTAAAATGGGAGCAGCAGCGTCGTCGAATGGAGAATGACCGTGAGCTGCTGTTTGCTGCTGCTGGCTGACTCGGTCGAAACTGTAGGAATGACCTCCTCGCTACTGCGACTCTGCCGAGGCAGATTTCGCAAATGGGTCAGACCAGAGGGTGTATGGACTCACCCTCTGGGTCAGACCTACCTTTTCGCTCCGTGTTTTATCGATGCCTGTCCTCTAACCATAATTCAGACAAGAAGGGAGTAGTCAATCTTAATCGGCTAATTTAACAGCATTGCACTCTTTAACGCAGCTATCTGACTCTTCGTCGCATTGTCCCATGCATCCGCTCCATCCCTGGAGGCATTCTTCCGAGCAAGATTCGAGAACGCGGGGCCACACAATGTCTGACTCCGAATCCCCTGTTGCTCCGGGTTGTTGAACTTTCGTTGAGGCCTGTTGCTTGTGCACCTCGTCTGTTGGCGGGGCACCCGCGCCCACCTGGTCCGTGGGCGTGCGGGTGGCATTGGGCATGATCGTCGCTTCCAGCAACAGCTCAATACACTCGCCCAGGCACACATTGGAGAGGCGAGTGGTGCAAAACCCGCGGCAAGAGTGGAGCTCCTCGACACATTCGCTCTGGCACGGCACCTAGGAAAAAGTGTCAGGGCCGCCCGAGGGCTGGTGGGGCAGACATCAGGATGGACAGAGAGACAATCGTCTTCGCACATGTCGCTTTCCACGTGGCACAAGGCGCGGGCGTTTCGGGCCCGGTTGATGCACCGGGTGGCACAGCGCCGAGCCCGCAGCACCCCGAGCGCCTCCTCGCTGGTGACATTGGGCCTGGCGGTCGGGGGTGCAGCAGTGGCGGGCGTCGGAGACGATGCCGTCGAGGGGGTCGGCGCTGCCAGGGGGGCCAACAGGGGAGTGTTCAATGGCGGCGCACCTGATGCGCCGATGACCCCCGTCGCAGCCGTCGCAGTTGTCAGGGGGACGGGCGTGTAGGCCGCGGGGATGGAGGTCACTTGGGTGGTGTGGAAGGTGGGCCGGGCCCAGCCGGACTTGGGGAGGGTCCGCGAGTTGCGGGCGCTGTCGGCGGGGTCGCCCCCGGCCGGCACTTTGGCGCTGAGAGGCTTGACGGCGGCCTCCTGCTTGCGGAAGGTCGAGAAGGGGCCGTACGTGCCGGAAGTGGATCGAGCGGGCACTGGGCTGGCTGCCGAGGTCGGGGCGTTTGTGGCGGCCGCGGGCGCAGCAGCGGGGCGCGACTGGGCAAGTGAGGAGGCAACGGCAGTCGATGGCGCCGTTGATGATGCCGTCTCCGGCGGCCAGCCGCAGTCGCTTACGCACAGGAGGGACTCGGCGCTGGCCCTGGCCAGGCAGGACGCCCGCAGAGCGGAACAGTCCACGCCACACTGCTCGACAGCGAGCAGCAGTTCCACGTCCTCGGGGCTTTGAGCCACCGTCGCCTGTGGGTTAGGATTGCCGAGTTGGGGGGCAGAAGGGGAAGAGTCAGCGCGGGAGGAACACGGGCAGCATGGGGCAACATGACCGGGCAAAACACCCGGGAGGAGTGGAGGGCGGGCGGTGCCTGCAGACGAGCGGGTCCAGAGTGGTGGCGTTGATCTCGGACCGGAACCACTCGAGGGGCATCTGCCAGGCAAACGCCGCCCAGGCCGATGGGGCGCGGGGGCCGGACGGGTCGCTGGGCAGCGGGAGCGACAGCAACGGCTGCTGCCCAACGGTTTGTGAAGCCTGGATCTGCGCCGTTTGGGGCTGCGCCGTTTGGGGCTGCGCCGTTTGGGGCTGCGCCGTCTGGGGCTGCGCCATCTGGGGCTGCGCCCGCACGGATTGCGTCTGCGGCGAGGAGAAAGCCTGCGAGAGCTGCCTGGCCTTGTTATTGCCGGTTGTCAGCAGGTTGGGCGTCATGACGTCCGTGGGGGTCGGGGTTGCTGTGGCAGTGGTCGGCTGGGCGGCGAGGGGCCTCAGAGTCGATGTCGAGGTCGAGGATGACGCCGACGACGGGGTGGCTGAGACAGGGTAGTGGGCCGCGAGGCGGGCCGCGGCCGCAAGCTGCTGGACCATCTGGGGCTTCGTCTTGCTCGTCGACGGGGCCGCGATGCTGGTGGGTGCTTGGGCGGTCGCGGCGGCCGCCTGAAGCGGCATGTCGGTCGTCTGCTGGGGCCGGGGAGCCCCGACTTGCTGCTGCTGCTGCTGCTGCTGCTGCTGCTGCTGCTGCTGCTGCTGCTGCTGCTGCTGCTGCTGCTGCTGCTGCTGCTGCTGTTGTTGTTGTAGTTGCTGTTGCTGTGGGACAGGGGAGACCGTGGCTGGGCTGGTGGGCGCCGTCGGGGCTGCCGCTGCTGGCTGGGCAGGGGCCGGGTCGGCCTGGCTGACGGCCGACGAGACGTCGATGCAGATGTCGTAGACGCGCGAGCACTGGGTGAGGCACTGGCGGTAGTCCGTGTCGCAGCCCGTCAGAAGGTCCAGGCGCTCCCCTGCGGTCACCCCCGAGGGGAGGTCCGTCCCCGAGCTGATCAGCTCGCACCGCTGGGCCTGCAGAGTCGGAGAGGTGAAAAGGCACTGAGCAACGCAACACAATGACGATCTCGCTCGACAATCAGAGGGGGGCCGCACAGGGGAGCGGGCCTTTCGGCTGCACTCGGAGGAGCACAGGTCCCACTCGGCCTCGCAGTTGGCAGCCAGGACGCCGCCCGTGTCATACACCACCCCGCTGTCCGTGGCGCAGGAATCCCTGCAGGCGTCTAGCCGCTGGAACTGGTCCCCGCGGCCTGGTGCGAGCGGCGCCAGGGGGCAAGTGCCAGAGGTCGTGGTGAGTTGCCACGCGAGTGCCGCGGGAAGACCAGACATTGGATGGAGCGGCCCAGGCACTGGGTCAGGCAGGCCATGGCGGCGGGGCTGTCCTCGGGCTGAGCGGCGCAGTCGGTGATGCACTGCTGCAGGTTGGTGGCGCAGTAGGACCGCAGGGCCCCCAGCGAGTTGCTCAGGCAGGTGTCGTCGCACAGAGTCAGCCCGTCCGCCCTGCGCCATCAGGGGACAGTCCAATGGTGGTGGACAGCTGTCACAACCCCCCTCGGCATCGTCCACAGACCGGCTGCAGGCATCGTCGCAGGCGCGGGCATCGGTGGAGCAGTTCGCGAGGCAAGAAATGCGACTTTCTAAACAAATTTCTTGGCACGCCAGCTTTTCTCGACCTTCGTGGGGCCTTGAGCAAAAGTGCGTCTGGGCTTGCGGGGACAGACCGATGAGCGTCTCACAGGGACCAGCACAATCCTGGTAAGGATCCTGGCAGGCGGCCATGCAAAGTGTCCGTCCGCCCTGCAAGAGTACTTCAGAAAAGAACGAATGAATCCCAGACCTTGCACATCTGTTGGCAGGGTGTCAAAAAGACGCCATCACAAGAGGAAACGCAAACGGCCAGATCATCTTGCGCGCACTGCCGCCGAGAAATATTCCGATCTCGGGCGCACCGATGAAGGCACTGCGCCTTGTTGGATGGACATTGTTTTGTACAGGTCTAGAGAAGCTGATATTCCGATGAGGAGGAATATACGAACCTGGAAAGCCTCTGTGCTTTGATCGCTGCATACCGATGCCTCAAGGTCACAAAGTTCGTCACATTCGTTGTAGAGTTGCTGTTGTCATAGAAAAACGATATCAAACGATGGAAGGGTCAAGCAACAAACCCCGGAAACATGAGAAACCACCAATATCAATACGAAAGCATAAAACGCCCTCAGCAACATCCGCTCGGTGGCAGGCGGATTTTATTCGAACGCAGTTTGGCAGTTTTACAGTTTGAAGAGATTTGTGAAAATCACCTTTCGGGTCATGTTTTTATACCAATTTATGCGCGTACCCAATTTTTCCATCACCAAGTTTCGCAGATCTCAACCTCGTACTTGAGGTGCACCCCCGCATCACCCCCACTCCAACTCCCACTCGAATGGCAATTCTCGCCCCTCTTCTCTCCTTTGTCCCTGGCCTCGCGTCAGCTCTCTCGCCGTGCTGCATTATCCTGATCCCACTTCTTTTATGTCGCTTTTCTACTCGAGATAAAAAGACATTTATCTCTTTGGGCATTCTTGTTGTGGGATTCATGCTGGTCTGTCCTCCCAGTTGCCTTTGTATTCCTAGACGGTCCTTTTGGATAGTCTTACATTGGATTTGCACTTGCACTCCGATTCATTTTGAACTCCCCCGTTCAAAACGGCGTCCGGCTTGGCCTTGGCCTCATCTTTGTCGTGATCGGTCTCCTTTCACTCATCGGCAAATTGAACCCGACCGAGTTGCCTCTGTTCAACAACCCATTCCTTCTTGGGTGCTCATTCTCGATGCTGGTCCGTTGTTGTCCGACGATTCAGCAGACGATGTTGGCTCCGCTGCTCCGTATAGGTGACCGCCAATCCCTGTACCATGCCATACCTGGGTGTGATTCTTACCATTGGTGGAGCTGATGTGGTTATCCACCTGGCCGCCTTTGCGCTGGGGTTGATCTCTCCCGCTGTCCTTTTCACGCTCTTTGGCCAGTCCCTGCTGTGGACTTTCCAGGACAAGACGGCTGGCATCTTTCATGCCATCTCGAAGGTGATGAGCGGCGTTCTGGTGGCCTCTGGTCTGCGAGTGTAGCCTTCCACATTGCGCCCAACGGGGCAATGATTGTCTAGGCTTCTTTCTCGTTTCCACCATGCGCAACCTCGGGATGGGCGACGTATGGATGAGCGCCCTCATGATGCTGGCCTCCTTCGCGGCCGTTCTCAGGGTCTGCTCTTCCTCCGCGCCGAGTCGCCCGCATCGTCACCACTCCGCCCTTCGCCGCCACGGGCAGGCCTTCTTCACAGAAGTGCCCCGGAAGGAATGGGCCAAGCCCCGCAACCTGCTGCTGCTGCTGGCCCTGCTGCTCCTGACGTCGGCCGTGGTGCTGCACTGTCGGGACTACCTACGGAACGAAGAGGAGCTTGATTTCATTGACGAGGACGGCGATGGCGAGTGGGACGAGGGCGAGCCGGTCCGTCTTGTTGAACCCCGTGCCCGGCGTGGTGGGCGGCGGCAGTTGCTCACCATCCCTTCTTTTGGTTTGATCTCGGTCTCCCAGGTGCTGCCCACCTCGCCCTACCGCCCGAAGGGCCCCTGCCTCATGGACCTGGTCGAGGAGAACGAGCGAATTAAAGCCAGTCTGTGACCATTCTGCTCGCTGGCGTCACCCCGGTTCACTCCCCCTCTGACAGTGGGCAGCTGTCACGCGGCCATTTCGTGCCCGGCGTGCCGCCGGTGTGGGCTCCTGGCCCTGGCGGCCCTGATGTGCGGCGCCGTCGGGATCGCCTTCTTCCGCAGCAAGGCCGAGCAGCTCGTCTCGCCCGCCTCCCCCTCGGGCAAGTAGCCCGACTGAACCGATTTCTCTCCCTCCCGCCCCACTCCCCCACACACTTCCCCACTCCTGCTCCGCCAAAAGTGGCGAATTTAAAAAAACAATCCTTGTCGACCTCGCACGATGGGAATCAGGCAATGGGGAAGGGGAGGAAGACGAGGCGCTTCAACTCCGGCGGGCATGACACCCACCCGGCATTCACACGGCGGCGACGTGTCGCGCTATTCGCCCACGGCCACGAAGCGGTCCGAGCCGCCGCCGTAGGCCTCCTGGGGATCCTCCAGCGAGACGTCCACCCCCAGCCACCGCCAGGCCCCCACCAGGGCCTGCTGCATGGGGGTCGACAGGAAGTGGTGGTCGGCCCGCAGGTCCTCCAGCAGGAAGGGGTCCGTCTCGGCCGGGGCCATGGGCAGCACCCGGGGCTGCCGCCGCTTGGGGGTCCGCGGGGCCGGCCGCAGGGCCCGCAGGTATGTCCGCACGGGGGCGGGCCACTCCGCAAAGCCCGCCAAGGTGGTCAGGTCGTCGGGGGGCGGGGCCACGGCCTCCCGGTGCCGGCCACGTCCCACCGGGGTGGGGGCCTGGGCCTGGGCCCCGACGGGCGCGGGCTCCTCCTTCTCTTCCTCCTCCCCGGCTGCGGCTTCGGGCTGCTGCTGGAAGAGGAGCCCCGCAGGCAAGTTGAACCGGCCCAGCCGCGTCCCGAACTGGGGCCGGACCCCGCTCAGGGCGGCCCACTGGGCGGCCAGCTCCAGCAGGGCCACGGCACCCGCGTCCGAGAGGGTTCCCTGCCATCCCCGCCGCCACCGCCACCGCCACCAGGGCGCGCAGATGATGAAGGCATTCAGCAGGGAGAATGGAACGCCAGCGGGCCCCAAGAGCGGTGGCGTGCTGGTGTGGTGGTGCGTGTGGAGCAAAGGGTGCTGGTGGTGCAAGTGAAGGAGAACCTTGCCGATGTCGAGCTGCTGACCAAGAGTATGGAAGGGGAGGGGAGGGGAGGGGACCTTGCCGATGTCGAGCTGTTGGAGGCGGCGGACGAGGGGCGACTCGAGGAAGAGCGGGCACACCTCGTCGATGCTCTCGCAGTCCACTAGCCCCAGCTGGCGCAGGTGGGGGAAGCACTGCACCCACGCGGACACAGACACAGACGCAAACACCCATCCACCATGCCGGTTGACCCCGGTCAGCCCTGGCAACAGAGGCGGAGCTGGGGGGCTGGGGGCTGGGGGGGGGGGGGGGGGGGGCTGGGGACAGGGGTACAGGGGTACAGGGCGTGGCGACCGTGCCCGAGAGGAGGCCCGCATGTCCTCCATGGCCCAGCTGGCCCCGTAGTCGGGCGTGCCCAGGTAGAGGTGCAGCACGGTCAGGCTGGGCAGGTGCGAGCAGACGATCCCACGCAGGACGGCGCCGTCCAGACCGCCGCACTGAGGAGGCCAGAGGCAGGAGCACAAACAGGCAGACAGACGAGGGGGGGGGGGGGGGGGGGGGGGGAGCCACCGCAGCCGAGACAGCCAACGGGGCGGCGGGGATGAGCGAAACCAGCCGGACGGAGCAGCGCGGACAGGAGGCAGAGGCAGATGGGAGCACAAGGGCAGAGTGTGGCGGGGGGCTTGATGGCGGGCCTTGATCTTCAGGGACTGCAAGTTGGCGTGCGAGACGGGGCTGGGGCGGCGGGGCGGCGGTCAAGGCCGAGGTGGGAGGAGGAGGTGCGGTGGAACGGACGGGTCTGGGTGTTGATGGAAGGGCAGGAGCTCACCCAAGGACGCGGGCCGTGGGCGTGGGGGGGGGGGGGGGGGGGGGGGGGGGGGGGGGGGGGGCGGACTTGAACTGGAGGCCGTTGCCGCCCTTGCAGGCGAGGGCCTCGAGGGCCGGGTATGCGGCCAGCAGGGGGCTGACGTCGGCCAGGATGATCCAGCTGACCTCACACTCCTCCTGGCCGATCTTGCCCAGCTGCAGCCGCCGCAGGCCCGTCAGGCGCTCCGTCGCCGGGGCCGCGCAGAGGGCCTCCACCACCCCCCGGCAGTCCGACTGGGCCAGGTCCTCCCCGGCCCTGCCCAGGCCCACCACGCCAGCGAAGGGGCACCGAGGCGATGAGTGGAGTGAGGCACCTCGGGCCCGTGTCGGCGTCATGGAGGGCGGAGTGTTGTGTGGGTGTGCGTGTGTGTGTGGTGGTCGCGTGGGCGTGGGCGGGCGCGTGGGCCGAGGGGGCCGACCATGGGCCGACGGTGATGGCCTCCAGCTGGCCGACCCGGGGCTCCCTCAGCAGGGCCCCGATGACGCCCTCCATGCCCCGAGGAGCAGGCCCCTTGGCCGGGCGCTTGGCCGGAGCTGCCCCCACGCAGCCACGAGAAGGTCGGTGAGAGGCGCCTGTCTGCCCGCGCTGGCGCGGGGGGCGACCGTGCAGGGGTGCCGGCATGGCGGACCCGACGAGGCGGCGGCCAGGGGGTGGCGGAAGGCGGGGCCCGAGTCTGGGTCATCCGGCTCCGAGTCGGGGTCGCCCTCGGCGTCCGTCCGCAGGAAGGCGCACGGCCCGTAGAGCCCTGCCACCCCCCGGCCGGCCCCACAGGCACCGCCAGACCGCAGTCAAGGCGGGCCCTCGGAGAAGGGGAGCCCGGGGGAGCGGGGCTGGGAGGCGGGGGCGGGGGCGAGACCCTGGCCGGGGTAGTAGATGGCGTGTGAGACGGCCGGGCCGCGCTTGTCCCGGCGCCAGTTCATCGAGGCGTCACACAGCCGGTACAGCAGCTGGGGCGGCGAGACCTTGTCCTGCGGGGGCGACGGAAGGGAGGCCTGAGCGCCAGGGCCACGGGGCTGGCACCGAGGCGCCGAGGTACCGAGGTCCGGGGAATGAGGCGGGGCAGGCAGGCGGGGGGGGGGCGGGGCGGGGCGGACGAGGCCGATCCACGCCTGGTACTCGGCGTTGCCGAAGCTGCGCCGGAAGAGCATCCTGCACCCACGTCCCACCCACCCACCGGAGGACGGCAGGGATGGTCGTCGTGGGGGGGCACGGCACAGGGGCTGCAGGCGAGACGGGCTGGGGGTGGCGGGGCGGCGGACTTCCAGAGGAGGGGGTCCCTGAGGACGGCCACGGCCATCATGCGGCAGGTGGGGGCCAGGGCCAGCCCCAGCACGGCCGGGTCGCACTCGGCCAGCACCATCCGCAGCACGTCCGCCGGCAGGGGCCCGAAGAGCCCGCCCGCGGTGGGGGCCGGGGCGGCCGTGCTGGGCGAGCCGCCGGTCTTGGGGCGCTTGGTGTGCCCCGCCGCCCGCTCGGCATGCGATGGCGGGGCCGCATCGCCGTCCGTGTCTTCCTCGACCCCATCTACCTCCTCGCTCTCGTTGTCACCCTCATCGCCATCACCGCCATCGGCCTGGGGAAGGCGTCCATCCTTGCCGGCCTCCTGGTCGCCCTCGAGACCATCCTGGCCAGGAGCTGCCCCGGCCTCGGCGGCCTCCTCGGCCTCCTCGCCCTCCTCGGCCTCCGGGGCGGAGCCGGCCCTCCCGCCCTCCTCCTCATCATCCCCCTCCACCACCACCTCCTCCTCGTCGTCGTCGCTCTCGCAGAGCAGCGCCCGCAGCTCGGCCTCGGACTTGGGATGCTCCCGCGCGTACTTGGCGGCCTGGTGGGTTCGTGTGGCGAGGTGGTCCGTGAGGGTGCTGTGCGGAAGACAGTGGGGGTGGAGGGCGGCCGTTCCGTCCATTGCCTTTGCGCCTGAGCGCGAGTGCGCGTGGCGGCGGGCGGACCGCAAATGCGCTCGGGTGGAAGGGCGCCGGGTCGACGAGCCCCCCCGCCAGCAGGCAGGCGTCCAGCCATTGGGGAACCACCACCGCCACCGGGCCCGCGCCCGCCCCGCGGCCGTACCGCTCGGCGGCCGCATTGGTCGGGGTCTGAGCAGCGGCGGGCTCACCAGGGTCGCCCCGGGGCCGCCACCGGGGCCGGCAGGACGACGTCGGGCTCATTTCGGGGGGCATGGCAGGGGCCAGGGCCTCGTAGGCTAGCGGGCGCCAAGGTGGCGGCAGAGGAGAGGGAGGAGATCGCCATGAAAAAAGGGGCGGGTGCCTGGGATGCGGCCGGCCAAGGAACATCGATGATGCGGAGGGCGGGCGGGGGCGGGCGGGTGGGCAGGTGGGCGGGCGGACCCTTGGCCGCGAGGTCGCCCGGGGTGCCTGGGCAGATGATCGCCACCCCGCCCGTGGGCACGCCGCCCGATGCGGGGGCCGCCTGCTGCTGTGGCTGGTGCCAGTGGCCCCACTGTTCGATCCACTGGCCGAAGGGCACCGGGGCCCCGCCGCACCTGCGGAGCTTCTCTTCGACGAACCCCTGCAGCGGGTCCGCGACCGCCGCCCGGCCGGCGGCTGGGGCGGGGCGCCTCTTGCGGCGGCGGCGGCCCGTGGGGTCTTCGGGGGGCTCCGGGTCGGCGAGGGGCGCCAGGGCCGCGCTCAGGACGGTCAGCGAGACGGGCCCGAACAGAGGCGGCCCCCGGACGGACACTGGCCCCGCCACCGTGCAAGGGGCGAGGGGGGAAGAGTCGGGAGGAAGTGAGCGAGGAGCCAGAGCGGGCAGGCCGAGGTACCACCACCACCCGCCAAGGGATGAGGGCAGGGGCGGCCCGGCGCCGGACCTGCGGCCGGATCATAAGCGGGCAGGGTCGGCTGGGCGGGTCCGCCCTCGGGGTTCTCGTCGCTCTCGGCGTCGGAGCCGCTCTGGGAGCCGCTGCTCCCGTCCTCCTCGCTGGGGCTGGGGCTGTCGTCGGGTGCTCCGGGGACCGTGACCTCGTCGCAGTCGCTGGTGGCGGGCGGCTCCTCGGTGTCGGCCCCCAGGCGCCGCGACTCGGCCTCCTCGGCCGCCAGGACATCCTGGCTGCGCACCACGATCAGGTCGGGCGCACGGCCGTCGAGGGGCGTCGCGGGCAGCTCCGGCCGGGGCGGCGGGGCCGGCGGATCGGCCGCGGTCTGTGTCCCGGGGCATGACGCCTTGAGGGTGCAGCTGGCCTGCAGGGAGGCGCTCAGGGGGTCCGCGGGGCACCCTCCCGTCGGCAGGGGCGGGGCAGCAGCCGCGGGGGCGTCCAGCTCCGGGAATTCATCGCTGTCGAAGCCCCCCTCGCTACCCTTCTCGCTGCCCCCGTCCTCGGCCGGGGCGGCCACCCGCGGCCGGGCGCGCCGGGCGGCCTCCTTGTACTGGCGCACCAGAGCGCGCCGCTTGCGGTGGATGGCGCCCAGGTCGCGGGCCTCCTCCTCGGTGGGCACCAGATAGTAATGCAGGTCGCCGCGGCCGTCTGCACCCCGCGCCCCGCCAGCCGCCAGAGGACACGCTGAAGGCCGGGACGACGGGCCGATCAGCAACAAGAGCAGAGACAGCGGGGTGGGGGCAAACGACGGACCAGGGTCCGCGGGGCTGGCCTCACTCTCGCCCTCGCCCTCACCAGGGCTGAGGGTGCTCTCATCGGATTCGGAGCCGGCCTGCCCCCCCCCCCCCCCCCCCCATCCCACCCACACGCCATCCCAAAGGCCACATTGCGACAAGATGCAGAGGAGATCGGTATGGCTGGGGACCAAGTGGGCTGGGGGTTAGGGGACGGACGGCGGCAAGGGCGCCGACCTTTGCGTCCCCGTCGGCGGCCTCGGCCTCGGCCCGCTCGGCCTGGCGGCAGCTGGCACACTGCAGCTCGTGGCCGGCCGCCTTGACGGTGATGCAGCGGGAGCAGACCGGGCACCCGCACCCGTCGCAGCCGAACTCGAGCTGGTGCTGCAGCGGCCGGTTGGCCCGCCACTGGAGGACCGTCCGGAAGCGGGCCGGGCACTGGGCCGCCGCGGGGGCGGGCAGGGGGCACTCGTCGGGGGGCACGGGCAGGCTGCCCAGGCCGTCGCTGGTGACGAGGCCCTCGGGGGCCATGTGGCACGAGTAGGGCCGCTCGTAGTCGACCGCCAGGGCCTTGATGGGCCGCCGCAGGCCGGCCGGCCAGCCGGGCAGCTCCTCGGGCGGGGGCATGTCGAAGGCGGCCCCCTGCACGGCCGGGTCCTCAAGCAGCGAGCATCCGCAGCACTCGCACCGGGCCAGGGCCAGGGCGCACGTCGGGCAGCAGGGCTACCGGCCCCCCGCAGAGACACAGAAGGACAGCACGCGTGTGGGCGCCACGGCCAGGGGGGACGAGGGAAGGAGGGAAAGGGGCGGTGACGGGTGCGGGGCGGACCACGGCGCGGTGGAGGGAGCACTCGGGGCAGAGGGGCGCCGAGCAGGACTGGCATGCGGCCCCATCGCGGACGGGCATCCCGCACACGTCGCAGGGCAGACGCCACTGGCGCAGGGCGAAGTCGACGGTGGCCCGGCAGGCCTCGCACCGGAAGATGCAGCAGCTGCGGGTGGTGCAGGAGACCCGGGCCCCCAGGGGCGTGTCGGGGAGCAGCCCCAGCGAGAACTCGGGCGGGGGCGGGTGGTTGGTGGTGGGCAGGAAGGTCCAGCTGAAGTTCTTGGGCCCGGTGGCCCCCTGGCAGAGTGGGCACTGGGGCAGCCCGGCGGCCCAGCTCTCCGCCAGACGGGCCGTGTCCGCGGGGGCCGCCGGATGGCCACCTGCCACTTCGGCGGCGGGGATGCGGGCATAGGTCTCCAGCGAGCTGTCAGGGGCGCGCGGCAGGCCCCAGTCGAGCAGCGAGCGTCCCAGGTTGGGGCGGCGGGGCACGAGAGGGCGCCCCAGGTCCACCTGAGGCCCAGGCACCGAGTCGGTCGGGCAGAAGCGCTCCAGGCGGGTCGTGAGGTCCCGCAGGGCGTCCATCGTATAGCTGGGCGGCACGGCGGGCACGCCGGGGGCTGGGGACGGGAAGACCACCTGCGGGAAACGCCGCTCGATTTGGACCTGCTGGACATCTGCCGTCCCCCCCGAGCGTGGAATGGGGATGGGGATGGGGATGGGGATGGAGGGATGGGGATGGAGGGATGGGGACGATGAGGATGGAGGGATGGAGATGAGGATGAAGGGGTGGAGATGGGGATGGGAGTGCGGAGGGAGCGGAAGCGGAGCTGCGGACCTCCCCGGAGGGCCAGCGCGGCCAGGTGCCGGTTGACGAGGCGCACGACAGTCATCAGGGTCCGAAAGGGCACCCGGGCCAGGATCCCCGCCAGCAGGGCATCTGACAGGGCCATCAGGGGGAACAGGGGACCCTGCAGATCGCCACCGGGGGGCGCCGCCATGTAGGCGGGCACGAAGCCGACCGGCCTGGGCACCCGGATGTGCCGCCCCAGGAAGCGGGCCCTCGTCAGGTCAGCCCGGCAGGCGTCGAGGATCTTTCGGCGGGCGATCGAATCGGGGGTCAGGAACCGGCGCGTGTTGGAGATCGCCGCCTGGGCCGATTCGCCCACCTGAGGCCGGAAACCCGGAAAAGAAATGAAACGTAAAGGTGCAAATTCGGCAGCAGGTGGAGGTCCAGACGAGGGCCGTCGCGAGGCGCCATTCGGGGGACGATACCATGTCGATGGGACGAGCGGTCCGCAAAGATGCGTTCATATTCATTGCCTCGTGAAACAGGTCCGTCGTCAAAGATTCAGCCGCGATCTGGAGAGCTGGAAAGAGATGAGAACACTCGTGGGGCCAATAGAACTGACCATAGAGAGCATCCTCGTGGAATTGAAGAGGATGTCCAAGTTCTTTCGCCTGGCGCGCAATGAGACTCACAATAAACGAGTTCCACTCGCCAACAGGAATGAGATCATCACAAGACTTCTGGAATCGCCGAATTTCGCGGAGTTGAACTGTTCCGTTTTTGTAATGGTGTCCACCAGCGAACTGATAATCCACACCTCCAGGAATCGGGTCGGCCATGTCCAATGGTGACAGGAGCCAAACGCCTGGAACCCCTGGTCGAATGCTCTTTTGGGGCAGCCGGAGTTGATGCGAAGAGAAAATGGAAAACGGCGAAATAACCACAAAACACTTCATGCGAATTTACACCTCGCTCGATTTTTGGGGTCACCTTCTTGGCCTCGTCGCAGGGGTGGCGCCCACTCCCCCAGGGAAAACATGGCCTTGAGGAGGAATCCAGTGGTTTGCTGAGGCGCGGGCCACCGAAAGAGAGCTTCGTGCCGAAATGGAGCCAACAACGGAAGTGGGGGTTGGGGGCGGCAGGGCCGCTGCACGCTTCTTCTTCTTCTTCTTCTTCTTCTTCTTCTTGGCCGGCTCGGCGCCGTCAGCGCGGGTGTGCTTGGGCGTCTTGCTGCGGGCTCCGTCGGGGGCCTGGGGTTGCTCGGGCTCGCTCTCGCTGGCGAAGAGCTCCTCTTCGTCGGGCTCCTCGGCCATGGGTGCGGGGATCTCCACCTGGCGGAGGCCCGTCCCCGGGGAGGCAGAGCGCCGCCGCGCCGCAGTGCCACTCAGGCCAGCGAGGACCTCGGCGGGATGGGGGTGATGATGGTGGTGGTGACGCCCTGTCGCATCGGGGGGAAGCGACGCGACGGTCTCGAGCGCCTGATCGGGATTTGTCGGATAGGCGGGGGTCGGGGCCGGGTAGGAGGGCATCCCGCCGAGGCGCGCGTCGTACGAGCGGCCCAGCTCGACCGAGCTCGCCACACCTGGAGCCACGACGAGGCCCAGGGAGGAAACCGAGGGACGAAAGAAATAGAATCAGTGGCGGTGGCTCAGAGCCAGGCAGCTGCAAGCGCAGACCAGGCGGGGGCGGGACTGCCCAGGGGGTCTCGATGGAGGTCCACGTCCGGTAGCCCGCAGGCGCCCCGGCACTGTCGGGGGCCCCAGGGATCGGGGTGCACGAGACCGAGACCGTGGTGGTGCCCTGCGAGCCTGGAGCCTGTTGCTGTTGCTGCTGTTGCTGCTGCTGCTGCTGCTGCTGCTGCTGCTGCTGAGTGTAGTACGGGGTGGAGGCCTTGAGCTGGTTGGCCACCTCGAGGACCATGTTGCTGTAGGCCGACGAGGGGGCGGCCGTGCCGACGCCGCCCCTCGGGGCGGGTGTCGCCAAGGGGTACAGCGGCTGCTGGGGGGCCTGCGAGCCCCCACCCAGCAGCGAGCCTGCCGCCCCGACCGAGGAGCGGCCTTGCTGGGTTGGCTGGGGCGGGAGGGCCGATGCGCTCAGCTGGGGGCTCTGGAAGGTCACCTGCACGCGCCGCTGGGGCGACCTGCAGCGGGCGGGAGAATGAGCGCGAACGCCCGGGGGGGGGGGGGGGGGGGAAGACAGACCCAGGCTCGCCCTCTGTGGTCACCTGGATCTGGGGGCCCTCGCCGCCCGGCTGCCCTTGCTGCTGCTGCTGCTGCTGCTGCGAGGGTGGCGGCGGCATGTTCGCTTGCATGGGCACGGCGCTCCGAGCGTAGGACTGCGAGAGGGGCATGGCCATGGGCATGGCCATGGGCATGGGCATGGCCGAGTAGCCCTGGCCGGGGGTGACGCCCTGCATGGAGAGCCGGGCCCCGGGGGTGGCGCCGCCCAGCATGGAGGCCGACAGGACCCCGGGCATCTGGCCGGCCCCGAGGGGCGTGCGGGCGTACATGGAGGCGCCCAGCGGGGGGGCCGGGGTGCCGGTGGTGGTGGTCACCCGGACCGTCTGGCCCGAGGAGGGGTCCGGGATGGTGATGGTGGTCGTCGAGGGGCCACTCGCGCCTTCGGCGGCCCCCGGGTGGGGCGAGAAGGTCGGGCTCGAGCTGCGTACCAGGGGCGGCTGCGGGGGGGAGAGGAATGCCCATCACCACGCCACCCGAGAGAAGGGGAAGGGGGGAGGGAAGCAGGACCGAGGTGAGCAGGCGCGGCGACGAGAGCTCGGCTCGGTGTGCAAAGATGGGTGTGGGAGGCCCTCGGGTTCTGGCGGGCGCAGACGCACAGCATGCACGCACAGGCACGGAACCCCGCAGAAAACGAACACAAGCCGAAGAAGAAAAACAAGAGAGAGGGCGCGGAGTGGAGAGTGGGAGGGAGGTCCGCCGCCGCCATTGGCCGACCGCAGAGGAGGGCTGCTGCTGTTGCTGCTGTTGCTGAGGCCCGGTGACGAGGACGCTCACGGGCTCCGCCAGCCCGGGGCCCGCCGAGCCCCGCAGGCCGCTCAGCGAGACGTTGACCTGGGTCTGTGTCTGGATCCGCATGGGGGACCCCTGCGCCCCCTCGGCCGAGCCGGGGCGGGCCGACGGGCGCAGCAGGCGGGCCGACTGGAGGGCGGGGGTGCCCCCGGGGGCGCTGGCCACCGAGGCCCGGAGGAAGGTCTCTGTCGAGGCGCCCAGCTGGGGCGGGAGTCGCTCCAACGACATGCGCCGCAGGGTGCCCGGGGTGGTGACCGGGATGGCCTGGGCGGCGCCGGCCTCTCCGACGGGCTTCATGTCCGGGGGCGAGAGGAGCAGCGAGCGGTCCTCCTCCTCGGGGACGCCGGGCCCCCGCGGGGCGTACATCATCCGCTCGGGGGGCGAGCACGACTCAATGGGCGAGAGGCGGCCGCCCAGGGGCCCCGGGGCCCCGACCACGCCGCTCTCCTGCTCCTCGGCCAGCAGCAGCTGGTCGGGGCTGGGCCAGGTGGCGCCGCCCCCCATCAGCGCGTCGGGGCTCGTGGAGGCCTCCCGCTCGACGACGCTACCCCGCAGGGGCGACCGCGAGGCAAGCCGCCCCCGGGCCGCCGCCGGGCTGGCCATGGCCGCCACCGTGGCGGCCGCGGAGGCCTTGGCGGGCCGGCCGGCCTGGAGCTTCTGGCGGCGGTGGAGGGCCTCCAGCTGCAGGGAGCACTGGGCCAGCTGGGCCTCGAGGCTGCGGGCGCGGGTCTCAGCCTCGGCCCGGGCCACCTCGAGGGTCTTCTGGTCGGTCGCGTGGCGGGCCCGCTCCCGCTCGAGCAGCTGGCCGTGGGCCTCGGCATCCGAGCGGGCGCTGACCAGGTGCGTCTTGAGCTGCTCCACTTGGGCCTCCAGGCTGGCCGCCCGGGCCCCGGCCGTGGCGAGGGTCTCCTGGGCCCGGCGGGCCTCCTCCCGGGCGGTGCCGCACTCGGTCTCCAGGGTCTGGGCGCGCTGGGTGTGCTTGGTCAGGGCCGACTGGAGGCCCTCCAGCTGCTGCTGGGCCGCGGCCGAGGCGTCGCGCAGCTCGGTCCGGGCACGGGTCAGGTCGGCCGTGGCCTGGTCGGCCCGGGCCTGCAGGACGGCGCACTGCTGGTGGCACTGGTCGACGTCGGCCCGCAGGGCGTCCCGCTCGGTGGCGGCTGCGGCGCGGGCCTCGGTGGCGGCGGCGAGGTCCTGCTCGAGGCGGCGGGCCTGCTCCTCGAGGTGCCGCTGGGCTTGCTGGAGCCGGGCCAGCTCGGCCGTCTGGCGGGCCACGTCCTCCTCGCGGGCCCGCTCGAGGCGCTGCTCCAGGGATGCCTCAAGGGCCTGCACCCGGGCCCGGTGGGCCTCGCACTCGTCGCGGCTCCGCTGCAGCTGGCCGGCCAGCCCGTCGAGCTTGGCGGCCCCCTCGGTGGCCCGGGCCTCGGCCTCGAGGTGGGCCTTGGTCAGGGTGGCCACCTGGCCCTGCAGCGACTCCACCAGGGCCCCGCAGTTGCGGTGGGCGTCGGCCTGGCGCTGCATGGCGTCCCGCTCGGCCCGCAGGGCGGCCATGGCCTGGGCGTTCTCGGCCCGCTCGGCCAGCATGACCTCCTGCCGCTGCCGGAGGGCCTCCACCTCGCGCTGGGTGCCGCCCAGCCGCTCCTGCAGGCCGGCTGCCTCGGCGCGCAGGTTTTGGTGGGCCTCGACCGTCGCCCGGCCCTCGGCCTGGGCCCGCTGGAGGTCGGTCCGGGCCCCGGCCAGGTCGTTCTGCAGGAGGGCCCGCTGGGCGAGCAGCTCCTCCACCCGGCCCTGGGCCCCCTCGGCCTGCTGGCGGGTCCGGGCCAGCTCGGCGGCCAGGCTGTCGCGGGCCTCGGTCATGCCTTTCAGGGCCGCGTCCCCGGCCGACTCGCGTTGGGCGGCCGTCTGCAGGGCGGCCTGCAGGGCGCCCACCTGGGCCGTGAGGGGCTCCACCTGGGCGGCCTCGGTCAGGGCCCGGTCGAGGCGGGCGTAGAGTTGCTCCAGCTGCTCGTGCAGGGCCTGCTGGCCCGTCCGGGCCTCGTCTGTCTCGCGTCGGGCAGCCTCGGCCTCGCGCCGGAGGGCCTCGGCCTGCTGCTGGGCCGCGGCCAGGTCGGCCCGGGCCTGGGCGGCGGCCTCCTGGAGCCCCTGGCGCTCCTGGCGCTGGCCGTCCCGGGTCTGGGCGGCCTGTTGGCGGGCGTTGTCCAGCTGCTGCTGCATGCTGACCAGGGCCGTGGTCAGGGCCCCGCACCGGCGCACCTGGGCCCGGTAGAGGGCCTGGTTGCGGGTAGCGCATTGGGCCAGGGCCAGCGGGGCCAGCAGGGCCAGCCCCTTGCCCAGCTGGGCCTTGTTGGCGGGGGTCTCGGCGGGGGTCGGTGGCGGGGGCCCGCGGACGGGGGTCGACATGGGCGAGGCGGGCGTGGCGGCCTGCTGGAGCCGATGGACGAGCACCGTCGGGGGCGGGGCCGCCAGCACCAGTGGGGTGGTGGCAGGGGCGGCGGCGGTGGGGGCCAGGGCGGGCTTGATGGGGGTCCCCAGGGGCGACCCCGGGGCTGCGGGCTCGTCACCCTCGGCCTCGTCGGGGCGCAGAGGGGCCGGCGGCGGCGGCGAGGGGGGGCTGAGGGACGGGAACATGGCCAGCAGGGCCGTCGGCAGGGCGGGCAGCGGGGCCTCCTCGAGGAGGGCCTCCCGCAGGGCCCCCACAAGCCGCTCCACCTCGGCGCTCCGCTGGTCAGCGGGGCCCAGCGGGGTCGTTGGAAGAGGGCCAGTGGCGGACAGAAGGACCGCAGAGCAGGGGAGGGGGAGGGTGGGGAGAGGAGAGGAGAGGAGAGGGGGGATGGCACGCAAACGGGGGGAGGGTCAGTGAGGACGGGGCCTTGGAGGATCCGTATGGCAGCAGGCACAGGGGCACAGGGGCACAGGGGCACAGGGGCACAGGGGCACAGGGGCACAGGGGCACAGGGGCACAGGGGCACAGGGGCACAAGAACGGTGGGGGGGGGGGGGGGGGGGGGGGGGTTGGGGGTTGGGGGGGGGGCGGGGAGTGGAGCAAAGAGGATATGGCAGCCAACGCCGAGGCACAGGGCGAGGCTGGACAGGACAGGAGGACAGGAGGAGGACAGGAGGAGGACAGGAGGAGGACAGGAGGGCGGTCAGCAAGCGGGCAGCATGGGCAGAGCAGGCGGATCCTCCAGGCCCCGGTGGCCCTCCAAGGCCCTCGCCTCCCCCGTGCGGCCGGAGCGGGGAAGAAAGACGATCCAGGAAACGATACACCACGTCCACAGTGGGAAGGGGGAAGAAGAGGCCCCAAAGGAAAAGGGGCCGGCCGGAGCGAAAGCGAGAGACACGGACAGCCGAAGGGCAAAACCCAACAACAAATCCCCCAAAAAAAAAAACGGAAGCCGAAACCGCGGGGGAGGAAGGGGATGCGAATAGGAGCGAGCCACAGCAAAGCAAAGGCCCCGGCAGCAAGCCAGACGGGACAGCAACAGCACAAACAACGGCAACGGCAAGCGCCAGAATGGCCGTGCCCTCGCGGCGGCAGTGCGATCGATGATGCGGGTGGCGGGGGGACGGGGCGGGCAGCGGGGCCGGCGGACCTGGTCGAGGAGCGCTTCAGGTCGGCCGCGGAGGCCTCGAGGGCGGCCAGCTTGGCGTCGAGGTGCTCCTTGGCCGACCCCACTCGTGCTCGCCCTGGGCGTGGGCCCCTGCAGGCTCCGCAGGCGCCCGTCGAGGTCGTCCCGCAGCGCCTCCAGCGAACGCACCCTGTGCGGCAGGGCCAGCCGGGCGGCAGGGGCAGGGGACCGGGGGGTCAGCGCACACGCCGGGGGGCAGGGTGACGGGATGAGCGGGGGGGGGGGGGGGGGGGGGGGGCATGCGGACCGGTCCTCCATGGCGCGGAGCATCTCCTCGCGTGTGAGCACCTGCTGGCGGAGCTCCTCCAGGGCCTGGGCCTGGGCCTCCTGGGCCTGGGCCATCTCCTCGTGGTGCTGGGCGGCCAGCTGCTGCATGTGGGCCTCCCGCTCGGCGCTCTCGGCCTCCCACTAGCGGCCCCACACCCCGACGCCCCCGACGCCCCCCGACGCCCCCCGACGCCCCCCGACGCCCCCGACGCCCCCCCGACGCCCCCCCGACGCCCCCCCGACGCCCCCCGTCAAACGCCAGAGACAAGCAGCAGATGAAGGGGCCGTCGCGCGGGGGGATGGAGGCGGGAAAGGCAGCGGGGGTGCAGGGCGGCAGGGCGGCAGGGCGGCGGGCCTGGCGCTGCTGCTGGGCCAGGAGGGCGTCCTTGGCGGCCAGGTCGGCCTTGCGCTGCTCGTCGAGTCGGGCCAGCTGGGCCTCGGCCGCCTGGGCCTGGCTCTCGTGCTGCTGGAGCTGGTGCTGGTGCAGGGAGCCCTTCGAGCGCAGCTCCTGCTGGTGGAGCTCCTGCAGGTGGCGCAGCTGGGCCTCCTTCTCCTTGACCAGGCCCCCCCACCGCTCGTCGTGCTCGCGCAGGGCCCGCTGCAGGTCGGCCTCCTTGGCCTGCACGGCCGCCGCCCAGAGGCGCTTCTGCTCGTCCAGCTGGGCCGCCTGCTCGCGCAGCTGGGCTGCCGCCTGCTGGGCCTGCCGGCCAAGGCGCGCCTCCGCGTCTGCATCCGCCTGGCGCCGGTCCGCCTCGGCCTTGGCCTTGGCCTCGTCCACTACACACACACACAGACACAGACACAGACAGACAGATAGACACGCCGATACGAATGAGCGCAGAGAGGAGCGCGGGGTCAGGGCAAGAAGGGCGCGGGGTCAGGGCAAGAAGGGCGCGGGGTCAGGGCAAGAAGGGCGCGGGGTCAGGGCAAGAAGGGCGCGGGGTCAGGGGTCAGGGCGGGAGGGCGGGAGGGTGGAGGGCGGACGCTTGGCCTGGCTCTTCTTCTCGAGCTCCTGCAGGGCCAGCCGGAGCTCCTGCTCCTTGGCCTGCAGCGAGGTCGTCCAGATCTTGCGCTGCTCCTTCAGCTCGCCCCCCTGGGCCTGCAGCTGGGCCTGCGTCGCCCCGCAGCCCGGGGGTGGGAGGGGGTGGGAGGGGGAGGATGAAACGCCGCTCATTCAAATGGATGGAGCGGGAGGGGAAAGGGCGGGAGGGCGGACCTCGCGGGCTGCGATCTGCTCCTGGAAGGACGCCGTCAGCTTCTTCTCGCGGGCCGCGGCCTCGCTCTCGAGGGCCTGCCGCTCGGCCACGTGGCGGGCCGTCAGCTCGTTCACTGCGCCCGCCACCCCGCGCCCGGAGGAGACAGATGCCCTCAGCCACCAGGGGCCGCCACATGCCCAACCAGCGGAGCGGAGTGGCGGGGCAGGAGGAGGAGGAGGAGGAGGAAGAGGTGGTGGCGGTGGTGGGAGGATGGGAGTCGGACGTTGGCCCATCCAGTGCTCGGCCTGCTCGCGGAGGGCCTGCGCGGCCTGGGAGTCCTTGCCCTGTGCGGCCTGGGCGGCGAGGAGCCGCTGCTGGTCGGTCTCGGCCCGGGCGGCGGCCAGGTCGCGGTCCCGCTGCTGGAGCTGCTCCCGGAACTGGGCGTCCAGGGCCGCCTCGCGCAGGGTGCTCTCCCGCGCCAGGGCCTGCTTGGAGGCCTCGTGCTGCCCGCGCAGCTCGTCCACTGGTCGCAGGGAGCGGCCCCGTGGCGACGCGGTGAGCCTCATATGAGATGGGATGGGATGCGGGGTGGGGAGTGACGGGCGGGCGGCGCGGCACTCGGCGACGGACCCTGGGCCTGCCAGCGGGCGGCCTGCTCCTCGAGGGCCTGGGCCACCTCGGCGTCCTTGGCCTGCAGCTGGGCCAGCAGGTGCTGCTGGTCGGTGCCCAGCCGCCCCTGCACCGTCTCCAGCTCGGCCCGGGCTTGTTGCACTGCCAGGGTGGCGCCACCCCCCACAGCAATCAGGAAGGGAGTTGGTGTGGAGACGGGAAGACGGGAAGATAGGTCTGGGGGGGGAGGGGGGGGAAGGCGGTGGCGGACGGCGGAGGGCCCAGTGGCGCTGCTCGGCCGCCATGAGGCCGCGGAAGGTCTCCTCCTTGCGGCGGCACCAGAGGACCAGCATCTGGGCCTGCTGCAGGCGCTCCTTGGCCAGGGCCTGCTGCTGCCGCTCGTACTGCTGCCGGAACTCGGCCACTGCGCCGGCACAGCACCCCCAACGAACAATAGTCGGGCGATGTACAACAGGACCGGTTCCGCCAGGGGGGGGGGGGGGTCGGGGAGGGGCGGCGGGCTGGGTGCGGACCCTTCATGCGGAGGGACACGGCGATGCCACGGGCCTGGTTGAGGTCGCGCTGGGCCTGGGCCAGGTCGCCCGCCAGCCGCTCGGCCTCGCGGCCCCGCTGGGCGTGCAGCTGCTCCAGCTGGGTGTGGGCAACCTGCAGCCGCCCCTGCCCCTCGGCCGTGGCCGTCAGCTCGGCTCTGAGGCGATCTCGCTCAGCTGCAGCAGCGGCGAGTTGGACAGGAGGGGCGGGGGATGGCACCGAATACGGGTCAGCATGGCTGCTTTCGGGTCGACCTCGCCGTGCCTTCTGTGCCTCCTCCTCCTCCCCCTCCCCTCCCCCCCCCACACACACACCACCACCACCGCGGACGATGGCCGCGTGGGGCTGGTGCGCAGACCCTTGAGAGAGGTCAGCTCGGCCGAGGTGGTGCCCTGTCTGCTCTGGGCCCCCGTCAGCAGCTCGCCCGTGTGGCTCAGCTCGGCCCGGGCCGCCTCCAGGGCCTGGCGCTGCTCCTCCGCCTGGGCTTGCAGTTTCTGGGGCGCCCAGGAGCCATCGAAGAGGCGGAGGCAGCGGGTGAGGATGACTGGGGGTGGGGGGGGGGGGGGGCAGACCCGGTTCTCCTCGGCGGCCTGAGCGATCCGCTGCGAGAGCAGGCCCTTCTGCTCGGCGAGGGACCGCTGGTCGGCGCGCGTCTGGGGAGCGGAAGGAAGTTAAGAGGGGCGGCAGAGTGGAGGAGCCAAGAGGGTGCAAGGGAGAGTGTTAGACAGGGGGTGAGGCCGAGGGGGTGAGGCCGAGGGGGTGAGGCCGAGGGGGTCGGGGGCCTTGACAGGAGGCGCAAATGGGCAGCGGTGCGAGCGGGCGGACCATCTCCAGGGTCTCCTCGAGTTGGCTCGCGTTGCGGCGGGCCTCGGCCAGCGCCTGGCTGAGCTGGGTGTTGCGGGCCTCCAGCGATTGGCAGGCACTGGCGATCGGGGGCGCCGGTCGTGCCGAATGAGAGGCGGCTCGCTTGGAGGCGGGCGGGGTGGGAAACAGGCAGGCAGGCAGGGGTCGGCGTTGGAGCGGACCTGTCGACCTGCTTGGCCCGGTCGGCGCCCATCATCTGCTGGGTCTTGGCCGACTGCAGCTTGGTCTCGGCCTGCCGGGTGAGGATCCGACCCCGAGGCACATATGGTGGGGCGCGATGATGAGGTCACCATGGCCTGGCAGAGGCTGGCAGGCAGCAAGGGCGCATGCAGTTGTCGGCAGGGCAGGAGGGCACGCGGTATGGGGGGCAGCGCAAACGGACATGCGAGAGCTTTTGGGTCAGGGTGGAGACCTCGTGCGTGGCGGACTTGGCCTGCGCAGCAGCCCCAACCACCGGTGGTGACCCAATGAAAACCCAGCATCAGAAAACCCTCGCTCGACGTGCCCTGTATGGTCCCGCCCGTGCCGCCGCCCACTGGGGCCCGAGAGGACCTGGTCCTCGAGGTGGGCCACCAGGGCCCGGGCCTCCCCCAGGGCCTGCTGCTCCCGGGCCAGCTGCCGGCCGAGCTCGTCGGCCTCCTTGCGCCGCTCTGCCTGAACTTGGGTGTTCCTGCAGAGGTGCAGAGGAGCGTGAGTCTGTGCCGCACGAGGGCGGGGCGGGGGGACGGACAGCTCCCGGGCCTGCTGGAGCTCGGTCCGCACGCGGGCCAGCTCCTCCTCGGCCCGCTCCAGCTCCCCGCTGAGGCGGCCGTGGGTCAGGCTGGAGGTCTGCTGGTACTGCTGCAGCTCGGAGGTGTGCTGGTTCTTGAGCTCCCCCAGCTGGGTCTCCAACGTGGTCGCCCGGAGCCGCTGGTCGGCCAGCTGCGATCGCAGGGTGGCGACCTCGGTCCGGGCCGTGGTCAGGTCGGTGTTGGCGGCGGTGAGAGCTGCATCCTTGTCCTGGATGGCTTTGTTGAGAGCCTCCTTTTCGGCCTTGACCGTGGTCACGTACTTCTGGCAGGTCTCCTGGAGCTGGGCCAATTCGGCATTCTTTTGTTGGACCTGCTTTTGAGCATCCTGGAGAGCCTGAGCCCAACTCTCGCGGTGTCCCGAGAGAGCTTGCACTGCTCCGGCAATCTCTCCTTCGAGTTGGTTCATCATACCCTCCTTCTCTTTCTGGGCGCTGATAAATCGTTCTTTTTCGCGAGCAATGGTAGATAGGACGGCATTCAGCTCAGAGGACATCCCTTCGCGCTGAGGCGGTTGCTGAGCGCTCATAGATTGAGAACTCAGCGAACACGCTCAAAAAATTTGAATCGCTTGGATTGCTTCGGTGCCCCTGGTTTGTAAACTTGACGGCGATGGATGTCTTCGGCCTTCTGCCGCTGGATGTATATTTTCAGCTGATTGAAACTAATCCTTGCCCGATTTCCGCCTATTGCTGCTTGTTGGCTCTGACCCACGCGACACGGCAGAATCTCCGTGGGTCGCTCCGATTCATCTCCTTCAGGACTGACAACGATACGCTCCGTCCAACGGCATCGACAATTACTGCTCTTGTAGCTCCTTGTGCGGATCTCTACGGTCTGTGGAAAATTGATGGACTGATCACCATCCCAGGATCGTAGAGCTCGAACTCCCCCAGCAAGGAATTGCAGGTTGCGGGATGGAGGACACCATCTTTTCCCCCTGGGTGGATGCCACTTTCGAGCGTCTCGAGCATTTGAAGGTGCTGCGTGTCCCCACGGACGATGGCCTCTGCGAGGCCGCCCTGTGCCGGATCCTGGGCCACCGGCTGGGGGCCAGCCTGGAGACCCTGGAGATTGGCTGCGAGCGCGATCCTCCCCCGAGCGTGGGTTTTTTCCCGTCGTCCCCACCCATAGAGCTGCCCCGGTACGGGAACGGCCTCCTGAGCACCATCACCGCGGCCTGTCCCGCCCTGCGGACGCTCCTTCTGCGGCTGGCCCCGGCCCCCTTCCTGCGGCTCGGGATCCTGGCGCCCCTGGGGTCCCATCTCACCCGGCTCGTAGTCACGACCCCCCGGTCGCTGGGGGCCCTCCTGCCCGCCCTGAAAGGGCTGGAGTCACTCGAGGTGTACATCCCCCCGGGGACCCTCCCGCTGGAGATCGACTGGGGCGCCCTCGATGGGTCCCGGCTGCGCACATTCCGCCTGCCCCAGGACGCCTCCGCCAGCCTACCCACACTACTTTTCGCCAAGATGCGGGCCCTGGAGGCCCTGGACCTGGTGCCCGTCCACATGGACCTCCTCGGGCTCCTCTGTGGGGACGCCCTGGAGCGGGTCTCCCTCTCCCGGGTGGGCCCCGCCATGCTGGGGCCCCTGGCGGCGATGCTTGTCCAGCTGCCCGCCCTGGCCGACCTGAGCCTGTGCCCGGCGGGCGGCCCGACGGACCTGCCGCCGACCCTCTGGCCGCTGGTGGGCCGCCTGACCCGGTTCCACTCGGCCGCCGGCCGGCTGCTCATGCCGGGCCCCCGGGATGCCCCGGGCTTGCTGCGGGCGCCCCGGCTGCGGGCCCTGACTGTCCACGGGGTGGTCGGTGGGATGGGTTGCCTGCTCGATTGCCCGGCCCTGACCCAGCTGGTCGCCGCGCAGGCCTCGGGGTGCCCGCTGACCCTCCGCTGCCCCGCCCTGGAGTCCCTCGACACGACCTACCACACCGCCCTGCGGGCCGATGGCCCCATGCCGCGCCTGTCCCGGCTCCGGCTCCTGCCCTTCGGAGCGACCTCGGCCCGGGTGCCCGCACCGGCCCCCTTGGTGGTGGATGCCCTCGCGGGCGCCGCGGCCGGGCTGCGGGTGATCGAGGGGCTGCTGGTTGACTCCCCGGCGGCCCTGGTCGGGCTCCTCACGGGCGCCACCGCTCCGCGGGTCTCCGCCCTGCGGGGGCTGGTCGTGCGGCAGTCGTTGGGCGGGCTGCAGTCGGTTCCGCTGGGCGGGTCGCTGGAGGAGCTCGACATCAAGCTGGACGAGCCCCCGAGCCTCGGCCTCCACCTCTGGTCGCATGCTGGGGGCCTCCGCCAGTGCTCCGTCCACCTGAAGAGCGGCGGGACGGTGCTCCTCCATGCCCCCTCGCTGTGGGCCCTGCAGTGCAAGGGGCGCACGGGCACGGTGGACGTGGACCCGACGGCCGCGCTGACCCACCTCGACACAGCCCTGACCGCCAACCTGCCCGACCTGGTCGCCCGGTGCGCCCCCACCCTGCAGTGCCTCCGCATCGAGGGGGCATGCCTGCCGGCGGGTCCCCAGTTCCCGCTCCTGCGGCGGCTGGTCGTCGAGGGCGTCACGGGGGGCAAGATCAACCTGGCCCAGTTCCCCCGGCTGGCCGCCCTGACATGCCGCACGTGCGGCGCCCAGGTGGCCTGCCCCCCCGGTGGTCACCCCTGCCTGATGGCCGCCGAGATCAGCTGCAGCAACCTGGCTCTGGCCCTGGGGGGGCCCCGGCTGGCCCGGGTGGCCGTCTGCCGGTCGCGGACCCTGAAGCAGCTGACCCTGGATGCCCCCGCCCTGGAGGGCCTCCTGCTGGACCGGTGCCGCAGCCTGGCGGCCGTGGCGGGCCTCGAGCGGGCCCCCCACCTGGGCCGGCTCGAGCTTGCCGAGTGCCCCGCCCTGGTGGCGGCCGCCCTGCAGGCCAAGGCGCCCCACGTGCCCATCACGAGCCCGCCCCAGGGCTGAGGGTCCGGCCCCACGGTGCAGCAGGTAACGGACGGCGCCACCCCTCTTCGGGACAGCGGGCGATTGGCAGCCAAAAATGCAAAAGAGCCGTTTGGCCACAGGGGGGAGGGAGGGGAGGGGAGGGGGGACGGCCCCCACTTGAAGAGAATCGTCTCATTCAGCGCAGAGAAACGTTCGGCCCGATGGAAGGGGAGGGGAGGAGGAGATGGATGCGCGGGGCCATGGGGCCCCGCTTCCAGGAGTCCACCTGAGGCCGCAGCGGGCCGGTCGGGCCTCGAGGGAGGCGGCCATGGGGGAGAAGGAGGGGGAGGATGGGGAGGGGAGGCCGCTCAGGGCGACCACCGGATGCGGATGATCTCAAACTCGGCCCTGCCCGCCCCGAAGCCCCGCCATGGATGAGCCGGTGGTCAGCCGAGGGCACAGAAGGAGGGGGGCAGGGAAAGGGGCAGGAGGGGGAGGGAGCGGCGGACTGTCCGGCCATGACGAGGACGGGGTAGACGCCCCGCCGGATGTCGGCCATCCGGGTGAGCTGGGCGCAGGGCTCCGCGCCCACGTCGTCCTCGTTGATCCAGAAGAGCAGGTCGCCCCGCTCCAGGTCGACAAGCATCCTGCGCCCGCCATCCGGCACCCGCCCGCCGATGGGCACCCGAGGCGATGCGATGAGCGGTGGTTGCGGGGCAGTCAGGCAGTCAGGCAGTCAGGCAGGCGTCAGGCAGTCAGTCAGGCAGGCGTCATGCAGGCGTCATGCAGGCGTCAGGCAGGCGTCAGGCAGTCAGTCAGTCAGTCAGTCAGTCAGTCAGTCAGTCGGGCAGGCAGGGGAGGTGGGGGTAGGGGTGAGGGTGGGGGGCATGCGGACCGAATCCGGTCGCCGGTTGCCAGGCGGCGGCTGCCCCGGACCAGCTCGCGATCGGCCGAGTACAGGCTCCCATCGGCCGAGTGGAGGCCCCTGCCCAGCCCCGGCCAGGATGGGACGGGTGGCGATGGCGGATGGCGGATGGGGATGGGAACGGATCGTGAGCAGGGATGGGCAGGGGATGGGCAGGGGATGGGCAGGGGATGGGCAGGGGATGGGCAGGTGCATGTGCCGGGGCGGAGGGGGAGGGCTGATGGTCTGAGGGGCAGGCGGCGAGGCAGGGGCAGCGGGGCCGACCATCCGATGGCCTTGTCCTTGCTGAGGAAGGAGAGCCCCAGCTGGCGGGCGTCGGGCAGGTCGCAGAGAACCCCCACGAAGCAGCCCCCTGCGCGCCCCGTCCCCCACACCCAGGCGGCAACATAGAGCGGGCCCAGGTCAGGGAAGGCGGGCGCGAGGGAAGGTGCGGGCGGGTGGTGGAGAGGGCCGGATGGGGAAGGGGCAGGCACAAGAGGAGATGGGCCGAGGGCGCCGACCCTCGCGGGCGACGTGCTTGGCAAGGAGGGTCACCTCGGCCCACCCGCGGACGATGCGCTCCTCCGAGAGCAGCACGTTGGGCGCTGCCAGCCCCACCCACAACAGACCGCCCGCCACCCACCCATGGAGGAGGAAGCTCACGTGAGGCCAGGGCCGAGCAGGGGCTGCATCGGGAAGGGGATGGTGGGGGGGGGGGGGGGGGGGGGGGGGTTAGTTGGTTGGGGCGGACATTCGGGGGCGCGGGCTGCTCACCGAGGCGATGGTCCCATCGGCGGTGATGTGGACGGCGGGGTGCCGGTGGCGGGCCGAAAAGGCGATCCGGGCCGAGGGCGGGGGCGGGGCCGTGGCGGGGTACGGGCGGAAGCCGGGGGGCGGGAGGGGGAGCGAGTAAGGGCTGGTCGAGGTCAGCGGGTGGGGCGATGGGGGCGGGGGTAGCGGCAGGGACCCGCCGCTCCGGCCGGCCGAGAAGTTTGGCGTCAGCTGGTAGGAGGGGAGCATCTGGCCGGGGGAAAACTTCCCCGGGGATGTCGACGGGGCCGACGATTGCGGCGTTTGGGGTGGCGGGCTCTGCTGCTGTGGTGGTTGCTGCTGCTGCTGCTGCTGTTGGAGCTGTTGGAGCTGCTGTTGGGGCGGCTGCGGCATGGAGCGCATCGCCCCGCGGAGGTCGGTGACGTCCCGCCCCAGGGCCGCCAGGCTCGACTGGGCCGCGGCCAGCTGGGCGGCCTGCTGTTGGGCCTGTTTCGAGCTGTCTTCGCTCTGACGCTGTACCGTCTCGACGAGCGATGATGACTGGGCGAGCCGCTGGGCGAAGGTCGAGAGATTCGCCGCGATGCGCTGCTCCAGGGCGCTGAGGGCCTGCGTGAGCCGCTCGCTCAGCGCACTCACCTCGTTCCGCAGCTGGGCGTTGGAGGCCTCGATCTGGAGGCGATATTGCGTCCATCGGCGTGCCGCAACGAAAATGAGGCAGACCTCAGCGTTCTTCTGTTCCAGGGCAGTAATTTTGGCCTGCGATTGCGCCAACTGTTTCCCCATGCGTTCTTCCAGAGAAATAAAACGCTCATCATGCCCATGGATCTCGATTGCTGTGTCCCCCTCCAGATCGATCAGGTCACGGAGCTGCGGAACGATTTCTTGCCGCAATTGTGTTTGGGCCCTCTCCAACTCGGCAATTTTCAGAAGAATATCCGCATCAGAGGGTGGTGGGCTACTCGATGCCCCTGGGTCAACCCGGATCCGCTTTCGAGGATCACTCTGCTGCATCACGGCCGCGCAGGGGGCAGGGACAGAATCACCCTGAGAGCACAGACATCTGCAGGCGAACCACCACCAGGACAGGATCGCAGTATACAGTGTTGGGATGGCATTCGGAGAAATATAAAAAAAGAAGAAAAAGAAAGCCGCAAGAATGGGAATGGGACTCGAGAGAATGAACTCTACCGAGCTGATCGCTTCCGGAAAACCCGCGTCTGCGCAGGGACGAGAAGACAATGAGCTTGGGCTCCATGAGAGGCGAAGAGACAGACCGGCTTCTCGGCAGCTGGGGAGACGTTCCACTGGCGCTGGGGCGGGGGCTGGTCGGGCGAGGGCAGGCAGATGACCCCCCCGCGGCGCCGGGGCGGCGTCGAGGCCCGTGACATGCCCGACTGGGCTTTTGGTTGGCGGTGTGGTGGCTTGGATGCAACATCCTCCTCCTCCTCCTCCTCCTCTCCGTCATTGGTGTCTTCATGGCCGGTTTCCCCCCCGGCGTCCTCCTCGCCCTCCTCCTGGCCGGAGCCGGCGCTCGAGTCGCCCTCGTCACCCTCGGCACTGTCGTCATCGTCCGAGCTGGATGTGGCGCTGCTCCCAGGGCTGGCCTCCGTGCCGGCCTTGACTTTGCCCCCACGGGCAGCCGCCTTCCGGGCGGGCGGAGAGTCCGGCCAGCCCCCGTCGTCATCATCGTCATCGTTCAGCACCACCCGAGGGCGCCCTGATGATGTGGGAGCGCCGGCCCCCCGCGGGACGGGAGTCGAGGCGGGTGCCGTGCGACGCCGAAGACGCGAGGTCGGAGGAGGCGGGGGTGGGGTGGATGTGACGCTGGCCGGGCCCTCGCCCTCGCCCTCGCCCTCAACCTGCATCGCGGCCGCACCATCGGTCGACTGTTCTTGTTCCTGATCTTGCTGTTGTTGTTGTTGCGGCTGCTGCTGTTGCTGATCGGGGCGGCCCACGGCCATGCGGGACATCCGCAGGACGGGAGCAGGCGATGCCGAGGCGGGCGTGGCGATGGGCGCCGCGGCGGGCAGCTGGGCCCGTGAGGCCGAGGGCGGGGAGGCGCCCGGGAGAGACATGGTCAGCGGGGCCGGCCGGGCCGAGCCGGGCGTGGAGTTGGGCGGGAGGGAGGCGGCCCGCAGGCGGCGCGAGAGGCGGGGCGCCGGGCTGCGCATGAGGGCCGAGCGCATTTCGGCAGGGGTCTGTCACAGCCGGGGGTGGGCGACGAGTGGGCGGGGGCAGTCAGAACGATGAGGCGGCCGTCGCAGGACGCTGGGGGGGAGGAGACACGGGCAGCCTGGGTAACCGCGGGCAACGGACCTGGGGGGCCGCCGGGGCGGGGGCGGGTGTGGCGATGACAGTGCCTGGGGCGGGGGTGGGGGCCCCTCCTGCTGGCGCGGGCTGGCCGGCGCCTGGGGTGGCCGCGGCGGGCTTGCCGGGCCCGGGGGTGGCCACCCCCCCAAGCGGGGCCATCGGGGTCGGCCGGGGCGTGGCCGAGACGCGCATATCGTAGGTCAGCTCGGTGGCCAGCTGCCGGTCGGTGATGAGGTCTGCGGGAGGGAGTGGTGGAAGAGGAGAGGGTGGTGGTGGTGGCGGCGGAAGAGGGGGGAGAGGGAGGAGGATGGGTAGGTGAGATGTCAGCATGGCTCTCATGGCGAACGGGCGCGAGCCGTGTGACCCTTGGGGGGGCGTGGCGGGGGCATGACGGGGCGTGTGGCGGGGCGGGGCTGCGGACCCTGGATCTGGTCGTGGTAGTCGCGGAGGAGCTCCTGCAGGGCGGCCATCAGGTCGCGGAAGAGCGGCGACCGGCGTGCCTGCAGGATGTGCTTCAGCTCGATGAAGACGGGCAGCACGTTCTCGGCCATGTGCTTCTTGACCATCTGCCCGAGCAGCTTCCGATGGGCCGCAAGGGCCGCAGCGCTGCCCGCACGGGGCCGCAATGCCCACTGGGGCCCCGGGGGCGCCGCCCGCTGCCGCCGCCTCGGCTCCGGCTGCCGCGGCTGGAGGGGGGAGGGGAGGGGAGGGGGAGGGGAGGGGGAAGGGGGCCGTGAGTATGGAGGCGCCTTCAGCGGGCCGCCCAATCGGGGTCGGCGGGGTTTGGCGTGGGAGGGATGGACGGCGGGGAGGGAGGTGGTGGAGGGTCGGGAGGGCGGGGGACCATCGGGGTCCTGGTCTGCCTCGTCTGCCTCGCCTGCCCGGCTCCGCCCCGGCCGCCCCGGAGGGCCGCCAGCAGGCTCCTTGCAGCAAAGCACAGAGGGCGTCCTGCCGCGCCGGATGGGCGGTGGGGGTCGGAAGAGGAGCCGGGGGGATGGAACGGTGGGCCAGGGTGGAGGGCGCAGCGCAGTGGGAGTGCGTGGCCTTTCCGGTGAGGTGTCCGCGTCTTGGCGAGTGGGTGGGGAGGGGGGGGGGGGGGGGGGGGAGGAGGAGGAGGAGGAGGGGGTGCGGTGCGGACGGTGAACACCCCGATGGCCGCCAGGCCTGGGTCGAGGGCCCTGCCCTCCCGATGCGCCCGCCGCGGCGCTGCGGGGTGGCCGCACCGGCGGGAAGCGGCGTTCTCCAAAGAAGCCAAGAAGCCCCCCCAGGAAGCCCCCCCAGGAAGCCCCCTCGTGAATGAGCATCAGACAGACGGTGCGAGGCGGGGCGGGGCGACCAGGACGGGGCAAGACGACCGAGGCAGGCGGCGAAGGGGAAGGGGCGGGGGGCGGACCGGGCGTGGTGCCCATGAGCCTACGGAAGGCTGGCCCCGCGGGGAGGGGCGTGTGCGGGACGGCCCCCCCGGGGGTGACCGGCAGCAAGGTACCGTGGGGGGTGGCAGGGGGCGGGGGCGCACTCGCGAACAGGTCCAGCTCGCCCTCCGCAGCGGCCGCCAGGATATCCTGCCCGGTGCCATGCCCATGCCCATGCCCATGCCCATGCCCATGCCCATGCCCATGCCCATGCAGGAGGTGAGCCACAAGCGGTGGTGGAAGTGTGGGCAGCGAGCCACACAGGAACGGAGGGGCGGAGGATCGCGGGCGGGCGGGCGGGGCGGGCGGGTCTGACCTGGGTGAGCTTGCCCATGGTGTTGACCTTCTGGTCGTCGGCCATGTGGCGCAGCAGAGCCTGATAGGCGGCCATCCGCTTGCTGGGCGGGCGTCGCACAACCGCCACCGCCGCAATCGCCACAATCGCCACCACACAGGTCGCCGCGGTGAGGCTCGGCCGGCGGGTGGAGGTTGGGAGGGCGTGGGTGTGGGTGGGGAGGAGCAGACTGGGCGTTCTGAGGGCCGGCCGTCCCGAGGGGCAGCGTCCCGAAGGAGCTGGCGATGGAGACGCTCTGCATGGCCCGGAGTCATCATGTGGGCATTGGGAGAGATGCCCTGTGAGCCAGACAGACAGACAGACAGACAGACAGACAGACAGACAGACAGACAGACAGACAGACAGACAGAGACAGACAGACAGACAGACAGACGGATACAGACAGACAGGCAGGCAGGTAGGCAGGCAGAAGAGCAGACTGGGGGGGGGGGGGGGGGGGGGGGGGGGGGGGGGGGGGCTGTGTGGCTCAGCGGAGGCCGACCTGGGCGCCCGAGAGGGGTCACCTTCTTTGCCGTGGCGGCCTTCCTGCCGGCCTTGGGGGTCCCATGGCCCCGGCCGGGCCGCCCGAGGGCCTGGGGTGAGCCCCCGCGGGCTGGTCGTCCTCCAGGGCGGCCCGATCGCGGGCCCGCTGCTGGCGGCCAGCGGGTGGTGGGCGTTGAAGACGTAGATGCAGTCCAGGAAGTGGTTGCTCAGCAGCTGGGGCGACTTGCGCAGCAGGATGGCCACCAGGCAGTGCTCCGCTGCACCCCCCCCCCCCCCACCACCACCACCAGCAGCAGCAACATCGGGATCAGCCATCACGCGCACGCGTATACCCCGGTCAGAACGGAACATCCCAAGATGACGCCGCCCAGCCCCAGGGGCGCTGGCTGGGAGCAGGGGCAAGGGGGGTGGCGAGGGCGAGGGCGTGGGCGGACCCAGGTCGCGCACAAAGGGGGCCTCGTCGGCCAGGGCGGCCAGCATGTGGAAGAGCACAGGGCCGCGCCACTTGACGAAGTCCTCCTGCGCGCAGACAGACAGACAGGACAGGCAAAGACAGCAGTCACACACGCAGACACAGTGACGGTGAGCGGTCCATGGCGTGGAACGGAGCCCCGGAGGGGAATGGGGGGAGGGTGGGAGGGGAGGGGAGGCAGGGGAGGCAGGGGAGGCGCCCGGACCTGGATGAGGCCCGCCAGGAGGGAGAGGGCCGCGTGGCGGATGAGGGGCGCCTCGTCCTGCAGCCGTGCGGCCAGCTGGGGCACGTAGCGGTCGGCCAGGGCGGTGTGGTGGGAGCACAGCTCGCAGAGCACCATCAGGGCGTTCATCCGCAGGGCGTCCTCGGGGCAGTGCAGCTCGCGGACGAAGATCCCCAGGCACCGCTGGGCAAGCGACCTGAGGGGCCCTCGCCGGGAAGGCGAAGGGGACAGGCGAAGGTTGGAAGAGGAGAGCCGTGGCACCCGGGAGGGGGAGGCGGGGGGGGGGGGGGGGGGGGGGGGGGGGGGGAGGCGGGGGGGCTGGGATGGCGGCATCCGGACCGGTTCAGGACGCACATCTTGCCGAGGGCCGTGCAGGCGTGGGCCCGGACGAGGGCGGGCACTTTGACGGGCGCCGAGGCGGCCGGGACGGCGTGTCCGTGCCCTTGAAGGGTCTGGGGCTGGGGCGAGGCCTGCGATTCAGCCCCGGCCAGGGCTGGCGCGGGGGCTGCGGGGGCTGCGGGCGTGGGGGGCGCCGCCCGGAAGGGGGTGATGGTGGGGGCGATCAGGGCCTGCACGGTGGTCACCAGCCGGGGCGGCAGCGCCACACGGGGGATCTGCGCCACCAGCCCAGCCGGCCGTCACCGAGAGGGGAAGCCATCAGGCAGGCGATCTTGGGCCGGGGCGGGGGCGAGGCGGGGCGTGGGAGGGGCGGGCGCTCCAGACGAGGCTCAGCTCGCCGGCCAGCTCAAGGCGCCTGCCCATGAGGGCCACCAGGGCCCCGTGGGCGAACAGGGGCGCCTGCACGAGGCCGCCCTCGGCCAGCTGGCGGCCGTGCTTCTGCCCGGCGCCCCCCGGGGGGAGAGCCTCCGCCGCCTGGGATGGGGTGGGGGGCGGGGCGGCTGCGGGGGTGGCGAGCTCGCCGCAGAGGGCCCGCCAGAGCATCTCGTCGATGCGGCCCAGGGCCTCCCCGCAGAAGGCCACCAGTTCGGGCGGGTGCGCGGCCCGGGCGGCCTCCGCCTCGGACGGCTTGGCCTTGACCTTGGCCCCACCTGCGCCACCAGCAAGCAGGCACATCCACCGCCACCGAAGGGGCGGCCGAGGGGGTCATCCAGGGGCCGAGGGCGGGTGGCAGTGGCAAGGATCGCACAGCCGAGTGTCCGCGGCAGCGCTGCAGAGGTGGGCGGGGGAGCTGCGGCGGGCGGACCGGGGGCCGCAGCCGGGTGGTGGGCGGCCTCCATGAGGCGCCCGAGGGCGTACAGGCAGGGCCGGCACAGCGGGGCCGGCAGGGTCGCTTCCCGCACTCGAGCTGCCCGCCCCCGCCCCCGACCCCGCCAGGCCACGTCAGAGGCGTGTCGGAAGGAGACCCCGGGGGGGCCAGCGGCGGCCCCTCCACAAGGCCGGGGAGGTGGCGGGGATGGAGGGGGAGGGGCATGGTGCGGACCGGCGAGGGTCTCGGTGACGGCCGCCAGGCCTGGGCGGGGCATGTGGAGCCCCATGTGGCCCACGACCGTCAGGGCGGTCGCCTCCAGGGCCACGACCGCGTTCAGGGGCAGCCCACAGGGGGCCGGTCGCCCCGGGGTGGTCGTCAGGGCGGCCAGCGTCCGCCAGGCCTGCAGCACAAGCCCTGGAGGGAGCAAGGCGCGCAGCCCAGATTAAGAAGGAAGACAGTGATGGTTCTGGTTAGGGTTCTGGTTATGGTCATGGTCATGGTCATGGTCATGGTCATGGTCATGGTCATGGTCATGGTCATGGCGATGTGCGCGAAAGAGAGCAAGAGGCCGGAGGTGGGGACTGCTTCGCGTGTGCTGCACGCCACGGGTGCGGTGCTGCCAGGAGCCAGTCCCCTGGGGGTGGGGGCGGCATGGGGGGGGGATGGGGCCGGGGCCGGACCGGCGTCGAGGTGGCGCTGGAGGTGGGGCTCCTGTGCGAAGCTCGCCAGCAGCACCCAGGCGCCCTCGTCCAGCCATGCCGGCAGCATGTCGGGGCCTTCGGGGCCCGGGGCGGCGGGCGCGGCGGTGGGGCCGGGCCCTGCAGGCGGGGCGGGGGCGCCGCGTCGGGGCCGAGGGGCAGGCCGGCCTTCAGGTAGCGGCACAGGTTGCCCAGGGCGGCCGGGGTGGCGCGCCCCTGGGCGGCCAGCATGTGCAGGGCGCGGCGCAGGTGGTTGGCCACGTCGGTGGGCAGGTTGTGCAGCGCCAGGCAGGCGTCCCGGTACTCGGTCAGCCCGCGGCTGGCGGCCCGGGTCGCGAAGGGCTGCGGACGGGTGGGGCGTAGCGGTGCGGAGGTCAGGACACGGCGAGGAGGGCGGTGGGGGCGAGCGGCTGGGGCTGGGGCTGGGGCTGGGGCTGGGGCTGGGGCTGGGACCTCGATGATGCCCTGGCGGACGCTCTCCAGGGCCCGCTCGGCCACGCTCTGCTCGGGGTCCACCACCAGGGGCAGCACCGCCTGCACCGGCGCGCAACCGCCACCCGCATAGAGCCCAAAGGGGTGCGTTCGAAAGGGGCGCCGTGATGAGCCGGGCGGTGACACCCATGGGGATGGGCGGCTGGAGCGTCATCATGGCCCCCGGGGGGGGGGGGGGGGGGGGGGGGGGCGGCAGATGGGGTGGATGCCGACCTGAGCCCACAGCCGGGCCACCCGCTCGTAGGGCGAGGCCTCGGCGCGGGCCGCCTGGGGCCGGGCGGGGCTCGAGAGCGGCCCGCCTGCGTCCTGCGGGGCGCCGCCTGGGGCGGGCCGATGGCGGGACGAGCAGGCAAGCAGCACCGAGAGGGTCGCAATGGCCTGTGCAGACGTGTGCCAAAGCAGCGGCGGCAGGGGGGCGAGGAGGGAGGGGTGGAGGGTGAGAGAGGCCCGTCCAAGGATGAGGTGTGGGGTTTCTAGCGGGGCAGAAGGAGCCCCCGGGTCGCCCAGCATGGGCTGGGGGCATGCGCGAGGGGGGCCGACCTGTTTGCGGACGGAGGATGCCGGGTCGAGGCACCGGTCGGCGATGGCCTGCTCCTCCTCGGGCTGCAGCCGCATCCACCGGGCGGCCGCCCCCCCGGCGGGGCTGGTCGGGGTCCCCGGCAGGGCAGCCGCCTCGGCCGCCCCCGCGGCCGCCTCGGGCTCGTCATCGTCCTCCGGGTCGGCCACGGCGTCGGCACCGGATGGCCCCCGGGGGGCGGCCGGAGGAGACGCCGGCGCGCGCTCGGGGGACACCGCAGGCCCAGGGCCACCACCCGCTGCGGCCGCGGTCAGCTGGCCAGCCCGGGTGGCGAGGGCCTCGAGGGCCCCCAGGGCGTAGCGGCGCACGAGGGCGTGGCTGTCGCCCAGCCGCCGGCGGAGGACCAGCCGCAGGGCGCCCTCGTTGGCGGCCAGCAGCTCCAGGGCCGCCCGGCGCAGGGCCAGGGCCATCTGGCGGCTCGAGAGGCCGTGCGACCCGCGGACGGTGGCCCCGCCCGCCCGGGCCCGACTGCAGACACGATCGGAGGGCCACCGATGAAGATTTCCATCGCGGGGGAGGGGCGGCGGGCCCGCACGGGATGATGAGGGGCAGGCGGGGCGTCCGACCTTGCGGCGGCGCGCCCTCGAGGGACTGCTCGGGCGGCGGCGGCGACCCGAGCGGGTGGGGCCGTGTCGCCCTCGTCGGCCGAGGCGTCGGGGCCGGCGGCCTCCTCGTCGCCCACCGTCACGAGCTCCAGGGCCCCCGAACCTGCCCCACGCAGCCACAGCCACCCCGCACCAAGCAGCAGGTGAAGTCGGGCGGGGCTGGGGCACATCCCGCCGGAGCGCACGGCGGGACCCGGGGCGATGGCGACGCGCCTGTCGTTCCCATCGAGTCGGGCCGGTTGTTCGGTCTCAACCAAAAAGGTTCCCCGCCCCCGATACGCCCCTGCCACCGCACATCAGGTCTGGTTTTGTGGCCACCCAAAAAGTCCATCACCGCGGGCCAGGGCGCCCTCTTTGCCCCAACCTCGTCCCTCCTTCTTTGCCTCTCACCACGCAAGCCGCTGCCGGGGGGGGGGGGGGGGGGGGGGGGGGGGGCGGACCCTCGAGGATGGCTCCCAGGCAGCTCAGGGCCCGTGCCCGCACGACGGCCGACCGGTCGGACATGCGCCCCAGCAGCCGGCCCAGCAGCCGCTTGAGGGCGGCCTCGTTGGGGTCCGGGCCAACAGGGGCGGCCCCCCCGGCCGCGGCCAGCAGAGAGGCGGGCGGGCACTTGTCCAGCAGCACCGGCATATACTGGGCCAACAGCTCCGTGGCCAGCGTCCTGCCACCGCCCCAAGAGCACGACCCCCAGCGCCCCCGACCGACGGTGAGGCGCGAGGAGGACGCCCAGCAGCGAGGAGGGAAGAGCCGCCAACGGCAGCGGGTGGGCAGAGGCAGAGGGGTGTGAAAATCAGGGGGCCGGACGGACCTGAGCGCGGGCTTCTTCTCCTGGACGAGGTCCCCCAGGAAGGCCCCCAGGTAGGGCCCGTAGGCCGGGGGCAGCACCCCCGCCAGCCGGATGGCCACCCCCACCGCGGCCGCCCGGTGGTCGCTGAAGGCGGGCGCCCGGAGGCAGACCCGCTCGCAGAGGACCGCCGCCCCGTCGCAGATGGTGCGCGCGAAGGGGCCCAGGGGCGCCCCGGCGTCGTCCAGCGGGGGCGGATCGAGCGGCAGCGGGTCCAGGACCAGGGCAAGCGCATCGCCGTCATCCCCCCCGGTGGCAGCCGCGTCGGGGCTCTCCTCCTCCTCCTCCTCCGGCTCCTCGCCGCCCGCCTCGTCATCGTCGCTCGCCTCCGCTCGGGCAGCGGGCCCCTTCCGCTTGGCGGGCCCCTTGACCTTCCTGCTCTTGGGGCCGGCCGCCGGCTCCTCATCCTCATCGCCGCTTCCGCCCTGGCCTTCGTCCTCATCGTCGTCACCCGTCTTCCTCTTGGTGGCCTTCTTGCGGCCCCCCTTGGCGGGTGCCTTGCGGGCCTTGGGCGCCGCGCCGCGTTTGGGCTTGGCGGCCGCTGCGGCACCACCACGGCGCGGGGGAGGCTCGGCAAAGGTCCCATCGGCAACCTGCCCCCAAGCACAGGCCCCGCACCAACCCGCCCCGACCGGTCCAACCCGAACGTCAGGGTGATGAGGCAGACTGTTCCTCCGGGGGGCGATGCACCGACCATTTTCTGGTTGCCCTCGAGGGCCCGCCCGACCAGGTCGGTCACGAGGCGGAGGGCGTCCTGCTGGGCCCGCTGGGCCCGCTTGGAGAGCTGCGCCCCCACCAGGCCCCCTGCGCCCACCGACCAGGCAGTGTCAGCCAGTACCACTGACATCGGAGGAGAGGCGCGGCTCGCCCTGCCCGATGGGGCCGCCAAGAAGAGGAGGCCGCCTGGTGCGGACCGGTGGTGGCCGTGAGGGCAGGCAGCAGCCCGTGCATGAGGTGCGGGGCCAGGGTCTGCACATAGCCGTGCAACCCGCTGCTGAGCAGGCACCAAGCGGCCTCGCTGGCCAGGGTGGCAGCTCCCGAGGAGATCTCCACGCTCGCGGCTATCACCAGGGAACATAAGCCACGCATGGTCGACGGTCGGGGGAAGGGGACGGACCCAGGGCATCGAGGGTGTGGGCAAGGGCGTCCGAGTATGGACGGAAGGAAAACAGCCTCAGCACAGGGGCCAGGCGGGCCAACAGGGTGCTCGCTCCGGCTTGGGCGGGGCTCTGCGCGCACGGGAGTGAGGAAATGAGTGGGGGGGGGGGTCGGCAGACATCCTCGAGCTCCTTTCGGGCACCCCTGGCTCCCTTCTTCCGTTTTGCGGGACCTACAGAAGGAAAACAAGACCTTAAGAAAGGAACCCGACACAGAAGCAGACCTTCCTCGGGGACGCCGCCTTTATCCCGAAGCATCAGTAAATTGAGAACTTTTCGATAAAAAATCGGGTGGAAAACATCTGTCGAATAGCTGCGAGACGTTGCCAATTCAAGAAGACGGAGATACACGGCTCCTGCCGTGTAGGCGTTCTCGCCGGCATTCTCAATGAAGGTGCTCAAAACAAGGAGAAATGCGTTCCACTCTCCGCGGGCAGCCTTTTCATGGAAGAAGACTACAAGTTCATCGGCCAAGGGCTCCGGGATTTTGGCGGCGAGAACCGCACGCGCGAACATGGCAAAATGATTGACATTGACAACATTCAAGCAGAACTCACTGAATGCGTGAGTGTCAACGTCTGAGTCTCCGCATAGGATTTGTGTTACCGCTTCATTCGTGAGGTTTGGAAGCTCGGCGATCGCAGGACGGAAAGCATCCATTCAGATCGCCTTTGAAAAAAAAAGCGAGCTTCCTCAACCGGAGGATCAATTGTCATTTGGGCAGGCACTCTTGAATCATTCTTGATGTATATGTTCTTGTTCGGTACCAAAAGAGTTTGGGAAAGTTAAGACAAATAGCAAGCATATTCTCGTCGTGATGAGCTCGTGGGAAGCGGTGAGCTTGGGATGTGGTGGCCACAGGCACTCTCTTGAATCTGGACGTGCGTACTCTTTGGCTCTGAATCCGACGAATACAGATCGGCAGCAACTTGTCGTTCTGCACAAATCAAAAATCGGGGGGGGGGGGGGGGGGGGATATTGGAAGCGGGGTGGGGGTGGTGGGGTTGTCTCTGTTCTGCCAGATAACAACCGAGCCCAGGGGTCCTCGAGAAATGAGCGGACGACGGGCAACGGAACCGACCCCAGGTGAAGAAGCGGATGCCCCGGAGTCACAATTGTGAGGGGGGTCGCTGGCGCTGGGGGAGTGGGCTGGGTGGGGCACTGGTGTTGTGGAGCTTGAACCGCCTCTGCTGGAGGTGTCTCTGGCGGGGGATTGCTCCCTCCTGTGGTTGGTGCCGGCGGGTGGGGCGCTGGCTGTGCTTGTTGCGGCTGAGGCGGGACAAAACAAGGAGGGAGCCCGTGTTGCTGTTCCAGGGAGGCCCATGGATTCTCCAGGAAGGAGACGAGTACAAAGTTGGGGATGCCCTTCAAGTGGCCGCCTCCGTTCGGGCCGGTGAAGAATGACGGGCGAGCCGCCTGTGTGGACTGCGGGGGGCGAGGTCCTCCTGCTGGGCTTTGGAACGTCTGCCTCGGTCTCCCGCTTTGTCCCGACCCAGGAGGCCCGCCGAAACGTTTTTGTGGGAGCATCGTCATCGGAGGTGGTGGAACATTATGGAAGGCAGGTCGGGGTTGGAAGGGCCCCCGGCTGGACATCATCATTGCCGGTTGTTGTGGCGGCGGGGGCGCGAAATTTTGGTATGGCCCTCGGGAATATTGAAACGGTGGACGTGGCGCAGTGTTTTGTGCGAAGCTTTGAGGCGGAAAAGGCACGAAAGGGTTCATTTGAGGCTGCATTGCGCCAGGGTTCTTGATCCTCGCTTTCAGTTCCTTTATGGCAACGGCCCCGCCTCCGGGTGGGGATCAACCGCCAAGTTACACACCAGAAGAGGTTTCCGAATTTATGGCCGCCTTTAATTTTTTCGATCAGAGTCTGCCAGCCCTGTTTCTCATTGTAAACCATTGTTCTCCCAGAAAAAGAAGGGAAAATTGCGATCCAGCAATTAGGATCGGTGTTTAGAGCGCTTGGATTTGATCCGGCGGATGCGTCTGCTCTTCACGTTTTCCTTGGGTCATCTCCCTTTCTCAGGAAGATCCAGAATCTGCTTGAAGAAATTAACCTGAAAGACCACCGTTTTGTGGAAGCCGAGGAGTTCATTCGCCTACTGGCTCGTCGACGCCCCGAGGTTGATCAGGCCCGGCAGATCAAGGAGTCGTTTGCTATGTCTGCCACCCCGCCGCCCTCCGCCTCTGATCTGTCTGTGGCCCCAGGTTCGATCTGGACGCCGACAAAGAGGGCGTTCCTCGCCGCGGATTTCTCGCTGTGGACGAATTGCGCCGCCTGCTGACCACGACCGGAGACCGGCTCCCCGACAACGAGGCAGACGAGCTCATCAAGGCCGCCGACCCCTCGGGGCTGGGGTACATCGCCTACGACGCCTTCGTCGAGCAGCAGTTCGCCCCGCCCCCCAAGAAGAAGAAGGGAAAGAAGAAGAAGAAGAAGTAGCCGCCACCACCCCGCGCTCTCCATCCCCGCCCTGCCGATCCTCCACTCTCTCTCTCCTCTCTCTCTCTCGTCTTTTCTCTTCGCCCTGCCGCTGGCTCAGGTCGAGAAGACCGGTGCTGTTGTATTCGCACGCTGTTGCTCTTCGCTCAGCCGGGCCCCAGCGGATGGCACTGGAACCCCTGCCCCACCAGGGCCATCAGGGTCCCCTGCGGGTCGACGGCCAGCCCGCCGAGCTCGCACACCTCCACGGGGGATGCCCCCTCCAGGCGCAGCTGGAGCCCCTCGGTCGCCTCCAGCCGGGTCAGGGCGGGCCCCCAGCGGCTGGTGTTGGGTGGCACCAGGGGGCGCGGGGCCGGGACGGGGGTTGCCCGGGCGAGGGCCGGCTGCTGCAGGGCGACCGACCACCGGCACAGGCACTGGTCGCACCCCACCGAGTAGGCCCCCAGTCGCGACAGCGGGGCGCCCTCGCTTGCTCCCTCGCTTGACCGAGGAGGGACGAAGGCCACGCCTGGGGGGAGGCAATGAGTGGCAGGTGAATGAGCGGGCGCCGAAGACATTGTCGGAAGGAGGAAGGGCAAGACAGGGCAAGACAGGGCAAGGCGGGGCGGGGCGGGACCTTTGATGGAGGACCCGTGGGCGAGGTCGACCCGGGCCTGAGCCACCAGCCCCACCCGGAGGTCCCCAGGGGCAGCCGGGGGGGCCAGGTCGACCAGCTGCACCCCCACGGCCTGGTCGTCCCCGCCGCTCAGCAGCAGGTGGCGGGTGGGCCCCAGGGGCATCACGGCCAGGGCGTTGACGCCGCACTGGTGGACGTGCAACCGGGCCAGCGGCTCGGTCAGGACGGGGATCGGGGGCAGCGAGCTGCGCGCGGTGTGGGCCTGCCGGGCCCAGGGCAGGCACCGGCCCAGGGTGTCCGTCAGGTCGAAGTAGAGCGCGTCCCCGCTGGTCGTGCCCAGGACCAGCACCTGGCGGCGGGGGCGGGAGCCCGCCTCAAGGAGGATCCACTGCAGGCAGAGCACCGGGCCGCAGGAGGCCGGGGCCAGCAGCGCCACCGAGGTGAACCACTGCTGGGCCGGGTCGTACAGCAGCACCTTGGCCACGGCCTCCGAGGTGCCCACCGCCAGGGCGAAGAGCCGCCCCTCGGCCTCGGGCGGGGTGGCGGGGCTCAGCTCGGCCGGCCGGAGGGGATGCCCCGCAGCGCAGAGGATCCGGTACTCGATCGTGCGCCGGGGGCTCCGCGGGGCCTGGGCCGCGATCCGGCAGTGGGCCGAGGCGGGCATGCCCGTGGCCGGGTCGAGGCGCGGCGTGACCTCCCAGCAGCGCAGCTCCTCGCCGCCCCCCGCCGTGACCACCAGGTGGGTCAGGCCAGCCGCCCCGCCCGGCAGCGGGACCGATCCCAGCACGGCCACCGCCCGGATGGAGCTGGCGTGACCCTCCATGAGGGCCAGCGGGGCCGGGGCCCGCCCGGGCAGCAGGGCCGTCAGCCGGGCGGTGGTGTCCTCCGAGCCGGTCACCAGGATGTGCCCTCGCTGGCCCGGGGCGGCCGGCAGGAAGCAGCCCGACAGGATCTCGAGCCCATGGTGCGCAGGCAGCAGCGAGACGTGCTCCACGGCCGGGCAGGTCGGCGGGGGCGGGACGGCCGACGATGGGGCGGCAGCGGGGGGCTCCCAGAGCCGGAACCGGCGGACCTGGAGGGCCTTCTCGTACCAGAAGACGTATGCGAGAGTGCCCGCCGAGGGGTCGACCGAGTAGGCGAAGGGCCGCTTGTACCCGTAGGCGCACAGGGTCAGGGCAGGCAAGTTGTGGGTCAGGTTCCACACCACAAAGTTGGCCGTCTTGAAGCCCAGCAGGAGGGTCTCCCCGCCCGGGGTGCGCACCGCCTCCAGGGGCGCCCCCAGGTGCTTGTCGGGGTGCTGGGCCTCGACCTTCAGGGCGGCAGCAGCTGGGCTCGTCGACCCGGCCTGGGACAGCGCGATCCGGTAGGTGTTGACGTGGCTGTTGCCCCCGTACGAGAGCACCACGTTGGGGTCGGTGGGCTCGGCACCGAAGTGCCCCGGCGCCGAGGGCACCCCCGAGTTGCCGCCGTCTGTGGGCGGGTACTGGAGCCACATCACAGGGCACTTGCCGTGGGCCCGCCCCAGGGACACCAGCGGCTCGGCGGTCGGGGCCGCCCCCCCGGGGCAGGGTGGGTCGCGGGGGAACATGGTCAGCCCGCCCGCCACGTCCCCGCAGAGCAGCATCGGGCAGGGAGCGCCCTCGGCCGTGCGGGCCATGGAGGCCACGCAGCATGTCGTGAAGGGGGCCCGGTCGCCGGGCCGGCAATAAGTGCACAGCGGCCTTGGGTCGGCCTGTGGGGCCGGGGGCAGCCGACCATCATCGGGGCGCGCGGCGGGGGTGGCCGGGGCCAGGTCGACGTGCCAGCGGCGGAGCTGGTCCCCGGTGGCGGAGCTGTAGATGTCGGCCGTCCCGTCGGCGGGCAGGTGGACCAACTGGACGGCCGCCTCGTGGGCACGCCACTTGCGTCGGCCCGTCACCACCAGCGGGCCCGCCCCAACAGCGGTACCAGGGCGGCACCGGGCGAGACCCAGGGCCGTCAGGCAGCCGCTGCTGTCGCCCAGGACCAGCGAGATTGCAGGGGCATCGGCGCCCTCGCCCTTCTCGGGGGCGTCCCGACAGAGGGCCGCCGACGCTGCCATGGCGATGAAGGCCGCCGCGGGGTCCGAGTGGACGCAGGTCCACGGGATCGCGCCTCCCTGGGCAGGGCCGCCGGGGGACCGGTGGAGGGCCTCGGCGGGGATGGCGTAGAGGAAGCCCCGGTTGGTGGCCGCCAGGAGCACCCGGCCCTGGTCTACGAAGACGCACGCCTTCACGAACTCCGGCCGGGCCGCGGGCGTGGGGCCGGCCTCGTCTTCCTGTGGCAGGGCCAGGCTGCCTTCGGAGATGAGGGCGCCCTGCCCCCGGGGGGCCTCAGCGCTGCTCGCGGGGGCAGCCGGACCGGGGCCGGGTGCCGCGTCGACATCCCCAGGGCCCGCGCGGCAGCGGTCGAGGAGGTTGTGCAGGTCCCAGAGCCTGAGGGCGCCGTCGTTGCCCCCGGTGGCCAGCTGGGTCTCGTCGGGGCTGAGCGCCCCCGCCCAGACGTGCTTGCCGGCGTGGCCCTCCAGGGTGGCCAGGCAGCGGCCCCCCGCCCGGTCCCACACCCGGGCCGTGGCGTCCTGGCTGCAGGAGACGGCAAGCCGGCGCGACAGGCGTCCATCCCAGAGGCGACCTGCGGAAGACATGAGTTTGCGTGCCTGTGCGTGCGTGTGTTTGTGTGTGTGTGGGGGGGGGGGGGGGGGGGGGGGGGGGTCTCGGACCGAGGTGGCCCTCGGCAGTCTGTACCACCGCGCCGCCCTGCAGATCGGGGTTGATCCGCCAGAGGCGCATGGTGCGGTCCTCGGCCGCCGCGCAGAGGAGCGGCAAAGGGGCGCCGCGGCAGGGGCAGGGGAGCCCCTCCTCCCAGCTGAGACGAAAGATGGACCCCACCCGGGCCGGCAGCCGGCCCAGGACGCGCCCACCCGTGGGGCCAAAGGGCGCCCAGAGGAGAATCTCGTTGCGGACCGTCCCGCAGGCGATGACAAGCTGTGGAACCACGGGGCGGGGCGGGGCGGGGCGAGGCGGTGGGGCGGACGACCGGATGAATGCGGATGGGATCGGGAGGGCGGGGGCAAACCTGGTCGAAGGCCCCCATGGCCATCGAGAAGAGCGAGCACCGCTCCTCGCAGGGCACGGCACCCAGGAAGACCGGGTGCAGCCTGGCCCTGGCCGCAGGGGGCGACGATGGCGGCGGGGCGACCAGGCTCCAGGCCTCGACCCGGTTGTGGGAGAAGCCCACCGCCAGGATGGGGTATTCCCCCGCGGCCGGGAAGCCGGTCCTGTAGGCGGCGGCCAGGCCCGCGTGGGAGGGGAGCCACGGGCCGATGAGGGCCGCGTCGAGGAGCCAGTCGACCAGGGCCAGGTCCACCAGCGGCCGCAGAGAGAAGCACACCGAGGGGCCGGCCCGCCCCTCCATGAGGGTCCGTGGGGGGTACTCCATCCAGAGGTAGGGGGAGGATTGTTTTGGAGGGGGAGAAGAAGGCGCCGCAGTCGGGGTGAGGATGAGCTCAAGAACGGCCACCCGGAATGAGCCCGAACAGGTGATGTAAAAACGAGTGGGAGAGTCGCCGGTCACTGGTGGAGTTGGAGTGACGCGTATTTGGTGGATGTTGACCCCACGCAGGACGAGGGCCGAGAAAACGACGCACTTTTTGAGACTATCAAAAAGATGCAGGACGGGGCCCTGTCCCGCGAGGAGGAACGGGAGTTGCCCCACCCAAGCCGATGCGAACACAGGTCCAACAAAGTGCGTAAGGGACTCCGGAGGAGGTTTTCCTTCTTCCTGCATGCGGGCACAGCGGCACGCCACAAGAACCCCTTTGACAGCGCAGGCAGGGTCCTCCTCGTGGGCGAAGATCTGATGTACAACAAAGAAAAAAGAAACGCGAACAAAAGCACTCGGCACAGCGGTGCATATGGAAAAAACAACACGGGGGGGGGGGGGGGGGGGGGGGGGGGTCAATCGCCAGAAGGCAAACACTATCACCTCGCGCCGCCGCTCCGGGGAGTGCTCGAAGTGTAGATGGACGGCAGGGTTCCTGGACGAGTGCTCGTTGCACTGTCTTCTTCGAACCTACGGGGGGAGGGAGATGGAGGCGGCGTGAGCCCGGGGCCAGGGCCGCACTGCCCAGGTGACCTTCGCCGTGCGGTCCGGGTGCCGCTGGGGGTGCCCACGGGGCGTGGGGCCCGTGGCATGGGGAGCGGCTGGCCGTAGGCCGATGTGGCCGTCCGAAGGGAGGAAGGCGGTGGCGGGGTGGACTGGGCCGCGCTGACCGTGCGCGGCTTGACGGGTGAGGCTGATCCCAGCGGCCACCCGAGGGAGATGTTTACCCACCATGAGAGCGAGTCGCAGGGGGATGGGAGTGGCGGCGGCGGGGGGTGGGGACGGACCGACGGTCAGTGCCGAGAGGGCGCGGGTCGCCGACCCGACCGAGTCGCGCCGGGGTGGAGGGCTGCCCGCAGGGGGCGGGGCACCCCCTTCCACCTGCGAGAGCAGCCCAATTTTCCTGCGGATCTTCTGAACCTGGGCCGTGTAGGCCTCCTCTTGCACCTGGGGGCAGAACGGGAGGGAGGGTGAGGGCCCCCCAAGGGCAGCGGACTGACCTGCTGCAAGTAGCGGTGCCGAGAGCTCAGCCTGCGCCCAAAACACGCATCCCCATCCCAGATGGTGAGGGCTGAGCGAGGCCGGTCTGGGGCGCGCAGACTCTTTGTAGGCGTTCTCGCGCACCTGCTCGAAGGTGTGGGTACTCTCGTCGACCTTGGCGTGGATGTCGGACATTTCCTTCCGGTGCCGGGCTGCCACCGGGGCCCGGCCGACCCGCCCACCGGGAGCCGGGTGCCGCCCGCCGATGAGCAACACCATCGCCCCCCTCCTCCGGGGAAGAACAGGAAAATGCGGGTCGGCAGACCGGCCGTCGATTGCTGTAATTGGCGGTATCGCGCCCGTGTGATCTCTGTGAAATCTGCCCGCTCCCTGCTTTCCTGTCGGGGAAGTGGTGTGCAACAGCCGGGGGGGGGGGAAATGAGCCGCGGTTCTCTGAGTTGCCGGTTCCGTCCGGTGGGGGAGGGAGGGAGGGAGGGAGGAGGAGAGGGGCAGCGGACCAGGGCCGACACCTCCTGCTGGACGACCTCGGCTTTGTCGTACCTGAGGGCCACGTAAGATGGACGGGATGTGATGGGAGTGTTATGGGGCGGGCAAGGGCGAACGGACTGCTGCAACTGGGTCAGGGCGCTCAGCTGTTGCCGGAAAGAGAGAAAGGTTGGTCACGAGGGGCGGATGGTGCGAGGCGGGGCGACCTTCTTTTGGAGCTCGAGCAAGGTTCGCGAGGGGTGGAAGTTCCTGGCCATGGCGTCGGCCTCCTCCTCGACAAGTGCCTGCACCTCCACCATGTGGCGTTGCTAGTGCCGAGGGGGATGAGCCGCGGTGTCCCGGCGCCAAAGGCACGACGGACCTCGAGGTCGGCGATGAGCTGCCGGCTGCGATTTTGGTGAAGGGCTGCATTTTCGCGCCAGAGGATGTCGAGGTCGTTCAGGTCCCGCTCGTACCCGCGCTGGCAATGGGAGGATCAGCAGCCGGGTATGGGTAATCTACAGACGTCAAGATCGGCCTGAGCTGCACGCTGCTCGTCGTAAAGCTCGCGAAGACGTGCCTAATCGGAGGGCTTTTCCAGCGGATGAAACGTGAAAAAAAACGAACGACCTCTTCGATCTTTCGTTTGATGATGATGATGGCCTGCGCGGCCGCATCGGCGCGCTTAAATTCGCGAGCATCCACTGCCTGAATGCGCCGCTCCTCAAATTCGGCAAGACTTTTCTCCAAGGCCTGCCATCTCCAAATAAAGGAAGGCCGATGGAAAAACCAGACCTCTCGATCGGAGAGCCGAGAAACGTCGGACACCGGACCAGGAGCAGAGGGAGATGGTGCCCCATTGTGGTCGGCGAACAGGGGAGATTCAGAGGAGAGATTTTGATAAATGATTTGATCGGCGGTGGGACTGGCAGATGAGGTCGGAGCAGATGGTGCCCTTACCCGTTTTGATGGACTTTTTGTGGATGGGCGTCGCACCGGGGACACAGAATACGGTGAGGGGCCTTTGACTTGCCTCACTTTCCCGCGAAATATGGTTCTGTTAAGGGAAAAAAAAAAGACCCCTAATGTGCAGGGGCGAGTCGTGGTACGTGTTTGGGACCGAAGAATCCGCACAGACGAGCCTCAACAGCAGCGGGTCAGCTGCTGAGATTGGTAGATGACTCCCTGAAGCATTTACAACTCTGCCGGCTAAATTCAAAAAAAACCAATGGCACAGCAGCCGGTCATTCGGACCACCACAACCACCGCCCAGGCTCGGCGTGACTTGCCCACGGGGGACGTTTTAGACAGCACGTTCACGCACCCTCGTGTGGCACCTTTTCCCAGCAGAGCCGAATCTATTGAAACAACAGCCTTGCATCCGCTCCCATTCGTGAGTCCCTTCGCCACTTGGAAGGAGGAACTCTCGAGTGCTCCTTTATATCGGGCGGGTATTGCGGAATTAGTTGGAACCGCCATTTTTCTGATTTTCGGTGTGGGCACAGCGGTCTGTTCTTCCACCCGGCAGCACCTCCAGCGAAATTCTTTTCGTGCCCAGATTTTCCAATCCACATTGGTAGGAGCCACTCTAAGCATGCGTGCCTTTGTTGTCGCTGCGGGGTCTGACGACACGGGTGTTATGGTTCCGCACCACCCCACTTCCTCCCCTCCCAGTTTTGGCCTTGGCTACATTTTTGCAGCTTCACTGTCTGTCCAACGACGCAGTTCACTTTCGGCACCCCCACACCTACTTCCAGGTTCGGCCAGCATTCCCTGGCCCTCTTTAACCCGGCCTTTTCATTTGCACTGTTTTGCATCGGGCGGGTGAGCTTTGTGAGGTTCCTTTGCGACACCCTCTCTGAATTGATTGGAGGAATCATCGGGGTCGCCCTGCTTTGGGCGATGATCCCCGCCACAGAATGGTCTGCACTGGCGCCTTCCCCTTTCGAATGTGCTTTTTTTTAGGTCGAACGGAGCCCCAACCCTCCCTGCAGCCACGGCAACATGGGGCACAGCATTTTTGTGCGAGAGTGTTCTGGCATCCCTCTTGGGGATGGGACTCAGCTCGCTCTTGACTGACCCCAAACAGCACCATCGGAACATTATGAACGTCGTGATGGGCTTGGGAATTGCAATGGCCACCCTGGTCGGATTTCATATCAGCGGGGGCAGCTTCAACCCGGCGCGCAGCTTTGCCAGTTCCGTTGTGGGTGGTGTCTTCGGTAAGTCGCATTGGATCTATTGGCTGGCACCGTTGATTGGCGCCGCTGTGGGCGCTGGGGTCTACTATGGCATCTTCAACCTTGGACTCAAGGAAAAACCAGCACAAGAGTATCAAGAAGTTGGAGGAGGATACTCTATCGCGTAAACTGTCCACCAATAAAGAGCGGTAAATCAACGAGGTGATGGAAATTGGCATTGGAAATTTCCTGATGGATGGCGAGACAGCGCAACAACCCGGGAGGTCAAGGGGGGGGGGGGGGGGGGGGGGGGGGAGACTAGAGAGAGAGAGAGAGAGAGAGAGATGGCTATCGAAGGGGTCCATGGGGCACCGAAATTCTGAAAGTTCACCTTTTCTAAATGGGCTCTAGTTTCGGGCGGCAACCCAAACGACTGAGAGCCCGCGGACCAACCGAATTTTTCATGCCACGCCAACGGTGATCCCCGAAGTGAAAGCGCTCGCGGATAAGTTTTGAAACCGATTTCAAGATCTGGGTTTCCGAATCAGCATCGAACGGCCGTTTTGGCCACCGACGTGCCGACGTGGAGTTTGACAGGGGATTTGTCAACTCCTCCGGGTTCACAACACGTCCGGAATGGGAATTCCAGGACTCCTTCCCTTGCTTTCGGGCATTACGCGCGACGCCCACATTCGTGAGTTTGCTGGGAGACGCATCGCCGTTGATGGTTATTGTTGGCTGCATCGTGGGTGTTATACATGTGCATTCGAGCTCTGCCAAAAGATCAAAACCGACAAGTCTGGGACACTTTTTGCCATTTCCTTTCACTTTTCACAGATTTGTGACTTTTTTTATGAATCGGGTTCACCTCCTCCGGTCCCATGCTATCATTCCAGTCATCGTTTTTGACGGAAGACATCTTCCGATGAAAATGCGAAAAGAGGAAGAGCGTGGGCTTGCAAGGGACCAGTCTCGGTTGAAGGGACTCCAGCATCTCCGTTCTGGTAACAGGGCCGCAGGTCTGTTCCCCCCGGTGGCGTCGCTCGTCCTCAGTCCCTGGGCCAGCATTGGAAGCCTTCCAAAAATCTGTCGATGTCACCCCCAGGATGGCTTGGCAGGTAATACAAGCGCTCAAGAAAGAGGACATTGAATTTATGGTCGCTCCTTACGAAGCCGACGCTCAGCTGGCTTATCTGTACCTGAATCGGCTTGTCTCGGCTGTGATCACAGAAGATTCGGATCTCCTGGCTTTTGGGTGCGAAACGGTCCGTTCGGACGCGATTTTCGACATGTTTGCCCCCCCCCCCCCCCCCCCCCCCCCCCCCTCCCCGACAAACAGGTTCTCTTCAAGATGGACAAGACGGGGAGCGGCAAGTTGCTCGAGCTGTCCCGACTGAATACCGTTACAGAAGTCAGCTTTTCACACTTTACGATGGCTATGTTCACGCAAATGTGTATCCTCTCGGGTTGCGACTACACCCCATCGATCAAGGGGATGGGTCTCAAAAAGGCCCATCGCCTCCTCTGCCAGTACAAGACCATCGACCAGGTCACTTGCTTGTGGAGCTCTTTTGGTTATTCTTTGGCCTCCCGCTCGCAGGTGCTTCGTATGATCCACTACGATTTGACGTTGCAAGTCCCCACTGATTACGAGCAGGCATTCCGCCAGGCCGAACTGACCTTTGCCCACCAGAGTGTTTTCGGTCCGACCGAACAGCGCATTGTTCCGGTTCGACCCTATCCACCGGGAAAAACATCTGGCGATTTCGAGTTTGCGGGGCCGTCTGTGTTCGCCCGGATCCTTTTCCTTGAATGCCTTTTTTTCCTTCGCAGCTATTTGGAACCGGAGATTGCACAGAAAATCTCGCGGGGCGAGATCGACCCTTTCACGTTGGAGCCCTTCAGCGAGTCTCCGCCCGAAACCATGAGCCAGAGTACCCCCAACTCGCCGCCGAGCCGGACCCAGCCTCCCCCTCGGCAAACCACATTGACGTCTTTCTTTCGTCTGTCTCTGTTCGATTTGCTCTCGCTCTGTCACTTTTGGGTTGGACAGGCCCTCTTCCTGGACAGCTGCCATTTCATGCACCCCGCCAGACCACCACGCCTTCCCCTCCTCCGTCACCACCACTTGGTTCAGCTGCCGAGGATTCACCAGTCGATGACACACCGACCGAAACGGAGCCTGAGAACCTGCCAACAGAGGACCGTTCCAATAGGCCGCTTCGACCGAAACGTCCCGGGCTTCCAGCCCCGCCCCTTCGGAACCAAAAGTCGCGGACCGCCTCGCCCAAGAGGGCTCAGGATTCGGCTGGTCTGGAGCTAACTTGTCCGTTCCTCATTCTTCTCGACCAGTGACGACGATCAGTCGGTACTTTTCGGTGGGCTCCCCTGCGAAGAATCCTCCCAACAACGCACGCAAAAAACCCGTAATCCCCGTAGCCCCGCTACCCAAGCACCCCTTCGAAAGCCCTTTTGTTCAGCAAGGTCCCCACCACCCCAGGGCTTGCCCTCACTTTCTCGTATGCATTAGGTCGCATCGGACTTCCCGTCCCTCCTCCTGCGGTCCCTTCCGGGGACAATCTCCTCTCGCTTGACGATTTTCGAGCAGAGCGCCGTCAGCACTCCTTCGCCCCCTCCACCGATCACCCTTGCGAACCGCTGTTGAGGAGCACCAATCATGAGAGGAGCCTGCCACCGCAGGCCGAAATTTCCCAATTTCGAACGGATTCTCCCCTTTCGCCCAGCCCATCACCTCCCCATGTCCTCGACGACGACACCGAGGAAAGGACGTCAAATCCGCTTGCGCCGTGCCTTTTTCCGGGGACTCCTCCCCGTGGTCCACCAGCCGAGGTTCTGGCCTCTCCTGCCAGTCCAGTCCCACCGCACGGTTCGGTTGGTGGTGGAGCGCTGACTCTGGATTTTTTCAATCAGTTCCGATCTGAGCGTCAGGTGCCATTTCGAGAGGTTTCATCTCCAGGATCGCCTCCGTTCCGCCCCCCACTCCCAGCAAGCCCTGCGCCAGCTGCCGATGACGCGTCCCCGAATAGCGGGCCAGTGATCACATCGGCCTCGCTAATCCTTCGGCGATCCCGATGTCGGCCAAATCTCGGGGCGGAAGCCGCAGAGGATGACGATCCAATTTCTGATGATGGTACGGATTTCCCGCCTCTTCGTCAATGAATTATTTTGGTTCGTTTTGATTTTGGATCAAAACCCCTTTCGTATTTCTTTCTTAACCCTTGGGGAAACGAAATGGTAGAAATTCAGAATCAGGCTGCTTCCAACCGAACCAAAACCTAACCGCTACCGGTCCGCTGCTCGACCGGGGCAAGTTTGACGTCGCTTTCTTTCGTGTCTTTCAGGGACCCACTTTCAAATCTTAACTCTGTCGCAGAAGCAAGAGCAGCCAATTCCCCAACCACCACAGGACCAAGGTTATTCAAGTGGGACTGGAACTCCTTTCTTGGCTCCCGGCGGCATTCTCGGTCTTTCTAGTCCAACCCAACGACAGCAGCAACAAGAAGCAGTCTGAATGATATATTTTTACCTTCTTTCATGTTTTCAAACAATAATTACGAATTGCTTCCCCTCTTTTTACCATCCATAGCGTTCTGCTCAGTCACCCACTGCAGTGAGTGTTTCTGTGCCGCAACAGCAAGCTCAAATCTTTATTCCTGCTGTTCCACCTCCTGCAGGCTTGGCACAACTCCCAAACACCAGTCTGAAATGCATTTGACATTTTGACCTCACAGCGACACTTCTTGAAATTTTCTATCATTTATCCATTGTAGACCAATGGACACTCCAAATGGCACAGCGTTCCTCTCCACAATACTCAGTTGGTTTGGTTGCACCGACCATTCAACGATCCTACAGCACCGGTTCCGGTCGTGGGCGCTCTCGCTCCGTGGCCAACGCGGCCGCCTTCTTCTCGCCTTTTTACACTACCGCGGGGTATTTCCCCTATCCTGGCCCTACGCCGTACAGAGTCTGTCTTTCTTCGTGTCGGTGTGACCCCTCAACCCCACTCCCCAGACCCACTCTGTTGGACCTGATGGGATGACACAACAGATCGCTGGTGTTGCCCTCCCTGCAGCTGGGTCTCCAGCCCCCGCACCCCAATCGCCGACCCCCACATCACCGGTCACGCCCGCTGCGGTCCGCACTACCAGCGCCGGGTACACCCTGGGCGCCCATCTCGCGGGGCCCCGGCAGCCGGTCCCGGCAACCCTGGGTATGCCCGCCACTGCCGCCACTGCCGCTGCCGCTGCCGCTGCCGCCGCTGGTTTTGCCACTGTCGGGCTTGGTGCTGGTTCGGCAACATCGGCGGCCAACGGTGGGTCCGCCCCCGTCTCGAGCACCCCGGCCACCGCCACCCCGGTACAGGCACCGGCACAGGCGGCCGCCGCTCCGCCATCTTCGCTCCTCGGGACGACTTCGCTCGCCCGCCCCATGAGCGACGCCCAGCAGGTTGGCCTCGATTCCAGGTCATTTCCCGTGCCCGCGGCTGATGGCGAACCCATCCCCTCTCTCCCTCCACCTCCCAGGGGACTCATCTTTCTTTTTTTGTGGCCTGCCCCACAGGACGAGCGCCTCTCCTCCCGCCCAACCCTCCCCCGCGTCTGCCTTCAGCCAGCCCGGCGTCCTCCCGGGCTCGCCCATCCCCGGCGGGGCCGCCCTGGCCGTGGCTGGGGTGGGGTCGCAACAGATCCCCCCGCCATCCGCCGGCCCGGGGAACCGCGCCAAGCGCGACAGTTTCTCTCCGCTCCAGCGGTCTGCGCCGTCCCTCCCCGAACTGGCACGCCCCGGCCAGCAGCCCCCCCCCCCCCCCCGTCACACGATCATGACCCGCCGTCCGCCCGCGATGTGATGGAACCCCCCCAGACGCGCCCTGGCGGACTCAGTCTACCCGAACATCCACAGCCTGTCGACGGTCGAGATGGACGAGCTCATCGGGACGGGCCTCACCCGCGAGCAGATCGCCAACTGGCGCGGCCTCTACCGGAGCCGCATGAAGCTGAAGAGCATCAAGCCGCACTACGTCCGCCGCCCCCCCCCCCCCCGATCCCTGTGCATGCTCATGTTCATGTCCATCCTCGCGCTTGTCCATGCCCACCCCGCGCCGCCCGCCCCTACCGCCCCTGGCCTGCAATGATGCCGCCTGGTGGACTTGCTGGCGCATCTTGGGTTGGGTTGGTTTCCCTGGCTGGGTGGTCATTTCGGGTTGGCGGGCGGGCAGGTGACCGAGCGGCACAGCTACCTGGCCCAGCAGGAGGCCCAGCTGCGGGCACAGATCCAGAAGGCCCACGCCCAGGGCGTGCAGCTGCAGATGCCCTTCGCGGGCGACACCCTGGCCCAGCTGCTCCTCCCGGCCGCCCCTGATGGGCAGCCCGGTACGCACCCGCCCTCGCCCCCCCCCCCCCCCCCCCGCCTGCCTGCACCACCCATCTGGATTGCCGTTCTCTGACATGGTCTTTCGCTCCTTCTGGGGGTCGGCCCGGCGGTTGGGGATGTGCAGGCTTCCTGCAGCCGCACCAGCTGCACCAACTCATCCAGGAGTACGACCGGGTCTTCCACGGGGGCCCCGGCCCGGCCCCCGAGTCGACGGCCTCCCCCAGCGGCGCGGGCGCCACGGCCACCGCCACAGCCACGGCCACCGTCGCGGGGGCCAGCTCGACCTCGGCCGAGGGCGAGTCGCCCAGCTCGGTCGCCGAGAAGGAGCCCGCCGAGCTGCCCCAGACCCCGACCGCCCAGGCCGAGGAGAAGCCCAGCAAGCAGCCCCCCAAGAAGCGGCCCCAACGCCGCGCAACAGTCTCCACCACCACCCGCACCAGGCGTCGCGTGGAGCGGTCCCCGTCGCTCTCCTCGGGCGGCTCCCGGTCCCCCTCGCCCGCCCCCACGGCCCGCTCGACCCGGGCCACCCGAGCCACCAGACGCCGCGGCCGCGCCGCATCGGCCGAGCCCAGCGACACGCCAGCCCTCTCGCCCGCCCCGCCCCAGGGCCTCCCGACCACCGCCGAGGCGCCCCCCGAGGCGGCCTGCCTGCCCGAGGGGTACCACCGCTGCATGCGCATCCACCGGTGCCGCTGCCGCCACGCCCACAGCCACTTCCCCCAGCCGGCCCCCCACCCGGCCGGTACTCCCGATGCAGCCACCAACGCCCCCAAGCCCGACGCAGGGGCCCCGCCCGAGGAGCCCGTCCCGCTGCCCTTGGTCCCGGCCATCAGCACCGAGGCCATCGGCCTTCCGCCGGCCGTCATCGTGCCGCCCCAGGTTGTCACTGCCGCCGCCGCCGCCGCCCCCGCCGCCCCCGCCGCCGGTGGTGCCTCCATCGAGGCCTTCCCCTTCTCGCTCTTCCCGCCCCTCCCCGGCGCCGCCCCTGCCGCCGCCGCTCCGCCAACCCCGGGCACACCTGGCGTCTCCCCTGTGGCTGTGAATACCCCCGCCCTGGGGGACAGCAGCGCCCCGGGCTCGTCGTCCGAGTTGGGGGGCAGCCCCTCGACCGGCGCCCCGTCCTCCTCGCCCGGGCAGGCAGGGCCCCTGGGCACCCCGGCCGCCCCCGCCCCCGCCGCCTCGACCACTCTCGAGGGGTCAGGCGCCCTGGTCACGCCCTCGGTCATCTCGCCCCACCTGGCCCTGCCCCCCAACCCCGCGCCCATCCTCGGGGACGCCGCCACGCCCGCCCCCATCCCGGCCCCGGCCCCGGCGTCCGGGAGCATCCTCGCCGGGCCGTCGCCTTCGGTTGCAGCAGTCGCGGCCGCGGGTCCCCGGCCCGTCGTCCGCCGGCACCACCGCCATTCGGGGCCCTCGGGCTGCCCCCTTTGCGGCGCCCCCGGGCCCGTTGGCCTGTGCGGGGCCTGCGGGGAGCGTTTCCGAGATCTGAGCCACGAGGGCCGGCTGCAGCAGCTGGCCGACATCCTCCGCCGGTCGTCGGGGTACCGGCCCGCCGCCCCCCAGACCCAGACCCCAGCACCCGCCGGGCCCGCGCCTGCTGGCGCCCCGGCCGCCCATCGGCGAGTCTTCCGGCACTACCACCGCAAGCCCGCCCGCCCTGTAGTCGCCCCTACCGCCTCCCCCGTCGCCGGCCCGCCGCCCGCGGTTGAGGCCGAGTCTGCAGCCGTGTTGGCATCCTTCGCTCAGCCCCCGCCTCTGCCCCCGCCGGCCCACCAGCCCCAGGAGGCAGCGGTCGTGTCGATGGCCCTGGAGGGGCCCCAGTCCCAGTCCCAATCCCAGCCTCAGTTCCAGTTCCAGTTCCAGCCTCCGTCCCAGTCCCAGTCCCAGTCCCAGTCCCAGGAGTCGGTCGCACCCGACGAGGGCCTCGTCCTCTCCCAGGCCGAGCTGGTCCGCCAGCCCAGCGCGAGCGCCGTGGGGCAGGTCGCCTCGGCCGCCTCGGCCGCCTCGACGGTGCGGATGGCGGGCGAGGAGGAGCCGCAGTCGTTCAGCGAGTGGTCCCAGTCGGAGGGGGCCCCCATGCCCGACGAGTGGACCAGCTGCACCGAGGCCGAGCCCAGCGACGCCGAGGCCCTGTGCTGCTGCTGCTGCTGCTGCCACCCGGGCTCCGCCCCGACCGCCGATGAGACCGGCCTGCTGTTCGCCGGCATGACCCGCAAGCGGCCCGCGGCGCCGTCGGACGATGAGCAGCCCGAGCCGGCCACCGGCAGGGCCAAGGGCCGCCCACGCCGGGCGGCCACCCGTGGAGGCCGGGGCGGCCGGGGTGCTGCGGCCTCGGGGCGTCGCGCTCCCCGGGGCGGCCGCCGAGGGGCCGAGGGGGAGCCCGATGCTCGCCCCGCATCGCCTTCCGCCGGGCCCGAGGCCGCCAAGCCGGCCGAGGGGGCCGCCTCGGAGGCGCGGAAGGAGAAGGATCTCCTCTCGAGCAGCGAGAGCGACGGGGCCCTCGAGGCGGCCGCCCCCGGTGCCGAGGAAACCGACCCCGACCAGGACGAGCTCGACGACCAGGACGAGGACACCAGCCTCGAGCCCTCCCGCTCCCGCCATCGCGCCGCAGGAAGCCGTGGCGCCCGCCGCAGCAGGTCCGCCACGTTCCGGCTCTTCCAGCCTGCCTGGTCTTTGCCCCCTCCACCTGCACCTGCACCTGCACCTGCACCTGCCCCCGGCTCGCCATAGTGGTCTCACCCCTTCTGGCGCGCTGCGTCTCGGAGCAGCCCCCGCGAGGACGCCGCCTACCACCCGGCCAAATCGCGCAGCCTGCGGAAGCCCCGGAAGCGGCCCCAGCCCGCGGCGGGCGAGGCGGCCATGAGCCCCGCCCGCGACCGGTCGCCCTCCCCGCTGCCGGAGAACCCCACGGGCCGCGTCCTCCGCCACGCCCCTGCCGCCACCCGCCGCTACACGGCCCCCGCGGCGGCGGCGAGCCCCCACAAGAGGCAGCCCACCCCCCGCAGCAGCAAGGCCCAGCCCGGCACCACGGAGGCCTCGCGTGAACTGGATGCCCTGGTCCGGGCCGCCCTGGCCTCGGTGCCCGGGCCGGCCGAGGCCGTCGGGGATGGGCTCGAGGACTTGGAGGGCCCCATCCTGCCCCCGCCCTCGGCCGGCGCCGCCCCGAAGGACAAGGACGAGGCCCCCGTCCTGGAGGAGCCCCGCGATGACTTGGACAGGGAACTGGCCGACGATGCCCAGGTCTGAGCGCCCCCATCCTTCCCCTCCATCGGGCGGGCCTCCTCCGCGCGGCGGGTTGCTGACCGCTCTGCTCCGTTCGTTCGTTTCCTTCCTGTGGTCCGGTCCAGCTCCTGGCGTCCCTGTCCCCTGATCGCCACTCGCCCACCAGCAGCACCATCAAGTCGCCCGCCCAAGCCCCGCCCGCCCTGACAGCCCTTCCGCCCGCCCTGAGCCGCAGCCTGAGTGCCCCGGAGACCCCTCAGGCCCGGGCCGCCCGTTTGGCGGCCATCCGGAGCACCCCGCAGGTGCTCCCGCCTGTCCTCCCCCCGGTGCCAGTCTCCCCAGTGCCTTCACACGAGCCCGGCATGATGGCCATCGAGGAGCAGCCCCAGCCCCCCCAGCCTTGCGGCGACAACGGGGCAGCGGGAGTTGGAGACGTGGCTGCGGTTCTTTCGGCGGTGCCCCCTCCGGCGGTCGCGCCCAGCAACGCCGTGGTGATTACGACGGACCAGTGAGACCAAAATTTCTTTAACGGGGCAAAGGTAAACCCGAGACCCCTTTGTAAACTGCCGCGTTTCATGATTGTTTTTTCATTTTTTTTTTTTTTTTCCTTTTCGTTTTCCGGAACAGCGCAAGCGCATCATAGCTCCGTCATCGATGGTTGAAAATCCAACAGATCCTGTGCGTTCGGGTGGTTGCGTGTGTTGAGCCACCAGACAGATCTCAGCGTGTTGATCTCCAGCCTCACAACATCACCACCTCATGGCTTTAGTGAGTAGCAGCAGCAGGGGCAGGGGCGGCGGCGGGGGCGGCGGCGGGGGCGAGCAGAGAATTAATCTGGGCGATGACAGTGGCGATCTCGCTATTTTAAGATGAAATAGAAGTGCCAGCATAGAGGAAATAACAGACGCCGGAGCACCGGTGTTGGACAGGAAAGAGCGGAAAGCGCCAGAGGTGCGGTCGTAAATCATTCTGATTGATTTAAAAAACCAAAATGTGCGAAATAAGAACAGATGGGAACCACCCGAAATTGGTAGATCGAATGAGAACAGGGAAAGAGCGAACGCACAGACTTCTTTGTTCGAAGTTAGAACCTGGGTAAAAGCGACTGTTACGGAAAACCCACACCCCCGAGAGATTTCGAAACACTGTGCGGGTCAGGACCAGGCCCGAGCCCGACCGAGCCCCTCAATTCCGGCGGGGCCATCGGCGTGCCGACGTGTTAGCAGGGTTTTACGGGCAGAGGCCCAAACACCTTCGCGTTTCTGCCGGCATTATTTTAATAGTAGGCAAAGCTAAACATGGGCGAAGACAAAACGGCCTCCTTATTCACCCGCGGGCTTGTAGCGCGCTGAGATGACCCCGTCCCATCTATTTGGCGACGAGATGAGGCGATAAAATGGAGATGGAGCTCTCAGACCGATTCGTCAGTTCGTTAAAGTCAAAACCGCAAAGCAGAAAGAGGAAATCACAAAAGAGGTCGACGTCCTTCAGGGGACCCAGTCCCACGACGACCATCAGACGGCGCAACTGCCGAACGTTCATACTACCAGAAAGCGATCAGATGTTCACAATATCTCCCGACAGACCAATAGCGGGGGGAGAAATGAGGCCACCGATCGTCGTCGCGGGGCCGGAAGGTCTCGACACCGTACTCAAAGAGGGGGTCATCGAGTGCGGTCTTCTGGGAGTGCTCATGGCGGGCCTCGTCGTCGTAGCGGGGCTGCTCAGGCACATCGCCGTCGCGCTTCGAGGCTTGGCTGCCCTCCCCCTTGGGGCGGTCGTCCTCGTCCCCCGAGGAGCCGCCCTCGCCATCGCAGCTCTCATCGTCCCCGTCCAGCTCGCGGTACAGATCCCAGCGCTCGTTGAGGGCCGACAGGCCGAGCTGGTCGTTCCACTCGTCCTCCACCCCGGGGGCGGGCGGGTCGGCCGACTCGTCCGAGCCACGTTGTCCCTGGGAGGCGGCGCCAGGGGGCGCGCCCAGCCCGTGCCGCAAGGTGCATTGCTCCGAGTCAGCACTGCATTTGCGGGTGAAATTGGTACCGGGGATGAGCTGGCGCAATCGGGGGGTGGGGGGCTGCCGACCCGATGAGCAGGTCGAGGAAGAGCGGCAGGTTGCCGTGGCCGTTCTGCAGGCAGCCAGGCGAGAGCTCCCGGGTCACACGGCAGCGGTGTCCTGCCGAGAAATCGAAGGAGCGGGCCGGTGCGCAGTCAACGGGGAGACCGATGCGGAGCGAAGGAGGCGGGGAGCTGAGGGGGCGGCACCGACGGGGGGCGGCCGGGACGGGCGAGGGGCGGACCGCGCTCGACGAAGGCGTCCATGTTCTGGCAGACCTCGGCCCAGGGCAGGTCGATCCGCAGCATGACGCGAGAGTCCGCCGCTGCGCCCCCACGCGGACACCACAGATCAGGTGGTCTCAAGCATGGTGGTTCGCAGTTCGCAGTTCGCAGTTCGCAGTTCGCAGTTCGCAGTTCGCAGTTCGGCGCCATGGAAGGGAGATCGGGAGGGGAGGGGGAACAGACCATTGCCCACCGACCGGCAGAGGCACTGGAGACGGGCGATTAGGGGGAAGACCCTTGCCATGGCCGGGAAGTGTCGTGGGGCTGCGTCGTCATAAGGCGGTGTGGAAGCAGAGTGCGTGACGCCCCCCGCAAGCGGCGCAAAAATGACCGGGCAACTGGGGGGGGGGGGGGGGGGGGGGGGGGGGGGGGGGGGGGGCAGACACGATCCGGCGTCGATGTCAGCCTGCAGGCGGGCGATGCTCTGCTTGAGCTGGGGGCCCTTCTCGTCCAGCTGGCGCTTGGCCTCGGCCGGGGACAGCGCCGGCTTGCCGAAGAACATGTAGCCCTTCCCGCCGACATGGGCAGCCCCCATGAGCCGGTTCAGCTCGCTCTGCAAACCCGTCATCTCGTTCACCAGGGGCAGGGTCGATGCCCGGGTCATGGCCTCCACCGCACGGCGGATGAAGGCATCGGCGGCGCTGGGCAGGGCGACATAGAGGGCATGGGTGGCTACCTGGTTGCTGATCCACTCCGCCCGAAGGCACTCGAACCGGCTCAGCATGACCGTGTCGTGGATCTGGGGAAACGTGCAGCTGTGAATCTCACGCGGAGCCGGCAAACCTGGGAGCCATCCAACAAGGATGTGAATGGGTTTTTGGCTGGAATGATGGCAGTATCTGAGTGGGTGTTCGGATCGAGTTAGACTTGAATTCGAATGCAGACAATCCAAGGCTCCGAGCCCGAGCACGTTGGATGTCATCTGATAGATTTGACGATTCACCAGCATCAGGTTGCGAATGACAATTTTCGCAATTTGCTTGGGAACTGGGAGCCCAAAGCCGACCGAAGCGAGTGGTGAATCAAAAAGATGAAGGATGATCAACTTCAACAGGGGCAATGGAACATTCTGTAAACTCGCGGTGATATGCGAGTCCACGTCTTGACGTTCTTTCTTTTCGTGTGGCATCGCAACCCTACAAGCAATCCAAAACGCTTGGACGAGGCAACGGGTGCACCGCCCGGGGGCATTCCAACCCATCAGGGACCCTGTCTGTCTGTCTCGTGTTTAAAAACCCTCCCTGCGTGCGAGTGTGCTTTTGCCGGCAATCCCTTGTTCAACGTCGTCACAGTCGGTCGTCTCTTGAAAGGAGCGAATCTCAACAACGGAAAGCATTGAGGAGAGGCCCCGCCTACACGGTGTAGCGTGTTGATGCTACGAAGAAGTCGAGGCGGGTGTGAATGCGAATGAGGAAAAGGGGACAGACTGGCCATGGGCGCGCCAGCGCTGGCCTCGGTGATGATGCGAAGCACCTCGAACTTGGCCCGCTTCACGGCGCTCTCTTCGGCGCCTTCGATGCAGAGGTACAGCTTCCGCTGACCTGCGGAGGGGGGGGGGGGGGGGGGGGGGGGGCTGAGAGCCGACGGAACGGAGGGGGATGCAGACCTGCCGGGACGTGCTTGCCGGGGGCGAAGAAAAAGCCGCGGGTCGTGATGGCCACCCCGGTGAGCTCCACAATATCGGCCAGGGTTTCCTGTCGAGCGGCGGGGTGGGGGCAATGTGAGGCCTTCCTCTCGCCCTCTGGGCGCACTCCTATCCACCGCCAGCCGACAACTCAGAGCGGAGCGGACGCCCTCCCCAGGCTACCACAGTACACATTCGGGTATGCACCCAGCGAGATGGACGGGCCTTGTGGGTGATGCGGTAGCGGGCGGGCTGTGGGTAGTCGTTGATCTCGACCTCTTCGACGTGGTGCGTGGTCCCGATGACCACCTTGGGCACCGCCCCGGCCGCCCCGGCTGCCCCCATGATGCGAAGGGAGCGAGCCACCAGGGCGGCACGCCGCAGGCTTTCGATCTGCACCCCCGAGGAGAAGACGGAGACCCCATGAGGCGAGGAGGCGACGATGATGATCACGCAGTGCGGGGAGTAGCAGGGCGGGTGCAGCAAAATCAATGGGAATGGGGCGCAGGCAGGGTCGGGCCGGAGGGCGGTGCGGGCCTGCTCGGGGGTGGCGTTGAGGGGCGCGTTGAACTCGAGCCCGTCGCTGGTTTTGACCAGCCGCTGGCCGGCCACGATGGTGCTGGTGTATGAGGCCGGAGGCACCTGCGGCGACCCGGCCGGGGGCGGCGGAACAACGGCCCCTCCGCCCCGGGATGCCTGGATCTTCATGGCAGCCGCGATGGCCTGGGGGTGGGTTGGTCGGGGCGGGAAGGGGGTTCAAGCATACAAGAGGACGGTCAGCAATCCCCCGGGGCAGAGCAGTCAGAGGGAGCAGGGCGAGGTGGGGAGGGCAGGCATCCGGACCGCCTGAAGGGCCGGGTTTGCCGGCTGCCCTGGGGCGCCGGCCTGTGGAAGCAGCCCTGGGGTGCCACCCGGGGTGGGCAAAACTCCAGCCGCGGCGGCCGCCGTGGCGGGCATTGGGGCCGCGGGCGCGCCACCCGGGAGCAGCCCGGACAGGGCTGCGGCCGGCTCAAGGGCCGATGGGGGCATGGCTGGGCCCAGGGGGTTGGCGGCTGTGTGTGCGAGGAGCCGGAATGATGAGCCAAGGGTCAGACGGGAGGGAGGGGAGGATGAGGAGTGGGGGGTCGCAGGCTGGGGTCCGGGCAGGGCAGGGGCAGAAGGGGCGGCGGACCCTCGTCGGCGGCCATCTCGGCCTCCAGAAGGAGCTCCTCGGTGTTGGGGTGCAGCTCCTCGGGGTCGATCGCCCCGTATTCCTGGCCCGGGGCGGAGACCGAGAGGGGCGCGTCAGCACGCCACTGGGAACGAGGGGGGGCAGGAGGACGGGGAGGCAGAGCAAGGAGGCAGGAGGCGGCGCGTGGCCACGGACGATCTTCTGGGCGGTCAGCTCGGCGTCCTTCTGTGCGGCCTCGGTCTCGTCGAATTTGAAGCCCTGTCACCAACGCCGAATACGGGGAAAAGGCCCGCGTGAGGCAAGGACGGGGCGTGGGCGGGGTGCGGGGATGGGTGCGGGCGCTGCGGACCTTACCGCCGAAGCCCGAGGAGTGGGCGTGGGCGAGGTTCTGGGAGAGCTTCGCCTGGAAATCTGCGCCGCGGGCGGGTCCCCAATACCCCCAGTCGAGTGAGCCGATCCGCGTACCGACCCCCCCATGGGCCCACAGGGGAAGTCAGGCGGGGCCGGACGAGGCCAACTGGAGGGGGGCAGGAGGCGGGAGTGGGGGCGGACCTTCGGCCATCTTCTTGAGGTCCTCCGGGATGGCGGCCTTGCTCTCCTGCAGGGCCCGGACCAGGTCGGGGGCGTACTTTTCCTCCTCGGGGGTGACGAAGGTGATGGCCGTGCCCTTGTTGCCCGCACGGCCCGTCCGGCCCACCCGGTGGACGTAGTCCTAAACACAATGAAGAAAGGCGTCCACCCCAGTGAGACGCTGCCCAAGAAGGCGCGGGGAGGGGCGGCACGACGAGGGAGGGGTGGGGCGGCGACCTCGAGGTGGTTGGGGCACTCGTAGTTGACCACCAGGACGAGGCTCTTGACGTCGAGGCCGCGGGCGGCGACCGAGGTGGCCACCAGGATGTTGATCTCGCCGTTCTTGAAGTCGGTGATGGTGCTGTCCCGGTCGGCCTGGTCGCGGCCTCCGTGCAGCGGCATGCAGGAGTACCTGGCCGACCCGACCCCGAGTTGAGCCATCCCCATCGCCGAGCGTGAGCAGACCTGTTGAGAGAGGCGGAGGGGAGGGAGTGGGGAGGGGCAGACCCCGCCTGGACGAGCTGCTTGAAGAGGCCGTCGGCCTTCTCCTGCTGGGCGACGAAGACGATGACCTGGCCCCGGTTGTGGTGCTCCTTCAGGATCTCCAGCAGCTGCGCCCGCCCAGCCGCCAACAGACCCCAGACCGCCGACCCCGCCGCCGCCGCCACCCGAGCCGTGAGCCGCGCGTCCGGGGAGGGCGGGTCTGCGGACGGACCCTGACGAACTTGTTCTGCTCGTCGACCATGAGCACCTGCTGGGTGACGTCGCTGCAGACGACCGACTTGCCGCCCACGATGATCTCCAGCGGCCGCTTCAGGATCTGCCGGGCCAGGGCCTCCAGCTGCCGGCCGAGGGAGCGAGGGGGCGAAGCGGCTCATGGTGAAGCCCCTCTCCCTCCCTCCCTCCTCTCCCTCCCTCCCTCCCTCCTCCCTCCCTCCTCCCTCCCTCCCTCCCTCCCTCCCTCCCTCCCTCCCTCCTCCCTCCCTCCCTCCCTCCCTCCCTCCTCCCTCCCTCCCTCCCTCCCTCCCTCCCTCCTCCTGGCCGTCATCCGGCAGCACCCACCATCACGTTGCCGACCTGACGGGGGGTTGCACTGAGGACCGTCTGCCGATCGGGCTGGACGTTTTCCATGATGCGGGTCACCTGGACGGGAGCGGAGGATCGCACAGGAGGGCGGGTGGGCACGACCACGGTGATGTTGAATCCAACCAACACCCTTGGTGCATTCGACACAAGGGGCTCATGGCAGAGTTGGCGAGGGCGGGGGGGGGGCGCGACCTGGGGGATGAAGCCCATGTCGAACATGCGGTCGGCCTCGTCCAGCACCACGTACGAGGCCCGCTTGAGGTTGGTCACCCGGCCCGAGTTGGCGCAGAGCAGGTCGATCATGCGGCCCGGCGTGCAGACGACCACCTCGGCGCCCCGCTTCAGCTCGGCGATCTGCTCGGAGATGCCCGACCCCCCGTACGCGCACAGCACCTGCCCGGCAGACATCATGGCCCCCCACAGCCCGGAGCGATGGAAATGGCAGGATGAGGACACGCGATGGAAATGGCAGGATGGGGACACGCGATGGAAATGGCAGGATGAGGACACGCGATGGGACGAGGGCGCGCGTTGGGCAGACCCTGAGGCCGCACGCGATGGCGAGCTTGCGGGCGTCGTGGTAGATCTGGACGGCCAGCTCGCGGGTGGGGGCGATGATCAGGGCGATGGGGCCCTCGCCCAGCTCCACCCGGGGTTGATCGAGCACGTCTGATCAGCGCCCACGCCAGCCCATGCCATTCCCCCCGTCCGACCGCCGGCCGCCCAGGACCGAACCGAATGAGCTCACAAGCAACGGCAGCGGGCACGCAGATTCGATGGGATGAGCATGTCCCGGCCCCGTGGTGGTGTGTGCTGGCGTTTGCTTGGCAGCTGCACAGGGTGGAGGGGGCGGGGCGGGGCAGGGCAGGGCGGGACGGACGCCTGAGCATGGGCAGGACGTAGGCGAGGGTCTTGCCCGAGCCCGTCTTGGCGGATGCGATCACGTCGCGGCCGGCCATGATGGCCGGGATGGCCTGGGCCTGGATGGGGGTCGGCTGCTTGAAGCCAAGCTTCTCCTTCAGCACGTACAGGCTGCCGGGGAGAAAAAGAGCGTGAAATGTGGGCGGGTGCGGCGCGGGGAGGGCAGCGGGGTGTCGGGGGGCGATGGCCGGGGAGAAGGCACGGGCGGAGCGAAGCAGAGAACCAACCGGGGGAGGGGAGAGGGAGGGACGGACATGCGGTCGTTGAGGCCCATCATCTCCCAGTTCTTCAGCGGGCGTGGGCAGTCCTTCCCCTGCGCCGATGGAAGGCGGAGCGTTCGTGAATCCGAGGAAGAGGGTTTCGCAACGCGGCCCAATGCATGGAATAGGGTGAGGAAGGGGAGGTGAGGGTTGGATGAGGGAGGGGAAGGCGGATGGCGACCTTGATGCGGATGCCCTCGAGCTCCTGCCTGAGGACGGCCACCTGGGCGTCGGTCATGGCGCGCACCTCGGGCGGCTCGATGAGGAAGTTCTTGCGGAAGGGCAGGTAGTCCATGGCGCTGTGGTCGATGACGGGCATCTCCTTCCGCTTCTCCTTCTTCTTTTGGCTGCGTCCCAGGGGGCCAAGGGGCAGGCCCAGCAGGGGGGGGGGGTCCGAGTGAGATGTGCCTCATCGTCGACCATGTGCTACCGAGCAACCCGCCCTCTCAGCGTCTTTCATCATCCGCCCCCCATCCGCCCTCTTTTCCGCCATCCCCAATCGCCGCACCCGGTTGTGGGGCCGCAGACAGGTTGGCAAGCCAGCCGCTCTCGGGGTCGAAGGCCTGCGGGTCGTCGTCGTCATCGTCGTGCTGCCCTCCCAAGACGCAGACCCACGACCGGACAGGGATTGAGCACACGAGGGGATTCGCGGGCCGGGGCGGGGCCGGGGGGGCGGGGGGGCGGGGCGGGGCGGGGCGGGGCGGGGCGGGGCGGGCGGGCGGGGCGGGGCGGGGCGGGGCGGGGCGGGGCGGGGCGAGCGAGTCGGGGCGGGGCGGGGCGGGCGGGGCGAGCAGCGACTATGGTGCGCTTGGAGGAGTCACGATCCTCGGTCTCTTCGGCGGCGTCCCCTCGGCCGGGGTGGCCGTGACCTCCTTGGGGCGCTTCTTCTCGTCGGCCTCCATCACCCGGGCAACCTCCGCACCCCAACCACCACCCCACCGTCCCATGCACCGGCGCGCCGTGGGCGGGTGTGAAGGCGATCAGTGGCGATGGGCGCCTTGGGGGTGGGGGGGGGGGGGGGGGGCGCATGGTGGGGCGCGCGGACCCCCATCATGTACATGTCGAGCGGGTCGATGTCAGGGGGCACCTCGGGGGCCGGCGCCTGGCCGCTGGTCATGGGGGTCTCGCCCTGCTTCTCGGAGAGGGTCGCACGGCCGCCCTCCCTGTCGCCCGTCATGTAGGTGACCTTGGTGGCACCGCCGGCGGGGGTTCGCGGGGCCTGGGGTGGCCGCATGGCCCCCTTGCGGCTGAAGGGCAGCGGGGTCTCGTCGTCGTCACTCTTCTTGACCGACGGGGCCGCACTCAACGAATCTGCGCCAAATAGGGGGAAAGCAGAGGCCCGATGAACTCGACCCGAGAGGGGGAGTGGGGGGAGCAGGCCTTTGGAGCCCGGGGCCGGGGATGGGGTCGGCAGGACCGCCGCCCCGCCTTCCTCTGGCTCAACCTCCTCGAGCCACTTGTCCTCGCTCTCCTTCTCCTTGATCTCGGCCTTCCGCTGCTCCTTGGCCTTCTTCGCCAGGAGCTCGCCCTCGTCCACTGCTGGACTAGCGTCGGGCCCGGGTGGAGGAGTTGCAGACCCTGCGTCAGCCGCGGACGCCGAGGATCCGGGTGCCGAGGGAGGGGGAGACGCAGGGGTTGAAGATTTGGCGAGGGCAGAAGCGGTCTGTGCGGAGGGGGGAGGAGTAGTGGCGGAAGGTGGGGGAGAGGCTGGCGGAGAGGGAGGAGCGCCAGAAGACGTCGGAAGCTGCGCCGCCACCCGACAAAGGGAAAGAGGACGTCAGTGGTCTCAGGGAAGAGAAGGTGCAGACTAGGCTTCCCTTGGCCCGCTTCCACGCCTCTAAACGCTCGCGGCGCTTCTCTTCTTCGTTTTTTGGTTTCGGTGGCTCGTCGCGTCGTTTCTCGGCCGGAGCTGGGGCCGGCGGTTCCCGCTCTCGCTCTCGTCGGCTCCGTTCGTTTTCTTTGTGAGGGCGGTCTCGCTGATCCCGCGGGGATGGCGAACGGGAGTGGCGATGATGTCGATGATGGTGTCGGTCATCACGATCCTCATCGTCACCCCGAGAACGCGAGGAATAATGGGGCATTAGGGTGCGTACCTGAGAGGAGAGAATGAAACCAGAGAAAAATGGGCGGTGAGGAGGTATGAGCATCAGAAGCAAAAAAAGAAAGCCTGCTGTTGGACCTGAATCCCCCGGGAGTTGAGATAATAGTTTTTGTTGGCGCTCTTTCGAGGGCCGTGCGTGACAGAAAGGGGGATTTCCCCTCTCAGAATACGCCGAACCACAAGGCTCAGAAAAGCCAGATAGGGATCCGTGGTACTGCAGCGATTAGTTAACAGGCGCGCCAACTCCCGGCAGCCCCATCCACTGAAGGGGCTTATGGTCGTCACCCGAAGAAGAGGAGGAAGGAGAATGGGGCGGCTTGTATCGTCACAGAGCCGACATCCACTCTTGTATGGAAACTTGGCCACCAAAACCAAAAAAAAGGAACACAAGCAAGAGCACCACCTGGGCTTTTGGACTCATCATCCACAAAATTGAATCGCCGCCCCTAAGTTTTTGAAAAATTCAAAAATTTGACCGTCCACCGTCCAGCCCGTGTGAAGGGGCCGGGAAGGAAATTTCTCTTGGCGTTCGGACGTTCTCGTGGTCTTCTCGAACGGACATAAGGTGAAATTGATCCGCAGTGTTCGAGTCCGACCCACCACACAAGACATCGATGGTCGATATCAGGTTTTGACCTCGAAGCGGCTCGGGTGCTTCGCAGGGGAGCCCATACACCCTCGGTGCATTGAGGGAAGGCACCTTTGCTCCATTATTGCGAGAAAAGACCATTGACTTCCCGGCCCCCGCTGTAGGGTCCTCGGAGTATGCCCCGGTGGAATGCTGCTGGGTCGTCCGGTGAATCACTCGGCCCACCTCCTGCCCGCTGCGCCCAGCGCCACGCCTCCAAGTTGGCGCACTCGCTAGAAGCCCCCCTCCCCTCGGTGCCCCGGGGGAGCCCGGCCGCCCCGCCCGCGCCCCCTGGCCCGGGCCTCGCTTCCCCCGTCCACTTTTCCGCGCCCTGTGCTCCCTCATCACGACAGTGTCCGGGTTCGCGAAGGGTGTGATCTGCCACTGATCCTCCGGCAGGATCTCGGGGCTGGGGGCTCACGAGTGCGACGGTTGAAAGAGGCGGCCCGCTCCGGATTGCCCCCAAGAGGTTCGCATCAGGGGGAGGTGGCCGTCCGGGGGGGTCTCATGATGGATCATCTGGAAACGCGACACCCTGCCGAGTGGCAGACCCAACTCGCCTTGTTCGGCACACCACACCTCCTCCCCCCTGGTCCCCGCCCCAGTCGACCCGACGGCTACGACCCCCCATCGGTGGCGGACCTCACCCAAGGGGCCACCAGCCCCTTGACCCCCCGACTGCGTGGTGCCACCATCCCCCCGGCCCCCCTGGAGGGAATCCAAGATACACTGTTGTGTAGCCCCACTCAGCTTCGGCATACTACGCTAATTGGATTGGGGCTCCGATGGACGGGTGGGAGGCGGTGGGGACCGGAAGGGCGTCAAACATGGGGGCCAATTGGCTCTGGTTTTCCCCTTTTGGTTGGAGATTGCGCGTTTCTCCTTCCCTCTGGACCGTCTTCCCCTTCCCTCGGGTGCCCGCCAGTCCCGGTCAAAACGCTTCCCAGTCAAAACTTCAAGATCGTCGGTAAAAGCCCTTACCCGCCGTACTCACCGCTCGCCCCCGTTTGAAAATGGCAGGGGGCTTTTCAGCCCCCCTGAGCGATGAAGGTCTTCCACAACGTTTCTTCCAAATAATCACGTTTTATTTTTGGTTTCGTCTTCTCTGGCTCGTCCGGCATCGCATTCCGCAGACGAAGCGGTCATCACAGAGATTCTCGAATTGGGCGAGCAACTAGCTCGTCAAAATGATGCCCCTCTCTCCTTGAAGTACATCCTAATCGCCTACGAGCAAGTCCTTGTCCGGTATGGGATTCCCTATACCCAAGACAATCACATTTACCGGTTCCTGAACAAGCTCGACTTGATCCCGGAGACAAATTGGTGGAAAAAGTTCGAGAGAGAATGCGAGGTCTGCACCAGGCGCGCCGCCATTCTTTCGATGACTGTTTGTTGTTCCGTCATCTCAGCGCCGCCGCAATCTTGCCAAGGCCCTCTACCATTGGCAATGTACACTGACGGCGCGGATGTTTGTGGGCTGGAGGCAATGGGCCCGTGTCCACCGCCACCGGCGGCAGCTTTCCCTCTCCGTGTCCCAGGCGTCCTCGGCGCCGCCCACCCCCCTCTCGATGGCCTTCCCTCCCCTGGCCGCCACGGGGGTGCAGCAAGGGCAGGGGTCCTTGGCCACCGCCACCGCCACATCCACCGGGATGCTTGCATCTGTCTCGGGCGTGCCGTCTCTGCGGGCCTCTGCGCCCGCATCTCCGTTTCTTCTCTCGGGCGTCCAGCCCTCCCCCCAGCAGCCCCTTCCCACCAGCACCGCCTTCGCGGCCTCGCCCGCCCCGGGGTCGCTCTCCCGCCTCGGCGCCCTCCGAGCCACGGTCCCCCAGTCGGCCGTGTCGTCGCGCCCTCCGATTCCCCCAGCCCCTTCCCCCATCCCGCTGGGGCCCTCCCCCTTCGGGTCCTTTCACGCCACCACCATCCACCACCCTCTGCCCCCGCCCCCGCTGCGCATCCCCCCGCCGGCTGCCCCGGGCGCTGCGCCGCCAAGAGGCGGCCCCGGATACTCCGTCTTCTCCCCCTCTGGCTCGGCCACCAGCCAGGGTCTGACCGCCCACCTCGGCCCACGCGAACGGGGGCCTGCTGCCAGATTGTGTTTCGTTTCGTATTGACTTTCCGCCATCCGGTTGGCCCCTGCAGCGGCCGAGGGCACCTTCCTCCGAGCCGATGGGCGCCTCGACAGGACGCGCACCACCACCGAACATCAGAGGGTCTGCCCGCTTCCATCCCCCCGCCCATTTCCACCATTGCCGCCGCCCACCCGACCGCCACCGACCGCGCCTCACGGGCCACCCTCCACCCGGCAGCTTCTGGTGCCCGAATTGGTCACCCCCCGGGCCCCCGCCGAGCCTGCCGCCCGGCTGGCCATTTCCATGCCCCTTGCCCCCGTCCAGACAGCCGGAGTGCCCGTCGGCCGGGCCCCTCTCGACCGGCCCCCGAACAGCCACCGTTCGGTCAGCTGGGAGGACGCACGCGGAGAGCCCGAGGTGCTGCCGGCCCCCCTGCCGGCCACGGTCCCCGGAGCGCCCATCCTGGCCTGGACCGAGCAGGCCCCCCCGGCGGCTGTGGCCGCGACCAAAGGGGGCAGCGACCTCGAAGAGGACGAGGCCGACGAGGTGGCCGCCCTGAAGGCCAGCGCGGCCACCACCCGCTACATGGAGTTCCGCCGCATGGCACGTGCCTTCCGGGGCTGGCGCGAGTCCGCTTCCTTCCCGCTCAGCCACCCGCGCTGCTGCGCCCGCCCACCGCCCGTGGCATCATCATCATCATCATCATCATCATCATCATCATCATCATCATCATCATCATCATTCTACATATATAAATACCGAAAAACAGGGACGACTTTTCGGGGGAAGGAACTGAGGGCGGCCTTCCAAAAATCTGTAAAATCCCAGGGCTCTCCCCCCGGCACCGACCCGACCCAAAGGCAGTTGGTATTTTTAGTCCTCATGCCGTCGGACTTTTGCCAACTTAGGGGCAACACGCCATTTGCCAGGGGGAGAGTGCAGCCGTCATCACACCCTATGTGTTCGGGACCGGCTTACTGCAGCACTGCGGGGACGTCCACAGGCCACAGTGGTATCCTGGAGAGCGCACCGTGTTGTTGGAGTGGGGTCCGGCCAGCTGTCCGAGCGGTCCAGGTCACCGTGGACCAGCACCCGAGAGAACCCGTCGCAAGGCCGGGATGGTAGGGGCATTCATCAGGGGGGGATCGCCAACCTTGACCGGGCGGGCCATTGTGCTTCGGGTCTCCAAGCGGGTTCGGGCGGCTGCGGGCTTGGCATCAAGGGCAGAGGCCAGAGAGCGCTACCATGTTTCGCACCGATTTCGCAACGATTTCGCAACATTTTCGCAACAGTGTTGTCCGGACAACGATCGCACCTGAAGGTGGGGCCGGACGCAGCCTGGGCGCCACAGGCGCATGAGAGCCTACCAGGTCTACTAAGCCTACTGTGTCTTGCGGCATTTCGGCTTTTCGGCCCTTCGGCCCCTCCAATCCCATCTTCACAAGTCCCCCAAGGGGGGGTGGCCCTTATATACCCTACTTGGGAGGCACTCCCAAAAAATTTTGGGACACGATCCAAAAATATTATGGGTTCATGTCAAATTTCAAAATGGTCGGAGAAGGATGGCGACCTCACCAGTCGGTCGGGGACCCCAACATATGTTTAGAAGCGGGGTCGTGGTGGCCCCAGGGCAACCCTTCCCCGGGGGGATAGCCACCAAGGTCGAAAATTCAAACAGGCTCAAACGGGTCGGGGAAGGATGGCGACCTCACCAGTCGTTCGGGCCACCTTGCCCTATCATCGCAGGGTGGTCGCGATCGACTCCAGGTCAACCCTTCCCCGGGGATAGCCGCCAAGGTCAAAATATCAAACAGGCTCAAACGGGTCGGGGAAGGATGGCGACCTTACCGTTCGCTGGAGGGACCCATAAATCCAGCGAACCGTGGTCGTGGTGGCCCCCAGGTCAACCCTTCCCCGGGGGGATAGCCACCAAGGTCAAAATTTCAAACAGGTCGGGGAAGCACGGCGACCTCACTGTTCGCTGGAGGGACCCATAAATCCAGCGAACCGTGGTCGGGACCGGCCGCCGATCAGCCCTTCCCCGGGGGGATAGCCACCAAGGTCGAAATTTCAAATGGGTCGGGGAAGGACGGCGACCTCACCAGTCGTTCCGGCCACCCTGCCATATCCCCGCAGGGTGGTCGCGGTCGACTCCAGGTCAACCCTTCCTCGGGGAGATAGTCACCCGATTGAAAGCGTAACGAAGCGAGCTCACCTGACTTGTCATCATCATCATCATCATCATCATCATCATCATCATCATCATCATCATCATCATCATCATCATCATCATCATCATCATCATCATCATCATCATCATCATCATCATCATCATCAATCATCATCATGTCGCTTCTCTGTATGGGGGGCCTGTGCTGCTGACTCCGCTGCAGGAACGTGGCGCAGCGCGTGGCGGGGCGAGCCCTCCTCCGCAAGGCCGAGGCCAACTGGGCCCGGGCTCTGCAGCGCTACTCGACCTCCCTCCAGCGGCGTGTGCTGGCCGCCTGGCGCGCCGAGGCCCTGCCGGCCCTGCAGGAGGAGACGGCCGCGATGCTCGACCGGGCATGCGCCGCGGCCAGCACGGCCCTCATGCGGCACGCCTTTCGGTCCCTCTGGGCGGCCGTCGTGGCCACCCGCAAGCGCCGCCAGCTCCGCGACCGGGCCGCCCAGCACCGCAGGGCACACACCCTCCGCTGGGCCATCCGGTCAGGCCGCTCTCCCATGCGCCCATGCCCACCCACCCGCCCTCTCGGGGCGCCGAGCTCTGATCCCCGCTCCTGCTCTCCTGCTCTCCTGCTCTCCTGCTCTCCTGCTTGCCGCCGCTGCGCGCAGGGCCTGGCACCAGACCACGCACGACCGGCGCCCGCCGGCCCCGGCCCTGGTGGGGCAGGTGGAGGCGCTCTTCTACATACTGGGCGCCACGGGCCGGTCGTATTCTGATTTCCTGGTCCGGTCGCACGCCCAGTTCATGGGGCTGCTGGCCGAGGGCCCCCGAGGCCCCGGGGGCCGCCATGGGGACGGTCGTCATGAACCCCGCCGGCGGGGTGGGCGCCGTGCTGCCTGAGCTGCTGCCCGCCCCCCGGGTGGCCGTCCCCCAGCAGGGGCAGTCCCAGGAGCGGTCCGTCAGCACGTCCATGGGATCCCCCCCCCCCCCCCCCCCCCCCACACACACACACACACACGACCCTTCCTCCTGCCTCTCAATGCTCTTGCCCCTGTCCATTTCCGGTCACTCTCGCTCCCCACTCTGCCCCCGTCCCGCCCTCATCACCCTTGACCCGTGGCTGGCGCAGGCCGGGGCGGCCGAGCATCCCCGCGCACCGCTACCTGGTGGCCCCGAGCACCGTCTGGGCCAGCCGGATGCCCTTCACGGCCACCCCGGCCCCGGGGCGCACCGTCTCCTTCGGAGGGCTTGGCGGCGAGGCCACCCCACCCGCGGCCACGCCCCTCAGCACCCCCTTCACCCTGCGGGCGCCCCGCATGATCGCCGTGCCGACCCCCTTCCGGCCGCCGCCCGGCCCCGATGAAGCGCTCGACCAGCAGCAGCAACCACAACAACAACAGCCCGCGGGTCCCTTCCCGACCCCTTCGCGGCTGGTGGCGCTGCCCCCGCGGTTGGGCTGTCTGGCCCTGGTCAGGCACGGGGCCCTGATGCCCCCCAGTGCCGCCGCCAGCCCGTACCCGCGCCCGGGCAGCCGCCACGCGATGGCGCTCTTCCTGCCGCCCCAGAGCCGCCCCCAGGTGACCCATATGGCCCTGGCCCGGTTGGGCGAGGCCCTGGCCGCCTACCAGCAGCTCGCCGCCACGGCGGCCCCCGCCCAGCGCCACCAGGTGGCCCTCGGGGCCCGCTCGCCCTTCCTGGCCGCCGGCGGGGCCTCGACCTCGGCCATGTCCGCCGACGAGGCCGAGTCCTGCGCGGGAGTTCCGTGGGTCTGCGGCGCCTGCCCCCAGCACGGCTTCCCGATGGCGCGGATCTGGCCACCGGGCAGCGGGAGAGGGAGTGAACGGGCCTCACCCATCCCACTGCGGCTTGTCGGTGCCCATACGGCGGCTGGGTTGGGCCGGGGGTGTGTGTAGGCCTACCCGCCGCTGCTTGTGCACCCCCACACGGGCCTGGTCCGGCTGCTGCACGCCCCAGTGGCGCGCTTACTGGGCTGCAGACCTTCCCGCTGTCTCCAGTCCTTCCCCCCCCCCCCCTCCCTCCCTCCCTCCCTCCCTCCCTCCCCTCCCCTCCCTCCTCCCTCCTCCCTCCTCCACTCCACTCCCTCCTCCTCCACTCCACTCCACTCCACTCCCTCCTCCCTCCCTCCCCCTCCCTCCACTCCTCCTTCCACTCCAATCCGGGTGGTGGGCGCCGTTGCCCGATGGCTGACCCGGCGTCCTCTCCGATCCTGGTGGGGTGCGGGCGCGGGGTCTGCCAGCCGGTCGGCCGAGCAGCAGCGGCGCAAGCAGCAGCAGCGCCTTCGGGGAACCCTCGCCCACTGGGTGGCGGCCGCCCGGTTCAGGGTGCGCCTCGCCCAGCGCACTGCCACGGCAACCGAGGGCCTCCGCCGCCAGCGAGTGGCCGGTCCGACCCCCACACACACACACACCACACCCTTCCCCCTCCCTTCTTCTTGGACCCCCGCAGCGGCGCTGGCTGCGTGGCGGGCCCTTGCGCGCCAATCTGCCACCGACCGGCAGGAGCTGCGCCTGGGGGTTGCCCACCACCAGCGCACCATGGCCGCCCGCTGTTGGCGGGCCTGGCGCCTCTACGCGGCCCTCCACAAGCGCCGCGCCCGGATGGGGGCCCTGGCCATGGCCCTCTGGCGCCACAACGCCACCCGGCGGGCCGTCGAGGGCTGGCACGCACACGCCGCACACATGGCCGCCCTCAGGGTCCGCCCCCACCCGCCCCCACCCGCCCCCGGACCCTCCCATCCCCAGGGCGGCGGCCCTCCGCGTGGGGCTCGTCTGGGCCGCATCACCTCATCTGACGGCCATGCCTTTCCACTGCCCTGGCCTTGTGGGGGGCGGCCGAGCAGGAGCGGGCCCGGGGGTACGTGCCCTCGCGCCGGCTGGGGCTGCTCAGCCAGGCCTGGGACACCTGGCTGGCCGTCTTCCGGGCCACCATGCAGGGCCGGGGCGCCCTCGAGAAGGCAGTCCGTACCGCCCCTTTCCCTGTCCCTGCCCCCGCACGCGCCCCGCTCCACGGCTCACCCACGGGACGAAAGAAGAGGGGTGGCCTGACGGCACTGGACGCTTATCCCGTGGGCCATCGGTCGACCGCCCGGTGGTGGGGACAGCTGCTCCACTGGCGCTCGCGGATGCTGCGGCAGGCGCTGGGGGCCTGGCTGGGCTACACCGACATGCGCCGTCGCCGGCGGCAGGACAAGGCCACGGCCGACTCGCAGGCTGCCTCGGTCCTGTGCCACCGGGTGGTCCTGGGGTGGCACCGGCGGGCCCGCGAGAAGCGCCTCACTCGGGTGGCCACCGCACGGGCCGCCAAGCACCGCCGGGCGGTCGCCCTGACCCGGGCCCTGGCCGACTGGCGCCTCTGGGCGGCCCGCCACCACCACATGAGGGTCCGTCCAGCTCCCTCGCCCCCGCTTCCTGGCTCTCCGCCCGGGGCGCAGGGCTCACCAAAGAACAGCAGGCTGCAGAGCCACATCGTCATGACATGGGTGGGGGTGTGGGCCTCTCCTTCTTCCTGTCGTGCGCTCGGCTGCCTGCTGCTCGCCGCGGCTGTCACAGACTGTGGCCGAGGGCCTCGCGCGGGCCTGGGAGCGACACTTCCTCCTGCGGAACCCGCTCCAGACGTGGCACCTGTGGGCCCGCTGGCACAGAGACCTCGCCCGTCCGTCCCCCCGCCCTCACCGCACCCGCCCCCTGCCCCGCCTGGGCGATGCCTCCTCCGTCACCGCTCGCTCGCCCCCCCCCGCTCACTCCTTCCGTCGGCTTGCAGTCCGTGGGGGCCGGGCCGGGGTGCTGCACCGGCGGTACTGCCTCCGCGGGGCCCTGGGCCAGTGGGGCGCCCTCGTGGCCACCCGCCGGCAGCAGATGAACCGGGCCCAGGTCCGCGCCCGCCCCCAGCCCTGGCTCCCCGCCCGGCGCCCCCCCCCCCCCCCCCCCCCCCCCCCCCCCCGCCTCCCCTTGCGCTCAGGCCCCCGCCCCGTTGTCTGTGGCCACTCTCCGTATCGGTATGCAGGCCCACCACGCCCGGGCCCTGCAGCGGCGCCAGCTTGCCACCCTGCGGCGGGTGGCCGGCCGGCTGCACCGGCTGCATGCCCTCGAGGCGGCCGCCCAGCAGACCGTCCAGCGGCGCCGGGCCATCTTCGCCCTGCGGGCCTGCTGGGGCCGCTGGCGGGGACGCAAGGCCAGCCGGGCGCTCCTCCGCGACCGGCTCGCCACCGCCGCGACCCGCTTTCGCATCCACCGCCTGCGCGCCGTCCGTCGGGCAACCCCCGCCCATCACCACCCCTCGTGCCCCCACGATGAATGACGGAGAGGAAGAGGCGGCGGGGAGGTCGTTCCGCTTTCGCAGGATGGTTGGTATGAGGAGGCTCACACATCCCTTCCGGCTCCACGGGTCTTTCTGTGGTGGTGCAGGCCCTTGGGCGGTGGCGGCTCTTCGTCCAGCTCAGGCACCGGCGCGCTGGCCAGCTGCGGGATGCCCAGGCGCTGACCCGCGGCCACGCCATGGCCCAAGGTCCGCCCCCCGCCGCTCCCTCCTCCTCGGCCCCCGCCCACCCCTTCCAGCCCTGGCCGCGCTTGGGTCCAAGCCGAAGCTCACTCCACGCCTCGCCTGGTTCCGCTTCCCGCTGGATGGGGTGCAGCCTTCCGCGCTTGGGTGCGGTTCTCCGCCCGGCGCCGCCAGCTCGCCGCCAGCCAGGAGGCCATCGCAGCCGCCCACCGACAGGCCCTCGCCAAGGCGTCCGCGCCGCCTCCACACACACACACACACACACACACACACACACACACACACACCCCAATCGGCCCCTGCCCTGGCCCCCACCCGCCCTGCCGTTCCGCTCACCTGCCCATCCGACCCACCCCTCACCAACACCAACGCACCCGGACCACGGCAGGGCACTGGCCCGCTGGCGGGGCGCCCTGGGGGCCCTCCACAAGGCCCGCTACCAGATGGCCCTCTTCCACGTGGGCTGCCACTTCGCCCGCTGGCGCCGCTTCGCCACCCGGGCCCGCCTCGCCCGGGCGGCCACCCAGACGGCCACCCGCCAACGGCTGGGCCGCCTCTGGGGCGCATGGCGGGCCGCCCTGCTGTGGCGCCGTGACGCCCAGGTCCGCCCCCCCGCCCCGCCCCGGATGGGACGCACCTTCCATCACCGGCCCGTGCCCGTGCCCGTGCCTTTGTGCGGCCGCTCACCACCGACCCGGCTGTCCGTTTGTGTGTGGTGCGTGTGTGTGTTGGTTGTTGGCGGTCGGCTGGACAGCGTAAGGTGGCCGACTATCAACGCGCCCGGCAGGTGCGCCTCGTCGCGTCCGCCTTTGGAGCCTTTCGGGCCAACGTGGCCCGCCACAGGGCCGCCACGGTCAGCCGGCCATTCCCAGGCCTCCATGCCGCCTTCCCCTCCTGGTGTGACCGCCCACCCGCGATTGCTCCGCGTCTGCCCATCGTCATCTCCGGCTCATCCCCTGGGGCGGTGTTGGGGGGGCTGCGGCAGGAGGTCGTCCGGGGCCACCGGACCGCCCTGGCCGCGGGACAGCTGGGCCGGACCTTCGACCACTGGCGGCAGGCCGCCCAGCGGCTCCGCTCGCTCGGCCGCCGGGAGGAGACCCTCCGCCGCCAGCGCACCGTGTGGATCACCCACCAGACGGTCGCCCGCTGGCACGCCCTGGTCCTGGCCCGGTCTGCTCGCCGCGCCGACCTCCCCCCGGCCACTCACCCCGGGCCATCGGCCCTCTTTGCCCCCCCCCCCCCCCCCCCCCCCCCCGCAGGCGGCAGCTGCGTGCCCTGGCCACTCGGCACCAGGCGGACCTCCGGGGCCGCACCTTGGGCCACACCTTCGGCATGTGGCGCGCGCTGGCCCTCCGCTACCACCGCTTGCGCACGTCGGTACCACCCCCTCGCCCCACCCGCAGGCCCCTCATCTTCCTGTCCTCTCGCCGCAGGGCCTTCGAGGCCGTCCAGGCGGCCCGCCAGGGGCGCGTGCTGCGCCTCTGCTTGGCCCGGTGGGCCTTCGTGGCCGCCCGGGGGGCCAAGGCGCGTCGCTTCGCCGCGGCCCACATGACCCGCCGGGTGGGGGCGCCCCTGCTGGCCTGCCTGCGGGAGCGGGTCCTCCTGCGTCGGCTGGGCCGCCAGCAGATGGCCGCCCGGGAGCAGCGCATGCTGGTGGCCGTTTGGCGCCAGTGGCGCCACGCCCGCGTCCTGGAGACCGACCGCGACCGGTCTGACCACCCCCCGGCCGCACCGCCCTCCCCTCGCATGCATCGGCATGGCCGGGTCGCTCATGATGCCGCCTTCGACTGCGGGCCTGGGGGCCTGGGGACAGGGTGCTGGATGCGCTGGTGGGCCAGCTTGGCGGCGTGCAGAGGGTCCGCCTGGCGGGGCGCTCCTTCCAGGCCTGGCGCGGCCGGGTCCTGCGGCGCCACCACAACCGGGACGCCGTCGCCGCAGCCACCCAGCGGCGTGTCCTGCGCGTCCTGGCCATGTGGCGCGGCTGTCCGTTGTCTCCCTCCCCCTCCCCCTCCCCTCTCCCCGTTCCCCCGCCCCCGTTCACCCGCCCCCGTTCACCCGCCCCCGTTCACCCACCCCCGTCGCCGTGAATCCGCCTGCCCTTCGCCTCGCGGAACTGCTCTCATCCTCCGCCCTCCATCCTCCCCTTGCCCTGCCGTCCGGATCCCTGCCTTGCCCAGTCGTGGTCGCCCAGAAGAGCCGCCGCCTGGAGTGCCGCCAGCAGCTGGCTGCCCGCGAGGTGGCCGTCCAGCGCACCGTCCGCCCCGGCCCCGGCCCCGGCCCCGGCCCCGGCCCCGGCCCCGGCCACCTTTCTTCCATTCCCCATCCACCGGCCGCTCACAGGCATCGGCCGATCGGGGTGGCCTGCGGGGGGGGGCGGGGCAGGTCTTCACGCGGTGGCAGCGGCTGACGCGGCTGCGGGCCCGGGTGGTTCAGCTCGAGCAGCGGCGCCAGCTGCGGCTCTGCCTGCGCCTCTGGCAGGAGGCCGCCGCCCGGATGGGCAGGGTGCGCCACTTCCACGCGGCCTGCCTCCAGCGGCTCATCGCCAAGTCCTTCCGCTGGTGGCACGACGTCGCCGCCACCAAGGCCGTCCGTCCCCCTCACCTCTCTTCCCCCTTCTTCCCCCTTCTCCTCGCTCTCCGCCCCCCCCCCCCCCCCCCCCCCCCCCCCCCCCCCCCGGCATACTCCTCGCGTCATCACGACACCGTTTCGCCCCTCGGTTCGGACTGGGGGGGCGATGCACCGGGCTGGAGCAGGTGATGCACCGGACCTCGTTCACTTTCCTGGCCGGGCGCCGGCTGGGCCGCACCCGGGGCATCTTCGAGGGCTGGCTCCGCTGCACCCGGCAGCGCCAGCGGGCGGCCCGCATCCGGCAGCGCCACTACGGGGGCCTCCTCCGGCAGGGCTGGGACCTCTGGGCCCAGTACACCGCCCTGCGGCGCACCCGGCGGCTGCAGGCGCTTGCCCTGTGGATGCTCCTCCGACCCGCCGCCGACGCGCCGCCGCCCCTGCCCCTGCCCCCGCCGCCCACACCCAGCGGGGCCCCGGTCGACGGGCAGCCCCTGGTGACTCCCGGCCGGCCCGCCAGCCCGGCCCTGGTGCCGGCGCCCCGGACGATGCGCTCGCTGATGCGCTCGGGGCTGCTGGGCCCGAGCCCCTTCCCCTCGCCGCCCCTGGCGGTGGCCCCGGCCCCCCTGGCGGGCCCGCCCACCCCGGCCCTGATGGCGGCCCTGACCCCGGGCGGCAGCCGCCCCCTGCCCGTGGCCCTGCGCCCAGCGGTGCGGCTGTGGGGCATCCGGGCGCTGCTCCTCATGAACCCGGCCCCCGCCACGGGGGCCCTCGTCCGGGCCTTCGCCGCCTGGCGGGCCTACGCGACCCGGCGCGCCTACCTCAGGGGCGCCATCGAGGCGCGCCTCCAGCGGATGGCCACCCGCCTCGGTCTGCCCGCCCCGCCCTGCCCACATGGGCGCGGAGGGCTCACTATCGGGTTGTGGCTTGTCGCGGGGCGGCGGCGCAGGCCGTGAGACGCTCGGCCGGTGGCAGTACCGGGCCCGCAAGCAGGCCAGCGGGCGCCTGGGGGCCAACTTCATGCGGCTGAAGCTGCTCGGCCGGGTGGTGCGCCTCTGGGGGCGCTGGGCCCACGGGCGCCACAGCATCGCCGAGCGGATCGCCGCCCTGCAGCGGGCCATCGCCAGGCGGATCGTCACGGCCGACTGGGCCAAGTGGAAGGCATACACGGCACGCGGTCCGCCTCGCCCAGCATCCTCCCCTTGCCCCGCTTGCCCAGCGGCTGCGCCGAATCGCCTGTGGGAGGCGGCCCGTTGACTCTGCTTTCTCCTCGCTGCTCCCTGCCCGCTGCTGGTGCGGATGGGCAGAGGGGCGCCGGAAGGGCATCATCGCCGAGGTGCGGGGCCGCCACGGGCGCAAGCTGCAGACCAAGGTCCGCCGCGCGGCCGGCCCCGGATCCCCGAGGACTCACGAGGGGGGGTCCCGTCGGTGGGTGTGCACGTGTGCAGGCCTTCCACTACTGGCTCCGGTACGCGGTGGCCACTCGGATGAAGAGCCGCCTCGACGCGGCCGCGGGGCAGCTGCAGCGGCACCACCTGACGGTGCGGGCCTACTGGGCCTGGCGCCACGCGTACGCCCTGGCGGCCCAGCAGCGGGCCCTCGAGCAGGAGGCCCGCCTGCACCTGGACGCCGTCAAGCTGGCCTGGGCCTTCCGCCCCTGGCGCGCACGGACCGTCGGCCAGCGCAGCCTCAGGCAGCGCGGTCCGTCAGGGTGGCAGGCGATGATCTGCGCGTGCCCATGCCCATGCCCATGCCCATGCCCATGCCCATGCCCATGCCCATGCCTGTGCGCCCTCCCGACCGGCCGTCTGACCTCACGCCCTTGTCCGCTCTCGGGGTGGTCGGCATGGCCTGGTCCTTCTGGGCCCGCCAGCGGCCGCCTTTGCCGAGCGGCAGCACCAGGAGCGGCTGGGGCTGCTCTTCGTCGACTGGGTCACCAAGGCCCGGGCCAGCGCCGCCCGGGGCCAGGCCGTCCTGAGCCGGGTGGGTCCTCTCTGCGCCAAGCACGCCATGGCCCGGGCCTGGGGGGCCTGGCACCACTGGGCACACAAGAGGCGCCTCCTGGCCAGGAAGAGTAGCATGGTCCACCTCGCCCGGTCCGTCCCACCCTCCCCCCCGGTGCCGATGCTGATAGCTGCCCGTCTTGGGCCCTCTGGCAGCCGATCCCATCGGGCCGGCTCCGTCCTGCGGGCCTGGCGAACTGCCCGCCGGATGCGCATCACCATGAGGCGCCGCAAGGCCGGACCCGCCCTCCGCGCCTGGGCGTCGGTCTGTCTGGGATTGGTGTGCAGATCTGCTCGGCTGCCCTTGTCGAGCGCTGATGGACACTGCTGGATTCTGGCGGCGCTTCCCTCGTGGGTGGTGCCTCGGGTCTTTCTGGTGGCTGGTGTTTCGTGCTCTGCCCCCTCCTTTTGGCGCGCCCTCTGACGCGGCTGCCCATCCCGGCCGCTGGTGGGGCGCAGTTCACGGCCAAGCAGAACCTGCTGCGGGCCAACGAGGCCCGCTTCGTCCAGGCGGCCCGCCGGGTCACCCTGGCTGCCGCCTTCCGCGCCTGGGGCGCCGCCCGGGCCACGTTCGAAAAGCGGTCAGCCAGCCCCCTATCCCGCCCCGCCCCGCCCCGCCCCGTCTTCCCGCCCGGGCGCCTCCCGCCTGCCCGATGCACGGCCCTCACTCGCACCACGCGTGCCGGGCGGCTGTGTCGGTGGCGGTGGTGGTGGTGGGGCCGGCGCAGGACCCGCCTGGTGCAGGCCATCGTCCACACGTCGGGGGAGCGCCTCCAGTCGATGGCCTTCCAGGCTTGGCGCCAGTGGGCCCACCAGAAGCTCCTCCGGGCCCGGGCCGGCCGCGAGCTGACCGCCCGCCGGGCCGCCTGGCTGAGCGCAAGGGCCCTCGCCTGCTGGCGCCAGTGGGCCAGCCGCACCCAGTCGCTCAACGTCCGCCCGCCCGACTCCGTGCCGTTCACTCGCTGCTCGTCCCCCACCCCACCCCACCCATCCCCCGCCACTTTTTGGATGGGCTCTGTTTTGGCACGGCCTCACGTGGCGACGATGGCGGTATTTGATTCTTTGGCGCAGACCCGCGCCCTGGCCCAACAGGCCACCAGCCAGCGGGCCATCCAGGGGCGGGTCTTCCAGCAGTGGCGGGCGGCCCTCCACCGGCGGGGCGAAGAGCGGTCCGCCGCGCATCCCAACCACCCCCACTTGGCGTGCCCTCGCCTCGGACGGTGGCCGTCCATGGGGGTGTGGCGGGGGTGAGCCGCCGCCCGCCGCCCGAGCCACGGGCCGCTCATCGGTGCCTGGGCGGTGGGCCGGGGTGCTGGACTGCCCGTCGGGGTGGGTGGGTGCAGGGAGGCGCTGATGCGCCGGTGCATGGAGGGCTGGCGGGCCACGGCGGCCCGACGGAAGGCCATCCGGCAGCTGGTCGCCCTCTTCCAGGGCCACTTCTACCGCAACCTGGCCATGGCAGTCTTCCTGCGCTGGGGCGCATGGGCCGTCCAGGTCCGGCCTCGCCAACCCGCCCACCCGCGCTGCCCGCTGCCCGCTCTGCCCGTCACCCATCCACACATCCATCACACGGACCGCCCTGGGCTCGTCGGGTCGGGTGGGACAGAGCCGCGAGAAGGATACCCGCCGACGGCAGGCGGCCCTCTTCCAGCGGGCCCACCTCAGGGCCCGCTTCCTGAGGGCCTGGCGCGCCGCCGCCGCCGCCCGCCACGCCTACCGCATCACCACCGATGAGTCTGTTGCCCCGCCCCGCCCTTGCCTGCCCTGCCTGCCCTGCCCTGCTCTAGCCTGCCCTGTCCTGGCCCTGTCCTGGCTGTGCGCGCTCGGCTTGATGCTCATCGTCCAACAGACTCCAAGCCCGCCACCGGCGTCGCCTGGTGGGGAGCTGCCTGAAGGGCTGGGTCCAGGCCCGGCAGCGGGCCCTGGCCGCCCAGACGGTCGTCGACCAGACCCGCCGATCCGCCGCCAAGCGGGTCCGTGACCCCTCCCTCCCTCCCTCCCTCCCTCCCTCCCTCCCTCCCTCCCTCCCTCCCTCCCTCCCTCCCTCCCTCCCTCCCTCCCTCCTCCCTCCCTCCTCCCTCCCTCCCTCCCTCCCTCCCTCCCTCCCTCCCCCGTCCCCTTGCCCCCACCACCCCACCGTCACTTCGTGACACCGCCAAGTGCCCTTTTGCTGGGCTCATGTTGTTTTGATCTCCGGCTGTGTGTGTGGGGGCTGCTCGCGTGGAACGGGAGCCTGTGGAGCCCTGTACGAGGGGCGGGCGGCGGAGCATTGGCAGAGCCGCACCAAGGCCGCCGCCATGCGACGGTGGCTCCGGCAGGCGCGCTTGCAGCGCGCCCTCCGCATGGCCGCCCGCCGCCACACCGAGCTGGTCCGCACCACCCGCACCAAAGCCCACACACACACACACACACACACACACACACACACACACACACACACACACACACACACACGCACACACACGCACACACACACACACACACACACACACACACACACACACGCACATGATGATCTTTGAGCCTGTTGGGTATACAGTGCTAAGAGGAAAACGCACGCACGAAATACACACACACACACACACACACACACACACACACACACACACACACACACACACACACACACACACACACACACACACACACACACACACACACACACACACACACACACACACACACACCCGGCGCCCTCGGCCTCATCCCTCTGCACCGTCCCCAACCCGTCGTCCGTTCGATGCCGGCGCGGCGCCCGCAGCTGCGCGACTGCCTGGCCTCTGGCGTGGGTATGCCCGTAAGCGGGCCACCTGCCGGGCCGTCCAGGACCAGCTGGCCCGGCGCCACCAGGCCGCCACGGAGCGCATCTGCATCCGGGCCCTCCGCTGGTGGGCTTGGAAACAGTCCGCACCCTGCACCCGCTCCTGCCCGCCCGCCCGCCCGCCCGCCCGCCCGCCCGCCCGCCCGCCCGCCCGCCCGCCCGCCCGCCCGCCCGCCCGCCCGCCCGCCCGCCCGCCCGCCCGCCCGCCCGCCCGCCCGCCCGCCCGCCCGCCCGCTTGTCCCCAAGGCCGCCCGCTTGTCCCCAAGGCCGCCAGCTGCGCGTGGTGCTGATCCCCCCCCCCCCCCCCCCCCCCCGGCGCACGCAGGCGACAGAACGCCCTTGCGGGGACCCACCTGATGCGGGCCTACGCCCGGGGGCTGCTCGGCCGGTGGGTGGCCTTCACGGTGGCGGCCCGGCTGAAGCGGAGCCGCGAGCAGCTGGCCGCGGCCATGCGGCAGCGCCACCAGGCGGCCCTCGTGCGCGCCGTCTGGGGGAACCTCCGCTCCTGGGCAGCGACCAGCCACGCCCGGACCGCCCGCGCCCAGCAGGTCCGCTCGCCCCTGCCCCCACCTTTCCCTCCCTCGGCCTTCCCGCCCCCGTCCCGCCATCCTCGCCATGCCCATGCCCATGCCCATCTCGCCACCACGGGCCGCCCCCCGCTTCTTGTCCCGTCCGGCCCGCAGGCCGATGGGATCCGGCTGGGCCGGCAGCAGGCCTACCAGCGGCTGGTGCTCATCCGATGGGCCGCCTGGGCGGCCGCCCGCAAGCGGCGCCAGCAGCGCGGTCGCCAGGCCGCGGCCCTCGGGGCCCGGCGGCAGGAGGGACGCATGCGGGTGCTGCTGGCCGACTGGCGCCGCTGGGCCGTCTACCATCACCAGAAGCGCCGCTACCAGGCCGCGGCCCAGGAGACCTGCAAGCGCTTCGCCCACAGGACGGCCGCCCGCTCGCTCCGGGCCTGGCACCAGTCCGCCGCCAGCGCCAGCCCTGGCCGTGCCCCCTGCCTGCCCGCGTGCCCTTGGGCGATCGCTCATCGGCTTGGCACGGGCCTGGGATGGGGGTTCATCACCGTTCTTCTGTGGTGGTGTGGCGGCGGGGGGTGCAGGTTGACCGCGGCGCGGATGCGCACCCGGGCGCGGCTCGTCTCGGGATGCTGGAAGGTCCGCCCCACTGCCCCGCCCCGCCCTGCCCCACCCCACCCTCCCTCGGTCAGAATGGGCTCACGGATCCCTGGCGGCGGCGGCCGTCCCCTCGGGGTCTCTGCAGACGTGGCGCCAGTACGCGGCCCAGCGCAAGCAGAAGCGGGCGGTCCTCGCCCGGGCCGCCGAGACCCTCAACGTCTGCCGCCGCTCCCTGCCACCCCCGGCGCCCCATCGAGCCCCCCGCCCTGCCGCCCACTCCTCCTCACCGCCTTCGTCTGGTCCGGCCACACCACCCACCCACCCGCCGACCGCCGTTGTTTGGCGGCCCCAGGCGGCGCAGCTGCGGCGGGCCTTCGAGGGCTGGCACACCCACATCACGCAGGCCGTCCAATCGCGGCGGGCGCAGCTGCGCGAGCACACCCTGGCCATGGCCATGCAGACCTGCGCATCCCGCCGCCGGAGCCGGGTCCTCCACCTCTGCATGACCGCCTGGTCCGCTCCCACCTCCCCTCCCCCCCGGCCCTGCCCGCAGCCACCACCGCCCACCGCCCCGTCCTCATCGTTTTCCCTCATCATGTCCTCACGGCTGCGGCAGGACGGAGCGGACCCGGCGCAAGCTGGCCACCCGGCAGGCGATCGAGCGCCTCCGCCGCAGGCAGCGCCTCACCCGAGCCCTCAGGGGCTGGCACCAGGCGAGGTCCGTGGGTCTCCGTCAGGGCGCCGCCCCTGCGCCCCAACTTGGTCTTCCTCGACCCCCCGCGGTCCTCTCCTCCTCGCGGGGACCATCCCCTCGTCTGGTCGCCGTCTCCGATCCCCGGTCTGACCCAACGGCGACCCTCTGCCTTGCTGCCTCGCGGTGCGGGTGGGGCGCAGTGCGGTCCATCGGGGGCGCCGCCAGCAGAAAGACCTCGCCGCCGCCCGGGCCCGCCGGGCCCGTCTGGGCCGGTGCCTGAGGGGCTGGGCCGCGGCCGCCCGGAAGAGCGCCATCCACCAGGCGGCCAGCGCGGCCCTCGGTGACGCCCGGCGCAGGGAGGCCCTGGCCAAATGCTGGCGCGGATGGGCCGCGGCCCTTGGGTCGGTCCACCAGCCCACCGGCCTGCCCCCACCGCCGCTCCCCCCGATGATGATGGCTGCCCTGCCCCGGGCTGAGACGGCCTGGACCGCCCCCCTGATCGGTGCCGTGTGCCTGGGCTCCTGTGGCCGGGGGGCGCAGCCGGGTGCGGGCGGGCCGACAGGTCGAGGAGGCCCACCGACGCCGGACCCTGGCCGCGGTGGTGCAGGGCTGGCGGGCCGTCCTGCGCACGCGGCGCGGCCTGCAGCAGCTCGGGGCAACCGCGGGACGCTGCTGGGATCAGGCCTGGGTGCGCGCTTGCTGGGCGGGGTGGCGCCGCCGGGTCGCCCAGAAGGTCGCCGCCCCACCCGCGCCGCCCTCCGCCTGAGCGCTTGCCTTCCCTCAGTCCCCCCCATGCCGAAACAACGACCAACTGCCCCTCACCCCTGCCGTTGCTGCCTCCTGCGCGGACCCAGGAGGAGCGCATCGCCCGGCATCGGGTCCGGTGCGCCTACGCCCTGGGGCCATCGCCCTGCGCCAGTGGGGCCAACTGGCCGCCATCCGCAGGCGCCGCGCCGCCGTGGGCCTCGCCATCGAGGCGGTCCGCCCGCTCGCCTCCCGCCGCCTGCCGGCCTGCCCGCCCCACCGCCCCATCCAGAGCGCGGCTCATCGCCGATCCGTCCCCCCACTCTCACACACACACACACACACACCGCCGGGGCCGCCGGGCGGGGTTCCACCGGGCCTGGCGTTACTACCTGGCCATGCGGCGGTACAAGCGGGCCCTGGGCTCATACGCTGACCGCGCCCCCGCCCTGGCCGCAGCCGCCCGCCAACGGATCGTCCGTCCCCGCCCCGGGCGCCTGTCCTCCCATCCATCCATCCACACATCGGTTCATCTGGGGCCTCCTTCACCTCCTCTCTTCCGGCCACTCCGCACCCCCCCTCCCCCAGATGCGGCGCTGCCTCGAGGGGTGGTTCGCATGGGCCCACCGCAGGTCACTCCTCGGGTCCGCCTGCTGCCTCACCCCCCCCCCCCCCCCCCCCCCCCCTCCCTCCCTCCCTCCCACCCTCACCCCCTTCCCGTTGCCCACCCTCCTCCCGTTGCCCACCTCGGCTCACCACCCCTCGCCTGCTCTCGGCTGTGGTCTCTGGTCGCCCGCAGGGTCGCCTGGCGGCTGTCCGGAAGCGGGTCGCCCTCGAGCGGATGGGGATCGCCTTCCGGTCCTACCGGCTGGGGGCCTGGTCGCAGCGGGCCCTCAAGCGGCGCATCTGGGGGCCCCTGGTGGCCTTCGTCCGCTCCCTGCACGCCGTCAAGCTCTGGATGCGCGCCACACAGGCCGCCCACGCCCTCAAGGTCCGCCACCGCCGCCCCGCCGCCCCGCCCCCCCTTGCCTTGCCTTGCCTTGCCTTGCCTTGCCTTGTCAGGGGCCCGCCGCTGCTGTCCCGAACCGTCGAGGCGCCCTGGTTGACCCCACCGTTCTGCCCCCACTCCCCTGTGTGCCTTTTTGCGGCCCCGGCTTCGGCTTGGGTGCCTGCAGATGCTGCGGGCGTGGCGGGCCCAGGCTGAGCACGCGCAGGCCCTGCGCCGGCTGGGTCCCCAGTTCGCGGCGGCCCACCGGGGGCGGACCCTGGTTGGGCCGCTGTTCCGTTCCTGGCGGGCGAGCGCCCTGCGGGCCCAGCAGCAGCACGGGGCCCAGGTGACCCTCTACCAGATCGCCCTCCGCAGGCGCCAGCTGCGCCGCACATGGGCTGCGTGGCGCGCCTGGGGCCAGGCCCGCAAGGGCCGCCAGGGGGCCGCCGCCCGGCTGGCGGGCGCCCATGGAAGGCGCATCATGCGGGCCGCCTGGCGCGGGTGGGCCCAGTGGAAGGCACACAGGTCCGCTGCCCCGACCCCGGCCCCGGGCGCCTGCCCCTCGGGGGGTCACGCCCTTCTCCGCCCCTGCCCCGCCCCGTGGCTCATCACACCGTCCCACCCCCACTCCCCGCCCCCAGGGTCCACACCCGCCAGCAGACCGGGGCCGCGAGTGCGCTCTACCTGCGCCACCTGCTCCGGTCGGCCTTCGTGCGCTGGGTGGCCACGGCCCGGGCTGAGCGCTGGTCGACCCTGACCGGCCCGGGGGCCCCGGGGCCCCGTCCCTTCGGGCGGCTGTCCTCCTTGGGGGGCCGGCCCGCCTCCCCCTCGCCCCTGGCCCGTTCCTCGGCCGCCCTGGGGGGGGCCTCGCCCGGCCCGGCCAACACCAGCGCCGCCGCCACGGACTCGTCCACCTCAACCGTCGAGCAGACGCCCCCCGCCAGGGGCCCCCGCCCCCTGCGCAGCCCGCCGCCCCCGCCCCCCTCGGGGGGCCTCTCCACCCGGCCGCCCGCCCCGCCGGCCCTGGGCCCGCCCGACCTTGCCGGCACCGTCCGCGCACTCCCCGACGGGCTCGCGGCCCGGCCCGTGAGCCCCGCCCAGCCGAGCCCCATACCGACGCCCCCCCAGGCCCCCGGGACGCCCCCCCGGAGCCCGCCCCTGCCCCGCCTGAGCCCGCACCAACGAGCGGCCCCCGGGGCCGTCCCGGCCTCGCCCGCCGAGTCCGTGGTGGCCAAGCGGCACCACATTACCATCCACAGCCCCGCCCCCGCCCCCGGCCCTGAGGCCACCCAGAGTGCCGCCCCCAAGGCCGCCCCCGGTGGCCAGGACGACACGAAGCCCGGTCCGCCCCTCCCGCCCTCCCCGGTCCACTCCCCCGCCCCGCGTCTCTTCCCTTGCCCCTCACGGCCATCATCACGTCACGTGGTGACGATGCCCCCCCCTTCAGCGGTTTGGTGGAAGAGCTCCGTCCGCGAGGGCATTCCGTTGCGGCCGCCCCCTGCGGCCGCCCCGCCCGGGACCCCTGCTGGCCTGGTGGGCCCGGCCACGGTGGCCTCGCTGCAGTCCCTGGTGACCCCCGTCCTGGCAGCCCTGGCCCCCGCCTCTCCGGGGGGCGCACCCGGCCAGCAGCCAACGACGGCCTTCATCGCCAGCCCAGTGGTCCTGGTCACGGGGGGGCAGCCGGGCCAGGTGCTGCCCATGCCCCTGCCCCTACCCCCCGGCACGCCCACCACCCCGGCAGGCGCCGCGGCGGGGATGGCCTCCCTGCTGGGCGCGTCCTCGGCCCTGTCGACCGTCTCCCATCACCGTCACCACCGCCACCACCACCACCGGCACACCCACCGCTCGGGGAGCCGGTCCGCGGCCGCCGCGGGGACGCTGGACTCCTCCATGAGCTCCACAACCCAGGAAGGAACCTCTGGTCCCGCGGGCCAGGCGCCCGCCCTTCACCCGAGCCACTCCCAGAGCCGTTCCCAGAGCCGCGCCCAGAGCCGCGCCCGCTCCCGCTCCAGGAGCCCCGCCCCGGCCCCGGCTCCCACATCCACCCCCGCCTCCAGCCAGCATGACCCTGCTGCTGGCGGTGCCCCTCAGCAACCACCGCCGTCCGCGGTGTTCGCCCCAAGGGGCCTGCTCGCGACCCCGGCCGCCACGCCCACCGGCCGGCCTGGCGGGATGGCCCTTGACGCCACCCAGCTCTCGGCCCTCTCCACCAGCCTGACCGGGCTGGGCAACACCACCACCACCACCACCACCCGTCATCATCACCGCCACCACCACCGGGGACCACCCCCCCCTGGGGTGACCCCTCTCCACCACCACTCCTCTTCGGTCGCCCGTCGGTCGCCCGGCCGCGGGCTGACCCTGGACGAGCTCTCCATGTCGACCCCGGCTTCGGGTTCCATACACACAGCCACCCCCGCTGCCGCGAACGGGACGGGGTCGGTCGAACCCCGGCTCGTCTCGCCAGCCCGGCGACCCCTCCCCCCGCTCCCCGAGGCGAGCAGCCTCCGCCCCACCGTGGGGCTGCCCACCTCCACCCGAGCCCCTCCCCCCGTACCCCCGCTGACAGGCGCCTTCTCAGGGCTGCGTCAGTCGAGTTCCCCTGGACAGACGGGCACGGTATCCCCCCTGCATATGTTCAGTGCCCTTCTCTCGAGCCGGGGCACCACCCCGGCCGCAGGGACGCAGTAGCTCGATGAATTCTTGATCATTTCGATCCTCTGATGATCCCTTCTGCAAATAACCTTGTAGATTTCCTCAGGGAGTGGGTTTTCTCTCCCTCCCCGGGATCGCCACTCTTCTCGTGTCTGTTAACGTGGGGGTGAAAAACCCGGAAACGGGCGGCAAAGCCGGAAAGCGGAGAATTCAAATTTTCAAATTTTTTCTTCGATATCCCTCATATTTACAGTGCACTCAGACGCAAACGAGTTGCAGTTTGAGGGGGAGCGAAGAGCAAAAAAAAAAACGAGAAGGGTCGACTTGAATTATTTTTCAGCAGGGGTGGCCTCCTCGACCCCGGGAACGTCGGCGGGGGGACCAGGAGTGACTGGCGCTGACCGCGCTTGTCCGGCCCGCTTGCGGGGTGCGCGACGCCCGGCAGGAGTGGCCTCTGGGGTGGCGGGAGTGGCCTTCGGCGTGGCGGGAGTGGCCTCTGGGGCCGGAGGGACACGAGCCGGCATGGCAGCCAGCTTCTCCATCTCGTCCCACGACTCCTCGGAAGTGTCGTCATCCAGCACGACCCGCCTGACCTTGTTTTGTGGGGGAACAAGCGTGTTCATGATGGGCCTCGGGTGAGTCGGACGGGTGACCCGGGGAGCGGGAATGACGCATTCGTGGGTCGTGGCCGCGTCGACGTCGAAGGGGCAGAGGCCGCACTGGGACCACCCCCTCCGGACCATAACGGGCGTGGCAGTGCCTCCGAGTGCATCGAAGGCGGCCTCCAGCACCTGATGGAAGCGAGCCGGGCCATGGGCGAGTGGTTGGACGGTTGCACATGCAGGAGCAGGGCACAGACAATGACCCGGGCATCTACCTTCTCGCGGGCATCTTCCTTCTTGCGGGCTTTCTCCATCTCCTCTTCGATCACTTCGTAGCGGCGGTAGAACAAGCTCTTAAAGTCTGGAAGAACGTGAGCATACACTGCATTCGGTTGGGGGTGGCCGACCTCGATTCACCGTCCGATCGAGGGGCTGCAAGAACGCGGTGCTGTTGGGCAGAAGGAAGAGGATGACCACGTGCTCGCTTTCCAGAAGGGGAGTCAGTCTCTCGACCGCCTCGGTGTGGGCCGCGTAGTTGTCCATGAGGAGGACGGCAGTCGCGTTGGCGTCGATGCCAAGCGTGGCCCGAACCTCTTTGACGTGGGGATGAAGACCTTCGTGAGGTATTCCGCGAACAGGACGCTGTTGATCCACCCCGACTCGGAGCTGCCCAGGAAGGCGCCCTGGGCCGCTTTAGGGAGTGCGGGCTCCTTCTTAAGATCGGCGAGGATGAGAGCCGGGGGACCTTCTCTCCGCGGCACCGCAGCCGAGGATCAAGGTGCAGTGGTGGAGCTACCGGGGGAGCCGAAGGGATGGGGTCGAGGACCGGTGACGTCCAGACCTTTGGGGTCGAGTCGCGGACGGTTTCGTCCCTCCGATGGTCACGGCAACCTTCTCATCGCCGGCCTTGCCCGGTTGAAGTGAAGTCTCGTCGACGTTGAACAGTAGCTCCGGAGCGGCGGCGCTCTCGATGGTGGGCCTGTTCTTGATCATCCATTCTTGGACCACGGAGAAGGGCAGACGGTGGCTCTGCCTGGAGATCGGACAAGGGACGTCAGGAGACAGGACGAGCCGACCTTTTCCACGTATCTGGGCTTCTGGAAGACGACCTCGCACTTGGCCGCAACGGCCTTGACGGTGCGTTTGGCGAGGGCCGGGACTCGGGATACGTCCCCGGTAGGGCCCGTCAGCACCTCGGCGAGGATCTGGGGGACGTTGATTATGGTTGGCAACGTGAGGCAGACCATGTCCTTGAACTGCTTCTTGGTGATGCACTTTCCTGTGGTGGTGGGGGTCAGGGCGACGCGAGGGGGCGCAAAAGGGTCAAACCTGCCTGATTTTCCGCTTCCACCTTGTCGTGCAAGCGTGTGCACATTTCGGGAGTCACCAGAGGTTGCCTTCCGTTCACCCCCTTCCTCGCGGCCGTTCGCCCTGGCGTCCAGAGCTCTGTAAACGGCCTGGGGGGTTTTTCGCACAAGAGATGCCGCATCTGGGACGGAACACTTCCCGTCCTTTACGAGCTTAACTGCACGCGAAATTGGCTTAAGCTGACGGTACTCAGCAGTGAGAAGAAGCTTGCTTGGGCTGGGAGGCGGTTCTTCCATGTCCGGGTTTTTCCAGGGCAGAGCTTACCAATCCTCCGCGCAGATGCAACACTGTGCCTTTTGCGGGAAACCTGCCACGAAACGCTGTTCGAGATGTCAAGCAGCCTTTTATTGTTCGGCCGAGCATCAAAAAGCTGATTGGAAGAAACACAAAGCGACGTGCGCCCCTCCTCGGGATGAGCCGCCACCTCAGCCGACCGCAGAAGAGCGTGAGGAGTTTATTATCGATTCATACCGTCTCCGTGCCGATGATGACTGCGTCTATGGCGGTTGCAATCAGCATGGAATTTACCTCGATTATAGCACCAAGCATGAGATAGTTCTTGATTTCCTCATTTATTGCAAAATGGCTGTCAGGAACGGCATCATTCCACCCGGATGGAACTGGGAACGCTTCTTGGGCAGGGCCGCCTCCTTGATTGCCTACGCGTTTGAGAAATCCGACGCCCATGACAAATGGGCTGGTTTCGCTGCCAGGGAACTTCGTTGTATCGCTGAACGTGTCTACGGGACCGTGGCAATTCCCTTCGAAGAGAGCCCTGAGGCCTTGATTGCCGTCACCAAAGCCGTCGGTGAACTGAAGGTCACCCCCCTTGACGCCCTCTTAGAGAGCGAACGGCGCACACCAGGAGCTGCATCCTTGTTCCAAGATGTCGGCGGTCTCCAGCTATGGGCCATTTTGCACCTCAGGCTGGAGACAGACAGGCCGGATGGACCTTTTACTTGAGGACAAGGAGGGTGAGGACGATGACGGTGAATACGATGAGGGTGAGGACGAGGACGAGGGCGAGGGCGAGGAAGCTGGGGCGAATAATGATGCCGGTAAACCATAATCTCACTTCTTCTTGCATAACCATGGTTCTTGCCGGTGGCGGATGTGATCCATCATTTCAACGTCCAAGCGGGCATTTTTCTCGTTCTTTCTTTCTTTCTCTCTTTCTTCGCCTCTTCATCGTTCTCCTCCGGATTGCCCCATCGTCCCCGGGCCAACACGTGTTCCCCCTCATTTGAGTTGTCCGGTTTGCTCCCCCTCCCTCCGTAACAGCTCCCTGTCAGGCGGTCTGTTCCTTCTTGGATTGACCTTTCCAGAAGTTTCCTCACGGTAAACATCACGCACAGATGCAACACTGTGCATTTTGTGGGAAGCCTGCTGCAAAACGCTGCTCGAGATGTCAATCAGCCTTCTATTGTTCTGCCGAGCATCAAAAGGCTGATTGGAAGAAACACAAAACAACATGCAGTCCTCCTGGGACTGAGTCGGCACCACCCCAACCGACCCCAGAAGAGCGTGAAGAATTTATTATCGATGCATACCGCCTCCGTCTCGATGATGACTATGCCCTTGGTGGTTGCAATTTGCACGGGGTTTACAATCCTGATAGCACCAAGCATGATATCGTTCTTGATTTTCTCACTTATTGCAAGCTGGCGGTCAGAAATGGTGTCATTCCGCGTGGATGGAATTGGGAACGCTTCTTGGGCAAGGCCGCCTCCTTGATTGGCTACGCATTCGAGAAATCCGACGCCCAGGAGAAATGGAAATCCGGTTTCGCCTCCCTGGAACTACGTGTTATCGCCGAACGTGTCTACGGGACCTCGGCGTTGAGCCAAGAGAATTCGGAGGCCTCGGATGACGTCACCGATACCGTTGAGGAACTTCAGACCATCTCCTTTCCTGCCCTCTTGGAGAGCGACCGGTGCTCACCCAGACCCGCAGCCCTGTTTCAAGACGTCGGCAGCCTCCCGCTCTGGGCCAGTTTGCACCGCAATTTGGAGGCCCCAGACAGGCCCGAAGGACCTTTTGACGAGTACGACGCCGCCGACGATGACGGCGAGGATGACGGCGAGGATGACGGCGAGGATGATGGTGAGGATGACGGGAAGGACGGCGGAGTTGATGGGGATGATAATGCCGGCGACGTTTGATGTCTTGATCAACACAAGTGCTTCTAGTCTCTCCGCGGCGGCGGCGGCGGCGGGGGGGGGGGGGGGGGAGGGGGGGGGAGGGGGTCAGGTGGACTCAGAGACCTTGTGTCTTTTTCGACCATTTTTGAAGTTTGAAAACAACGAAACGGCCCGGCAATAGCGCGCAGTACCCTCCGCTTCCTCAAGGCGGGCGCCTTTTTTTGATTTCTCGAGATTTGAATAATGCGTGAAATCGTGCACATCCAGGCTGGCCAGTGCGGCAACCAGATTGGTGCCAAGTTCTGGGAGGTTATCTCGGACGAGCACGGCATCGACCCCACCGGTGCCTCCCATGGGGAGTCCGATCTGCAGCTTGAGCGCATCAATGTGTACTATAACGAGGCCACCGGTGGCAAGTACGTGCCCCGCGCCGTTCTGGTTGATCTGGAGCCCGGCACCATGGACTCTGTCCGGGCCGGCCCCTTCGGCCAGATCTTCCGCCCGGACAACTTCGTCTTCGGCCAGACGGGTGCCGGCAACAACTGGGCCAAGGGCCACTACACGGAGGGTGCCGAGCTGATTGACTCGGTCCTCGATGTCGTCCGCAAGGAGGCCGAGTCGTGCGACTGCCTGCAGGGCTTCCAGATTGCCCACTCCCTTGGTGGCGGCACGGGCTCCGGCATGGGCACCCTGCTGATTGCCAAGATCCGCGAGGAGTACCCCGACCGCATGATGTGCACCTTCTCTGTGGTGCCCTCTCCCAAGGTGTCCGACACTGTCGTTGAGCCCTACAACGCCACCCTCTCGGTCCACCAGCTGGTTGAGTCTGTCGCCTTGGCGTTTGTTGGTTCAGTTTTGTGCTCATCACCATCCTATCCTATCCCACCATCCTTTCCTATCTCCCTCCTTCCACCACCTTCCACCACCTGGCAGGAACTCGGATGAGGTTATGTGCATCGATAACGAGGCCCTGTACGATATTTGCTTCCGCACCCTGAAGCTGACCACCCCCACTTATGGCGATCTGAACCACCTCGTCTCGGCGGTCATGTCGGGCATCACCTGCTGCCTGCGCTTCCCCGGCCAGCTGAACTCTGACCTGCGCAAGCTCGCCGTGAACCTGATTCCCTTCCCCCGGCTGCACTTCTTCCTGGTGGGGTTCGCCCCCCTGACCTCGCGCGGCTCCCAGCAGTACCGGGCCCTGACCGTGCCCGAGCTGACCCAGCAGATGTTCGACGTCCGTCTGCCGGGACCGGGTTGGGTTGGCTGTGGGTTGGCTTTGGGTTGGCTCCCTCGCTCGCCTTTCGCCTTTCGCCTCTGCTCACCGCTGCCCTCTCCCCAACCCCCCCCCCCCCCCCCCCCAACCCCCCCGACCACCGCCCGCGCTCCACCCGCCCCGCAGGCCAAGAACATGATGGCCGCCTCGGACCCCCGCCACGGCCGCTACCTGACGGCCTCTGCGCTCTTCCGCGGGCGCATGTCGACCAAGGAGGTCGACGAGCAGATGCTCAACGTGCAGAACAAGAACTCGAGCTACTTTGTCGAGTGGATCCCGAACAACATCAAGTCCTCCATTTGCGACATTCCCCCCAAGGGCCTCAAGATGGCCGTCACCTTCATCGGCAACAGCACCGCCATCCAGGAGCTCTTCAAGCGCGTCTCGGAGCAGTTCACGGCCATGTTCCGCCGCAAGGCCTTCCTCCACTGGTACACGGGTGAGGGCATGGACGAGATGGAGTTCACCGAGGCCGAGTCCAACATGAACGATCTCGTCTCTGAGTACCAGCAGTACCAGGACGCCACCATCGACGACGAGGGCGCCGAGGAGGGCGAGGGCGACGCCGCCGGCGATGCTGCCCCCGCGGCCACCGCCTAAATTATTGCTTTGTGACTTTTTCTGTGTATATCACTTCAGTGTTTTTCAATATGAGGGAGCAGTTTTTCTTGCCGGTGTAGGGGCAGGAAGGACCAGGGCCCTTTGCTCGCCCTCCGCCCCCCGCGCCCCCAACGGCTATTGGCCAGGTGTGCAAGCTTTCAGCGGACAAGAGAAGAGTGCCGTCCCACCCGAGAGAAAGCGCACCGATTCCGTGACCCGTGTTGGGGTACCCCAAACTTTGGGGATGTGCTCAGCCGGCTGGGAAGGGGCGGGGGCGAGGAACGGAAGAGAACAGAAGAGGGAGAGGGGAGCGAAGACGAACGGAGGGCGGGCGCGGCTGTGCGAGAAGGCGTGTCGTGTCGACAGGGGGAAGGAAGAAGAAGAAAGGCTCTGTTGGTTTGGGAGTGGGAGCGGCACGCACCGAGCAGAGAAACGGTCCACCAGAACAGGAACAGCAACCAAAAACTGACGCCGCGAAAACCGCGCATCAACAAAGGGCACAGGCGCAGTCACGAATTACATCAAAGGATGAAGCTCCCCAGGGGGAAGCCGAAGAGAACAGAACAGAACAGAATCGAATCGAATAGAACAGAACAGAATCGGGCAGAACGGGATCGGAGTGAACAGAACAGAAAGCTGCCCCCGGAAACGAAACAACGGAAAACACAACGGAAAGAAAAAATCATGAGAAAATGACGTCATGAAACCAAAGAACAAGCGGCCCGCGGGGCGGAACAGAAAACCCCCGTGGATCAAAGGATCCGAGGTGGTGGTGGCGGCGGCGACAGTGGCGGCGGCGCGCGGCGGTGTGGGCGAGGCAGACAAGAAAAATCAGAAAAGAAGAATAAGAAGGGCAAATGGACTGAAGGGAGGAAACGAATCCAACAATCGTGGGAGAACAGAAAGTCTCCGAGAAGAAACAAAGACTCGGGATGGGAGAGGGGGAGGGTGTGGTGTTAGCCCACCCAACCCTGGCCATGGAACGGGCCCCGGACGAGCGGCAGGAGAGGGCCGCGAGAAGATGCCGCTGGGGATGTTGAGGGATGGGCGGTGGGGGTCATACAGACAGGAAGAGGCCACACGGGCCACTCGGGGATGGAGGGCCACACGGGCCACTCGGGGATGGAGGGCCACACAATACGCTGGCATTGACAGGAACTCAGCCCAGGGGCACGACGAAAAAAAACTGAGTGCACCCAGGCGAGTCGGGGGGGCGAATGAGGAAAGAAAGAACGAGCGAGGCCAGAGGAGCCAGGAAATGGAAGGAGGGGTTGTTCCCCGGACAGAGGCGGCATGAGGGGGAGGAGATGGCGAGAAAAACGCCTTCAGAGACTGATGAAGACGAAGTGGCGCATGAGAAAATGTGATCGGAAGAACCAGAGAAGGACCGACGTGAGAGGATGGGGACGTCGGCAAGGATCGGGGAGACGCAAACGGGGGGAAAAGGCAGTGGGCGGGAAGGGTAGGGAAGGGGAGACCGATGACGACACTCGGATGGACCCAAGACGCGCAGCAGTGAGAAAAGAAAAGTTTGATGGAAAGCAGCCACGAGCACCCTTAACAAGTCGCCACGTGGCGCAGAAATTAGAAGAGAATTGCCCAGCGAAGAGAAATAATAAAGGGGGGAGGTGATGGGTGATGGGTGATGGGTGATGGCGGCGGGTGGCCGTGACGGCGGGACAAAAATAACAGAAAGCGAGGTCAGTGACAATTGGTAGACCCTCTACTGACTGGCGGCCGACTGGGAGTGGTCAGCCGACGAACTCGCAGTGGAGGAGGCAGGAGGGATTCCGGGAGCGGGGTTGGGCTGGGGAACCGGCGGCGGGGCCAATCCCGCGACGGGGTCCGTGGCTGCGGCCAGGGCAACCCGTCCGAGGACTGGACCAGGAAGGGACGCGGCCCCAGCAGAGCGCCCGCCCGGCGAGGGCAGAATGGAAGGAGGAAGGGGCGTCTGCTGGAGGGCCGGGATGGGTTGCCCGAAGAGCGAAAGTGCGCCCATTCCGTTCGCGAGAGAAAGCATGCTCCCCGGAACAGCGTTCACCAGAGCCGGGGCCGGTCGCCGGTAGCGGTTCCCGCGCTGCTGCCCCCGGGGTGGTGGGGGCGCGGTGGCGCCGTAGGTCGGGTACGGGCCAAAGGCGGCCGGGCTGGGGGGCTGGGGAGTGCCCGGAGCGGGAGAATACAGAGTGGCGAAGATCCCCGGGTTGGGGGCCATGGGCTGGGGTATCATGGACGAGGGCGGCACAGAAACCGGGGACGGAGCCGGCCGTTGAACGAGGGTCGGGAGCGGATACGGATAGGCCGCCTCGCGGTCGGGCAGGGGCCGAGACAGAGGGGCGCCGAAGGGGGACATCTGTGGCTGTCCCGGGGTGGGTGCCGGAGCAACAGCGGGAAAAGGTTGGGCATCCCAAACAGCTGGAGGGAAATTCGGAGGGGCCGCTGCAAGATCTGGCCCGACGAAGCGCAGGTAAGAGTATTCGGGGCGGGAAAGTTCGGCGGGGTAACTTCCAGGAGCAGTCGGGTATCTGAAATACCGAGAGGAGAATGACAAGAGCAGCAATTGTCGGCAGACCGGGTTGGAAGTTGCTGGGGAATGAATGGATATCGAAGCATGAACTGCTGCTGATGTTGGAGCAGATGATCGGCCTCGGATACTGGACGAATGACACAATCCCCATTCGGTCGGCGCTCGAGAACTACGGGCATTTCGAGAGCCTGGAGCGCATTCGATGCGGCAGCTTGTCTTTGGGCTTGAGCCTGCTTCTTTGCGATGCGTTTTTGGCTGGAAGTATTGGCTGTTGACTCTGTTGGATTCTCTGCCATTTCAACACGGAGAACGCGCGTGTCGAACACAGCGTTGTTCATGGATGTGATGGCAGCGATGGCACCCTGTTCATTCGCATACACGATAAATGCGAAGCCTTTGGATCGTCGTGAAGCCGTGTCCATGATAATTTTGCAATCCAGGATCTCACCGAACCGGGAAAAGTGGGTTCCTAAATGGGAGAAAACCAATCGAAAAGGACCGTGCGCGAAAGTAGCCGCATAATCCTACAGACTGAGAGCGGTCACATCTAAAACGGAGAGAGCTGGAAACCAAAGAAGAGCAAGAATAAAAAACAGACCGGTTTCGAATCTCAAGCCACCGACGAAGATCTTTCGGTTCACAGTTCGATCAGTAGGCCTCGAAATACTATTGGGATCGCTAACAACCGCTGTTGGGTCTCCCGGAGGATCAAGCTGTGGATGAAGCTCCGCCGATGGGGGGGGCTGGGTGTCCGTCTGGGCGCTTCCCGAATGCGGAGATCGGGATCCAAGAATGTTTTGTTCCAACACGGAAGCGGCTAGCCTCCCGCTGCGCCGAGGTCAAGAGGTATATCTCCTGGGAATAGCGGCGGCGCCGGAATGATCCCCCATGACAAAAACCGGGCCCTTCTTCAACGAGCAAATCGCCATCATAGCCGAGGCATGTCGATCCCCGCAGGGGCGCGGTCTTATTCAATACATCACAGTGGATATAATCCGAAAATCACGCAACTTTTCTCTCCTGGTGCGATGCCCAACACCAGAAAATTCAGATAGGGGACATCATGCCGGAAAAGCGGGAGCATTTGCCGGCCCCCACGCAACGTGTCGAACCGGATTCGATACCAAGTCGGAACCACAGTTTGGGCTGCCTTGATTATACCCTCGCGAACGGTGTGGGTACCGCTCAGTGAGAGGGGCGTGAGGGTCATGCGGTAGAGCTCAGCGCAACCTAGCCCAGTCCGTCTGACACGACGCTCGTGCCGCAATCGGGCGAGCCGTTCAGCTTCTGCGGATGTTTGAGGAGGCGGCTCCTCGTCGGCGGATGATGGCTCCTCATCCTCATCCTTCTCCTTCTCCTTCTCCTTCTTTTTGGCGGGTTGCTTTTTCTTCGGGGTGTTCTGCTTGGGGGCTGCCAGTGCGGCTGGCGGTGGGGTTGGAGGCGGGGCTGGCGGGGCGGCGAGCTGCTGGGGACTGACGAGAAGCGAGCTGAGGAAGCGCAGTGTGGCTCGCTGATTGCTGGTCCGGAGGGCAAGAAGTTGCTTGCAGATGTCGTGGAAACCGGTCTGAGCCCGAGAGAGCCCCGAATATTCAATCGCGCACATATGAGAACCCGCTCGGGAAAAGCGGGGAGGGGACGGACCGGCTGCCAAGGGATGGTAACCCCGGCAGGGATCAGGGGAATGGGAAGTGACCGGGTGGCCGCCAGAATCTGAAGGGAAGTCGGTGAGACGCCAGCAGAAGAACCCCCTCCCGAAAGGCACCACTGGGCATGAGGCGGAAGCGTGCGCAGACATTCGTGGCGTGGCCGCGACGTTCGAAGGTGCGCACCCAAACCCCATAGGCCCGCCTGCGTCAGATGGGGGCCAGATCCATGGCGCGCGTGAGGGTCGTGTCGCCCCCCACCCGAGGATTGGGGGGCTACGGGAGGCGAGTGAGGGCGCCGACGGACCTGGGCTTTCCGGCCGTGTCGGCCGGGCCGGACTGGGGGGCTTCCTCCTCGTCGGGTCCCTGGGCGACCTCGCCTTCCTGGGCGAGCACCTCCGCCTCAGCCTCGGCATCCACGGCCGCGGTCGGCGTCGGGCCAGCCGCCGTGGAGGTGGACAGGGTCTCAGCCGGGGAGAAGATGCCAGCCAGATGGGTCTGCTCGGGTGGGGGCAGCAGATGCGCCACCATCTCTTGGGCCGCGTCGGCTTGCTCGGGGAACTGGAGCTGTCGATGGTGGTGTCCGCCCCGCCAACCGGACCGTGTGCCGATGGTGCAAGGAGTGAAGCGGCGTGAGGAGGGACCGAGGGGCGGACCGGTTCCCAGCCTGCGGCTCGCCACTGGGTGCACCAAGCGTATCGCCACTGCTCGTGCGGCTCGAGGTCGGGGCGCGCGGCCTCCTTGGCGGTGAACTCCCGCTGGGCGACGCCCTTCCACAGGGCCGGGCAGCGGTTGCTGATCTGGATGAAGTAGTGGCAGGCGTGGCTGCAAGAGAGCAGCGACCGGCCATCTGAGGGCAATCGATGGTGCACCCGAACAATGAGAAACACGATGCAGGGGAGGGAAACGGGCGAGTGAGGGTGAGAGAGGAGGGTGGGCCGCCGGACCGAGCTGGCTGAACACCCGGACGAGCAGCTCCCGGGGGATGTCCAGCAGGAGGATGCGCCCGTCGGGGCGCCGCTTGTTGGCGAAGAAGCGGTCCTTCAGGCGGCCCAGCTGGACGAGCAGCATCCGAAGGGAGGTCACCTGGGTGGCGGCACCCCCCCCGGTGCCCCCAGCTTGCTCGTTGAGAAAGTTCAACATCGTGAAAAGCAATTCGCCTCCTTGGTACGGTTGGACAGGGGAGATGCCCTCGGGTGTACAGAAGCCCCTGGCGGCATCACCATCAGAGGGCGGCCCCACCCCAAACTCCGCGTGCAATCGGTCGGCGAGGTCGTTTTCCGACCTGCAAGAGGCTTACAAGGAGTGCAGAAAATAAAAAAAAGCAGACGGTTCTAATTGAGTTCGGACTGATGGATCTTTTGGATGCAGATCCCAAGATGTCGGCATCACCAGTTCGAGGGTGCATGCTGGGGGGATAGGTTCGCAGGGGTATGTCGGTGGGAGGATAATGTGCGCAGCAAGACGAACGCTCTCATTCAAAGGTTCAGTCTCGTCCAAACGCAGTGTCACGGTCAAGCTCACAGAGGTGGGCATCTCCATTTTTCGAAGATCGTCGAGAGAAGCGGGGTTTTCAAGGACAACAGCGCCACTTTCGTAAATACTCATAAGAGCCTCAATTTCAGCGACCTTTCGTTCGGTAGATTCCATTTTTGTGAGAACCGATAAATTGTGGCTTTTCAGGGCAAGCCGCGCTAGTTGGCAAAACCAGTCGGTTGAACAGGCACTCAAACACGTCAGTGCAATGAAAAACTCTCATCGCCCGTTGTGCCCCACAGCCGTCTCCTTGGCCATTGTTTCGGTCCTCTTGTTCGTCTCTCTGGGAGCTGCGAAGCCTGCAGGAAAGAAAATCTTGCTGGAGGACGTCAAGGTCATCACGCTCAATGCTGGTAGTATGACCACCGCTCGTCGTGGTTCCGCTGTTCCCCAACTCAAGTGCGTTGGTGGTTCTGCTTCTCATCTCAAAGAGTTCTACCCGAGTGTCTGTTTGCTCTTTCCATTCTTCTCGCGCTCATTCCGCGCCATTTTCAGACTGTGCAATGCACCAACCAAGGATCTGATGGCCGTGACGTTCAGTGGCATTGCACCAGCGATATGGAGGATACCGTGAAATTTGGTGCTCTGAGTGTTTCATGTGAAGGTCTGAATTTTCTCATCCCTTCGCTGCCGCTCATCATTCTGAAATCATGTCCCAGGTTACGATTATCCCGATGATCAGTACATTTTGCCCGGCTCCTGCGGGCTTGAGTACAAGCTCGAGCTCACAGAGAAGGGCCGGCGCCACGAAACCGAGGAAGTCGAGGCCTCGAAGTGGTCCCACCGGGCGGCCCGCCGCGAGGAGGTCCCTGTCCCTCCGCCCCACTACGACAACAGGCACTTCACCGACTATCACCCGGCCCATTCCCACGGAGGAAAGAGCCTCCTTTTCTGGATGCTTTTCATCGGGGGCGTGATTGCCGTCGTTCGGATCTACAAGCGCCGCCACGCTGCCGTGGCCCCGGGGCCCCCGGCCCAGCCCCCGATGGGCATGGGCATGGGAGGCATGGGCTCCCAGCCGTCCTACTACCCGAGCACCAACGACTTCCCGGCCCCCTCGGCCCCTCCAGCCCCCTCGTCGTGCGCACCCACATACGTCGCCCCAACGGTGGTGGCGCCCAGCCATTCGCACATCCGCTCCATGGTCGGGGCGGGCCTGTTGGGCTACCTGTGGGGCCGCGGCCGCCAGAACACCGTCCACCCTCCCCAGCGTGGCTTCTTCGCTCCCGCCGCTCCCGCCGCTCCCGCCGCCCCGGTCTACACCCACACCCGCACGCCCTCCCCTCCTCGGCACTCCTCCCCCCCACGGACCCGGGAGGCCTCCGGTTTTGCGGGCACCTCCCGGAGGTGATCGGGCTGCCACGAGGGCATCATGCTCTCTGCCTCTGTTTGTGCGGCCGAGCCCGTCCTTCCTTTTGCGATTCGTTTTGTGTCTTCGTCTCTTCGCTTCCCCACCCCCCCACTCCCCACCCCTTTTTGTAACTAAGATGCCGATGTCCCACCACGCGTGCCTGTAAGCGAGCGAGCAACCGAGGGTATTGGTTGGGAGTCGCACCCGACTGGAGACCACAAACGCCCAAAAGATGAAATGAGGAGCCGGGTGTGACCCACCTGGGATCGGTCGGCCAGCGCGCCCAGGTCAAGAGAACTGCACGCGGCAACCCGGCACGCAGCCAGGGCAAACCAAAGGGCGGGGTTGGAGAACTGAAGGCGTCCGCTTCCAAGGCGGGGCGGGGGATGGGAGCGCGCGTGGGTGCCCAGACCATCCCGAAGAGGCCGCCCTTCTTCCGGTGGCGGATGGCCCGGAGCCGGTCCAGCTCGGCGGGCGAGAAGTGCAGCAGCTGGCCCAGCACCAGGATCAGTTGCTCCTGCGGCGGCGGATGGAGTCGATTCACCCGTGCGTGTGGGTGGGCGAACGGGAGAGGGGACCGGGACCGGGAGGGATCGGGAGGGGGAGGGGGAGCAGGATGAGCGGACCTCCCATTGCTGCGACTCGAGCAGCTTCAGCAGGACGTTCTTCAGGTACCTGCGCGCCGAGAACCGAGACGCCGCCGGGAGAGGGTCAGCCAGCGCGCCCTGGTGAGCCCAGGTGGGAGAGCGGGCGAGGGGGCGAGGAGGCGGGGGCGGCAGAGCGGACGTGAGGTCGACATTCTCGCGGGTCTGGCCGCGCTGCAGCTCGGAGATCTGCTCCTTGAGCATGGCGACCTGCTTCAGGGCCGTCTCTGCGCGCACCCACCCAACAGCGCGCCCGGGACACGGGAGAGGGGCCTGAGCGAGCGAGCACACGGGCGAGCAGACCGCGGTGCTTGTCGGCATCCTGGAGCATGCCCCGTGCCTGGGCGGCCTCGGCGCGGCAGCGGAGGAGTTCCTCCTCCTTGGCGGCGCAGAGCCGGGCCAGCTGGCGAGACTGGCCCTCGGCGGGGCTCAGGGGAATCCCCTCCAGCCCCGCGCTCTCGCCGGAGTCGCGGGAGCGGGCCGAGGCAGGCAGTAGCAGCGAGGCCGCCGGAGGCGGTGTGGCCCATGTTGTTGCCCCCGCCGGCACCGGGGCCATGGACGGGCTCCCGGGGGCAGAGCCGCTGGCGGCCACAACAGCCGCCGCCGATGCGCCTGTCGATGCAGAGGCGGCAGCTGCAGACTCGGCTGCGAGCAACGTGCGCGGGTGAGGTGAGATATGGACACACACGCGTTGAAATGGGTGAACGCGGGCTTGCGTCCCATGGACGGTCGAGACAATCCCGACCCCCCCCCCACCCCCCCCCCCCCACCTCCACCACCACCACCACCACGCGAAGGATCGGTCGGTAGGGAGACAGACAGGCTGGCGGCAGTGGTGGCTGCTGCTGAGGGGGCCCGAGGGCCCTTTGCAAATCCAGCAGCCGGGCGCCCTGGAGGTGGCCTTCGACCTGCTTGAGACGCTGCTGGAGGCCGGAGATGATTCGGTCACGTTCCTGGATGGCCACCTCCTGCCGGGCCGTCTGCAGGTGCAGCTCCTCCTGCGCTCCAGGGACGCCACAGTGAGTACGGCGCCGGGACCGAGAGAGCGAACGGGGCGAACGGGGCGAACGGGGCGAACGGGAGCGAACGGGAGCGGGCGGGAGCGGGCGGGAGCGGGCGGGAGCGGGCGGGAGCGGGCGGGAGCGGGCGGGAGCGGGCGGGAGCGGGCGGGAGCGGGCGGGAGCGGGCGGGAGCGGGCGGGAGCGGGCGGGAGCGGGCGGGAGCGGGCGGGAGCGGGCGGGAGCGGGCGGGAGCGGGCGGGAGCGGGCGGGCGGGGCGAACGGGAGCGGGTGGCCGACCTGCATCTTGAGCCTCTCGGCGGTCAGGGCCTCCTGGGCGTGCGCGACCTGCTCCTCGGCCCTGCGGCGCTCCTCGGCCTGTTGCCTGGAGATGTTCCGCTGGTCGGCCAGGGCCTCGCTCAGCCGGGCCAGGTCCGACCGGAGGGCCTCGTGCTGGCTCAGCAGCTGCTGGTAGCGGTGCTGCGTCGTGGCGATGAAGAGAGGACGGGTTGCAGAAGGCGGCGGACCCTGAGCTCCTCGAACTCCTCGCCGGGCTCCTCGCCGGTCTGGGGGCTCTGCGGAGGGGAGCCCCGGGGCAGCGATGCATCCGCAGGCGCGACCAGGCCCCCAACGCCGGCCATCACGGGCACCGGCGCGACGAGCGCCGCCTGTTGGTTCTTCTCGAGGGCCACCCGGGCCCGTTCGCGGTACGCCTGGAAGTCGCGCTGTGTCCGCTCCAACTCGCGCTGCAGCTCGCCGGTCCGCGTGGCCAGGGTGTGCTGGGCCAGGGCGGCCTCTTGCTGGGCGGTGCCGATCCGCTACAGGGAGAGGTGGAGTGCGGTCGAACGGACAGGTGCCAAATGCCGCGGGCAGACCCTGAGGCTCTCGTCCAGGGCCACGGCCGAGAGGAGCGCCGGCAGCTCGAGCGACCCCACCAGCCTGCCAACCCGGGGCGCCTCGCCCTCGGGAGCGGCCTGGGGCTGCATGTACTCGGCCAAAAGGCCCTCCAGGTGGTCCTGGGTGATCCACAGCCGGCGCCCGTGGTCGGCGGGCAGGCGCACGTAGTACCACACCTGGCCTGTGTGGGGGCAGAGAAAACGGAGAACCAGCCGGCACGCGGAGAGCGGGGCGGTGGAGATCAGT